>JAQIBA010000004.1:7964-1207964 GCA_028293925.1 Brueelia nebulosa
GTCGTTTCCATGATGTCCCAGTCCATATCTCTTTTTGAATAAGTCAGTGTGAGAAATCTGCTTAGGCTGATAACCAATCGGCTGAGCCTTTGAGCTCTAAAGGGATGCCTAAAAAAGAATGAAATTGTTAATGGCAATGTGCCCAATGACATTTGCCTTTGAATTCTCAATGATATAAGTAAATAAGCACCTAATGATTTTCTTTCCTTCTAATATTTGTTCTCCACATATGGATTGAATGGCTCTTATAAAATTATCCACATGGGTTGGTTTAAAAAAAGAGCATAATGGTTTCTTTTCACTTGTTTGCTTGGTTAAGTCTTCATTCAAATCCATTAGATCACTTATGGTCGTCCTGAGCATTTGCCTGTTTTGCTTCACTTCTTGCATGTGATGTAAGTATTTATTGATGAGTAGGCTGCCTCTGATCCAATTGATGATTGTCTCAGGTAATCCATAATAAATATCAGTTCTCACTTCTTCTGACTGTTCCTGGTTGTTAGTTAAATATTTGCCACAAGTTTTACTGTGAATATTTCTGGATGTGGTTCTTATTCTTCCATGACAGGTTGGGCAATCATAATATCTTTTATTTTTATTTTCAAAGATAGGCCTTTTTACAATCAATCGTTTCTCCAATTGCTCTCCCTCTCCAATATTGTAGAGGTGATCACCCTCCTGGCGCAATTTCTTCCACAACCAATTTCTTTGGTTTTTGTTTTCAACACTTTGTATTTTCCTGCACCTTTTCCTCATCTTTATGCCTCCTTACAAAGTGTTGCTGTATTCTTGTGAATTTGCATTTGCAAAAAATGCAAAAATGTTCTTTATGCTGATACCCTTGTCGACTTCCCATTACTCATTAACTAAAATAAAATAACAATTACTGTATAACTGAATAATAATATGGGGCATTCTGTCAATTTTTGTAATGTTTACTTAAAAATCAGTTTTAATATGTGAAATTATTGTACTTAAATAAATACATTTAAAAGTGAAAAAAATTATCAACAAAATATATTCAATTACATACAAGCCTTCCATTTATGAATACCATCCGTCCTCTGTTTGTTGTAAAGAAACAGTTACAATGGAGGATCATGATAATTCCCATTACTAGAAACAACTGCATCAAAAATAATACTTGGCTTCTTACCGAAAAGAATGCAGATATCCAAAATCCGTGTGCTGAGTAAAGGAAGCGTCCGCAGGTTAAACTCGGAGTTTTAATACAAACTTTACACGCAGTACTATAGCGATAATTAAACTAAGTGATTAAATTGGCCTACTATAAATTAAAACTCCAAACCTGAAAAACTATTACTTCTAAATTTAAAAATAAAAATAGTGGGTTTAAATGCCCACACAAAAACCCACTAATAATTACAATGAATTCAAAATGGCGGAGCACGAATCACAGTATACAAATAGTGGTAAAATTTTTACGCATGCGCATATATATGTACACGAAAATCATTTATTAATTAAAACTTTTAATTACCTGTGAGGAAATTATTTTCTTGAAACGAACAATGACAGAGGGCCTTTACTGTGAACATTGTGTATATGTATGGGACAATCAATTATTAATTACAACTTTTAAGTACCTGTGAGGAAATTATTTTTTAAACAAACGATTACCTTTACTGTGAACATTTTGGTATATGTATAGGAAAATCATTTATTAATTAAAAGTTTTAATTATATAATTTATTTTTTATAAATCATATAATTAAAACTTTTTGTTACCTGTAAGGAAATTATTTTCTTGAAACGAACAATGACCTTTACTCTGAATATTTTGTATATGTTTAGGAAAATCATTTATTACTTGAAGCTATTAATTACCTGTGAGAAAATTATTTTACTGAAACAAACAATGACAGAGGACCTTTACTATGAACATTGTGTATATGTACGGGAAAATCATTTTTCCCAACCCAACAAGCAACTATGTTGGAGTCAGTATTAAATAACATCTCAGTGAAATGCCCACATAATTTCTTTTCCTTTTTTTGAGTCAAAATAAATGGAAAGGTAAGCAACTATGTTGGAGTCAAAATTCATACAAACATGACTGTGAAATTCAAAAATACTCTAACAAAAATAATTACATAATGATATTTCTGTTAAAGAGGAATGTCTTCTTAAAATATGGACTCGTAAGAAAAATCATCGGTCTCCTCATTAAATTATATATAACCATCTTCTTATGATGAAGAAAAAATCATGGCGCACAATGGCTGTAACTTAACCACAATACAGCCGGTGAGTCAGTATTAATGAATATATCATTTGTCAAAGGCATAAACCAAACCGGTATCACCTCCAGGTATAAATCCACAACAACATGTTTACCTGGTCTCCGGATGCAAAATTTCGGCAGGAAAAAATCCAGTTCAGGGAGAATTCTCTATAAAAAAGGAAGAAACACAGGCAAAAAATGTATATATGTACAGGTAAATCATTTTTTAATTAAAACTCTTAATTACCTGTGAGGAAATTATTTTGCTGAAGCTAACAATGACAGAGGACCTTTACTGTGAACATTTTGTATATGTATAGGAAAATTATTTATTAATTAAAACTTTTAATTATATGACTTATTTTTTATAAATCGTATAATTAAAACTTTTAGTTACCTGTACGGAAATTATTTTCTGTAACGAACAATGACCTTTACTGTGAACATTTTGTATATGTTCAGGAAAATCATTTATTAATTAAAACTATTAATTACCTGTGAGGAAATTATTTTCCTGAAACAAACAATGACAGAGGACCTTTACTATGAACATTGTGTATATGTACAGGAAAATCATTTTTCCCAACACAACAAGCAACTGTATTGGAGTCAGTATTAAATAACATCTCAGTGAAATGCCCACATAATGTCTTTCCTTTTTTTGAGTCAAAATAAATGGAAGGGTAAGCAACTATTGTGGAGTCAGTATTAAATAACATCTCAGTGACATGCCCACATAATTTCTATTCCTTTTTTTGAGTCAAAATAAATGTAAAGGTAAGCAACTATGTTGGAGTCAGTATTAAATAACATCTGAGTGACATGCCCACATAATGTCTTTCCTTTTTTTGAGTCAAAATAAATGGAAGGGTAAGCAACTGTATTGGAGTCAGTATTAAATAACATCTGAGTGACATGCCCACATAATGTCTTTCCTTTTTTTGAGTCAAAATAAATGGAAGGGTAAGCAACTATTGTGGAGTCAGTATTAAATAACATCTCAGTGAAATGCCCACATAATGTCTTTCCTTTTTTTGAGTCAAAATAAATGGAAAGGTAAGCAACTATTGTGGAGTCAGTATTAAATAACATCTCAGTGAAATGCCCACATAATTTCATTTCCTTTTTTTGAGTCAAAATAAATGGAAGGGTAAGCAACTGTATTGGAGTCAGTATTAAATAACATCTGAGTGACATGCCCACATAATGTCTTTCCTTTTTTTGAGTCAAAATAAATGGACAGTTAAGCAACTATTGTTGAGTCAGTATTAAATAACATCTGAGTGAAATGCCCTCATAATGTCTTTCCTTTTTTTGAGTCAAAATAAATGGAAGGGTAAGCAACTATTGTGGAGTCAGTATTAAATAACATCTCAGTGAAATGCCCACATAATGTCTTTCCTTTTTTTGAGTCAAAATAAATGGAAGGGTAAGCAACTATTGTGGAGTCAGTATTAAATAACATCTCAGTGAAATGCCCACATAATGTCTTTCCTTTTTTTGAGTCAAAATAAATGGAAGGGTAAGCAACTATTGTGGAGTCAGTATTAAATAACATCTGAGTGAAATGCCCTCATAATGTCTTTCCTTTTTTTGAGTCAAAATAAATGAAAAGGTAAGCAACTGTATTGGAGTCAAAATTCATACAAACATGACTCTGAAATTCAAAAATACTCTAACAAAAATAACTACATAGTGATATTTCTGTTAAGGCGGAATGTCTTCTTAAATTATGGACTCGTAAGAAAAATCATCGGTCTCCTCATTAAATTATATATAACCATCTTCTTATGATGAAGAAAAAATCATGGCGCACAATGGCTGTAACTTAACCACAATACAGCCGGTGAGTCAGTATTAATGAATATATCATTTGTCAAAGGCATAAACCAAACCGGTATCACCTCCAGGTATAAATCCACAACAACATGTTTACCTGGTCTCCGGATGCAAATTTCGGCAGGAAAAAATCCAGTTCAGGGAGAATTCTCTATAAAAAAGGAAGAAAACACAGGCAAAAAATGTATATATGTACAGGTAAATCATTTTTTAATTAAAACTCTTAATTACCTGTGAGGAAATTATTTTGCTGAAGCTAACAATGACAGAGGACCTTTACTGTGAACATTTTGTATATGTATAGGAAAAATTATTTATTAATTAAAACTTTTAATTATATGACTTATTTTTTATAAATCGTATAATTAAAACTTTTAGTTACCTGTACGGAAATTATTTTCTGTAACGAACAATGACCTTTACTGTGAACATTTTGTATATGTTCAGGAAAATCATTTATTAATTAAAACTATTAATTACCTGTGAGGAAATTATTTTCCTGAAACAAACAATGACAGAGGACCTTTACTATGAACATTGTGTATATGTACAGGAAAATCATTTTTCCCAACACAACAAGCAACTGTATTGGAGTCAGTATTAAATAACATCTCAGTGAAATGCCCACATAATGTCTTTCCTTTTTTTGAGTCAAAATAAATGGAAGGGTAAGCAACTATTGTGGAGTCAGTATTAAATAACATCTGAGTGAAATGCCCTCATAATGTCTTTCCTTTTTTTGAGTCAAAATAAATGAAAAGGTAAGCAACTGTATTGGAGTCAAAATTCATACAAACATGACTCTGAAATTCAAAAATACTCTAACAAAAATAACTACATAGTGATATTTCTGTTAAGGCGGAATGTCTTCTTAAATTATGGACTCGTAAGAAAAATCATTGGCCTCCTCATTAAATTATATATAACCATCTTCTTATGATGAAGAAAAAATCGTGTGCACAATGGCTGTAACTTAACCACAATACAGCCGGTGAGTCAGTATTAATGAATATATCATTTGTCAAAGGCATAAAGCAAATCGGTATCACCTCCAGGTATACCTCCATAAGAACATGTTTACCTGGTCTCCGGATGCTAATTTCAGCAGGAAGAAATCCAGTTCAGGCAGAATTCTCTATAAAAAGGGAAGAACCACAGACAAAGTATGTATATATGTACAGGTAAATCATTTATTAATTAAAACTCTTAATTACCTGTGAGGATATTTTTTTCTGTAACGAACAATGACAGATGACCTTTACTGTGAACATTATATATATTATACAGGAAAATTATTTATTAATTAAAACTCTTAATTACCTGTGAGGAAATTATGTAACGAACAATGACAGAGGACCTTTACTGTGAAAATTCGAGTCCTTTCCTTTGGGAAATATTTATGATCCAACAAATGAATTTAATTACCCCCAAATTGAAAAGTAATATTCCCAATTTTTTTGAAAAGAATCAGGAAAAGTCATAATGGATTTCCAGAATGAACGGAAAAATGAGCATTATAATTGTGTCAGTATTGAAGGGGATCTGTGCAGAACAAGGTCTTATGGGAATTTTATTTAATTGTAAAAAAAATCGGAAAGATGAACACAATGCTTGAGTCAGTATTATGTGGTTTGAATTTGAGTTAGAATAATAGGAAATCTTAATTGTTTCTTACCTGTGAGTCAAAATTAAATTAGCATTTTTTGAATCTTAATTAACGCTCGTACGTCACATAATACTGGCTCATGTGCGATACTGTGAATACCGATTATTTGGACACAAGTAAAAAAACTATTGCTTTGAGTCAGTATTATTGGTAATCTTAGCTATTCATTATTCTGGCACACAAGTGTGAGTCAGGATTAACCTTTTAAAAGCATGGCTTATGGAAATTTGAGTACAATATAGAGTAAAAATAAATATGGTTTTAAAGCGAATTATATAGAATACCAAACTGTGGGTCAGCAGAAGATTAATTACATAAACCAGGCACAACAGAATGTGTACTCGTCCACGAATACCTACTACAGATGTCAGCCTGTGAGGCCGAGTGGCAGCGGTTATTCCGATCTATCAAACTACAGGTTCAGACACCCTCCTCATTCTCCTCCCCCGATGAGAAGAATCATAACGACACCACAACCAAGTCCCATTCCGCCGGAAGAAGCCCGGCTTAGAAACATCGAAAATCGTGCTTTCCCCAACAGAAACAGTGAAACATACGGTTTAAGTTCGAGTGAAAACTGCACAGCACCGAAACTCGGTGTTCCCGAAGGAGGGATCAAAGTCATTCCCCAAGTCCCCGAGGACGTTAGAATAAACAAGGAAACCATGTATCATAGAAGAACAGTTCCGAACGTGCACAACCCCTGTCTTCAGATGAAATTCTCACCGATCAACTACCACCAGGGGGCACTGCCGACGGCCAGCATTCGATTCTCGGCCAGTTGTTCCCCCCACCCCGTGGTGGACGAATCAAACGTTATAATAGAGCCCCACTACCCGACGCTGCCCCATCCGCAGTCCCAAAACACGGTTGGAGTGATCCGAGTGGGACAAGGACAGCAAATGATCCGCGTACCTGTCCCATACTCCAGTGGAACTCCAGTGCAGGTTCACCTAATGGCGGGACGACTGGGGAGATGTGACAGTCCTCAGCGACCGAGCTCTCCTCAGGGAAGCGCCAAAGTCCCAATGCAACCCTACAACCAGTATCTCATCGCGAAGGGTATACAAACGATTCAGGTTCAACCGCCCGCAACGGAGGCGTTGGAACCGGGGAAGACCGTCGACTTCGAAAAGCAAGGGAAAGCCATCGCGGAGGAGCTTCAAAACCGACAGAAACTAGCGCTTTCCAGGAGTGTTAGTCAAGAAACCGGACATGGAAAACTACCCCAAACCGCAGTGGAACCCCAGATGGAGAGGGGTGCACCCGAAGGAGCGGCCAGTTCCTCCGTTCAGGACTCACAGATGACCGCTGTTGAAGGCACGACAGCGGCCACCCCCGGAAATACAGTTTACTATACAATGAACGTCTGACAGGTCACCACTCATAAGGAAATTTGTTATTTTAAAACATAAACAACCCTCTTTTTGGAAGGCTGTGCACGTTTTTATTTATTTTCTGTGCCAAACAAATCAGCGTGATAATATAGATTAAGTTTCCGAAGGGAAACACCTCACGGCAGCGCTTTCTGTAGTCTTTCCTCAACCGATTCTTCCTGTTGTTCGTTAGAGAAAACCCGGTGTTTGAATGTGCGCCTTCCTGTGGGGTTGAAAGTGGTGACTCCATGTAAAAGTGCTTCCGAGTGTTTCAGGGGAGGATTACAGAAAGCAATGCCAATGAGATGTTAATCTCAGTCAAGGACGACAAACTTTAAGATGGAGTTGTAATTCCCGGAAGGTGTATCGCATTAATCCCCGGGAATTAACGACTCTTTTTTTCATCCCCATATAATTTTATTTATTGTTATCCGGAAATTAATCAAACCTACGCGAGAGAGAGATAAAAAAAGGAGAAAGAGAAGAATATATGTAATATATCATTATAAGAGTTGTTGGAAAAGTTGCTGTCGCCTTCTGCACACTTCGGGAAAATGTCCTTTTTCTCTTTTAGAATTCGCTTCCCTTAAAACCTCATTCATCCCTCACTTGGGGGTTGTTTAATTTAGAAATTCTTTAACTTTTTCTCATCTTTCAATGTCCGCCAGATGGGTTTGCGATTGTTGTCGACGCGTTCTTTCAAAAATAAAAATTATTGACCGGTTTTCTGAAATTTTTTGCCCATTTTTGAAATGCTGAGTTATTTTTTTCGACCTGTGACTTTAGGTAAGAGTTCTAAAAATGCTTTTGCACTTTAGAAATTCATTTCTCTCTTGGAACAATATCAAACATTTATTCAATCTCTTTCTCTTTTTTACATTTCAAGAACAAATACACAATGTATTCTCATTTTGGTTGACCTTCGCAAAAGTCATTTCGGTTACATAATAATTACTTTAGCCTGGGAAATTCCGAAGGTACTGGGTTAAGAATCTCTGATGTGAAACAAAAAACCGTCTGATGAAAATTATAGCAGGAACTGACATTAACAGAGTCGTGTCAAACAGACCGTTACACACAGAATTATAAGAGTGCGTTGACGCCATTAAAAAACACCGAAACAATTTAAGTTTTTTAAACTAAAAATAACACATTTCGTCGGTTACTCAAATATTTAAAATTCAAAATTAAAATTACAGTAATTAAATTATTGGTAAAGCACTCTTACAGTTGAAGAAAAATCAGAAATACTTTAAAATTAATTAAATGAATACTATTTATCGAATGTAATTAAACTCAACCGCGAAAATGCTCAAATCTTCCATCAAATTGACAAATTAATTACGATTTAAATAATGCTAATGACTGTAAACATTATTAAACTGATATAAAGTGTGCTTTTTCCGAATGTCACTCAAATCTTTGTTTGAAAAATTACCAAAACCTGAAATCAAATCCCGATGGGATTTTGTATAATTTCGCCTCCATAAAATTCCCAAAATAAGAAACGACCATATCAAATGGTTCAAAGTTAACATTCAAAGGAAAAAAGGCAAAAAGGTTGACTCATTTTGCCCGGATGCATTCCCTCAGGAATTTCGCCCGAAGGACATTTTAAAAAGGACCTAATTCGACCAAATCTCTTTTTTTAAAGTAAAAATTAATTAAACTTTTCTTAAAATAAGAGGGAGTTTTAATTCTAAGAAAATTCATTCTTAGAATTAATATTTTTTTTTAATTATACAAACGAGTGAGGTGACATATTTATAAATTATTTCAGACGAAAAAAAGGACTAAAGACGCTGAATTTTGTAAAAATTTATTTTAGATAAAAGTTGTTTTAGTTTTAAAAAAAAATATGTTTATAAAACAGATTTTTAATAACTGTAAATTAGGGTCATTGAAATCCCTAACTTTGTTATTAGTTGTTGTAAACATTTTCAGAAAAACGTTTTTTCGGGGGTTCGAAACAGGGGCGGATTGGTGAAAGGAAAGGGCTTTAAAAGCATAGAGTAAATAACTGCAACTTTGTTTCAGATCAGAATGAGAAGTTATACTTTAATTAATAATTACAAACGATAATGGTTTTTTATATCGAGTACTTTAAATCACAATTAGGGTTGTTTTAATTAAAAATTGTTTAATAACTCTCTAATTTATATGAAGGCGTTAATCCGCCCCTAAGACAAAGAACTGAACTATGCTTCCTAGTGTGGAAATAACAAATGCCAAACAGAGGAAATTAGATAAAAATTTTAATTAATGCAAATTAATTATACACTGTCTCCCACGTTAATAATCGGAGCTGCAGCTTCAACCTTTTTAAACATGAATCGTTACCATAGACATTATAAAACTTTTACTCTAAGCACTCTTTCAGTTGACTCCAAAATTTGAAAGTATCATTTGCTAAATTGACCAAAGATTCCTTTCATCATTTAAAAAAAAAAGGCTAATGATTTCTGTCTTTAATGAAGCAGCATCTCCCAAACAGAGTCTTTATTATGAATATTAAAGAAATGTATTTTTTCTACATTAACTCAATAAGTTGATGTGGATTAGGTAAAAATAATTAAATGACAAACTTATTTTGTGTCTGAATAGAAAAATTTGCCAAATTTAGAAATTAGCTAAATTTTTTCTCGTTAATTATAGATTCTGATTCAGATAGAAAATTGTAGAAATTACCCCACCAGCTAAACAGCCAAAGATAAAATGTATTATTAAATTTTTATGTAAATAAAATTAATTTTAAAATTATTTTCTATATTTTTTTATCCTCAATCCTAAATAATAATAATTTACAGTATTGAATGAATTTTTTTATTATATTTTATGGGCTCAAATATAAAAAAAGTCTTTTTAAAAATAATTCACCATAAACAATTACATTTCTTTTAATATGCAATTTTTATTTATCACAAAATTTAAAATAAATAAACACAAAATGTATAATATGCAGAAACTGTCAAAGGAATGAAATAAAATCTATGAAATAAATAACATAAATGATACAATTTATACATTTCAAAATTTATTTATGTATCTTATTTAGTGTACTGAATTACAGAATTTTTGGTAACTTATTTGAAAGGAAATTTATGAGAAAACTATAATCTCAAATAAAATTTCATTTTATTTAGTTTTATGCATTTAAAAATTGCTAAAGAGCAAAATAAATTATGTTAAAAGGGAATTGAGAATCTATTTGACCTTAGTATCACTCTTCCCATACAGAATGTCCAGAAATAACCCAGAAAATATAATTACGGCAGCCACCCACTGCCGAGGTAACAGTGTATTTCCCAACAGCAATACAGAAGTAACAGCCGTGAAGAACTTCCGCACTGTTGTCACAATAGAGACAGGCAAAGTACCAAACTCAACAACAGTGCTCACCACTGACAACTGTCCAAGAAAACCACAGACAGAAAGAATGCATAATTTCCATATCACAGTTGGATGTCTTTGAGTGAAAGAGAAAAATTTAAATATTTCATTGGTTGTGATTAAAAAAATTGCACCAAAAATTGTCGCCCATTTGTTTAAATTTGTCATCATACACAATGGTTTTGTCTGATAGTCTCCTCTCATTCTTTCCTGCAATGCAGATATAATTCCATCCATAAAGAGTGAAGATAGAACGAGAAGTTCACCGACCCAACTACCTGCAAAACCAATTACGATTATAATAACTACAACAAAACACTCAAGGGATAATGTAACAAAAAAGCACTACCATCCACTTTTGCTGATTTTCTCTTATCCTCCTTCACATCTTTAAATAAGAATGTGATAACTCCAAAAACAACCATACCAACAAATACATATTTCTTGAATGAATAGCTTCTTTTTCCCAGAAGAACTCCAAAAACCATAACTGGTATGGGTTTGCAGCTTTTGGCAATGACTTGAGTGGGGTAATTAATGAACTGCAAAGCCAAGTTGGAGCATATCATCGCTAGAAAATACACAAAAGATGCCGCACAGTTCAGCAATGTGGGAGTGGAATCCTCTTCCCTTAGAAACCTCACACATATCGACGACAATATATAATTCACTGAGCAATAAATAAAAACTATTGTAGTGCTGTAAGTAAAATACTCTACGGTGCCATCAGGATTCACGTAAATAGTTTTTGTTATTCTTTCTTGGGCTAACCCGAACAAAAAGAATGACACGAAAATAGATCCTGCCAAAAGGATAAACTTCTGCACTTTCCCCATAACTGTCTTTCCAATTTAACTTTCCAGTTTTTTAAACTCGCCGTATGTGATTTGAATCCTTATGCGGGCGAACCAATTCTACAAGCTGAAAACTATTAACTCCCGTAAATAGAACTCAATAAATAAATAAAAATTCATAATCACGCACTCAACCCAATTAAATCAGGTTTAAGTTCTGTTTTTTAGTTTTTGACGTGTCAAATGGCCTGACATGGTCCCGACGAATTTTATCAATAAATGGCCTTATGAAATCAGATTATTATCTTTTTCGTAAGTGTACACCGAATATACTCATAGTTTCACAGCTCCAAGAGTTTTCTGGGAACATATGTCTATTTTCAAGCACATGCGAGCTCATAGAAGTCATGTCAACGGACAGATAGAATGAACCAACTCCAAAACAGAATACGTGGGCCAATGGGATAACCTAAAAATCACATATGGCGGCAACCGCGTCGATATCAATTCGGGTTTATTTATTCTATGACTAAAAAGAGCGGGTAATTCAAATTTAATTTTGAACTTATGATTCGGTTTATTTTGTCTCCAATTAGGTTTATTTTTTTTAGTTTTATTTATCGTGATCATCTCTCAGAGGTTTTAAAAATAATTTATTTTCAATTTATAATTTATAATGACAGCGCACTGTATTTTTGAGTTAAGCAGAAAAAATTTAATGAAGGATGTCTTTATTCCCATAATATTTAAAAGCCAATATTTGTAAATAACCAATTATCGTATCTTCTCGTGTAAAATGTTTATCTCCATTGAAGTATGAGAGCATTTGCAGGTAATTAAAGAAAGTAACGGTTGGCCGATATCGGTCGCGCATGCGCGGGGCCTTAAATAGCTCCCAGTTGTCATGGCAAAATTATTTTCTTCTTTATCTCTCAGTATCGCTTACACCGCGAGGTGGTCATTTCTGTGTGGGTCTTATCGGAGGGCGGTAATTCGGCGGTGTAAATATGCACTCGAATTCACACATCCGGTGAACACTGGTGGCGAATACAAATGGGAATAGTTCGGGATTTTAATTTAAACGTGAATTCATTAAATCAGCGGGTTTGTTGTTTTCGCATTGAAATACAATGCGGTGGGGAACGATTTTTAAATTTTGCATATGCCCATAGGCTCCGATAAACAAATTCTCAGGTTAATTGTTTTCAATATTTTAATTACGCGATTTAACTGTTAAATTAGGTCATATTGTTGCTCAGTCGGAAAATCTTTCTGTCTGCGTTATAGTATCTCCTTTGTCAATGGGCAGAGTTCTTCTGTTCGAAAGGGTTTCCCAGTTAGGAATTGAAAACAAAAAATGTTTAGCCAGACTTTCGCCCCAATTTAGACTGAATTGCATCAAAGACCGCCGATTTGTATTCCTTTTAGGGGTTACACGAGCGAATGATTTGCTGTTGAAAGCGCATGTCGGTTGGTTACTGGTCGCAACAAAGGAATTCAGACGGCGACAACAATCGCGTGGTTGTTCGCAATCGATAATGCAACCCGTTTCTCTTCCCCAATTTTTTTGTTTTCGTTGGGTATTTTCCTGAGTTCTATCCCGAAATCGCCGCGTTTCCCCGAGGCGGGTTTCCCGAGGGAACAACACTTTCATTTTCTCCGGCAGATGTCGAGTGAAGTGAAGGCGTATCTCCGGAACGGAACCGGAGTTCGGACCTAATGCTCTGTTCTCGAACACTTAGTGCCATCATTGTGAGTTCTCCGAAATGGTTTCGAAGCTCCGAAAGGGGATAAACTGTGAGATAAAGTGGTGAGTTGATTATTGATTAAGTGAGGGTGGCGGCTTTGGCTGACTTTCAGGGCCGACCGCTTCCAAGGCTTTACTTTTCAACGTCTCCAATTAAATGATTATTTTCGGTGCCTTTTTATTATCGTCTTCCTATCGGAAATGTAATATCTATTATGTTAAGGATAATCCTCGTGATGTTTGCCCGCGGCGAGTTTTTCTAACGCGCCATTGATTTTCGCTATCTTGGTCAAATACTCGGAGCGAATTCCAACATTCGGATCATTTTCGAGTGCTTCTGCATCGAATAACTGTACTACTCGGCCTAATGCGTCATAAATTAGCGCGGTCTTAAAACCTAATCATGTAAACATGCTCCTATCATTCGGGCAACCTTTGGCACCGAATCCTGACCAAAACCTTTCGGAGCACGTATCGTTTGAAGAAGAATGCAACATGGCAACCTCATTCGGAGATAAATTTCTGACTTTGCCCTTTGAAATTTCGCGTCTGGACTGGTCATGCCATGATGCAGACGCCGCAATAAACGTATATTATGGAGTGGAACGTGAGGAAACTGATTTCATTCCCTTCCTGGAAATATTAGATTTAGGAAGCTGTACAATGTTGTTTCGACACCTCATTGTTTTCCAACAACCGGACACGCACCGCGTTTTCATGTTCGTTTAAGTGAAAAAAACGGAAAATATCCATCTCAACAGCGAAAACTTTACAGAAATCCACAAGTGAATAATTAATTAATGCGGCAGATAAATGGCTGACGAGGCAAACAAGTTTCAGCCAAGAGTAGTCAGGTTTTGATATATGTCAGGCCAAATGTATGAAACTGTCACACTCATTGAAAACTAAAAAAAAATTAACCTGCGAATTATAACGCTTTTTTGCCTACTCAAACGAATTTCAGACTCCCCTGTTTGACACCACCCGACTCAAAGACAATAATTATAAAACGTACCAAAGTTCAAATATAAAGTGCCAAAATGATATTTCTTAAGGAGAGATAAAAATTTGGAGATCCGTATGCGTCTGAAAAAAACAGCTCTCCCTCCATCGCTATAAAATCTGAGAGGATAAACAAAATATATTGATAAGAATGTGAGAACGTTTTAAAGTGATCGCTCATTCGGACTCCGGCTCGTGACACCATTCTTAGTGAATTCTGAGCAAAAAAGAGCGGCCATGCCCACATGTGAGTGGCGTGCGAGTGAGTTTCTGGAAGGTCATAACGGTCTAATGGTTTTTGAAAAAAGTGAAGGGAGCGGATTGTGACAACCCCCGCGGAAACAACCCGAGGGCGGTGGAAATCTTCTAACAGAGAGACAAAGTCACCGAGGCAAAGCCGCGAATGGCTGTCACACAAACGGACGTCACATCGTGCCAATTGTATTATCTGGTTAGTCGGTCGCAAATCTCCATCTGCGCCTGCCGTGACAGACTGTTGCTTTGCGGCTGTGACGAAATGTTATTAGTCAACCGCTGCCTGGGAAACCTATTTGGCAAACAGGCTGTGGCAGTTTGGATTTGGAGATAATGAATCGATGAATTGAAACATCGATGACACAACGACGTTTCGGATTAGAGGAGCTAAAAAAGGAATAAACTCACCCCTTTCCGGAAAATCTCACGAACTCTCCCTCGTCGGATGGCAACGATAACTAAATAAAAGAAAAAATATATAAATTGCACAGATATCGATATACAAAGGTCAAATATTTATATAAAAAAAGTCCTCGTGGTTGACTTACTAAGATATAATTACCAAACAATTAATTAAAAATCCACACTACGACAACTGTCGATGAAATCCTGAACTGTTACTGAAAATATCATCGCAGGGATTTTTGCTTTCATGAGGGAAATTTAGAAAAATGCAGGGAAAAAAATGGCCGCTGTGTTGGTAAGGGAAGTCGGGGAATAATGACCGTTATGACAATGACCGTTAATTTAAATTTCTCGCTGTTAAGGAAAGTATTTAAATGTTATGGCAATCGAGCCAAAAGCTATTAAATTACTACAAATAACGCTATAAAAGTTAACTAAAAGCTATCTAAAATGACTACAATTTTTAAGTTCAAAGCGTTTTGAAAATGATATTAAAGGAGGCATTATTTTAAAGTTGGACACATTCATTGTAACCGTCTTAAAAAAAATAACAGTATTGTAATAATTTTTAATAATAACTTTTAAATAACATGATGAGTTTTTTTTTAATTAAGATTAAATATAAGTGACAAATGTTAAAAATACATTGATTTGTAAGGGATGGGAACTGTTTCGGTGGTTAAAATATTATGTTTTGTTTTAAAATTATGGTTATTATATGTTTCCAAATATACTAATAAATTGTAAAATTAATTCTGGAAAATGGCGTAAAATAATTAAAATGTTTGGAAGGGAGCAGCCGCTGTATTGTGGCCGTAATTTCAAGTGACTTTCAGCTGTCGTTGAGATAAATGAGACTTGAATAAGTGCACGATCGTAATTGGCCGCATCTGTTTCTTAATTAACCCGAAAGAGGCCGAAGCGAAGTCTTTTTGGGCGCAGAGAACACTCGTCGTTAACGCGCTAACGAGGAACACTCCGATGGATAACATAACTTTAATAACGAGGAAATAATTAATCGATAAACAAAACAAAACAAATTTCGACCGGCTCTAAAAATTGTCACGAGGCCAAAACGGCTGCAGTTCCGACGCTTCGACTTTTGGCCCAAATCCCCATCGCTGCGGTTCACTGACTTCCGCCTGACCCTCAGCCTTTCCACAGACCCCACAGCGGCCCCTCATCTCCTTCTGCTTAGACGGAGATAAAAACTCGCCGTCAGCAGCCTGCTGTCGATGTTAATGGACATAAGCAAACTTCGATTGCCCACTCCGTGAAAGCTTTGCTGTACCTTTGTTTTCCGAATTTCTTTTAGAAACAGATTTAATATAAGAACGAGTGTGTCTTCTCATTCAGACGAATTAATTAACACTGTCATCGATCCTCCTGCTGTGGATTCACTCACCGGAGTTTAATTTCTGTTGGTCATTGTGTGAATCCCGTTTCTCCCACGCTGTTTTTCCTTGACCTGCCCCAAGGCAACCTTTGCCCTCAGTGATTCTAAAGCACCAATAGCCAATGGAAGAAAGACATCCTTTGAGGATTCATCTGTTGTTGATGGCTCGAGCGAAACTCCGAAATAAAGGAATAATTTATCTCAATAAATGGGTTATTATCTAAATTAGTTTTTTTATTAATCAACCCCAATTTTGAATTTGTCCAGGGGATAAACCATGATTAATTAAACTCAGGAGATCGATAGAGAAAGCCGCCATTTTTAATGGAGATGAAGAGATTCTGAGTCGATTTCTCTGGTCAATTCCCCTTTGGCCGAACGTCACTCAGACGTTCATTCATCACGAAAATAAGTCGAGTCTTTGGTTTAATTCTTTCCATTCACTGCAACGGCCGGAAGTTAGATCGATTCCGTTGTCGTGGAAACGAGTCCAAATCTGCAACTCAATGCTGACTTTCCTTTTCCAGAAAGATGTCCCGATCATCTCCGCTCCCGGACATCGTACAGACGGGACCGCTGGTGCCCACCAGAATACTCAACATCAGTGCCACCAACGTGAACAACCACAACAACCAGACGACATACCACGAGGTGGAGACGGTGCCCACGAGGACCGAAGGAGACGACGAATTTCGCTGTCAGCACCTCGACTACCAATATGACGTCGCCCTCGCGACCATTTGCTCTATGTATCTCCTCTTCGGGATCGTCTACAGTTTGTTTGGTGGGATACCCTAAAAGCCCCCGTTTGGTATTATTCTTAATAAACAACTCATTATTAATTTCAATTTAAGGTTACCGATGTTTCAAAGCAATTATGTTTCTCACGGGATTCATCTTCGGTTCTATTATAGTGTATCTAATTTGCTTACAAGAAAAATTACTCCCGAGCTATGGAAATGCAGGTGAGAAAACCACCCTCGACTGACACAATGTGGTCTTATACGTACTCTTGAGTTTCTGCTCTCAAAATGCGGTCTGTGGTAGGAGAGAAATAAAATAATGGCGATGGGAATATGCTAAAAAAGTGAAAGTTCAAAACAAAAAATCGAAAGGGGAAAAAGAAAGGCGAAGCAGATTATGAGGGTGATCGAATTGGAAAAGCCTTCTTTTAAATTGACATAATCCTCGAATTTCCCAAAAATGAGCCGAAACTCAGAGATGACAGTGTATTCCAATGTAGTCGACATGCTCGAATGCATAAGAGTGTCAGAATAAGAATTAGCAATAAAAGAAATTCTCCTTTTCAGGGGTGGCCATCTCCGCCGGGATTCTCTTCGGGCTCATCACCATGTTGGTGCAGTATGTGGGCCTCTTCGTGACAGGATTCCACACGGGGCTCTTCGGTGCTGTCGTCGCTGTCGTCATAGCGGAGCAGTGCAGTCAAATAACCAGCGTGTGGATGACGGCGGGGATCCTCCTCTCCGGGGGTCTGCTTTTCGCCATCCTTAACCTTTACTGGCAAAAAGGTGGGGAGCCTTGATTCTGTTGAGATTGTGCAACCGTTGTCTCACCGAATACCATCGCGTTTTCAGGTCTGACAATAATAGGGACGAGTATTTATGGCGGGGCCATAATTTCGGTGGCCCTTGATTACTTCGTGGAGAAGCTGCAAATGCTGCACTGGATTTGGAGTAGAATAGCTTTGAAAGAAAACTACCAACCGTGCTGGTTCAGTTGGTTACTTCTTTCCGTTTGGCCTTTCATGGTATTAGTCGGTCTCATAATCCAATTCACCGTCACCGGTATAGGAATTCATCACGAGGAAAGTGAGTACGAACGCATGAATTTTATCTCCATTAGAATCTTCTTTAAATGTTGATTAATACGGAGATTTATTTTCTTTTTCCTTTTCAGTGGTTCCTTCAAAAAAGACTCCCGTTCAGAGGATAAGGACGAGAGAGCAGAGAGCTGAAATGAAGCAGAAGAAGTACAGGTATCTCTACCAAGTGAGAACAGCACACGGCGATGTCATCACTCAGGTGAGGAAGAGTTCTATTTCATATCACCGGAAATCACCACTTCTGAGTGCAATTCGGTTCCTCCCCAGAGTTTCGTTCAGGCACTGCAAAGGAAGGCGCTCACGCCGAGCCAGTGCGACCAGGGAGACATGAACACCATCCAGAGCGATTCGACCCACCTGAGCCACCTCCCCAGCGAACAAACTGCTCAGTTGGCGGCCCTGACGGAGTCCGAGGACGACCTGCACGACTGCCGGGAAATGCCTCCCAATGCGATCGCCAGCTCCCATTCGAGCGTCAACATCAAAACTTATCGATAGTCTTTAGAGAAGAGGCCATCTATTTATTAGTTTCGCCAAGAGGAAGGAGGAGACGGTTTGGTTGCGGACCAAAAATGTGGGCAATCCACGAATTGAAACGTTCCCACTCGTTTTTCGGACATTTGGCAGCAAACGGCAAAGGTCACGTGTTGAGTTTTCGATTCCAACAATCGTTTGGCCCTCACTTTCGTATAGTTTAATTAAAAGAGGGCAGATTCATCCAGGGGCAGATTTCAAGACCGGCAAATACGAAGTGGGAAGACCCAGGTGCTCATAGAAAGGGTTAAATGTTTGAGAAAGTTGTAAATTTTTTAACTGACCAATATTTTTCGTTAAGAGGTCCCTTTAAAAAAAAATATTCCCAAACCCTGACGACGGTCACCCGAAAATCGCTTTTAGAGTGACTTCATTTTGAACTTAAAGAGAAACCTTAATGAAAACGTTTTTAGATTCCGATCTCCCCCCCCAAAAAAGATTGTTATTTGATTTATATATTTTTTAAACCGTTTTAAAATTCACATTACCAAAAGTGAATGTGATAGATGTTCAAAAATGAATGATATTATTCCAACTAATAAAAATTCAAAAAGAATCTTTCCTAATTTTAATTATTTCCTTCGAAGAAGAATAAAACCATTGCCTCATTTGCATAAATTACCGACTTTTAAATTATTCAATTAAAACTTTCATCACTTACTTTATATGATTTTTCGCAAAACTCGACCCGAATTAGGAAAAGCATTTGTTTTTCTATATATATAAATCCTTTTCTTTCTTCTCAGCGAGAAGCTCCATCTTGAAAACCTTTCGTTTAAAAAAAAACCCGATTAATATCGACTAAAATTATATTAATTAATGTTCTTAACAGTTATTACAAAATTTGGTTAAATTGCCGTTGAATTCAGAGGAATGTTAACACCCACCCTTTTTGTGGGTTTGCTCCGCTTCCGTCATGGCGTTCCATCGAAGCTCTCTCTCTCTCTCGGGAATTATAAAACCATTTTAAAAAGCCTAATATTCTTCAGTGTTTTACATATTTCGTCTTACTTCTATGTTTTATGTATCTCGTTTTATTTTCTCTAAGCAGCTCAATCCCTGGCGGATTCATCCTCATCTGAAAAAACAAAACATTTGTGTCGGAATGGGACAAAACGATTGGGATGGCGAGACAGTGCCTCCGAGATTCGTCTAGAGAAAAAGAAAATTATGTGAATGCAGCAAAGATTGCCGTAGAGACGGCATCAGATGGCGGAATGCTTTCAAAATCATTTTCCACCGCCTTTTCGAAAGACGTACGCCATCTTTTGCCTCTCTACGGCCGACATATCCGATGAAAACTTCGTGAAATGAGGATGAGTCTGAGAAGAGAAGCAGTTTTGCATGAACCACACCTCCGAATGGTCAAAATCCCATGCAAAGGGTTTCGATTAGGGTGAGGCCCAGAAAAGTATTGAATGAAGAGAAAAAAAAGTGCGAAATGAAAAATGAAATCGAATGTGCTCTGTGGTGAGGACAGATGATGACAAGAAAAATGAAAACACTTCCTACCGGCGAAAAACAAACGTAATTAATTAATTAATAAAATTAACCTCTTCCTAAAAGCTCTTAAGCTAAATAATATGGGTTTGTGGTGTGTTAAATCCTTCGTGATCTAGAAGCTCTTTCAGTCTCCTTCTTCTCAATCTCGTGCTCCAGTTTTTTCATTCTTTTCTGTAAATTAATCGTTAAAGTGAATTTTAATTACTCCAATTAATTAAAAGCTCAAATGAGGCATTACGATGTTCAAACATTTAGTCGATGATCCTTTGGGGATCAAAATCGAAACGACGGAAGCGACTCCAGGTGGCGGAAAGGGCGGGAAACCGGAAGGAAGGGCGGATGGGGGGGCGAATGGGGGGTGAGGGGGATCCCAAAAGCCTACCATAATTCGGTGCTTTTCTTTGCACGCGTACTCCGTTTCGTCCACATCGTTGTAGCAATCGCTCTTGTAGTCGGCCGGGAGCGGTTTTCCTTCGAATTCGCAGAGCTTCTTCAAAGGTTTGGCTCTGACAATCATTTTATCTACGCCTTTGGGCTTTTTCTGTGGGCAGTAGAAAACGTCCGGCGTTTTCTTGTCGAAGACTATGGACTTCCTCAGCATGTCCTTACACTCCACCACGACGAGAGCGACGGCGACTAGAAGAAGAAGGGGAAGGAGGCCTCCTGAAAAAATTCACAAAAATCAAACGGTTGCTTCACTCCCAGAAACCCGCCATTTCGTCTAATTTAGGGAAGTCGGAGGAGTTTTCTTCGTCAGCCGACAAAAGATGCGCCTACAATTGACTCCAATCAACGTTCCAACTCCCTTACAAAGGTCAACAGGCTGTTCCTAACGAGGCATTGTCTGCGAAAAAACGCATTTCGATATGCGATCCCCGCACAACGTCAGCTCGAATAAATTCGACGCCGTCGAGCCGAAACCAAAAACGGTCGCACGGGATTTATTGAGTTGTTGGCTCTTTTCTTTGCCTGGGGTGATTGCCCCAGAAAAGATCTCCGCGACGATTCCGGGGATACAACACAATGCATATTCTTCGCTATTGAAAAAGATAAAATCGCAGAGAAAGTGCGAATATCTGGGTGAATTGGCGGTCGTTAACAACCATTTCCCCAATCAGGAAAATTGCTCCAGGTCAAGTCATTCCGAAAAAGAGCAATAATGTCTCCCAGCAATCATTGTCAAATGTTGGATACCCCATTGTTGAGCCTCCATCAGTTCAGGAGGCGACTGACGGAGCAGAAAATGGAAATTACGTTCTTTCAAAAGCTGAATAAAACTTTCCAACTGGAGCTGTCCATGAGACCATAGAGATCAATGTCTCACCCTCTCGTGAACTGTAATTAACGAATTGCAGTAAATAAATGAAAGAGAGGAGAAGAATGGTAAATAACTCGAGGCATTATAAATTCAATAACATACAGGTTAAAAAGCCTACACCCGAGCAGGTCTTAAGTCGAATTGGCAAGTCAGGAAGTTAAAACTATGGAAATGATATAATGTTATCCTTTCTTGGAAAGGGCAGATTCTTAATATTCTTGCATTTACATCTCCCAGACCGCTTAGTGACTTTACATAGTATATGCATGATAAAATAACAAACCGGCCCCTTTCGTTTGCTTGCTACGTGTAATCCCCAACTTTTGATAATACGGGGGCGAAACTTGAGTTTTAATATTAGTTTAAGTAATTTAATATTTAATAAGTAATTTTTAATATTAGTTTTTACCCTCTTCTCTTTCCCCCTTTTCTCTTTTTCTCATTTTCTCTGAAGAAAGAATTTAAAAAGAATAATCCCTTATTTAAAAATTAAAATGGACTAAAATCACCAAATACGTATACGAATATAGGAATAAAAGACCGGGCCAAATGCAAGACCTTCACGGGCCGGATATGGCCCAAGCTCGTAGGTTGGGCATCACTGCTTTATGACATTAAAAACTCCAAATACGGGGCCCGCAAAAAAGGTTTGAAAGAGATTCCAGGACAAATTAACAGCAAAAATAATTACGGAGATCATATAGAAATAGAGAAGTAAAGAAGTCTGGAAAAAGGAGCTGATAAACAGAAAGAGAAAGGTCTTTCAACCCCTCAGTCGTCCATTTCTACGCGTTCGGGCGATCTAATTATGAAAAAAAAGTAATTAAGTTCAGTGACCGGGCATAAACGCAGCTTCCATCCATTTTTGAGCGGGAAACCACAGGTGGAAATGCAGTTAAATCCTTATCAGTGCCTCGTCTTATGTAAGCGGACATGTAGGCTGATCGCTAGGCGTCCACAAATAAATCCTGGCATTTTTCAAAGGAAACTGTTAGAGAACACCAGGTACCCGTGCCTGGGATTCTTCGTCGTCCGCCTACCTGATATAACAGTTAACATTTCGCAATGTGTTTTGACCATTCTTATAACTCTGGTCCTTTACTTTTTTTTTAACTCGTCATTTTTCATTACGTAAACCGAATGACTAAGAATAACCTTGATTGTGTTCATTTTTATAAAAATATATTCGATTTTTAATGGGGTCGGAGACGTCTGACGGCCAAAAACTAATTAAAAAATCTTAATTTTCATATTCTGGCAGCCTTGGAAGAAATGAGGCTATTGTTTAAAGAACCCACACCTTGAACTTCCCAATGGTACGTGGAGGCTTCATTTTATCAATTTATACGTTAGAATTCTCAAGTTTTACGAATTGCTATTGAAATTTACCAAATAATATTTTTTGAGGTCCTTAAGAGAGTCTGAGACAGGTCATTAATGATTTAATAAAAGCAAACGATTTATCCGCTCATATATGTAACGCTTTTTGTAACGGTTTGTTAGAAAACCACGTATTTCCATGCAAGAATTTCGAGAAAAGGCGATCGGGAGAAGGAAAAGAAAACAGTTGACAATTACTCACTCATTTTCGATGAGAATTTCCAGCGGCGAACGAGCCTGAGCGAGGAAAAGATCGACTGACCGTAGGAAGTACCTCACCTTGGGTATCTCTCAAACTGAATCCAATATGGAGGCCCCACGCCAGTCGCGAATTCTGAAGGTTAGTTTTGGAACTACTCCATTAGCTAAAACCGAGAGAAAGTCTCTCGTACTTTGTCTGCGTCTTCCATGAAAAGTCATTCGTCTGAAACTGACGCCTCAAATAATTCCCTCAACTAGTTGGTGACACGTTATTTTTTAAAAAGTACTTAAATCAGTGGTTTCCAAACTGTGGGGCGCGTACCCCTGAGGGGGGCGCGAGACTGTTACAAAGGGGGCATTTTGCTGTTTCCAAAATATAATTTTCGAATACAAACCAAAAATATATATTATTTTTTTGTTCTGTTATTATATGTTATTGTATGTTTTTATATTATGTATTACTGTATGTATTTTATTGTATGTGTACTGCATTTTATTGTATTAATTATATGTATAATTGTATTGTATTTTATTGTATGTTATTATATGTTATTGTATGTTCTGTTATGTTTCTGTTATTATATGTTCTGTTATTATATTTATTATAACAAATATATTATATTTTTACGTAGTATTGTATATTATTTTGTATCCCATTAAATAAATTATAATATCAGTTGAGTATTTATTAAATTTGATTTTTAGATAAATTAATGGGACGCAATAATTTGTTTTTTAAAGGGGGGCGCACCAATTTTTTTTTTAAAAGGGGGTGCCGGTACAAAAGGGTTGGAAACCACCGACATAAATAGAGAAACGAAATAATACTCGGTTTTATGAATTTCGTCTGCACTGAGAATCTCAATCCTCCAACGAATTTTCACTATAATTTACATTACCTTTAGACTATGACCATTTTTTTGAAAATTTCAAAAATGGTTCACAAAAAAACAAAGATTTATTTATAATCACCTATAGAAAAATAATGAGAACGAATACAAATTTGAAAACTTTAAAGAAAATTTCTAAAGAAAAAACCATTGTCCAAATAAGAAGTTTTAGGCGTCAGGTTAATTAGAACAATTATTTGGTGTAACCGAACAGTATAAATTAACAGTTACCACCCAAAACAAGAGGTTCTTATCATTAAGTAATTAAACGTGTTTCAAATACCTTAGATTCGGAAAAGATTAAAAACCGAACGAATTTTGGTCGTTGGTTAATTTATGATTAATTACACGATTATAATGAAAGAAATTGTGGGGGGCGCACATTATGGCGGAAGTCGGAAGGGCGGTGAAAGCGGTCGCGATGCCGAGAGGGCCTTCAGAGGTCTCCAAACCTGAACAACCTGAGGTTCTGATGAAGAGCAATTGGTACTCAACCAGAATGGAATTTTCAGGCCAATCTCAGGTTTATCTATCTCAATCAATACAGATTCGGTACCTCAAAAAAGAGACTGAGTGAGGCTCTGCATTAATTGATGTTAACTATTATTATTAAATTAATTATTCGACGGAGCTCTAATTAAGAGTCAAACTGGCGGAGAGTACTTAACGAATGAGCACATTAAAATTTTTGAAAATATGATATATTGCACTAAATATTGACTGGCAGAGGAATAATAGAATCATAATCAGTCGATCCTACTAGTACCAGGACCTGTGTACATAATTGTAAATGACCAAAGCAGAGACTAAACAGATGATGAAGTTAACACCGGCGACGAAGCCCAGATTGCTGTACATGGCTATAATCGCCAGGTAAAATGTCATGTTCGGAGCTGACCAGTGAATGTTGTCGCAAAGGCAACTCTGGTCGATGTAAATCATGATCACATATACAACATTAATTATGAGGGTTATGGCCATAACCCAAACGAAACCGATGAGGAGTTTGCGAAAGGGGCACATAACTCCGAAGAAAAGTAGCGAACTCCCTATGAAATACAGACATATGAGCAATATATGTGGAATTACAATGTATACGCAGTATAAAACGACCCAGTTGTGTAACTGAGCAATGCCCATGTACAGTATAAACCCGGCCAAAACTAAGAAGAGCTTTTCTATTTGGATATCGGAGGAAACGCAGCACGTTTGCACGGCGCACATCTCACGTGAAACTGCTGTGCTCATTTTTTATGGATTTATAACTTTTATGATCAAAAATATTTCTTCAAAACAACAACATGATCCCTACCTCCTGGATTCCATGCCATTGACTGCATACGACTTTGAAAATTCAGAAATAACGTATCGCACTCAAAGGAGAGGGAAAGTAAAGGAAACCCATCGTTTTAACCCATTGAGTAGCAGGCCTCTGGGTGCCGAGGTTTAATTTGGACTGCATTTTAGTTTTAAAATTACTTAATGTATTTATTTTATTTCCCTGTTTGCTATACTTATTATATATTGTCGGTTTATTCACTATATAGTTGTTAATCTATTAAATATATACTTATTGTTTATTTATTTTTTTGTCTACGATCTTTTAACTATTCATTGTTCATTGTATACTTATTATATATTTATTCTATACTATTTCATTACTATTTCTATACTATTATGTTATATATACATTACATTTCTATACATTATTATTCTATTTTCTATTATATTTCTATACATTATTATATCTATACTATTATGTTCTGTACTATTATATTAATATATCATTATATACCATTTTATTCAGTATATTCTCATTTACTCATTTATTTTACTCTTATTTACAGTAGATAAGCTTCCCTGTCCCCCTAATCCGGACTAATTCGGACTTATAATTTTATACGTTGAAATATGGTTGGTTATAGGTTGAAATATATTTTATAAAATCTTGATAAATGGTAAAATTTGTGATAAGAATTGTAAAACTTACACCAATCTATTCTATTCTAATTCTTATTTTGAATATTTATTTATTTTGAAAACATTTATTTGAATGCGTTTTATATTATTTTGTTTTATTTCAAAGAATACATTAAAGTTTACAAAATATAATTACATTAAGTTACCCATATAATATTGTAACGACATTTACTGCAATTTTTATTTAAAAAAAAAAACACTACTGTATGAAAAACTACACTACGAGATATCTCGTGGTCGGGACTCAATGGGTTAACATCAAAGAAACAGGTTTCAGCATTGCTTTTCTTCAGGTCTTTCTAAAGAAAGTATTCATCTCGTTGGGGTCAAATCAATAATCAAATTTTCAATAAATTGAGCGCCCCCAAGGACATTCCAACCAATTACCACATGTTTTTTCATAGGAAAGAAAAACAATTAACCGCAATGACGCGGTTTAGTTGAAGGGTTTAGCGAGGGAACCCCTCAGTCAGGCAAAGGATCGACAATGTACGAGAGCGAAAGGTTTCGCCAGGATTTTTCAGCGATGCCTCAGGTATCCGTTCAGAACAAAACTCATTATTTGGCCGGAGCGCCTGTTCGGAACATTTTCATGGAATCGGAAATTCGACCGCGGAAAAGTAAGTCGAGTATTCCCATCGTGAAATGTCGCATTGGCTTTCTTCTCATTTTTCCCCCCCAGACATAAACCGGTGTTTTATGGTCAGCAATTCCCTCAAACTCGTTCCTCCGAGCGGTTTGCTCGAGCTCAGGAAAAGAACAGGGTTCACTCCTCAGACATGTCCGGGGAAAAATCGACTGAACTCGGAATGGTTCGAAACTGCTAAGGAGTACACACAGAACACAACACTTCACGGACTGAGATATGTTGGAGATGATGAACTGCACATAGTGGAAAGGTAGGAAAATACGGTACCTATGTTTACTGCTGAAATTTGTCTGAAAAAGCACTCACCGGTCACGATGACTGCAGACTGTTCTGGACGATAACTTTCGTATCTGGCATCCTCGCAGCAGCTTACTTCATCACGGTCTTGTACAAGCGATGGGATGACAACCCCATGATCATATCCCTCAGTCCTACAGCCACCCTCTTGAATTCCATACCGTTCCCGGCCATCACAATCTGTAACATGAACGGAGCTAAGAAAAGCATCGCCGAGTCCATCATGGACAACGAGTAAGTGTGAAATTTCGAGAAAGTAATCGAAAGCTCTCACTTCGGTGCTTTCTTTCAAAGGCAGAACGACTCTCAAGCGCTCTTCGAAAAACAGATGCTGAGGGAGCTTTGTGGAGAAGGGATGAACGACACGGGATATCCGATGGAGATGCAGAACGCCAACTGGTCCAAAATTCAGCAGTTTATGATAAAAGTAAGGTTGAGCGGGGGCCGACGGGTGCGGAATGAGCTTAATGGGGGTGAATCCTTCAGGTATCGCAACCCTGCCATGAAATGATGGTCTCGTGCAAATGGAGAAGTGAATCCATGTCCTGTAACGATCTGTTTAACCCGGAACTCACAGACGAGGGAATGTGCTGCTCTTTTAACAAAGTCGAGAGAGGGTTCATCTACAGAAACCCGTGAGTATCTGTCAGGAGAGTATCACACCTCAAATGCTTCTGCAAATCATATTTTTTCAGAAAACAGTTGCAAGGGTTAAACTATACATTTCCTTACCCCGGGATCGACTGGACTCCCGAGAAGGGATACCCCGATAATGCTCCTGAAAACGCCAACCCTTGGAGGGCTTTCGGAGCGGGGAAATCCATGGGGTTGTCTATTGTTCTCGATGCAGATTTGTGCGACTATTACTGCTCGAGCACGGCCAGTGTGGGATTTAAGGTTTAACATGGGGTAGAAGTAGATTAGATCAGTAAAATAGTCCCATGGAAAATAAGCTAAAGGAGAAATAATTTGTGATTGTTTTTTTTTCTTCAAGCTGTTGTTACACAATCCGATCGAGACGCCCAAGATCTCTGATTTTGCATACTTCCTCACCCCCGGTCTGGAGACGAGAGTGGAAATCACGCCCAGAATAAGTTCCTCGACGCCGAGTCTCTTCAGCATACCTCAGGTGGTTCCCCACTGGAGAAATTCACCACCACGAGTATCATTATGTAATCACTAGTATTTAATTCCAGGCTAAGAGACAGTGTGTCTTCTCCAGCGATCGAGAACTTCGATTTTACAGGACTTACACACAGAGAAACTGCGAATTGGAGTGTCAGAGCAATTTCACTCTCTCCCATTGCAAATGCGTCCCCTTTTACCTCCCGAGTAAGTTATAAATTTCGATTCCAAATGAATGCGTTATGTATGTAAATGTTGTTTCAGAGGATGTAAGCACTCGGGTTTGCGGCACGAAAGACAATGAATGCGTGACGAAAGCGAGAGGTGAGCAGTCTCTCGTGTCCGATCAAAAGTTTTATGATTATGCTCTCCTTTTTCAATGAAATTGATTCCCTAAAGCGAGCAGACAATTGTGTTTTTGTTAGAAGTCATGGAACACCGTCTGGGGGAAGACAAAATAAACTCGACGGAATGGGAAGCAGGCGCCGAAAATTGTTCCTGTCTCCCGAGCTGCGTTCAAATCCGCTACGGCAAGCAAATGACCACGAGCAAATTGGAAGACATATTCACAGTGAAACCAGACTACCTGAGTGGGAAACAGCCTGCTTATTACAAGTGAGTGTTCGACTGCGTGTTCGTTCCATTGTCTACCGGCTTAAAAGCTCAGTAACCCATTTTCAGGAAAAACATGGCCGTCGTTCATTTCTTCTTTCTTGAAAGCAGCTTCACGGGGTTTGAAAAGGGTGAAATATTTGGGTTCACCGACTTTCTCTGTGAGTAATCGGACTGGCAATTCTTCGCCTACCTAAAAGGAAATTTTAATATTTTTTTATTATGAACAGCCAACACAGGAGGACTTTTGGGTCTTTTCTTGGGGTTCAGTTTCATGAGCGCTGCTGAAATATTCTATTTTATGTCGCTGAGAATCTTTTGTTTGTGGCATCGCAAGCAAAAAGGGAAACAAAGAGAGGCGACGACGATGGAGTACCCATTCGCGAGATAAAAATCAGATATAGGAATAACATTGAATAAAATCAAACATTTAACAAATAACAGTATTTAATAAAAATAAAAAATTCATCAAAAATAAAATATTCAAAAACCACAACCATTATTTAAATAATATTTGTTTTTTTTCTCATTAAAGTTTGTTATCAACAACAATGCACCAAAAATACAATAAACATTTTATAGAGTCAAAAGAAAAATTTTAACGATGACCGCCACCCTTTAACTCCCATTTCGATTCTCAGAATTTTGATTTGGTTACCTCGCAAGAGAGCAACATTTCCCGCGTTCGCTTAAGTGAATTTTTCAAACTCCTGAAATATCTTCCTGCATCCGTTTCAGTGCTCTTGGTATTAACTGATACTGTGAAGCAGATCCTGAAAGTATTTTCCATTAAAATATTTTCTCTGCATTGCTCTCCTTAAAACGCTCACCTGTTGAGAGTGAAATTGTAGAACACTCCGTAACCGTCTTTACACATTGGAGCAACTCCTCCACCCAGTGGCGTAAACCCGATGCAGCTTGTTGATAAAACAAAATTCCCTCCTCCGCCACTGAAAATTATAACTTTAATGTACTTTTCCAAATAATGTTTGTGAATTAAAGAAAGAACCCAACGCTTTTTTAATAATTATGTTTTATATGAACCAATGGAACCTTTTTAAATAAGCGGGATCGAGAAACAAATCCGGTATTTCAATCCCCTCCTCTAATGCAGTGCAATACAGTCCGAACAAATGGCGGTCACAACCTGCGTTCTCCCTCGCTTCCTTCATGAGTTCGTCGTGTCGCGTCATGGCCTTCGTGAATAATTCTTTCCTTTGAATGTTCTAAAGAAAACCGAAGAGTTAACAACTTTTCTGATAATCGGATCATTTATAGAGGGGGGAAACACTAACGGTGGATTTTCCATCCAGCATGGAAGCGACCCAATCCAAGCACTGAGTGGTGCAACATCGCAATGTTTCTGTCCTCCCATTGTAGAATTTCCTCGTTGTGGCTGTTTCATAGCACGGGGCGGGTTTGCGATGAAGATCGAAATACGCGAGTTGAAGGCACATCTGTACGTATGAATCTGGATGAAATTTAAGCCTCTGGATTTCTACTTTCCCGTAGTCTTCGAAAATATGCCGCGTCATTAATATTTCTTTCCTCTAAAAAAAAAAAAAACAATCATGCGGGGAAGAGAATAAATTATGTGAACAGTACAAAAAATTACATTTGACAGAGTTTCCATCTTCAATCGATTTATTTCTTCTTCTAGAATGTTATCCAGCCTGAATTTGAGTTCACTGACTTCCGGCACTGCAGATCCGTCATCCAATTCACTATTCGATTCCTCTATCGCTGTTAATACGTAATGATGGCACCCGATGACGACAATCCCATCGAAAGCAGAATGCTGACAACGTTACAAAAAATTTCACTCTTATCCCGACTTCCCACTTTCCCATAATTTAATTCACTCACATCGCAAACAGATCCTGATCGGCCGTTCTTGTAAAATATCATAGACATCGACTTATCGCTCCATCTGTTCGTGTAATCTCCACAGAGATTGCAGTTCGTCACGTCTGAATCCGTTTCGGGAGAGGCGTCATCCAGAACGATAACAAAAAGACTTTTGTCTATCAATTCCAGCATTCGTTTGTTTTCGGCTGAAAGCATTTCCAGGTGTCTTCTGTTCTGAAATTAGGCCTATTTTAAGTTCTTCTTTTTCAGTGCATAGATACAAAACTCTTCACTCTTTTTTGTAAGGTGATTGTACCTTACTCCATCCAGTCCTCGTGTCGCATGTCAAAATGGGTATAGAGGAGCCATCGTCAGATTCTTTACAAATTTTCACGATTTTCTTTAAAGCCAATTCCCACTGTTTAGGTTTTATAGGATTTCCCACTGAATCAATTGCATTCATGTTAAACAATCTTCCCTTCGACAGTACAATAACATTGGAAGGACAATACCCCTCTGAAACTGATATAAATACATTAGATTACTGAATATTCTAAAATGAAAAACCATATTCTTTTATTGAAACCTGTTTTGAAATAGAAGACCATTGAGTCGACTACATCTCCAGGTATTCGAGCAGAGTTGTAGAGTTTTTTGTATTGCGACATGCTGAAAGTTGTTTTCTTGTCAGCAGTTTGGGTCGGTTTGAATTTCTCTTTTCGAAGTACATTCCAAAACTCCACCAAATAGTATGCAAACAGGGCAGCATGCTACACACAAAAAAAGAAGGTATTATTAATGCATTTCCTTTTAAAAAAAAACTTCCAACTTCTCACCTTAACTTGGTCTTCCTCTGCTCCATATGTCCATTGAGCAACATTTTTGGGAAGAACACCATCCATGCTACAATAAGGCACAAGTGGAAGTCTCACTCTCAAGTAAGCATATTCATCCCACCATCTTTCCACCTACAAAAATACAATAATCTTTAATTAATAAATAAAAACCCAGCAACAGAGTGCAGTGACACTCACCCAGTTTCTTTGTTTTTTTGCCTTTTGTTTGAGCTTTTCATTCAGTTTTCTCCCAATTCCCTCTTCAAATCTCTTCACCAATTCAGCACTCTTTGCATACTCAGCCTGACTGAGGAAAGGTTTCAGAGAGTCCAAATACCGAGCCAATGTGTGCCCAATGTCTGGTAAGGGCAAACTGGGGAGTTTATCATCCTCCCCAAATGTGGTCTGTGCATCATTTGGTGGAATTATGAAGAGGGACTGCAGCTTTGAAGTGGGCATGTTGCCCTGAAGTGAAAAAATATCAGTAAATTTATCTAATCTCGATTAAAATTCTAATTAAGGAAACTATCAAAGATCATTTAATTTTATAAACACCCATAAAAGACAATATGATTCCTTTACTGTCCACAAACAATAACAGAGATGGTTTGAGTGTATTTAAAAAAAATAATAATTATACCAAGAAAACTTATATTACAAGATAAGAACACAATAAAGAATTAAAACAATTACAGAACAATAAAAAAAGTTTAGTGATGATATAACATTAAAAAGACAAAACTTTTAACAAATTCAATACAAAAAAACAATCCATTAAATCAATGAATTCTGAGCAAAATTAATTGATATATTAAAAGTGTAAAATAAGTAATTCTATTTTTCTGAGAAATGCGTTATTTTTGAAGCATAACTGCTGTGTCATTCATAATTGTGTGTAATAATTACCTAATCCCAGTTAATGATTAAATAAATCACAATTTTCCGCGATAAAAATATGAGAAACGACACTTTGACATTATTGATATATCATCCAGAATTCAGTAAAAATCAAAAACAGAACGCAAAGAGAATTGATTAACCTTGAGTACTGTTTAACTGAACTGTATTCAATTTCCTGTTTAAACGGATATCATTTTTTTTTTAGGTATAAAGTCCCAATATCGCGTGATAAGGAAATAGAGCTGGGAGGAAAATTAAAATAACGACACGAACAAATTCATAACGTAAAATTACTTTTAAAATTGGGACGAGTACATTCTAACACTTTTTTACAAATAAAAAGTAATTAAACTTTAAAATTTTGAAATAATTACTTTTAATCGCACTGATAAAATGCATTATAAAGTTAAAATTGATTGATTCCATCTCAAGTAGTAATAGTGAAAATATAAAGTCCCAGTTTCAAAAGAATTTTACAACAAAAAGCAGGTCAGTATTACCTCAATAAGTTAATACTACTTCAAATCATTTTCAGATGATTAAAGATGAAAATCAAGTGATGGTAATGTAAGATTCGACAATTAAAAAATTAAACTTTTCACATCCCTTTGTTCTACTGTTGTTCGTTAGATTCAAAAATTAATTCATGAGAACGTGACGTTAACTTTCCATTTAAACGTATGCGGGCAACAAATCGAAATGTTGTGAACTGCAGCAAAACCATTTAAAATTCCGCCATTGGTTTTTTTAGCAAAATTAACGACCTGAAAAGGCCAAATTTCTCTGTTTAATAATTACTGTTTTTAAAAATCATGTAATAGTATTGGCTTTTACATATTTTTATATTTCTCCATCATTATATATATAGTTAAATCTTTGGATAACAAAAGCAGTAATACTGTTGATTACTTTCTATTATAAACATTGTGTGAGACAAAAAAATGGAGATGTTTTTTAATTATTATTCCCGAAATAAAGGATTAACAATCCTACGTGAAATTTTAAGGAAATATGTAATTATAAACCCCCTTTATTTTTAAAGGCACTGCAACTCAATGTTTTTCATCTATTGTGTCTCCCAAATAAGGAAGCGTGACAAATGGACCATTATTTTCCAGAGCATTCACCCAAAATGACTTAACATTAAAAGGTTCCAAAACAGGATTATGCGAAAAATAATTTAAACCAGAAAAAAATTGAAAAATAAATATGTTTTTGGCACGAACATCGATTCTACAATTATTAATTAAAGAGTTAATAATTCGGTATTAATATGTAATAAAAAAAAGCCACTTTCGGTAAATTTTTTGTCATTTTCATTATTTCTACAACTTTTCATCAGATAAAAGGCAGTTTCGGAAGAAGTTATCAAAACAAAATGCAAAATCATAAGCTTTTAATCCATTCCGTGTTTTATAACATTCTTGTAAAACCGCTTTACATTACTCATTATTATGCATAATGAATACTTAGCGCAATTTATTAACTCCAAAATACCTGATTAAACTTAATTTAACATGAAAGGAGCCTCATTTTTTTAATAAGAGGTTTTTGCTCTAGTTAAAAAACAATTCTTACAAAGACGTGTCGAAGCCGGTCTGTCGCGAAGAAATGTCAGATTAAATTTTCCTTGAGAAATGCTTTATTCAGCTGACAGTAAACGCCTCCTTGTTCGCAGTAACTGGAACATAATTGAAAACCCAAAATTAACGTTTTGAAAGGCGTCGATTAATTTGAATTTAGAAAGACCAAATGCGGCTCTCTAATTTCATCCCGAATAATATTACCATTTCTTAACGTAATAAGTTTCCTTCTTGAAAGACTCCAGCTCGAGAAACTGGTCTTCGGTCAGTTCACATCCCCCGGGAAGCTTCACCTTCTTCTCCCTGTCGATGTACTCGTCGTCGACTTCCCCCTCGAAAGCGTCCTCCGTTTTGACGATGTCATCCCCCAGCCAGCGGTACCTGTACACGAGATGCTCCTCATCGCCCGATAGTTTGGGGTTGTCGTGAGGGTGCAGTTTTCCGTGCTTCAAGTGAATCTCTTTGTTCGGCGTGATCTGAAGGTAAAAATAATTCGGGATTCGAATACGTGCCGGAGTCATTAGAAAAAGTAAAGTATGACGAGAAAAAGAAATATGACTCACGAGGGAGTGCAGCAGCTGTGGGAGTAATAAGTCTAGACAACATACATCACCTCACACAATGAAGATTAAATTAATCGCAGAAACTTAAACGCAAAAGCTCGAGGCCTTGTAATAAATGACAGACAGACCACACGCTCTGCATCTGATGTTGGTTTTCCAACAAATATATGCATATCGAAAGACCAACAGAAATCCATGAGGGAAATAACCCTTCCTCTCCTTTAAACGCAAACTTTGTGTCTTCTTTTTTGAGATAAAACGGAAACCGAATGATAATCTGTCGGCTGCTTAACCCCAACTTTATTTCAATCCCACTTTGAGTGTAAATCCATTTAAAGTCGAAGTACGCAGAAGTCGAAATCTCCTCAGAATAAAACAAAGAAAGCGCAAAAATTTATTTTAGTCTTAATCTCAAAAAATGCCAATTTGTCAATTCATAGAAAGCCAACTATAAAAATAGATTCATTTATTAAATTAATTCATTTTCCCCTAAATATGGTTTGTGTTTCTTCCACAATCATTTCAGAATTAACTGATTTATTTTCCAATTTCACTCTCAACATTCCAACGAGTTTGTCAAATTTAATAAACGGTTTAAAAACAAATTTTTTCAGGAAAGATTGATTTCCTCTATTATCGGCCTCTAATTAATGAAACTTAACCCATTGAGTCCCGACTACGAGATATCTCGTAGTGGAATTTTCGATATAAAAATGTAATTACAGAAATTTCAGCAAATGAATTTTATACAGTAATTTCAGTAAAGGAATTATATACAGAAATTTCAGCACAGGAATATAATATAGAGATTTCAGCAAAGGAATTTTATACAGAAATATTATCACAGGAATTTTATATAGATTTCAGCACAGGAATTTCATACAGAAATGTCAGTATAGGAATTTTATACTGTAATTTCAGCAAAGGTATTTTATACAGTAATTTAAGCATAGGAATTTTATACAGTAATTTCAGTATATGAATTTGATGCTTAAATTTCAACTTAGGAATTTTATACAGTAATTTTAGCACAGGAATTTCATACAAAGATTTCAGTACAGGAATTTGATACAGAAATTTCAGCTTAGGAACTTTATACAGTAATTTTATCACAGGAATTTAATATAGAAATTTCGGCATAGGAATTTTATACAGTAATTTAGGCATAGGAATTTTATACAGTAATTTCAATATAGGATTTTGATGCATAAATTTCAACTTAGGAATTTCATACAAAGATTCAGCACAGGAATTTTATACAGTAATTTTAGCACAGGAATTTTGTACAGAAATTTCAGCACAGGAATTTAATACAGAAATTTCAACATAAGAATTTTATACAGAAATTTCAACATAGGAATTTTATAGAGATTTCAGCACAGTTTTTTATTCAGTGGCGCCAGTTAAGAGTTATCTTGTAGTGTTTTTTTGTTTTAATAAAAACTGGAGTAAACGCCATTACAATATTGTATCAGTAAATGAATATCTTATATATTCTTCAAAATAATACCTCGGGAACCAGGATGAGACACCCCAAATTTGTCTGTCACTCAATGGGTTAAGGGATCGTTAAAAGACTGCTTAAAGCATTCTGAATGACAAACACGGGATAAGCTGATTTTTTTCAAGGGTGGACGCCTCTTTGAGTAAACATTCTGTAATTTATTGCGCTGAGTATAAGAATTTTCTCTGTTCTCTTCCCTAACGCGCCTAAGGGGGAAGGCGCGCCCGTCAATAAATTCCCATTAATTTTTAACTACAAATTGGCCGTCTTATTGACTTGTCAACGGCGTCGGGTTACTAAAAAAAAAAAAAAAAAATATAAAAAGTAAAATTCTGGAGAGTCTCAGACGACGCACATTATGAATACATATTACATGAGTATGAGACGACGTTACGAGTTTGCAACTCTCATTCTTTTTCATTAAAAACCCATATTTTTTATTTAAAAACAAATGGACTGACGATATTTCTTATTTGTGATGATATCAAGATTAAACTGAGACAAGTGGTGGTGATTCCTCTTCGAAAAGACTCAGCGGAAGATCGTTTTAGAAATCAAACAAAATGGCGGTCATCTATTGACTCTGACCGTTGCCTCCGGGGTTTTCAGTCTTCTGTCCTCAATTCCAAAACTTTGTTATTGTTCTGCGAAAATGAGTCCTCAACAATGAAAAACGAAAAAGGAAAAACTCAAATGATTTATAACCGTACATTTGAAAACAAATGTTGGAAATGTGCAAATCATCGGTCGTACCTTCTTTTTCCTCCAATCAAAAATAACCGCCACAGTGATAACAAAAAAATTGGGCGAAAATGTCTAAATCCGTCTCTGATATCATTTAGAATTGGCTCCATAATAAACTTGGAACAGAGTCCTTCAGAAAAGCAGCTTCGGTTTTTTTTTCTTAATTTACGCTCGTAAATATTCTAGAAATTTCTCATTTGTTTGTGTCTCCCCATCCCTCCCGAAAAATTCAGACATAATATTTACGAGATTTTAAAATGTTGGCGGCAGAAAGAAAATTGGCTCGGTCGAAATTATAACAACGAGAAATATGTCGCTCGTTAAATGGTTTGATTTCTCATATTTATGATGTCGGCCAATCGCTTTAATTTGTTAAATAATTATCTCTGCCGTCATCTCCTCTCATGGATTCATTGAGGAGAAATCACAAAAGTGACGTTTCTCCCGGAAAATCCCTCCTTTTCTGCCGAGAACAAAAGATGACCGTCTACCTGCCCACTTTTATTATTCCTTCTCGGCCATTAATTACTCGGGTAAACGTCTGCGGTCGTAAACCGGACAGCTTTCCTTTGTCCCGCAAAACGAAAGGTCAAGATGTTCCCGTGACACCGACGAGACATAAACGGGAAGAGTCTGAAGGCGATTTAAAACGCCATTTGCCAAAATTTATGTAAATTGCTATGATTAAAATTCGGCAACGATTTGAAAAATCATTTTTCGCCGAGAATTGAGGCAAAGTATGAATTGTTCTCTCCTTTGGTGGGCTTTTGATTCGCCATTTTGCATAGTGACAGTGCAATGGGAGAAAGAAAGTGAAAAACAGTTGAAAGGGAATAAATATTTCCATCGGGGGTTACTCGAACTGAGGACATATGTATCAGCCGATGAAGAATTGAATCAAAGGCGATGAGAACTCCGAGTAAAACACCCATTATAAATAACATAAATACGACGGGAATATAAAATACAATATGGAGGCGATTTGTCAAAGCAACACTACGCATAGAAACCGATACAGAAAATGGGGAACAGAGTGTTCTTTGCTGAAATTCCAGGAATAGATGAGATTTTTGCAGCTTCGGATGATTTTCTTGCTGATGAATATTTTCGCCTTTTGCTTAATTAATTAGTTAATTCATTAACGTCTGGTTGCAAATGACTGTGTCAGTTTTAAAAAATTACAGACTCCCAAAAAAACAGCACCTTTGCGCTTTTTATAATTTAATTGTTAATGATAATAAACATTCATATTTAAAACGTTTATAAAAAATATTAAATTGCAAATGGAGAATTTCCAGAACTTTCAAAACCGGTATATTTATAACTCATTTTTAAACAGTGCTTTTTAGTTTGTATTTTTACAGTAAAATTATTTAAAATATCACCGTTGAGCTTTTTATAATTTAATTGTTAATGATAATAAACATTCATATTTAAAACGTTTATAAAAAATATTAAATTGCAATGGAGAATTTCCAGAATTTACAAAACCGGTATATTTACCATTTATATATTTATAACTCACTTTTAAACAGTGGTTTTTAGTCTGTATTTTTACAGTAAAATCTTTTCTCAACTGAGTTTGAAAATTAATTAACTAAAATAGGTTTGTTTATGCATCGCCAGGTGCGGATTATTACGGGCTGATGTTCTCAAAGGCAAATGACACGATAACGCTAATTAATTTAACTTTAATTAGAGGGGCCAAAGGGTTCATAGAGAAACGATTTGATAACCCACAACAAAACCTCCACTTCACATGAGAATAAGGAAGTCGAGGTGAAGGCTGATCGAAAACAGACTCCGAGACATTAAAAAAAAAAGTTTTTCGTGCCCTTGATTTCCATCAAAGCCGCCTTCCTCGTTGGATTTGATCCAAATAAGTGACCGAGGCTCACCTTTCTCAATCAGCCCCTAAATTCACAAACCCACCCCTCACTCACCTGATATTTGGCCGGCGTCGGAGGGAAAATCACCGCGTAAGTGCCGCAAAAGAAGACCGCCAATAAAATCGGAAAATAATCGTGCATCTTTTTCGTGTGTTAACAGAGCATCTGAAAAACAAACAAAAGAACACTTTGAGAAGCGCGAAATTTCACTTCACCCTTTTTTCACAAAAAAAACAAAATAAGGGAACTCACTTTTCCCCAATTAATTCCAACTAACGAGCAACGGTCACTGGCATGCAAAAACCGCAAACGTAGGTATTTCAATGGCAAGAGTCAAAAGCAAACTGATCCTTGTTTGGGTAGAGATCATGTTTTAGCGCTGCTAAGGTCGCTCTTATCTCAGCCGCACCGGTTTAACACATAATGTGTTCGAAACAGAAACGATCACATTAATGTGCAAAAAAAAAACCATTCTTTTGATTTTTGCAAAAAAATTACACTCGAATGTTTTCTCATGAGTGGGGATCGGGAGAAATTCAAACCGAAGCATTTCGCATAGAAAATGTTTCCCATTCGGTTTTTTTCTCCTCTTAACTTAAAACAGACTTAGTTTATTGACTTATATTTATTTTCATTAAAATTTATCGCGGCTTGTCGTCCTTTGCAATGAATTTCCTGACTTCATCAAACGGTTTACGCGGATGTTGGCCCAATTTTTTTTTTTTTTAATATCATCCATCACATTTAGAGAAAATTTTAAATGAATGTGAAATTGTAAAGAGGTTCAAAGTATGGAAAATCTCTCGCGAAACCACTTATTCTAAGTGGAGATAATATCTCGTAATAAGTCACTGACTTTGGCAGTTCACAATGTGTTAATTATTGCACCTGTTCTGCCCACGGGAATCATTTCAGAGTATCCATAAGACAGAACCGAAGGAGATTTAAGTCTTCGACTTATTGTCGAAAATCTGACGGAGGCATAATTTAAAAAACTCAAAAACAAAAGCTTTTTTTTATGTCGTTGAGTTCGGGCCTTGAAATCGGAGTTAATAATAACAAACCCATTAAAATATCCCTTCGCTATTTTATTACGGTAAGTTTTCAACGTCGCTGAGACTTAAGCGCCAATTCATTTTTGTTTCTATGTCTCCCAATTGTAACTCAAACTGTTCATCCCTAAAGGAAACATCCCTTTTTTGGGGTGATGATGCATACGAGAGTTTGAAAAACTAAAAAATACTTTACAATATTTTGATGCTGCCTTTCTATTAATACTAATTGTGCATATTTTATTTAGTTTAAAAGTTGTAGCTGATCTCATACCTGTTTATCTTTGGATCTGTACCTAATTTATAACTTTTGATTGTTGCTTATACACCCTTAATGCCCTCGGGCGAGATAAGGGTAAAAAATTAAACATTAATACTAATTATTTGTATGAACTTAAAAGAATCCAAACTTTCTTTTTCATAAAAAAAAGTCTCCATTTTTCTATCGAAAAAATACCAAAATTCACAAAAACTACATTGAAAATATTCATTGCTTACGAATCGATGTTTTTCAGCATTTGAAAAGGCTTTCCATTGATAATTTTTTGAATTCAGAAACTCAAAAAAGAAGGCAAACTAAAAAAATACATTTTTGACAATTATTATAAAATATTTAACCCTTTGCGGTCGTATGTCTGCTCTCAGCCACCACAGCAAGGAACTGTACGAATATATATGAATCTTATACTGTATTCTTTCCTATTTCAGTTTAAACCTTTCCTGAGGAAACCTCAATGCCTAATAAACCTTTTCAGGTGTCGTCTTTTGAACGTAACAAAATCGACAACGTTCGCAGATACAATTGTATTTATGAGTAATTATAGATTCTCTCTTTTTAAAATATTATAAAATATTACTGAATATTATGTATATGTATCCCTGCTCTTTCCAAAGAAATTAATTCCGACCAATAGATACCCATCCCCAATTTTTATACCACCGCAAAGGGTTAAATTAGATTCTCTGATAAAATAACTTACATTTTTTAAAGAGTAAAATAATTGATATTAATCGCAAATAAAATTACACATAAACATAATTTGTTAAAACTTTAATTCCCGACAAACGCAAAAAATACAATGTCGCACAAAATCCTTAAAATTTTCAACTGTTTTGTCTAACACTAAAGGCTTTTTAAAAATCAATCGCAATGGCGCCAACTTTTTCGTCTCTGAATTTGGCCACCACTAAAAAAGACTGAGACTTTCACTGAGATTACTCAAACTGTAAAATAACTTCATTATCTCATCAATCATTTTACTATTCTGGCGTAATTATAAATAAACACACCTTACTCTGCAACAATTCAGACAAGTACAATTGCTGACAATGCTCAAAATGTAATCCAAACAAATCATAGTAAAATCACTTACCTTCAGTTATTGTTTTCCGTTCCACATTTTCACTGCTCCAAATAAACCATATATTTATGGAAATGTTTTGACATTTTAACAGTAATTAAGTACAAACTCAAACCTAAGGTTCCTTGTCTCATTTTTAAACAACAATAAAAACACCATCTCAAGATGATTTTACAAACACACACACACACACTACACAAAAGTAAAATATGAAATGAAACAATAACTTTTTTTTAACTCTTCCAGCTCATTTCCTGACTTCATTGTAGTCTATCAAGTTGCAGTAGACAATTTAAGGCGAATATTGCTTTTTCCTTAAAAAAAAATTTACATTAAAAACTGATTCTGAATTTTAAAATTTAAAAACATTAAATTAAACTGACTGAAATAAAGAAAATAATCACATAAGAATTGAATTGCATCAGAAGTAAAAATAAAATAAATGAAAAATTGTAAAATTCAAACTATGTCAAATGTAACTTTTTGTTGTTTTATTTTAATAATATAGCTTTCATATACTCTTCTCCTTTGACAACATAAACTTATTAAAAATTTAAAAATAAATTTATGAATAATAAAAGGTTTTAAAATTATTTTTCTTACTCATTTATAAAAAATAAAACTGTTTTTTTTATCAAACCATAAATTTTTTAATGAATTATATAAAATTATTTTAAAAAGTAAAGATTTAAAACTGACCCTTTGCAATAGAGTATATTCTATTAAATAGGGTTTATATTTTAAATAATATATTAAATCATTTCCTATAAAAAAATTAATTTGGAAATTATACTAAATTCTTGACAAATATTATCATCAGACTCGGCAGACTAAAAATTTTGTTTTGAAACTTTACATCAATGATTCAATTACAATTCAGGCACAATTTCTTAAATTTTCAACTTGCAACCTCTTCTCATATGATTTTGACTAACAATGACAGGCAATGGAAGCAACAAGTACATACCTGAAAATATCACAAAAGACATTATACTTTATTCACATGAGATTAATTCTCCATTGTACAGCAAAATTAAAAAATTAACTGAAGTTACTTTACTCATTTAATCACTCCCTACCTTTTCGATTTGCCATCATAAACTGCTTTATTTTATTGGCAAGGTTTTCCTCAACGTTATAACGTTCCAAATTTTTCGTTATAACTTTTCTATATCTTTCTTTCATGGAAAGGTACGGCCTGCCGGGACAGATTTGTAATTTTTCAGCCTCTTTCCACACTTTAACGCCTGATGCCTTCAGATATTTGTTTCCACTGGTCATATACTTAACAATAGCCATGTCTTCTTCAAATGTATAGCTTCAAAGAAATTAAAAATCATTTACCCGAGTCTTGAAAAATAACGTTTGGAAATTTCAAAAAAAACTCACCTGGAATTCAATTTCTTATTATTATCATCCATACTATTAAGTTATTTCTGTTGATTTTGCCAATTTATAAAAGTGTTAAAAATATGTGAGAAATAATTTATTAAAGACTATACGTATAAAATCACCACTTATGAAAAAATAACAAAGAATAAAGTTCAAAAAACGCCATATACGAAATAAGAATCCCGCGTTTTGCTAACGTTCATTTGTTGGGAAATATTTTGCTTTCGTTAAGCCATGTATTCTATTTGAGAGAATTTGGCGCGGTTTTTAAATTTTAATTTTATTATGATTGTTTGCTTTGTTATTTTTATTTATTATATTTATTTTGATGAGTAAAATTTATTTCAGTTTCGATTAAAAAGACGAAAATTACTCACTCGATATTTATATTTAAAATAAATTTTCTTCTAATTTTAAAACATATGTTTTGTGTATTTTTCTAACTCAATTTTATAATAAATAGGAAAATTAAGTTATTTCATTAATTCCCAAATGAATGATAAGTAGAAAGGATTAAATGGAAAAGACTATTGCTGATGTCGACATGTCGAAAGCTTCCAGACTTCAATTTCCTAAATTTTAAGAATTTCCTCTCCGAAGTTTGACAGTTTCATATTCCTCCTTTCGATCCCAGTGCAAATCCTTCTCCCCCATCATCCCCTTTTCATTCCATCCCTTCCCTCGGACTTTGTCATTCAAATAAAAACTGCTCCCATTTCTATCCCCTGTGTTTTCATCGCTATCGAACAACAAAATTTTTAGAATTTTTATTTTCCCTTTAGAAAAAGAAAACTTTTCGCATTAAAAACAAAAAAGACCGAAGATGAGATTTCTCTGGGAATTCCGCTTTTATATATATGAAAAAGGATTTTGCCTTTTATAGGGTGTTTTTCAATTTCGAGTCGAAATCATCAACTAAACAGCTGAACCCCCGGGGATGCAGCGCTTAAACAAAGCATTTCTTCGGGGTTTTCACCCTCCGCTCTTTGTTAATCCCACAATTGAAGATTAAAGACACACGGGACATGTCGGGTTAAAAAACTTTTTCAAATATGAGAGTGGGATGGCGGTCTTTGACCAGTTTATTAATATGGATTATTCGTCATCTGATTAAATCTCGAATAAATTCATTATTCTTTTATAATTATTTTGGCAGTGATGAACCAAATTGATGGTTATCATTTGTGCAATTTTAATGATGACGTGAGTGGATATTCGTTCTTTCAAAAAAAATTGTTTTATTTGCAGACAACCGAAGCGGAAATTGTAAATTTCACTCCAACAATAGCAACATTCATTGCAGGGAAAGACTAAATAAAAAAGGAAGCAAACCCGCGCAAAAGAGCTGTTGTCCCCAATTGGAAACCAGAAGGAACACAGGGGGTGGAAGTGAAGGGTGGAATTAGAAAGGGAGAGAAAGATTTCCTACGGAAGTAACCGCATTGAATGTGAGATTTTTTTGTGAAATTCCTGATGAAATCGAAAATAAAAAAAGTTGCTAAAAGGGTAAAGTTATATATCCGATGCGACAGAGTGGTAATAGAAAAAGGATTTACGCCAATATTTCCTTTTCCACTCCAAGTATTTTTGTTAAAAACATATCCTAATTCCAGTTTTCAGAGCCAAACTATTTTTGTCAATTCCATTATGTTACGAAAGCAATGTTTTGAGAAATAAAATAAATTTAAGTTTCAGACAGAAATCAGCAAACTCAAGATGGAAAAATTCTTCGTATTCTTAATAAAGTAAAATGACCGGAGAAGAGTTTGAAGTCCTGCAAATTATAAAATTAACCCTCCCCTCCCTTATATAAATACTCACAACCCTTTTAGAAAACAGACACAGAATTTTTTTCCAAAGTCATCTCTTCAATAAAGTCATTTACTTAACTGCATCGCAAAAGATTTCCGTTTTAATCACATTTAGGTGACGGTCATTTCCAGCATTTGCTGTAATGTACGTTTCGTTAAAACAAAATAAAAAAAACTTGCTTAGACTGAAAACAAAATAAAATTACGGTCGTATAATACCACTTAAAAAGAATCCCTCACCGGACGAAGAGACCGTTGATTTTAATGCTGAATCCCACCGCCACCCCAAAAAACGAATAAACACAGGAAACACGTAAACGGAAAAAAAAAGGTTTTACTTTTTTCTCAAGTTTTCTATGTTTTCTTCGGTATTATTTTAATAATAATTTACAGACTGTATTTTGCTGAATTTTGAAGGTCGAAATTAAGTAAATTTAAGTTTTAAAATTAAGTAAAATTAAATAAATTAAGTATTTTCATGGAATTAAGTAAATCTCACACGTTTTACAGTTTCTCAGGTTCATAGTAGGTAACTACAATTGGTTGTACAACCCCTTTGTTTCGAGGAAGAACTGCTGATTTGGGATAAATCGTGACGTCATAAAAATTGTCAAGCTTTTTAAGAAGAGTAGCTTAATTGCACGGCCAAAACTGAGAGGTTTATTTCGAAAATGTTGGGCCCTGGGATAAGGAGGAAGGCAATAAATAAAAGAAAAACTTTGGCAAAGCAGTTGGGAGAATTTGAGACCAAAAGGGAAGCGATCGAAGTCAGGAAATTGGATATCTCTGAGAGGATTCTCTGAGCTACCGATATCCGGGGCAGAGGGTGGGAAGTATTTAAGAAATAAATTGCGGCGATAAATCTCGAGTGTTTCCACTTAATTTGATGTGGTTCTCGCCTTCTCGCCGGCCTTTCACTCAATCTGCAACATAACAAACCACCCGAAGATAATATTCCATTTAACTCCAAAAATATCTCTTCTCTGTCGGTGGGTTATATCAGGAGAACTATAAAAAACAGAACAGCAGAAGGAATTATCGTTTTGGGGTAAAACTGAACAAACCGTTCAAATTATAAAACTTCTATTGCGTCATTAAATAAATGATAAAAATATTTATAAACTCATGTATCCACATAAATATCTACAGTTGTGACTCGATTCGGGTCATTTTCTAAAGGAAACACCCGTGGCTGCGGGAAAACATCATCACGTGGCGAAGGAAACATTAAGCGTCAACAAATCCATTGAAGAGATCAATATGTCGTCGAAACTGTCGTATCGTTTTATGTGATGCAGCCCCGTGAGGGACGTGTGTGAGATGGAAAGCACTTTCAAATCGTTTAACGAAGTCCTTTTGTGAAACAGAGGAGAGGTGAGTCGGCCGTTTTCGCCCTGGACGGGGGTGGCCAACCCGCACTTGGGGACGCTCACCCCCACGCTCACGTCGCACGCGTACCCCTGTTTGTGGAACACCATCAGGCAACTGCTGCTGGGGAATTGGGCGCTGTCCGACAGCGTTCGCATGTTCACCAGATGAACGTCGCACGGCAGAGGTCGACTCAGCAAACTCAGGTTTTTGTTCAGAACCACTTCGTCCGGTTTCTTCACATCGTTGTCACTGATTTTCTCAACGACGAACACATTCACGGGATAGGAAAGCCCGTTGCTCATGTGCTGGGCGTAGAGGCTCGGCCGGGAGAAAGTCCCGGGGGAGTCCTTCTCCTTCCCGGACACCTCCTCCAGTAAAAGCCAGTACCTCATGAGCGTTCTTTTGTTGTCGACGATTCCCTCCCCCATCCCTCTAGAGTCATCATACAGGGTTCGCCTGTCCAGCATGACCTCGAGGTGACCCGGCTGCCAGGCGGACGCCCCCTGGGCGTGATCCACCAGGAAGCTGAGCCGTCTTTTATTGTCCTCGATGTACGCCATTGTCGTGATGGGGAAGTAATTCCCTTCGATGCCAATCCGTTCGACTTTGACTCGCTTCTGCATCTGGAATCCATTCAAATCCGAGAAGAATTCGGGAGGATCGCCGTTGGTGATATCGCTGACGACTCTCATAAACAACTCCGTCTCCCTGTTTTTGGGGGGCGATTCGAAATCAATCACGTTCTCTATATATATCCCCTCGCTGAGGGGACCGTTCGCGTGATAAATCCTCACGAAGTGATTGAGTATTTTCCCGTAAACGACGTTCAGCTGGGAGGCGATGGGACCGGATGTGATGACGACCTGTTGGGTGTCGTCGTCGAGCACTTCGTGTTCGGGGTCGCGCGAATGGGGGTCGGGCATGAAGAGGTAAGCGCCGCTGTGGAATTGGGCGCTGGGGTAGGCGGCGAACTGCAGCGCGCACTGAGTCACCGTTCCTGTCGACTTTTTGGTAACTGCTTTCAGGAATCCGCTCCTGCCGTCGATGAGGAGCTTCATTCGGTGGTTTTCCAATTGCACATCTCCCGGCTGTATGTTCTTCAACTCGAAGGGACTTTTCTGAGTCGTTTTCCAGCAGTTCCTGCAGTAGACGATGGAACGCGCCTCCAGGTTGGGGCTCTGGCTGTATTCGAGGGTGAACGCCGTCAGGCTCAGCCCGGGCAGGTCCGCCATGAACATGAGTTCGTAAATGCCCTCGACGATCTTGAGTTCGTTCTCCGGTGCTTCATCCTGCTCCCCGTAGCGCTGACTCAGCTTATCTAAGTTGGAAGTCAGGTTCCACACGGGATTAATCTGGATTGGGATCACGTTGTTGTTAGCGTCGAGCACGCGAACGTTCGGCTCGGTAACTTGAACCGTCACGATATCCTGTCGATGCTGCCCGAGTGAATTGAACACGACGATCGTTCTCTTGGATGTCTTTTCCACGACGATGGGAATCTTCTTGGACAGTCTCTCGTAGCTCTCCCTCTCCGAGTCGGGGAGCAGCCATGATGAAGTCGAGGGGTGGTTCAGGTGACGCATTTCATCCACTCGCACCTGCCCAGGGTCTCTCGTCAGCAGTGTCTGCGCGCTGAAGCCCTGAATTTGTATCACGTCCTGCAGGCTCTCGAAGAGTTTCACCGCGTAGTCGTGCATGACGAACGACTTGGAAGTTCCCGTGATGGCGTCATGATGCTGGAACAATCCCAGATTCTTCCTCGACTTGGTCAGTTTCTCGTAATCCCTCTCGAGGAGCTTCACGGTGCTGTTCAGCCCGACTTGTTTCGCCCTGTTGAGCGCGAACGTGTACAGGATTTCGGCGCTCCGCAGATTCGCCTCCAGCTCCCGGTCCAGGATTTTCCAGTACGGTCGGGTGGTGAAGTAACCGGACCAGTACGCGGGTCGTCCCTCCGAGAATATATCGCTGTACACGAAGAAGTCGCCCTTGAGAGTCTGAAACTTGTTCATCCGCTCCCTGACTTCCTTGAAGTAGTCGAACGGTGTGCCGAAAACAGCTTCCGCCTTGTACGTCTCCTTATTCTCGTTGATGTAGTCGAAGAGCTTTTTATAGTTTTTATACTGCTGATCCCACTCGATGTCGTGCTCGTAACGGAAGTCGTCTCCGAGAGGCATGAGAACGACGTTATGCGGGAACAGACTCCCCGTTCGCCCGTACTGATTGAGGAGAAGCTCAGCTTTCTGCTTAAGGTTGGCGTCGTCTATGGGGACGGCTTTGATCGAGTATTCGGTGTACTCCCCGGGGATTTTCCGGAAATCGAAGTTGAGGCAGACCTGAGGATGGGGCCCGCAGGAGTGCTTGATCGAGTAGATGTCGAAGGGCTGATTGTGCGTCAGCATGTCTGTGTGTCCGTCCTGATCCCAGTTCTGTCTCCACATGAAATCGCCCATCTGACGTTTGGCCAGCCATTGTTTCCACGCGTAGTGGATTCTCTGGATGATGGTTCCCCCGCTGAGACCGGAGGCTTTCAGGAGGTACGGGACCGTGGAGCCGTGTCCGAAGGGGTCGACGGACCACCCCGTTTGGGGAGTCAGGTTCAGGTTGTTCTTCATCCACTGGTGTCCTGCAATTAAATCAAAGGATTAACGGACGACAAAGGGATGAGACGCATTCGGCTGTTGCGCTTCCTCCATAAATTAAATTCAAAAACAAACAATGACCGTAAGATGAATTGGTTCGGGAGTGAATTAAGTTCAGAACCAATGACCCCTGTGTCAGCTATGCCTCAATATCGTTCCAAAGAATGGCGGAGTTCTCCGAAGACCGCAAAGGGAGCGCGAGTGCGGGCTGCGTAAATAAACGTCCCACACAATGTCCCTTAACCCGAGGGGAGATGAATTTAAATCTTTTAATCTCTTTTCATTAAATTCATCTAGGGAAATATTAATTTCTGAAATTTTTTGGCTAAGCTTTAAGCCCTTTAACGTCTCTCTACAAATAGGATTTGCTTGGGGCGAAATTTCCCCCGACAACCGAGGAAAAAATCACGGGGGTTGGAAGCGAATTAAAGGGTAAAACCCGTTTACGTGATGAAAACTGCAGTCAAACTAAAGACACGGCTCTGTCGAATCTTCCTTTTTTTTATTTTTTGGCTCACGTATCATAAAAAATCCTCCCTTCGGCTATAATCTGATTTATTCGACCCTTCAATTACCCTAAATATGTAACTCGCATTTCCTCCTCCAGAATGTAATTGATATGCCTATTGATTTTCTACACTAGACACCATCTGCCCTGGAAAGGGAAACGACTAAACTGAGAGCTTTCGATTCCTCAAACAGGAAAAGATCAAAATAAAGGAAGGTAAGGAAACCGTGAGTTTAAGAAAGACGAACGATCGAGAATCCGCAGAACTCGGATTTCCATTTCAAAGGGTTCTTCACTTCCGGAACAGCTTCCGTCGTTGTGCATTACCTTCTATTAGCTGATCCAGCATCCCGTAGAGATGGGTGGTAGCTTCGTCGGTCATCACCCACCCTCCGGTCGTGATTTCCAGTCGTCCTTCATCCAGCAGTCTCCTAACCGTGTGTTTCTTCGTGGGGTGCGCGCTGAAATAACAATTAAAATGAATCAATTCCTTTCTTCTGCTGAGCAAAATCGTATTTTAATATGAAACTCCCACCCTTCGTCTGACAAACTCCGCGACAACCACAGAACCACTGCAGCTTCATTTTCCCTCCCTCAAACCAAAACACACCGGAGGAAAACTTCCGCCCTTAACTACTCCCATGGGGTGCCTTTAGACACTCAAACTGACCGAATTTTCGAGGAGGGGAGAGCTTTCGGCAAAACCCCAATTCCTACTCATGCCGAATATTAAATTCTCATGGCAATAATTTTCAAACAGTGCCTTCCCCCCAATTCTCCCTCTCCCCACCCCGCGATATCTAAAAGAATACCAAAGTTAACATTAACCGCTTTTTTACTGGCCTCTCAGGATGTCATTTCACGAGTGCTTCACTTTAATTATATTAAGAGAGGTAAAACTAGTTTTCCTCTGTCATAAAGCGAAGACTGAGAATGAGACGGCGGGAGTCCACAGCTCTCGAATGAATATTACATTCTGACGATAAATGAAATTTCGCTGAGCCGTGGCGAAGTTTCAGCTGCTGATTCAGATCCAGAACCCGGCCGAGCGATTTGCCCAAAGTAAAAATGTTTTTCGAAGGATAGTCGATTACTTTCGGAGGAATGGGCTCCCTTCATTTGAATCTTCAATGCGGGGCCGAATCCCGAATTTCATATTCAGCGATGAGAAGAGAGAAAGGCGAACTTTCCCAACAGAGGAAGGGAATTAGTTTTTTCTTCCGCTGCCGGGGTCGATTTCTTACGAGAAGACTCGAATGCAAATTGGAGTCTAAATTTTCCTCACAGCCCCTTATCAAATCCGGGAAGGAGAATCAATGTTCCGGCCAAAACACTTTTGTCGGTTAACTTTTTGAGAACTGACAGTATAATTCGGCACTATTTCCACCCAATGATACAACAGAACTGACAATCGCTAACTTTTCGAAAGAGGGGAATCGTTCATAACAAATCGAAAGGGAATTGTTCACTGCTTAAATAGTTCTTTTTGAAAATTCTCCACCGCATGAGTTCCTTTAATTTATAGTTCTTCAAACAATTTAACGCTGAAATTGTGACAAATCTACATCGACCTTAAGTCATTTAGTCAAAATATGGTCAATGGAGTAAACATTCCCCGCAGAATATTAACTCGCAACGGGGGTCTTAAATGAAATACGTCACTGGTAAAGCTCACGGCCTCTCCAACAACAAATCTACTTATAAAGGGTTGCGATTAATAAAAAAATCTCCAGCCTCACGGCAACTTTTTGTTGAAACTTATTGATCAACCGGCTTTGTTCATTTCTTCTGTCCCGGCCTTCGAATTAGGTCTTTCCCGGCGGCAGTGATATTCCTCATCAGATTCCAATTCTCATTTTGATTTTTCCAATAAATTCCATCCCCGGGATGAGGAAAAAAAATTCAAAACAGAAAAGGGCTTACCTTTCCCACCACTGCGAAAAAAATGATATCTCCGACCATATGAACGTCATATTGGGCAATGCCTTGAGTTTCTCCGCCATATTGTTGAGAATATTCCTGCTGTGGTAGTAAAAGTAATTCTCGTAGGTTTTCAGCCATCCGGGATCGTTATGCGAATGAGGAACCAATATCACCTGAAACAAATAAAAACCGAATCCGCTTTTGAATTATTGCTTTGTTCACGCAGGCAAATTGATTTATCCGTTTCGGTAAGTAAACGAAAAAGGCTTTTAATTAAATGAAAAGCGCACAGGCTGAGCTTTTACAATAAGCGATGATTAACATTCCCCAAAAGGGCCGGTTTTATTATCTCCTGCACGACACACAACCCTTCAGTCTCAGGTTTTGCATTTTTTGTCATTATGTATAATCTCTCGATTCGAAAAAATCCCCCATTATGAAAAGTCAGCAAAACTCTATAGAATCCCTCAACATTAAAAATCAACAGTTTCACAGCTAATCTAATTACGCATCTCGGAGAAAATCTCATGCCTCCATGTAAAACTCTACTTTAAAATGAGCGTGAATTGGAAAATTCTTTAAAAAGGCTCAAGAGGATTGCCTGTAATTACACTCCCTCTTAACGGGTTTAAATGTACAAACAGCGCTCGGCTAAAAATCCAAAAATAAGGGAAAATAATAAGCCTTTTCGAAGCGACTCGAAATACAGGACACCCCCGTCCTGTTTTTCTGCCCCTTACCCGGAGATATTCTTTCAAGCACTTCAAGTTCCGCTTGTAAAACTAATAACAGAGAGGAAGACAACCCATCGAAAAATATAAAAACGACAAGAGCTCTCGAAAGGAATCGACTGCTGCAGAAAATTTCCTCCAAGAAAATTGAGTTTGTGCGGGGATCCTCCTAATGCAGACCCCTTCTCCTCGCTCATCCACCCCCTTGCTCGGTATTTAGAGGGGAGACTCATCCCCGGTAGAACAGAAATAAACCCCCTTTCGAGAAAAACAGGTTGTTGCAAACTCGACGGAAGCTCCAGCATTTTATTTAGACATTTGCTGGAGAAATCTCGAAAATGACTGCTCTGCATTAGTCTACAGGAAAAAGGATTCGATTGAGAGATAAATTCGATGGTGGTGCATGAAAAATTCATCCCTAACCGGGGGTTTATAATAAACGAGTGGAACGTCTCAGAAATAATCATTCCTGTGGATCGTTAGCCGAGTTGGGGGTGGGAGGGGAGATCAAAAAACCGAAAAAACGCCTGGGGATAAGGAAACTCTTCAGAAAGTTGTTTATAATCGGGGGAAAAAATTTATAATGTGCAAAGTTGAAAGCGCTATGCTGGCAAAGTTCGCCGGAAACTTTTCGTCAAACGCTTATTTGCAAATGGGGTTATGAATGAAACGATTTCGCATTGGAGCACTTAAGGGAAAGTTTTTTTTTTTACAAGGAATGTGTGATTCCGGTTTTTTTCTCTCCCAGTTTTTCCGGGGATGTAAGGGATGGCAGCGACCGGAAGATCCTTAAAAAGTGAATACATTTCGCGCATAAAGTTGACACTCTCCCACTTGGGATCGAAAGAAAAGAGAGATTTCGAATGAATTGGGATAAAGTTCTTTAGTGGTCTCCCCAGAGATGCAAAAGAAAACGAGATTACGGATGGATGAAGACTTGATCTCGGTTCCCAGCGTTAGAACTCGCAGGCTGTATTCTTTTCCATTTTTCTTTCTTTTTGCTTTTGCCGCGGTTCCCTGTCAGGATAAAATGTTTCCCGTCTTTGTTACTCTTAACCCTTTTAGTGGGAGATCCTGAAAAACATCCGGCGGATCTTTCACGGAATTTCAACGACGATTCTCCAAAATGCCCAATTTTAACCGTCCGTGTAATTTATTCGGATCATTATTTATAAAGCATTCGTTTCTCTTTCGCTTTGTCCTCTCGCCCCGTTCGAGCCATATATATATATAAATAAAGAATCAATTCAAATGGTGTAATGTGACCCGAAATAATATCCAAAAACCGTCAATTCGAACGTTTTCCCGACAAAACATGACAAAAGGGTTAAAAACAAAAAGGCCGAGAAGAGGCGTTTATGTCGAGTGTTTCTCGGTACTTCTTCCCTTTCATTCGCAAAAGAACTCCAAACTGAACAACCCTTTAAAACAAGCAAATTAGAGTGCAACTGAAACTTGCCGTAATTAATAACTCCGTTCATATTTTTCGTCCCTAAAGTTCAAAGGGCACAATTAAATTGTTACTCTTTCGACCAATCAATCCTCGAAGCCCCGAAGGATTTTAGTTCGATACCATCAAGAATCCTCCCCCATTCGAGAATGAGAGCGCTCACATCGGAATTCATTTCGAATTCATAAAATATTTGTTAAGAAATATAAATTAAGACCTGCCCATCAACTCATCTGTAGCTGACGGGCAAAAATTAGACGACTCAACTGAAATAATGCAAAAGTAGAAAATATGAGATAAAATAGTGAATTTTAGGGAAATCTTGCTAAACTCAACATTAAAATTACAATTAGGAAACGCTGGTCTGTAAATCCTGCTTCCGGATTATCTTCTCTTCCATTTTGAGTTTGAACAATAATTAGTAAGCGGAAATTAATAACGATTTTGTGTTTGGAAAGTTTTTCCCGTCCCCATTATGCGGAATTAATTTTATTCTTTTTCAGACTTTCAATTTGCAAAAACAACGGATCCACTGCCTTTTCTGAACAACTGCCTCAGTCTTCCTGCGTGCTAAAACACACCGAACTTGTTCTGGCCTTTACGCACTGCAAAACTTCATCAAAATTCCACAGCAACGGCCAAATCAAAAACCGATTTGGTAATAAATCATTGTTTGAAACGGGGTGGATAATGAATTTCCCGCACTTTCCCTGGCTTTTCCTCTGCCTTTAGCATTTCCTTATCTTTACAAGACTGGATTTAACCTTTCTTCCTTTATCCGCTTTTCCCAGACTGCCACTTTCTGCTTGTCCGCTTCTTTAGACTCTTTGTTCCTTTCCCCTATCCGTGGTCATTCCGTGTTTGGTATAAATAAAACATCCTGCTTCCACATCAAGTTGCGCCACTGTGCTTATCTCAATAAAAAATTATTGCTCGGCCTTTCACAGAATGAATGCGGCCCTCGAAGGACAAATTAATTCAGTTGTGCGCCTTTCGTTGAGCCTATGTGGGAATGCGTGAGCATTAAAAAGCTCGCCACCGATGAAAGGGATGCAATAAAAGTTGGGCTGAAAGCCCACACAAGGCATCCACTCTCATTCAATTTAAAGCTGTTTTTCGTTATAAACTCTTGCGGATGTTTGCACTTCATTATTTCCATGTTTTTTTTTTTATCAAACTCCCCAAAACAAAATTTCAGGTGGAGTTGAAGTTTTGAAAAATTTCTCTCTATAGAATCTGGATTTTTTAGACATCGCAAAGGTAGAATTTATAAAAAGCTAAAAATCAAAATAGCAATGATTCGATTGCTGATTACATTCCACTTAAATAATGATACTTATGCAAGTGTTTTTAAAATGCGTAAAGCTACTTTTATTAACTTTGCAACTTTTCCAAGAATTTCCTACAAATCTGTTTTCTGGATTTTCCGAGGACGGCGTCCCTAGGAGAAATGATGCATTTTTTAACAACTTTAAAGTAATTAACAACTGAACGGGAGACCGGTATTTTAATTTGTCATTAAATTCTTTATCCTTGGGGAAGGTGTTCTCCTCACCACACCTTACATACCCTCTACTTTTCAGTTTAAAACTGGAACCTATTAAGCGATATCATACTTCATACTAATATATAATACATGAATCTGTTAAAGGAAGTGTGTGTGTGTGTGTTTCATTCTTCGAAAATAAGTAAAAGCTGAGAAATCTCCAGAAAAACATGTCTGTTAGGTAGTTTTATGAAAATTCCGGGAAGAAAGTCCACTCTGTCGGCGTTGAGTGCCAGAGGGCAGAAGAGATGGAGGGAAGAAGAGAGAGATGGAGGGAAGAAAAGATGGAGGTTTGAGTAGCCCACAGATAAGTAGCAATTTAGAGATTGCAGACCAAAGAGGGAACCATTTACACAAGAGAGAGTAGTGAAGAAAGAAGGATATGGATTAGAATTAGGACGAAAGAAAGAGATGGTTAACAGAGGGAGAGAAAGAGGAGAAGCAACAAAAGACGACTTACAAAATGGCTCAGTAAAGAAGAAGTTTGTAGTTATTAAAAATTTAGTAGTTTTTATAAAAAATTGTAGTTATAATAAAGAATATTTGTAGTTAAGTGCAATGGAATTATTGAAGTGCATTCAGTTTTTAGCAGATGTGTTATAGTACACATATTGTTAGGTACAGGGGTAGAATGAAATTCCGAAGTCTTAGCGAGGGCGAAGCCCCCTAGTTCTAAATAAAACCAAAACCATCAAATACGCGTATTTTTCATTCCAAAATAAAAGGTAATTATTGAGGCTGTCGGGCAACGATAAAAACCACAATATAACGCTTTTTCACATGCGAGGATTATATATAAATTATACGGAAAAAAGCCGAAATAAAATCAAATTTAAAAACCGTGCAACCTTCAAAAGCTCTGAGTTCATACAAAAAAAAAATGCAAATAACGACGTATCTGCAGAGAACAAATGTTTATGGGTCAACAGGTTTCCCTCTCATCCCTTCCTCCCTTTTATTGTTCCCATTGAAGGCGAACGGCTTTATCTACCCCCATCAGCCCAAAGAAGGGTTGCAGGTTGCTAAGTCTCAGTGCACTATTTTTATTTTCTCTAGCGAATACTCTGAAAATGTTTCTTATGCACGTGGCAGCGGGAAATGACTTCCTATTAATTTGCAAAAGGGGTCGAATGTAATATATTTCGCTGAAAATGTTAACCCTCTGAGTAACAAAGGCCCGCTTTCCCGCGCTCTTCTCAAAGGGATGGTGGAGGGTATAAAATGAAAAGACTTTACAAAGTCACGGGGAGTCCCCGTTGAGATTTTCTTCGTTCCCCATAAAATTTTTAAAACCGAAATTCACATTCTACACAATTTCTGATAAATTATGTTTGTCAGGCATCTTGAACTGCGTCTTTTTCTAGTTGTTCCACTACCTTAGGCGATGAATAAAGTCCGGAGATATGATTTCTCCCAACAAAAAAAAATGGAAATACCGAATGACATGAAAGAGTTATAAAAAAGTAAAAAGAGCGAGACCTCGCTTGAGGGCAAAGAACTTTTCGCCTCGACAACCGTAAAGCAGTGAAGACCTGTAAATAAATTCAGAAATCCTAGAAAACGGTACAGTCAATTGGGTCAACAAAACATCTTCGCGAACGCACTCCAACAAATCTTCGCTTTTGCATTTTTCCAAACAAACCAAACAATTCGGGTTTTTTTCCTCCCCCCCCCCCCCCCCCGAGTTTATCTTTTCTTTTCCAAGTCAGTTGAAATCTTTGCCGGGAGAGATTCTCGAGGAACTCCTCCATTCGACAAGAGCAAAAAAAACCCAGATCTGGCATAAGTGTTCATCGGGCGGAGGAAAAGGGAAAACTTTTAAAATTCCATTTTTCGCCGGCTCCAATCTCAATATTCGTGTCTTTTGGTAAAATATTTAAAGCGCACTCTCGCATTCAGAAAAGGTTTTATAGAGATCAAAAGAATATTAGACGGGGATGAACCGTGGAGGGGGCGGCGGGGGCGGGGGAGGGGGAGGGGGTTGAAGAGGGGGAGGAGCCGGAGCGAGAGGATGCAAGAGGCATGAAATTTCTTCTGCGCCGCAACCCCCTTGTTTTCTCTCGTTTATGTGACTTAGATGTTGCCGTCATGACTTATGAAGCGACCCGAGGGGGTGGATGTGACGTAATTTGACTTAGGCCTAAATCCATTCCACCCCGTTCGCTCCGAAAAGTGACGACTCATAAAAATCAACGGTAAAACAACGATATTTTAAGAGTTTTCCATCTTTTGGGGAAAAAATTAATAATTTCCCCGTTTGCATTGTGAAAAAACTCTTTCCTGAGTTTCCCCCTTTTCCCAAAGGAACTGAATTTTTTACATCTCCTTTATAAATGCGCTCCTATTTCATTTTCATCCGCCTAAGGAAAAAACAACAAGGTGACGACGTAACCGACGTAAAAAGACAGAATTGGCGGAACAAACCGAGAAGAAAAGGAAGTGTGTCCCCGAATGCCGAAAACTCCCATTAACAATTTCCATCCGACCCCGAAATTTGATTAAAAAACCTAATTGAAAAGCACTTTAGCTAACGGTACAGGCCCGGCACGACTTTTGCACTGAAATCACCAAGGAAAATATTTTTTCTCCAAAGTCGTTTGACATAATACGAGTTAATGATTAATGACGCTTGCATCCTGAACGTCACTTGCCATTCACCCAATTTCCTTTTTTGTTATTATTTTCTTGTGGGGTAAATACAAAACTCTGAAGAAGGCATTAACACTCAACGTTTTGTTTCTTTCTCTGTTTCTTTCCATTTCGTGTTAGGGTAACACAATCCGTGACCGGACGAGGAGGTTGCCGGCATTGTGTACGCACAATAAAAACGGTGGCTTTACTTGTGAGCCAGCCAGGCATGAAACACTCGCAGGAAATTCGCCTGCACGAGATCGGGCAAAGGTGTCTGCCCGTTGGGGTCATACCTCGGGAAGAGTTTTTTTGTCGCAAATTATCCCGTGTTGCGGTTGCTCACTCGAATTTTAATGGGAAAAAATTCGCGCATCCCTCCCGGGTATTAAAATGCGAGGCGGTTGTTTGGTTCTCTGCTGCCACGACACGTTTCTTAAAGTTTCCCCCCCCCCCCACTCCCCCAGTTGAAAAAAATATATGTGATCGATACCCGCACGAAATCTTAATGACGATGTTCATTTCGTCAAAAGCCCCGGCAAAAGCAACATGATTTCCAGACCGGTTTTCGATGAAAATTAAAAATTTATCTCCGCTCCAAATGAAATTTCCATGAAAATGAAAAGTTTTCAGGATAAAACTTCACGAAACAATTTTTTTTCACTGTGAAACCTCGAGATTTTAACTTTTTTCCTTCCGATTTCTTCGCGCTGGATATCAATTTTTTTAATTAAATAAAAACTTGCGCTTTGAAAGAACCCTCTAATAATTTTCTTTCTTCGAGGGAAAAAAAAACTCGATATAATGAAGGCCTCTTTCGGAATGACTTCCTGCCAAAAACTTCTGTCCAATACAGTTTTAAATAAGAGAGAGCCAATGTGTTTTGGCCGACAACGTTTGCCCTAAATAAATGCCTAAGCACTTATAAACGGGGCTTTCGATCGAATTTCCTATCATTCTGTCATAATCTTCTCTTTCATCAAATTTATCAGCGATATTATCGAACTTATCAGCGATTATGTCGAATTTATCACCAATTTTAACACAAAAATACCGATTAAATCATGATGTTAATTATAACGGAACTCCAAAATGGTTTTTTTTTTGTGTTGGAAAATATTTTACATAATCTCCAAAGATGTTATTTTCCCCGATTCTTGTATTTACACTGAAATCGTTCATGCGAACGTTTCAAACATCGTCGGAACGACAAAGCTTTATTTACATTTAGCACAGAATATCAAATTGAAGTGATTCCGTTGCGGGAATATTCCACTAAAAATCAACGATCGTTACAACGCAGCCATTTTTATGAATATTTCATTATCCTCAACTGCCGGGGATGTGTGTGTGTGTGTGTGTGTGTGAGTGTGTGTGTGTGTGCAACAAGAGTAACAGAACGTGAAGATGAACAGTCAAAATTATATCTTTTTACGTTTCATTCGGACAGATGGGAGCGACCCGTCTCTTTCAGGAAGCGAAACTCTCTTCAAATATGGATTCTGTGAAATATTAATGTCCATTAAATGATTAAGTGAAACATTATTCATCATTACTGCGATAGACAATCGGGAATTTATAACTATCTGCTTGAACCTTTGGAAATTTGGGAAAAAGGTCCTTCGTCTCGGATTTAAACTCGAATCCCGGCTTAGCTCCTCTCTCTCTCTCTCTCTCTCTCTCTGTTTTCATGCAACAATAAAATAAAACACAAAGACCTCCTCCAGTACGCTCTTCTTTCTCCGAGATAATAAAATTTGAAAAGCTTTTAATCTTGAAAAAAAAAAAACTATACAATGAGAGAATAAAATCTTCAACTTTGGATTTTTGCCAGCATCAGCTTGATTATCAATCACGAAACGAAAAGTGGGGAGATAAAGAAAATAAAATTCTAGAAAATTCACGCGCAATCGGTGTGTGTGTTTCCCTTAAATTCACCCCGCATTCGTTTGTCATATTTTAAACGGCAGAGAGCTTTTCCGCAATGTGCAGACTTCCATTGAGACAATCGAGTGAATCACCCCGGAGAGAATAAAAAAAACGGGAGACATCGCTTAATTTGAAGAATTAATTGATGAAAGCTCAATGTTATATTTTCAAAGTGTACCCCTATCCCGTAAACGCGTGAAAAGCGCAGAGCATTTGCATGATCGAACCCATTATACCATTGAAACAGAATAAAAATGTCTCTCCCCCCCCACCCCCTTTAAAAAAAAAAGTAACAGCAAAGTTTTCCGTCCGTCAAAAGACTTTTCAAAATGTAAGCGAGAGACAGCACTAAAAGAGACAATTTTTTATTTGCACACCCATTTTTTTTAAAAAAATTATTTACCTTCAAGGGTAAAGTGGACCACTTCTCCTTCTGCTCTTTGTATCTATCTTCAAAATATCCGTCCCAGTACTCTTTGCTCTTCATCCAGTAGGGCTGAAACGAGAGGATCGATGTTTAGAAAACCCCGGAAAAGGGGGCGAGCTTTCGTGCGGTGGGGGGGGCACTCACTTGAAAGTCGAAGGTTTTAAAGGTGGAAACGGTATCCACGTCTGTTTCGGAGGGCAGAATGAGCGGGCATATCTTCGGGGTGACAGAGGAGTTCTGCTCCACCCAATCGGGGACGTCTATGGGCCTGAGGAGGGGCTCCCGCGCCCCATTCTGCGGCTTCACTTGCAACAACTTTAAACTTAAACCGACGTCGCCGCCCTTCGGCCCGGACGGTCCGACCGAATTTGTGTAACTCGTGTAATAAATGCATGCTAAAACGGTTAAAAAAATCACAGACACAACTACAACCCTCGCACTTCCACGTCGCATTAGTTTAAACATGTTTCATTAACATGTTTAATATATTTTTTCCGACGTTTACTTGAAAACGAAAACCCGCGTTCCTTTGGTATCCGAAAACGAACAACCGAAAAACGAAAACTAAAAACTAAAATCAATTATAATTGATTTGTTAACGTCGATCACATTTTCGATGGTGTTTTGAAGTTCCCCAGCGAAACTCCCAAAACGATGTCGTAAGCAATGCTCTGTGGTTCATAACTAAGACCTGAAACAAATAAAACACAATTAGCCGTCGTCTTTTCTTATCGTGTGAGATAAGGTAAGGATTATTGGTAGCTTATCTTCGCTGAATGGCCGTTGTGATTGGGCCTAAATTAAGAGGTTACCTCCTCGAAAGGTATTCACGAAGAGAGATAAAAAAAAACAGAAAGCAATAAAACTCATATTTTAAGGCAGCGAAAAGATTTGAAGTGTGAAGGGCGGATGAAATTTTTTTTTTTAATTAAAAGATTCATTTTAAGAGTAAAACAGCAACAGCGAGTTCGTTAAAGTGGAAAATAAAAGCGAAGGGAAAACCTAAAAGCCAAGGACAGTTTCAAGATAAACCTTTAATTAAGCGAACTCATAATTAACTATGCAAAGGCCTCTTGAAATGTCGGAGCTTAAAAATATATCTCCGAACATATCCTCATCGGATTGGTCGATTTAAATCTCCATTCTTAAGTCCGAAATCCCCGTAATCTTTGCTTCGGGACCGACAACCAAAGCCAACCCTAAATCGCCTAAAACTCTAATGTCGGTGATATAATTCCAATGGCCCGTAAAGTTTTTCTGCCCCTTTCAAAGGAAGATTCCATTACATGCAAAACAAGAGGGAAACCGGCCAAATTGGGTCCGATGTTATAATTCCCGGCCAAATTGACTCAGAAACCCTTTAATCTTCTATTCCATCACGAAGTTATTGATTAAATGTTAAAAAAAATATCGATTTTTCCGGTTTTCCAAAATTCAAAAGACAAACTTTTATGGTTTCTCTTTGCCCCTGTTCTCCCCTTTTCACCCTCATCCCCCTTACTTTATCGCTTTATCGCCGAGATAAACATTTTTCATTTTTAGCATCAGCACCAGCTGTAAATTTGCACAATCAAAAGCATGAGATCGTTGTCGGGGGAAAAGTGCAAGAGAGACCGATTGCTGTTCTTCCGATCGTTCCGATTATAGAGACCGGATAAGAACCTTAAGGAATGAAGTCGTTTCAAAATGAAGATTCCTGAAAAGGGAATGAATGCGACGGACGTGGAAGGAGCAAAATAGAACCCGGGAACAATGTCTGCCGTACGTGGATTAATTAATTGCACTGAAACTCAGCTCCCAAATTAAACATTTAACATTAATAAATAATTCCGGGATAAAGCAAAGGCTGAAAGCGTTTAAAACTCTAACGTGGGCTCTCTCTCTCTCTCTCTCCTTCTTTCGCATGAATGCCTCATATATAATATTAATAAATTTTAATTCTAAAACAAAAATTATGCCAATGGCAAATCGCAATAAAGAATTCAGTCGTTCATAAGTTAAAGTCGTTGGGATAATACGAAGAAGCGTTTTGGGGCTCATAAATTTCACAATATTCCTTTTCAATCTTCTGATTCCGAACAACAGCTGAGGGAAATAACCTCATGTTTAAAGGTAACAGGGGCAAATTCAAGAAAACCAGGAAAAAAATTCTGGAAAAATCGTCAGCATAATAATGTCGAAATCTCCAACAATTCTTATCTGAGCAATAATTATATACCGAGAGCATAATATTTTGAGAAAGCAATTTAAAGTCATTCGGGAAGGATTTCGAGAGAAAAGCTCAGAGGCGTAGTTATTGCAGCAGCTTAAACGAAGAATGCTTCAACGCTTAACTTCTCTCAGGTGAGGGTTCATCCGAACGGAAAGTGGGAAAACATTAATAATGTCTCAGCTCCGACAAATTAGTATCTCGTGAACTGTTGAAAACTTCTTTTGACAGGTTATTTCGGCTCAAGTCTTCAGCACCACGCGGAGATCCGTTGAAAATCAATAAAAATACAGATAATTCTTCGCAACGCCCTGCCCGTGTAGCTAAAGCCCTTTCGCCCTGCACTTCATCCCTTATAATTCGCGGAAAATGACGTCGCTTCGGGCCATTTACAAAACTGGGGCTCTCAATGCGAAAGCAAGATGCGAGGGGACCATTTTAGCATGAGGCTTGCTTTGAAGTCGAGGGATTAAGAGGGAATAAAAGTTGTAAAGCACAAACTTCCAACTAAACTCCTCCTAGCAGAATCAACTCGTGAGTGACGTCCTAAATTATTTTTTAATCCGAATGACAACGATGATAAAACCATAAAACAAATTCCATACGGCTAAGGTCGCTAAGGTATTATAAACATTCTCAAATGAGCCTTTTCCACTCTTTTTAGGTGTTCCACCATATCTCTGACACATTTATAACAAGCATAGGCATCGTTATATCATGGCTTTCCTTTCACGAATCACTTTTTAAAAAAAAATACTTCTTTTTGGACCACCCAACAAAACAGGACAATTTCGATCACAAAGTTTTTAAAAACCCCTTTAAATAATCAGTGCATACAAAAGTGGCTAATCGATAACTTTGAATTAATTCCGGAGATTTATAAATGATATTCTCAGAATTTTAATTAACAGAGATGACATTAAAAATAAATGAAATCGAAGAAGTTCCGTTTTTAAAACAACATTTAACTTTAAAAGGGGGAATAACTCCGGTTGCTGACAATGGAAGGAGGGGGGGAAATAAAAAGCAAACAAAATCAAATTCTGGTTTTAAAAATAAAGTAACACCAACCCCAGGGGGCAGTGAAATGATTCAAACACTGATAGCAATCTCTGGGGAAGAGAGAGAGAGAGAGACTCGAAACGAATCAGAAAACCTTTCCAGCTACTCAGCAGAGTGAAAGCTCGAGTTAAAAAATTGTTTATTTTTACTTCCGCTTCCTTTTTCTTTTTTCCCCCCTTTTCTGTCTTTCGAATTTATCCAATTCTTTATTTGGAAAAATCTCTTGAAATCAACGACTACCTTTCGTATTTGCAGGTTTTCGAAATTCACCACTCTCAGCACTTCATTACTTTGGCTTCCCTCTCAAACCGCAGGTTTACGAGGGAAGCAGAAGGCGAATTCCTGCGGTTCCATTCCGATTTAATTCCAGAGAACGGTTTATGTTTTCATTAAAACCGTAATTGTTTCATTTTTTTTTTTCATCTTTCGGTTTTGTATTGCGGAGGATTATTGACGTTGAAATTTACTGAAGCATGGGATTGTCGGATTTTAATTTTCGTATTTTCAGCAAAAATTATTTACAAAGCTTTTATTTCCCATCTGAAGTTTTTAGTTTATTTGCATGCCGTGCATAATCTTTTGTTGCATTTTACGTCTTTCGAGTGACCTCCGTTAATTCTTTTACCACTCCGTTTCCCAATTGCTCGTCCGAGTAACATTCCTCGATGGTCAACTTTCAGTCAACGCGTTAGAGAGTGCCCCAGTTAACTCCGGATCCGTTATTCTTGGCGTTCTCTATCGTTAAATTTCCCGCCATTTCCGTGGAACGTTGCACTCCCGTCAATATCAGGACCCCTAATTAAAGCAGGGATTGTTATCGCTGCGTGCAACTCTAACGAGGCATTTTGCTCTAATCTCGTTCCTAATAACTCTCACAACACTGCGTGATAAATTTCGTTTTAAATGAAAAATAATGTCTGATAATCCCTCCCTCCGGGTTCCTCCCATTCTTACGGGGGAGGGGGGATGTTTTCCCAGAAGACAACCTTTTTTTTTTCACCGCAACAGCGATTACCTCGAGTTTGCATTGCCGACAACGATATCGGTTTTTCAAAGCTCTGTGGTTGACCGCCGACAACAGTCTGTTGGGGACAGCAATATCTGGAATATTACGACTGGGATTGACGGGAAATTCCACTGAAATTAAGAATGAAACTAACCACGGTTTAATACTAAAATAAATCATTAAAATCGATGTGGCCATTTCGTGTAATTTCAACTTCCGTTAAATTTAAATTCGCAATAAAATTTACTTTAAATAGACATTTCCTATTATAAATTAACCAAAATGAAAATCAGAAATGTGACCCAATTGAAAAGAACGATCGAATATCACAAAAACATGAAAATTAAATAATTCAAAGGAATATTCGATTTGGACATTGGTTCGGTTATTTTTTTAACGTTTCTCGCAGATGCCTTTTCAACTAATTATCTCTAATCCTGAAGGAATGACCTGCGTAGAAAAGCTTTCCCAGGATCGGGACACTTTGCCGGATTAGATAAAAGCAGATGTCGGTCGTTTGCGTTCCCTCCAAATCGTTGGTGTCCTCTTTTCCCCTGAGAATTCCTTTGAGTATATATAAAAAATGATGAAAAACCTTTTCGATTCCCGAGGAAAAACAGTTATTGCAATACACGGTTTCGCCTCGACCGCCCTTATCATTACTGAAAATTACACATGCAGAAACCATAAAATAAAGACTTGAAATTAAAGCTTTTCGTGAAAAAATCACAGATATTTTTATTTCCTTTTTTTTTTCTTCCAAAAGTTAACTTTTTACCGCGCTCCCGGCTGGCTCTGGCCATTAAATCCGTGTTTACGATTTCCAAACGAATCACAACCCTCGCTAATAATTAGTATAAAATTCAATCTTCTGCTCGTAAATTAACACTTTCTCCACCCTCGCGCGCACACCATACACAACCTTTCAAGAAAATTCCAGAAAACACGAAGGGGAAAGCAGGAAAAACCTTTTTGCGGTCTTCCATTTAAAAACGTTCGATTTTGTATAAGTCATATTCGGGTAAAATTTGCAATAACTTTTGGAAATTTTATCCTTTCGAGCCGAAAAATCACAAAGGCGTGATTAATACGAACCTTTAAATGTTCCTTCGTCTCTATTCTTCTCCTTTTTCGAACTTAAAAAATCAATCTCGGGTGTGTTTCTCGGGCCATAAAGTTTCGAGAACCCCCCGAGTGAACCCCACCACTCATGAGAATCAGAATTTTCACCCTGAGCGAATCGTTAAACCCCCTTAAGATTTTTATGGGATCAAAGCGAGCATTTCAGTCGTACGAGAGTTAATAAACTGTAAAAACCGTCCCACTTCAAATATGAGCTCTCTTATGTGTGGCGCCAAAGGATCATCCAACCGTTCCTCCTTTGTAAAAAAAAAAATATATATATAAATATTTCGGATCGAAATTTAAAATGAAATAAGTTGGTTATTTTGCTTTGGCGCGGATCCATATTTCTTTATCTCCCGACTGGGGTCGACCGACCGCAAAAAGCTCAACAACCATAACCGAAATAATGACGCCAAGGATTCCCTGACGAGGTCGGAAAAATCAAAAATCACCCGAGGCATGCAATCAATCGCTTAACGCTTAAAATAAAAATCCATACCGCGGAGATATACACAAAAGCACGGACTTCCGTGCCCTGCCCACCTGATAAGCGGCCAGTTTCACCCCATTTTCAGAAATCCGGATGCCATCGTCGCACATAAAAACCATAACATGTTATCACATTTCCTTTATCTGACTCCTTTCAGAAGTGACCGTTCTTCTTCAGAAGTGATTCACTGCCTTTTCACGAGACTCATAACTCAGCGTTCGATGTGCGATAACCGCGGAAACCATTCAGAGAGACACAATCCGAACGATTTGGTCGATCATCCGCCTTCAGCTAACTCTGCGAATATTTCACAGTAACGGACTCCGGTTTCACTTCTTGTTTTGCGTGGAAATTGAGTCCAACAAGTATCCTAACAAGACAGGTGACTGGCGGCTGAAATAACGGGGCTTGGCAACTTCTTGTGATGACCCTTTTAGAAAGTACCAATGCGCATGTCCTAAATTATTGGGTATAACTTTTTTTTACTCTCGGAAATATTACTACTGGAAAACTTTTTTTTTTTAATAATAATAACCGGGAGTTTTTATTCATTTGGGTTGTGGTGAGAGACGAACAACGGCCGGTGCACCAGAAAGTTACAATTAAATCCAAAAAAGGGGGATTCACTGCCAAACTAAAGCCAAACACCACACGGTCAACAATTATTTATTATAACACAAAAATTATTTGCTGTTTTTAGGAAAACAGAACGGCGGACACCTTTAGACTTTGATTAGTCCTACTTTAATTAAATGCTAATTTTATTTTCCTAACGACCTTGAATACATCGAATTATCCCATCAAGGGATCATAATGATAACCATTACGAGAAGGCACTCTCGAGTGTTTTCCTCGGTTACGTCACCGCATTACCATTGGGTGCGACATAAAAGTTCCATCCTCGCATCTACTTCAACACTTCCCTTTCTGATAATTTCTACTTCCCAACAGTCGATAATAGACTGTCTTTGTTCCCTCCCTGATGAAAGAATCTAATTAAACGGCTCAACGAACACGGCGAACAGGTTTCGGATAAAGAAAAACCCCTCGGGTGGTCGATAGTCATTTATTTCAGCAACGCAGCAGGGAATTTCCTTTCTCTACTCTCTAGACTTCTGTGTGTCCGTCTTTCATGCTAATTGTTGGCTAACACCGAGGCTTTTACACCCACTCCCCGTTGCAGACCAAAAATCAAACTCGGAGTTTTCCCGAAGGGAAATCGATGTAACACATGAGATGATTCCCATCGACCGGAAATTGGTACTCGAAAGATGACCGGAATTTAGGATGTACTTTTTAAAAATTCACAAAAAGTGGAAAAGAGAATCAAGCAAAAGCACCTCCAAACAGAGGCAACGACATGCAAAGAAACGAAAATGAAACGTTCAGGTCGGGACAAATCTTCAAACCTGTTCGAACTGAATCGAAATCAGTCGAAAAGGAGAGATATTCGTTTCGGGATTTAGAAAAGGTTTAATTTTTAAGGTTAAAGGAGTTTAAATTGAGGGAAGAGCCATTACAATCGGGGTGTAAATTTACTTTAAAGAGAGATAAATTCCTGGTTAAATCAGCTTTCACCTAAAAGATATTCTGACAAAGAAAGAAAAATTAGCCAAATTACGGGTCCAAAGTTTTAAGCCCGACCGTTTCGAAAAGAGATTAAAATTTTCTTTTCGTGTTAAATCTTCTCGAAATGGCGTCTCTCTGCAAAATGGATCAACCCATCCATACATATGGACGGTAAAACAACTTTTATCTCGTTGTTATTAACATTACTGCAAATCTGAAAAAGCCGAATAAAACCGCTCATTCTGTAAGCGAACATTATTGTATTTTTTGATCTGATATAAACATAACGACTGCTGCCCTTTTGTTTTAATATTTTAAAAATTTCCTTCATAATGTCGAAAAACGACGTCCGTCTTTCGTATGACATCAGTTCGATTTAACGATTCCGAATGGTACAATGGTTCTCTTCCCTTAATGGCCAATCATTCGAGCAAAAGTAAAATAACGAGTGCCGTCCAATTGGCCCACGTAATTGGCCACTCAACGCCTTTTGTGTGCGAAAATTCCGAGAAGGATACTTCTCTCTCGTGTGAGCAAAATAGGTGGCATTTCCGCGTGAAATCTGTTCCGACAGTGCTGCAAAACTGCACTGACAGTGAAAAATATTTAGTTTTCGCTTAACTAAATTTTGGGGAAGCTTACGAAATTTAATTATCGTTTAATTTTGATGAAGTTTAAAAGCAGCTCTGCGGAATTTTACAATCCAAGCCGCAAAACAGAAAATTGATTTCACATCAATCAAACTCATTCATTAAATGATTCCGGTTACATAGTAACTCTTTTTTTTTTCTTTATAATTCAATGCTTTTGTGTTAATTAAAAGCAAAACTACCGAAAAGGGTTTCAAATTAGTAATCCGAGAAAAATCGCTACGAAAGACCCAACAACCATTAGCATTCGGGATTCTGTGGTGTGTGTTTCTGTGGATTTCCATCATCGAACGTAACAGTGTTGTTTTTTTTCTTTCACTTCTCGCACAGCCCACCTGCTAGAATTACCTCAAACCCGATTTGAGAATATCTCAAAACTGTAAAAAATCCGGATTTTTATTCAACCTTTTCCAAAATGGCTCATAAAAAGTTTATCAGTTGCGAGCAAGTGAATTTCCCGTCATTATTAACCGCATTACTTCCTTTTTTAGGGCTTAAAGTTCAAAGCCGACGAGTCATTTCGTAACTATTGCCAGTACAACGTTGCGAGGCAAAAGAACGAGTACGGCACAAAATTGGGGCAACAAATTACCGTCCAATTAATATAATATACGGGAAATAAAGTTGTTTTTTTTTTGCAACGGACTCCATCTCGGATTTCTGATTAATAAAAGAGTTACTGCACTTCATTTCCTGCATTCAAACCTCTTAAGAGAGGCAATTATGAGCTGACTCTCCCGTATGATTTATCAGCAGGAAATGGCTGGTCAACTGGACTCTACTTAATAGAGTTGAATGTATGCTATAAGTGCAAGATTAGTACACACCCTCTGCATCGAAATTCGAACTCTATGTCCGAAATGCAGCGAAAGGTAGAATTCAAGCCCCTCCCTCTGCAAATTAAGGCGCGGTAACCATATACTCCTTTTCGATGTTTAATTACTCTCCATTGTTAAAGTATCTTTTCTCTTTTAATAATGGACACTGTAACGAAACGTTTGACGTATTGCGGAAATCGCAGTTCACATACTCTGTATGGAACCGCTCCCCCCGATCTATCCGCACCCATATTTTTTGTGAAAAACAATAGAATTACGTTTTGTTTTTTTGTTGCGATATGGGGAGGGATTTTTTTTCACATTTTTCGGGAAGGCCCGACTTTGAAATGAGTACACCCGATTGATAATGGTTCTCAAGGGCCATGTCGTTACTGATCTTTGAACCTGAGGTTCTTCTCTCGATTTATTCCAGATTATTGATGAGTACGATCGAGCACAACGCCCTTAACCCAGTTCGCTATTACATAATATCAGCAATTCGAATTTTCTATCCTACTTTCAAAGTAATAATTCCCAGCTCAAAATTTAAGTGGAATCCTTTTATATATTCTAACAAAGATGTCGACTTGCATTCTCCCGTCAAAAAAAAACCTGAAATTAAATTTGTTTTAAATGCGAGAACTCCGAAAAGGATTTCCCAGATTAATGGAATGGAATCTTGTCAGTTCCAATGGGGGTAGACATTTAAAAGGTTAATAATATGTTTGGGGTTTGTTTTTCGTTTCTGCGAAACACAAAAAAAATTCCTTTGCATTTCCCTTCCTGCTGAGTTATTTTATTTCTTCCCTAATTCCCCTTGTTTGAAGAATATTTTTCTGTTTAAAATTTATTTATCGGCGTAGAAACTGATTAAGCGAAAGGTGAATTTTCTCTTCTTCTTTCTATAAAAAAAAGGAAAAAGAGCATATTTGCTCGGTAAAAGAAAATACTTTTTCTAATTTCTTTTAAATATTTCAAAATTCGAGAAACCTTTTTATTCCGCTCCTGTTTACTAAAAGGGAAGATTTAACGGGCTTCAGTTTCAATAAAACATGCAAAAGAAATTCAGAAAATTAATTCACAATCAAAAAGGAATTCCGGAAATTGATGTAAGATTCTTCAAATCCTGTTCCTCCATTACGGGGGGCTTTACTATAAAGATGTAACGTTTTCGACAACAGTTCTTTCCTGCGCTGTGGTCTTCACTAAACTTACAAACTTCTAACAATCGTCCTTATTTCCCTCTGTTTTCCTTAGTCTTTAGTAGTTAACACAACCGATTTTCAGACATTTCCCAAACTCCTCTCCTGTTCCACTTTTCAATGTCTGTTCTCCGATGTGGCAATCGAATCAATAGAATAATTCCTGATTTGTTTTTCCAAAACCCAGAAATATTCGAAACCGACTTTGGTTTATATATAACATTTTAAAATGATATAATATAATATAATAATTTACCCTTACCTCGCCCGAGGGCATTAAGGGAGTATACATAATTTTTTTTTATTTACAAAACAAATTTTTTACAGAGTTATAAATTATACACAAAAGAAAAACAGGCATCAGATCAGCTATAGCTTTTAAAGCAATAAGATAGATAAGTAAAACAATAAATAACATATATTAAATAGATATCATAATAAAAATTGTCAATAAATTAAATATAAAATAATAAGTTAAGTTAGCCATATAATAAATAACATACATTAAATAAATATCATAATAAAAATTGTCATTAAATTAAATATAAAATTATAGGTTAAATTAACGAAACAATAAATAATATAGATTAAATAAATATGATAGTAAAAATTGTCAATGAATTAAATATAATATTATAAGTTAATTATACAATTAATAATACAAACAATAATAAGAAACACTAAATAACATAGATTAAATAAATATCATAATAAAAATTAAGTAAAATCTTACCAGTCAGTAAGTTTTTAAAATGATATTATAAAAACATTAAACTGAAAAAAATTTAGAAAAGAAAACTCTTCAAAGCAATATGTCCTTTGATTCAGAGATTTCTCGTACAAGTATACATTTTTAAGGGCGAGAAAACTAGGAATATCGGGATTTTCAATGGAAAGAAAAGCTTTACTTCACAAAAAAAAAAAATACAAAAAATATTTCCTTCTCTTTCTGCATCTTTTTCCATTTCTAAACCCGATGACCATTTTTTCGCCTCGAGAAAACCCGACATTTCTTTTCTTACACCGCATCATCATTCAGTATTTCTACTTTCTCTCTCACCTTTCCCCAAGTATTTCTATAAAAGTAGAGTTTCCCCCCAATCTGCGACGAAAAAAACGCCGGCTCGAGTTAACCCCCACTCGGGGTGAAACGACTCTCCCCCAAATGAAAAGGCAATTTTACACTTGTAAAAGCTTTTACGACAATAAAATAATATTGTATCGTAATAAAAATTTAGAGCGAACATTAATACAACTTAGGGTAAAAAAAAATTTTTTTTTTTTTTTAAAGCGCCCCCTTTAATGTCCCTTTGAAGCGTTTCTCCGCCATCTTTTTGTTTTTACATTTTAACAGGATGAGGTCATTTTCTTCTGGGAAGATTAACTTAAGAGAATTCCACGAGTTAATTACCTTTCTTGGGATTAATTAATAGAGGCATTAATCGCATTACACGAATTTTTCACCCCAATTTCGGTCAGGCTGGACAATTGTATCAAAAAATGCGATTGAATAATCGAAAGCACTAACATACTTAAGTAACAGTAAATGATATTTTAAAATGAGACATTAAAGAGTTGTATTGAATTCAGAATAAAACTTTCATTTTCGAATGAGTGCTTATTATACAAATTATAAATTATAAGAGAGCTCCTTTGTGAGACACTCAAAGAAAGTGTGATTTCTCCAAAAATGTTTCCGAATTCTTGGAATTCATCGAAAAGCTTCAAAATAAAGCTTTCCACGAGAGCTCCGAAATTTTTGCCAGTGAATCTCTAATTGATGAAAGGAGGTCTTAATACTGCTTAAGTACAATTTTCAGCTTATTTAGAAAGCTCGATGCTTTCAGCGATTCCACTTAAATTTTCCAAGCGGAAAGCCAAAAAAACAAAAAAAAAATAAAAAAAGGAAAACAATTAAACGGAGCGGGCGTGAGTTTTTTCATAAACAAAATTAATGTGGGCTAATAAAAAAGCAACAACGGCAGCATTTTTATAATATTATCTCCTCCAGTCCATGAATCACGGGAGCTCGAGAGGGCAACAGCATTCCCCTCGCCTCCGAGGTTCCATAATCCCAATCGAAACATGAAGAAGGAGGTCAAAGCCGTGCTTTCGCTGTTTTTTTTCGCTCTGTATCCATTAATCAAATTTCCCAGTGAAAAGCAATGAGGCCGACGGTTCTATTTTCGCATCGGGAAATTCTTTTTGCCAAATCCTGCAAAACCGATAACTGGGAGAGACATTACTTTCGACACGTGTTTCTCATCTGGCTGGCTGTCCGTATTTTTATAATAAATCCGAATGTTTAACATAAGGAGAAAATTTACCAGCTGTTGCCGGATTAGCGGGGGCAATCTGGATAATTTACTGCTCGGAGTTGTGATAAATGTCTGAAAAGCTTTTTTTACGGGCACACGTTTTAATCTTTCTGGGAGACAAAACGCGCATAATCGATATGCAGATTACATAGAGATTTCCCCCCGAATTATCCCTCTTACTATAATTCTCCCGCAGATCTAAACTACTGCACTTTAATTGAAAAACAGTTAAAAATGTTAATGAAACCCCTACGTTGCCACTTCAACACTGCCATCGTTTCTGAAAGTCCAATTCGAATAAATTAATCTGCATTAAAATCAAACAAGGCGCATTCGGCTCCATTTGCATTTATTCCGTTGAGTTCATCCGAACGAAAAAAAAAAAAAAATCTCCAAGCGAAGAATAAATTTTCTTTAAAAGGATCACAAAGTGTCAATAAAGCAAAAAGGGGGAGCACGAAATAGGGGAGAAAAGGTCAGAAGAAATAACTGATTTTCGAAAAAGAAAGAAAGAAAAAAAAAGAATTGGCACCAAAGTGAAACTTTGATTGAATCTGACTAAAAAAAAAAGTAATTAAAAAGATCTGTGAAAAAATTAAACCTGGAATGAGAAAGTTTGGAGTTGGAAACGATCCAATTTCTGCACTTACCTTTCTTCTCAAACACTTTGGACCTTCAACAGAAATTGGCTAAATTTTCCGCCCTTCAATTCCCGATTGATTGAATTTAAGGACTCCGAACCCGAATAAAAGCGCCACAGTTCTCATTTCTGTCTCCATTGATCGCGAATTAATTCCACGCTAAACAACAAATACAAAAATTTCTTTTTTAAAATCCTAAATTTTATATAAATCATAATATAAACCCAAGCAAATTCCAGGATACATAAACTAGACAAGCGAAATAAAACGTAACACTTTGAATCAATATTTAAAGCAATAGAACAAGAAGGTTGGCGTTGCGAGGTTGTTTTTTCTCTGGGAAAAGTTCAGCACTAACTTCTTATTTGTAACCTTTAATGAACCCTTTTCCCCTCCCCCGCTTCTCTTCTCGGCTGTCTACACTCGTGTAATTTGACGTAAACTTCTGTTAATACAAGATTTAGGTTTAGAAGCGAAAATTTTTTCAAAAAATTTATTCTCTCCGTTGGGGGGAAACTTTAGTTTGGAAAAGAATTTACGACGAGGCGGCGGGGCGAACTTTAAATTAACAAAACTCATTTGCATATCAGTAGCGCCAGCCATTTTCGCATTTCGCTCTTCTGAATTTGCGCGAAATCACACCCAAAAGTTTATTCGCCCGCCCCGAATGATTTACGTTTCTTCCATTTCTCTGCTTTTTCTCCGGTTACATTATAACTTTTCCATTTCTGCTCAGTTTCTCAACTCACTATTCAACTCCACTTCGGCTACAAAACACCCCCCAATGGTGTTAAAAACCATCAACCGTTAATTCTATTGCCTTCATCGGTTTTGTGTACATCGGAAAATTGTTGATTCTAAATCGTGAGATTGACCAATTATCAAACAGCCGCCAGGTGAATGCGGGGGATGAATACCTTTCTGATAGGGGCAATTAGAGGTGAGGGATGCGATGAGTAAAACAACCCCCAGATCGTCCGAATCCGTGATAACTCCAGAATCCAAAGCTTTTCTCATTCAAAGCTGATTAGTTCGGATAGTTTTTCCAAATTCGAACACACGAAGCTTTTTTTCGAACAAAATCAAAAACACAAAAGAAAATCGATACGGTCACCTGTGTAAAACCCGTTAATTTTTTTCACTCACTGCCAATAAAAACATAAAAATTTCCCAGTTTAAGTTATTAAAAATTACAATAAAACGGAGGGAAAAAATGCAATAAACCCACGGACACATAAGGCGGAGATAAAACGCATTTTCAATTTCATAACCGATAAAGTATTTTTACTATCTCAAACTAAATATTTATCTCTCTCTGATATCGATTAAAAATTCAGAAGCAAAAATTTACAATCGAGAATGATATTCCCTGAAAAGTCAGTTTTGGTGAGTTTATTAAAAAAAAACCGATTTCGAAAGGAGGAAAAACTGAACACTATTGATTTATCACACTAAAGGTTTTCATCAGAGAAAACACAATTCGCGAGACTGATCGAGATAGAACAATTGGAAATTCTCTGGAAGGAAATTTAATCAAGAAAAATAAAATTCTATATCTTTTTCCGTGCAATAATGAAAATCTAATTCCGACTTTGCAAAGAATCCAAAAGAAAAAAAAAGAGTCCTGGGCCCAAATGTCATTATTTTGTTATGATTTCGAGGTTTGGGTTGGGCGTTGACAAATCAATCAATAACTCAGTCAGTACAAACGATCCTCAGAAGGGATTTTTTCCCGCTTCTGATTTTTCCTCTCCCTCTTTTTCAATTTTCGGATTTAAAGAAATGACCCCAAAATCAAAAGGGAGCCCGCGGTTACCGTATAAAATCCGCTGTTCCAACGATAACATCAAATATTCCCTTGCCAAAGAAATTTACATAAAACATTGAATATTCTGCGACGGTCAACATCTGAAAGTTGTACGTGGCGATTCGGAATACAATAACGAGAAGGACAATCTCGTATATTCTTTTTTAACTTCAGAACAGCATAGTGTTACTCAATTGAGTAGAATAAGAGTACACGACAGATTTCCAACGGTTGACTTCTAAATTTCTTTTCAAAACAGTTTCAAGTGTGTGTTCAAAAGTGCATAGAGAGGATAAAAATAAGAGGAGGAAAAAGATTGAAAGAAAACGTCAATCTTTTTACACATCGGACAGAATCAGTCCGTTATAAGTTACAATACACATAAGACAAAATAATTAGCAAGACAAGAACAATTAAGATTTGTTAAGTTATGGTAATAATCCAGAGTATTTGAATTCTCGTACCTGAAGAACAGGAAAAGCTTCTTTTAAGAGGCTTACATGAAGAGGGAAGGAACTGGGTGCTTACTTGCTTGTCGAAGGAAGTATGTTGAGGCAGGAGCTTTATAAAAGACCAGAAAATGGCAAAGGGAGTTTGTTGGCAATTTCTCTTTTTACGAAGGAAGATAAGAATCAGAAGTAAAGATAACTTAACCCGTTAAGCGGCTCGGTGCGTTGCGAGTAGTGGTTCCTGTAGTGGCCACGTATTTGCAGCAGCTGGCGTATATATACGTATTAACCATTGTATAATTTTTTTATATATTATGTTTATATTATACTTACTTTACGTTTCTTTTAACCCGCTAGGGTCGCGGGGTTTTTGCGAAACATTTATATTTTTATATTATTTTAGGTTATTTTAGGTTTTGTTTATTACAGCTTATAAAATATTGAAATAAAAGTAGGAAAGTAATTTATACACATTGAAGAGTATAGAAAAAATGAACGACACTTTATGTATCTTATTTTGAATCTTGCGATGCTCCGTCCCTCCCTCTATTACCAGAAACAATCGAATGTATATTATTAAATAAGCCAAGAAAAATCATTTGACGTATATATACGTCATATCCATTGTATAATTTTTTTATATTTTATGTTTAGGGAGGTGTAAACGAGGCCAGCTCGTCAATAACCGTCATTGTGCAAGTGAAAATATTTTTTTTGTAGTTTTAGTGTATCCTCCATGTGTAGTACGTTGGTGTGGAACTGAGGAAGTTGCGGAAGAAGTGTTGCTTGCGAGCGCGTAGCAGGTACGGCCCCTGCGGTAATTTGGAAGTGATAGTAAACGAACTTTGGGAAAACTTAATCCGTTAGAACGTCCTTGTTAGAGGTCAGGAAACGTCACGGAATCAGAAGGTTTAATACAGAAGCTGATAAATCCGCACGCCGTCAAGACAGCTACCTGGTTTCGCAGTCAACCGTGATAACGTACCGCACCGAATAAGTTTACACCTGAATTTAATCTTTTGTCATAGAGACTATAATCAGTGCAACGCGACACTTTCAGACTCTGAGACTCTCGAGGCGCGAACCGTACCTGTGAAATTTTTTTGTATTTTTATCAACTCATCTATTTATTTCATTTTATTTAATTTTTTTTTTTTTTTTTTTGTACATATTTAAAATATGAGCCAAGATCAGAAATCTCGCCCGGGCCGTACTCCCACAATAGACTATTTTCTAAGAAACAGACGCGACGCGCACAAAGAAGACGAAAACATAATATTCAAAAAGAGTGCTTTAACCCCTAGATCCCCTGGCAAACACAAAGAAGGCAGCAATCGAGAAGACACTAGCGAGTCTCATTCTAACTTCGAAGAAACGCTGCAACAAGTTCTGACATTGCTACAAGAGATGAAAGAAGAAGCCAATCGAAATACTGAAGAGGTAAAAGCAGAGTTACAGGAGCTCAGAAAGGAAAACAGTTTATTCAGACAGGAGAATGATACCCTAAGAACAGAAGTACATAAGCTACAGAAAGATTTGTCAACTCTGCAAGCCGAACTTAACGAATACAAGCATATTGAAGAAAAGCGTCAGAAAAGAGAAAAAAGGTTAAACATTGTAATCAGTGAAAAATCAGAGCAAACGCACAGAAGAGACGAAGAACTGAAAAAAAGCGCTGAAGAAATCTGCACCAATATCGTAGGCCATACGGTTAATTTTTCCGAGCTGAACTACATTACAAAAAATAAAGCAGGTTTTGACGTTTATGCCGTTAAATGCAGCTCCATGGAAGAAAAAATTAGCATTCTGAAAAACAAAAAGCTGCTACGTAACAAAAAGGTATATATCAATAATGACCTGACTGTCAAAGAACAAAACATTCAAAAAACACTCAGAAGCCTAGCCGAAGTTGAAAAAAAAAAGGATCCGACGTCAGAGTAGGATTCCAAAAAATTTCAATAAATGGAGAATGGCTAAGTTGGGAGAAACTCCAAAAAAGTCAGGATTAGCAATTACAGAAAAAAATCCCTGAAACTAAAAGCCACAGTCAACACTCCGATGTCTTCAACATCCTATTCTGGAACTGCAGAGGCTCAAAAAACTTATGGAATTTAGACCAAGCTCAACAAAAAGAGATTAAAAAATACGATATTTTATGTCTGTCGGAAACATGGATTTGGAGGGAGCAGGACAATCTCAATTGGCCAAATTTTCTTGACGACTACAACTGCACCGCGCAATTAGCCACTAAAGAAAAATCTCTCGGCAGAGGTTCGGGAGGCATCGCCATCCTTTCGAAAAAAAACCTAACTCACTCAGTCCTTGACAGTTGCAACTGGAGAATAATCGTTGAATTCAACATCCAGAAATCCCCCCTAATCCTAATCCATGTATACTTCAACCCCACATTTGACATTTCAGTCTACCTCTCCGACCTTAAAGACATCATCTCTAACCTCCTATGTAGTAGACCTGACATCAAGATCATCGTATGTGGAGATTTCAACGCGAGAATCGGGCAACTCAACAACTTCACCGAAAAATTTGACTCCCATATTTTCGAGAGCATTGCCATTACTCCGGAACGAGTCTCCCTGGACAAAATTACCAATAGAAGAGGCCAGCAGTTAACAAACGGGATGGAAGAACTGGGATTCCTAGTACTAAACGGACGAACTGCAAGAGACAACCCGGCGCAATACACCTTTATCAGCCAATCGAACCACAAGAGTACGGTCGACTTAGCCTGGATAAACCATCCGATGTTAACCGCCGTAAAAGATCTTGAAGTACTGGACTTTATCCTCGACTCTGACCACCTTCCGGTTCTTCTCTCCTTAAACTTCCCTAAAGCACCAGCCAAAAACCATAAACGTACCCCAAATCTCAGGCGAAAAATCGTGTGGAATGAAAACTCAAAAGCCTCGCTATGGAAAGAGCTGGAAGAAATCTTCTCAATAGACACCCCGGGCATGAATACAGTAGAAGCTTGCACTGTTTTCACCGCATCCCTACAGAGCGCGGCCATAAGAGCAGGAATGACGCCCAGAAACATTAAAAAGTTCAGAAGAAACCCCTGGTTTGATGATGCATGCGTATCCATGAAAAGACTGTGTAGGAAAAAATTCAGGGAGCTGAAGAAAAAATGCTATGAAGACTCCTTTTTTGAACAGTATAAAAACTGTACACTACAATACAGAAAGCTTATCAAGGAAAGAAAAAAACAATACTTCGACACTCTGAAAACTAAACTAAGTGAAATAAAAAATAGCAAAAATTTCTGGGATACAATAAGAACTTTAAACTTTAAACCACTGTCCTCTACTCCTAACAATATACCTCTCGAGTCCTGGGAAAAGTATTTCCTAAACTTCTACCAAGCCACTCCCTTCCAACCTTCTGTGATTTCCTACACCTCTGACCCTCTTTTAGATGCAGAGTTTACGTTAGAAGAACTTACAACTACCATCAAAAAATCAGCGAACGGTAAAGCTCCAGGACCAGACGAAATTCCAAACGAACTGTACAAAAACCTACCACCAGGCGGTATTAAGAAGCTGCTACAAATATACAACAGAATCCTCAAAGACGAAACTCTCCCGGAGAAGTGGACCTCCGCCAAGTTACACCTCATCTACAAAAAGGGAGACAAGATGGATCCATCCAACTACAGAGGAATTGCTCTGCTGAATAACGTCCTAAAGCTGTTTACAACTATGCTAACTAATAGAATTCAGACCTGGTCAACCAATAATAAAATCTTAGTCGAAGAGCAATTCGGATTCCAAAAAAACAAGGGATGTAGAGAAGCCATCTTCGTATTGTATGCTACAATAGGAATCCAACTCAGACTAGAGAAGCGGAAAGTCTACGCCATCTTTGTGGACTTCCAAAAAGCGTTTGATTCCATACCACATTCCCGTCTTTGGACAAAGTTGTCAAATATTGGAGTAAGCACGAAAGTAATCAAAATCTTTAAATCTCTATATGATCAAGCCTCCTTCTCAATTACCATAAACGGCGCCGAATCCCAAAAATTCAAATCTTCCAAAGGAGTCTTACAGGGAGAATCAGCATCCCCCACCCTGTTCAACTTGTATATTAATGACATCACGGAGTTCCTGAGATCTCAAGGAGTCATGGGTATTGACGTGGACAAGAATACAAACCTTCTTACGATTCTGTATGCAGACGATCTCGTCATTCTCACAACAACGCCGCTCATGGTACAAAAGGCACTAAACGCTCTCAATAAGTACTGCATTGAAAACGGAATGAAAGTGAACAAAAATAAAACAAAAATAGTTATTTTCAGAGCAGGAGGAAAACTCAAGAACAACCTCAAATTTTTCCTCGACCACGAACCAATATCCATCGTCCCAGAATACTGTTACTTAGGTGTGATTTTCTCTTCCGGCTGTTCATTCCGTAAAGCTCTGGAAAACGCATCTGCAAAAGCTACCTTGGCCCTACAAAAAATACGGGAAATTCTAATGAAATCAAAAATGCAATCTTGGCAAGGCCGCGAACAACTATTCAACGCCACGGTCTCAGCCACGCTATTATACGGGTCAGAAATATGGTCACTCAAATTCATAAAAAACCTAGAGCTAGTCAAAAACACGTTTTATAAGACCATATTCAACTGGCCACTGACAACCCCTTCATATATCATCAGAGCTGAAACTCACTGCCGGCCCATCGGATGCACAGCCATAAAAAGAACTTTAAAATGGTGGAAACACATCGCTGAGAAAAGGGATAACAGCCTGGTACGCAACTGTTACGACCGCCTAAAGGAGATCCACGGGAAGGGAAACGGGAAGTACAACTGGTACTCGCAATTAATTAATCTTCTGGAGCCCTTGACTGCGGTCCAAAGCACCCTCGACCCCTTGACACTCCACGCTAACACCATCCAGAAAATAGCGGACAGCTATGCTGAAATGATATGCCAACAAGATAGAGAGAGGATAATCAAATCCTCTCTCCACCCGCAATACCAAAATATTAATGTGGAGGGCTCCACTGCATACTTAAAAGAGGACGCCGACTTCGCGGCCACCAGGCTTTTCAGCCAAATGCGGGTTGGAGGAGAGCTATGGGCGAAATTCACAACTGACGGAGTCCACCACAAGTGGTCCAAAGCCAGGGAGTGCGAGGTTTGTAACCTCCACGCCCTGGAGACTTTGGACCACTTCCTATTCGTGTGCCCGGCCTACTCCCCCATTAGACAGGCGTACCTCAGCGAGTACGAGGAAGGGAAGACGCCGCAGGAGCGCACCATCTCCCTCCTGAGGACCTCCAACAGAGAGAATATAAAAAGGGTATTTTATTTCATGAACTCTGCCTTAAAAATGAGAAGCATTGTTTTAGATCTATAACTTCTGTGTTTTATTTTTGACTATAGCTATGATTTTATTCCAATTTTTATTTTTATTTTTTTACTTTTATTTTTTATTTTATTTATTAATTTTATTATTGTGACATTCTATGTAAGCTCATTTTAATAAGGATTTTAGCAATTTTAACGGTTTTTGACTTTAAATTTTTATTAATTTTGTTACCACTGTTGTTGTGTTTTATCTATTTATTATAAATTTATTACGACTTCAGTATTTTTAAAAATATAATTCAGTTTAGTAGTTTAAAACATAACATAGTTTAGTATTTTTAAAAGCTCAAAGTTTTATTTTATTTTATTCCATGTATTTATTTGTAAATTTATCTATTTATTTTTCATCTTTATCTATTATTTATTCATTTATTTTTTCCCCACACTTTTGTTTCAGAATATTTCAAAAAAAAAAAAAAAGAAAAGAAAGAAAGAAATGTTATTTATTTATTTATTTATTTACTGCATACTCGTGTTTATTTATTTATTATATACTTGTTATTTGTTTATTTATTCTATACTTCGTATAAATATTTTCTCTATGTATATATTTGTTGTTTATTTATTTACTATGTGCTTATTGTTTAGTTATTTTTATATAATCACTGCATATCAATTTATTTTTTTGTATATACAATAAGTAGGCTTCTCTACCTCCCCTAAACCAAACTGATAATTTTATCTTATTTATTTATTGTACTTCGTACATTTATACCTGAAAATAACATTGTAAAGTTTTATCCGAATCTTGTGAAATTCTTATAGTGTTCAATTCAAATTTGTAAAAAAATAAAACCCTAATACCTACGGGTGAAATAGGGTAGAAATATATTATTATTATTATTATTATATTTTATGTTTAGGTTTATGATTATTTTAGGTTATGTTTAATACAGCTTATAAAATATTGAAATAAAAGTGGGAAAGTAATTTATACAAATTGAAGAGTATAGAAAAAATGAACGACACTTTATGTATCTTTATGTAAACATAATGCTTCTACCCTCCCTTTATTACCAGAAACAATCGAACGTATATTATTAAATAAACCAAGAAAAATCATTTGACGTATATATACGTCATAACCGCTTAACGGGTTAAAGGTCCTAAATTATTTAAATTAAAGGAAACTAATATGTGAAGAACCTTCCGCGACTCTTTAGAAGTTTAAAACAATCGTGTACGTCACAACATCACACATATTAATTTGTAAAAAAAAAACTTAAAAAGAATCGGAGCAAACTCCAAAATTCATCTGAAACCCAAAACAAAAAGAAATTTTAAAAATGTGTTATTTATTTCGCCGAGATTAACAGTGTGAAAACATCACACTGAAAGCTTTCAACTTTTCCTCAAAAAATTCAAACTCTGACTGCTTTTCCAGCTCGGCGGACTTTCATTTAATAAAATTGTCATCAAGTATGCGCGGCACGAAGATTCGGGGCTAAAAACCACCTTCCTTACCCCCTCCCCCCCCCCCGAACATGAGAGCTCCGAACTCCAAGGTAAAAAACTCCTTTTCTTCCGCGGAATAAAACGGAAAAGTCTCAAACCTAACTACATATTGGTTGATAAATTGGCAAGATTAGGAAAAATTTATTTTCCGAATCTGCATAGACATTCAATTTTTTTATTTTTTTTTTTTTTTGGAAAAAGCGCGCCTTAAATTATTACTCGAATGAATTCGAGAACATGAAATGAAGAAAAAAGGAAGATAATGTATTACAACGTTTAAAGGATACTTTATTTTCTTTTTTTTTTTCGCCCTCCACAATACGTGTCGGGAAATTCTTTTTGTTTAGCTGAACGGAATAAAAAAGAAAGGAAATATTTGTTGTATAAAACCGACTGCTAATAAGGTCCTTAGTCACTGGAAAATAAAATACAGCTCGCAAGGGAAAGGAGTTGACGGAAAAGGGAGATTTTCGAGAAGAGGGAATCGAAGAGAGAAAATCGTTATTTTTTTTTTTGTTCACTCCTCTCTTCTGATTTTTTGCTTCTCCTGCTTATGTTATTCAGCTTCTATGAAAATTCAACCAGAAATTTTCAATGAAATAACAACGACCTGATGTTGTAAAGGGGTGAGAAATTGCTGACATGTACCGAAGCACTTTCGCAGTAACCGGAAGTCGACATAATTTCATTTCTCCGGTCGTGCCCTTCTAATTTGTCTCTTATAATTCTCCGCCTATTTATTGAGTCATCTAATTTATTTCGGAGTCACTTCTCCGACTTTCAACCCTCTTAAATCTTTGTTTATTCGTCATAAATCTACCCCGCTGTGGGAACGACAAAGACAATCGTTTTTTCTTTACCGAGACTTGAGCCTATTAACAGTCATTCGTTATGAACAATGAGGAAGCTGTCAGCATAATTTTACCAATTAAACTCGGTATTTCTCTCTTCAAGTGGCCTGGGATGTATAAAAGCGGGGGATGTTCTAAAAAAGACGTTATCACCCACGAAAAGAAAAAAGATTTTAATTATATGACGAGTCGAATTCCCCCGCAAATTCTGACATAATTTACCGGACATTGTCGCCCAAAATGACCAAAACAGTCGTAGAGAAGTAACAATTTAAGTAGAAAAGACCTCTACCAGAAATATTTAGGAATGAAATAATTTATTTGAAGCAACCGGGAATAACATTTTAGAGGAAAGTTTCCACAGCCAAATTGAATGATTTTCGTGTACATAAATAAAAGCGAAAGTGTAATATTGTAACATGCAATCAAATTTAATACAAAAGTCATACGTGATACAACAAATAAATTTAACTCGAGTTAAACATTCCCAGAAAAAGCTAAAAATAAAAGCTGTGACTCTGAGATGGGACTTTTGACTTTCATAAAAATCTCTAAAGGAACTCTCTTAATTAAGGAAATTATAGCGGATCTGTATTTATAAATATACAGTATAACATTGAAGAACAAAAAAATCCAAAACTGGGGATGTTTTGATGCAATTCTCAAAATCGTGTTGCATCAATTGTAAATTAAAAAGTATATCTATAAAAATAAAAACAGTATAACCCATAAGGTATATATTATCAAGTTATATCCTTAAACAAATACAAAATGACGTTCAACATAAAAAAGCAAAACCAAAAACCAGACAACCGTAAAACTACAAATGCTACATTTTACAGAACATCAAAACCTTTACAAAACAATACAATCTTTTTAATTTTTAATGTCAACCAGTTAAAATACAACTAAAAAGTACAGAAAAGAAACCATAAATTACAAAATTATAATTTTCATATATTTTTTAAGAAACTCATGTGAGTGCTCAATTATTCAATTCTCTGCTGCTGTTTAATTAAATAATTTTTAATTAATTTCAAAATACTGGGCTGCTTGAATTTTTAAATTTCAGTGGCATTTAGCCTACAATTTGAATGATTCGCCAACTGCCAACCATTTGACAGCTTTGTAAAAACATTTCAAGTAAAAGGCATTCTCGATTATCAAATTAATTAATTAATAATTTTTAATAATAAAGATGACCATTTTATTAAAACCTTAAAAAAATTTACTGTGGAACCAATGCTTCAAGTAAAAATTAATTTTTTCCCAATTTTTTGGGGGTTAAATTCTAATTGGGTTTCTGCATTTTAATTCATTTCATTTACTCTGAATAATTAAGAAGTTGAATACGAGAAAGTTTTGAGGTTATTATTGAATAATTTTTTACTCTAAGCTTTTAATATATCCCTTCAATTTGTGATTATATATATTTCACCCATAAAAAATGATAGATTAAAGAGCTTTTGTCTGTATTAACAATTACTGTATTTGTTATGTTGTAAATCCATATACTTTCGAAGTTCTAAAAATACTTAAGTGCATATTTTTAAAGGCATTTTACCCAATTTCTTTCTTCATTGAAAACAAATAATATTTCTCATGAAAACCATCAGTTTTAATGAAAAACAAAAGCATTGTAATGTATTTAAAAAATAAACTAATCTTAGAAGAGGTGAAACAAACTTTTTGTCAAATTAATTAAGTTTGATTATATCACCAAAATAAAAATGATGGGTTTCTGATGTGTTCAGAAATGAAATGAATATAATCAACAATAGATAATGAAAAGGACTCTATATTTCTCCTAGAAAATGCAGCATAATTGGATAGATATGGACATACATACTGAGATGTCAAATTAAATATTTATGAAAACTGTAAGGAAATTTATATAAACCTGAGTTTCATTAATGTAACTCAGAGACTAAAAACCAAATAGAATTCACTGAAAAAATTTAAAAAAAAGCAAACTCAATATATACCTGAAAAGGGCAACATTTTGAGAGAAAAATGATCAGAGGTACCTGGAACAAATCATTAAGAAGATGCCTCTGGCATTTTGTTTCCACAGTTAACCCTTTTAAGGTTGATCATACTCAAAACAAATACACCAATGAGCACTAAATTGTCTTTGTGACTTACATTAAAATGCAAATTTTATCAATTTCATTCAAAATATTTTCTCAAAAATCTGTTCAATCAGGCAGATTCTTGTCTGTACTTAATAGCCAAATGACTTTCATTTTATTCTTAATTTGCCACAATCAAATGGTTTCACTAACACTTAAAATATTTACCTACAGGAATTCCTTTGCTTATTAATTTATAATGCTATCGTAAAAAGAAAAGAAAAATTAAATAATAAACATGCTTCCACACCATGGATGAATAAATGGCTAATAACCGCATTCAAAAGGAAAAAGCCATTCAGAATACCCTTATTATGATAATAAACTTACTATATTTGTTGTTGAAATAATAAACTCCTATATTTTCAATATGCATTCAGACACTTTGGCAAAGTTTCTATAGTAAAATTAATTGCTGACAATATTAAAAATGACTGAGATTCTCCAGAAAAAAAAATTATATTTTCACCTTTGAAGAAAAAGATTTTCGAAAAAGGTCACAAATAACAAAAACATTTAAAATTTTAATTGAAAAAAATTAAAAGCAATCTGCATCGCTACGAAATAAAATGAAGTTTTTATGAAAACATTTTCTTAAAATAATTTGATATAATAAACCTAAATAAAAACTCTGTTTGTTAACTGATCGTCGGCCATTTTGACGAACCTTTTGGGAACAAAAAGGTTCTATGTGGGGCAAATCACAAAAGGGAAATTTCGCCAATGAATATTTAAAAGTGAAATAAAAGTTCATTTTTATGGCAGATACTGTCCATTCTTTCCATTTCTGTTCGATGCACCGTTTGAAATAAAAAACGAGGAAGAATAAGTGGTGAGTAAAATTGAATTTTTTTTTTCAAATGTGAATTTGCCCGAAACCGTTAAATAGCGATGCGATGAATGATGGTTTAACCGAATACTATTCGGTTGATCGAATATTTGACCGAATTATTCGTTTCATCATTTCATTGTTCTTTTTATCGTAAATATGAAGAAAAACGCAGTAAATTCTTATCTACGAGTGCCGACAGTTCGCTGTTTTTGCGTTAATTAACTATAAATATTAGATGGTTTTGATGTCTATTATATTTTTATATATCTCTCCGCCCTTATTTATCTCTTTTATGGTGTCATTATTGTCGAATAGTCACTTAAGTATGTTCATTAAAAATTTTAAATGTTCATTTCATGTTTAATTGCTTTTTCTTCGTTTTATTAAACGCATTTTTCAAAAATTGCTTTGACTTAAAAAGTTTTTCTTTCAGTTCTGTACAGTGTTGTGCAGCCGAGATAATATATATATCCGAACCGAATACATTTGGCACTAAAACCGAACAATTCGACAGAATATGAATACCGAACTTAAGTTCGAAATTACTTCGAAATTCAAACTACTTCGAACTTCACTTCAACTTGTCCGAATTTTTTATCGGAGCGCATCAAAAATATACTTTCTCATATTTATTAACGTTCTAAAATTCTTCTTAAATTCTGCGTATTCAAATAGTTAATATGTAAATATTATTGCAAAGCCATGGAATAATTCCTTTTGTTTGAATAAAAGTTCGAAAGTTTAAATGGAATTAGTTTCTGCTTTATGTGCCACCATGAGTACCGAAAAAAACATACCCAACTCTTAAAGCAAAAAAGAACCTGAAAACGTTATAACGATGTTATTAGTTGATATAAAATTTATCTGAAAGATAATAATTTATCCTATAAAATAACTTAAAGCCTTGTCTAAAATGAAATGTCATAAAAGAGCAAAACAATGAAAGAAACAAGACGATTTGCTAACGTTCAGAGAAGTCGAATTAATTCAGACGAATTTCAGTTGGCAGCACTAATCTTTTGTAAATTTTTTTTTACCCTAGACAAGGAAATTTATTAAATTTTTTCGTCATAATATACGGTAGTTTTCTGTTCAAAATTTAATTCTTTCGGTTGTTTATTTTTAAAGTTTAAAACGTAATTTATATTCAGTTAATATTTTTGAGATTTCATGTCTAACTAAATGTAACATTTTAATTACTTCAAGGATTCAAAGCGTCACTGAATTTTTTCGCACTGGTTTGACATTAAAATTGAAGACGTAAAAAGCAATTGCCCTTTTTTAGTGGGAGTTTTAATGAGTGTTTAAGCATCGCTGTTGAAAACTCGATTTTTGTGCTTCTTTAATTATTTAATGGTACAAGTGAAGTTTTTCGAAAGGCTCGTATGCACATTTTTTGCCCATGATTTTAGTAAAAAATGGTTCTGTCAAATCCCTTCTAATGGAATTCCCGTACCTCATTTTATTATGAAACATTTTTCTAATAATTTCAATATATGAAATTATTTTATATCCAGAATTTGATTCATTGTTGAGTTTCTTTGTGATTACGTCATTGTCAGCTGCTTTCTTTGTTATCCGTTTGATAGGTCAATGGTAATGATTCATAAGGAATGCACCACTTTGATATCCTTTTGACGTCTTTTCTTTTCTTTTTTTTTCGTAAATTAAAAAAAGTTTTTGAAAAATTACTGTTTAAATTTATAGGTCATAAAAAAAATATATAATCTAGGTTAGATGATTCACATGGATAATAACAAGGCTGTAACTTAACTGTAAAAAAACTGATCTCTTGTTAAAATTCTATGTGCATTTTTTTGTTTCAGTAGTAAGTCATGGCATCACGTAAGAAAGTTTTGTTAAAAGTCATTATATTAGGAGATTCTGGTGTTGGCAAAACATCAATAATGAACCAGTATGTAAATAACAAGTTTTCAAATCAGTATAAAGCCACTATTGGTGCTGATTTCCTCACTAGGGATGTCGATGTCGGAGATAGAAGGGTAACAATGCAGGTAAATATAAAAATAATTATGTTATGTAATTGCATTAAATGTATTTTGATTAGTTATACAGTTGAGAAGTTTGTTTTTGTGATTTTGAAATTAATGTAGAAATTGAATAATGTTTTAGATTTGGGACACTGCTGGACAGGAAAGATTTCAGTCTTTGGGAGTTGCATTTTACAGGGGTGCAGATTGCTGCGTCCTAGTTTTTGATGTGTCTGCTCCTACAACATACAAATCATTAGAAACTTGGAGAGATGAATTTCTCATTCAGGCTTCTCCCAGAGATCCGGACAACTTCCCATTTGTCGTTATTGGAAATAAAATTGATGTGGAAAACAGAGCTGTAAGTTAATTACATGAACACAACTAAATTTTCCATAAATGTACAAAATATTTATGATTTTCTTTGCTCAGGTATCTGCAAAAAGAGCACAGCAGTGGTGTCTGTCAAAAAATAACATTCCATATTTTGAAACAAGTGCAAAGGAGGGTATTAATATAGAACAAGCTTTTCAGACCATTGCAAAGAATGCACTAGCACAGGTAATTTGGTTTATTTAATGCTCATGTTGATGTAATCCATTTTATTTACATCATTTAGGGTTTGTTCACACTTTCTCACTTTTATTAATTAATAAAATTTAATTAATTTTGTAAATTTCCAGGAATCCGAAGTAGAACTTTACAATGAATTTCCGGATCAAATAAAATTGTCTGGAGATAACAGGGAGTCAAGAAAAAGTTCTTGTTCATGCTGAGACACCTAACCTTGCCTATATTTTCAGTGTAAACCTTATATAAATAATTACCATGTAATATTAAATGAATACAAATGTACATTTACTCGGAAGTTTGGTCAACTCTCATTGATATCTCATATAAGACAAATAAAGTATTTATAACTTTGTACTAATTGTCGTAGAAGAGTTTTTTTTGATCTAAAATAAAAAGAAAAGAATTATTTAAAAAAAAAAAGCATCGTTCGGTTTATAAAAGTGTTAAAACTGAAAATTAGGTGAATATTTTTAGAACTTTTAAGTTCAGCTAATATAAAAATGGGTAGGCAGACGTCAAATTTACGTACGCTGTATATATACAAAATGAACTTGAATTTTTATGTTCCCTATTGAATAAAAAAAGAGATATTTCCACATAATAGTACCCCCCCCCCAAAAAAAAAATCAATGTTCACAATATTGCTTTAATTGATTTATTATTAATTTTTAAAAATAGTTTTTCATTAAACATTCTTTATTCAGTGGTTGACTCTTGGTTTATTAATTAAAAAAAAAGCTGTGAGAGTTTAAACAGCAATATTTAACATCGTTTTTGTTACACATTCAGAAAACTCCATTGAGATGTGAGTAAAATTTTGCATTGCATAGCAACTAGGAGTTCACCATTAGTTTGGGCTGAATGGGGATTTTCATCTAGAGTAAATTATTTTAAGATTAATCTATTTGTGATATTTTATGTTGATAGTTTCAATCACAAAGTGGCCAGGTTTAAATGTAAAACCGCTTTTTTTTCGGCTGATTATAGTCACTGTTAAACTGCACGATCTGGTCAGTTTGTTTTAGAGTGAATCAATCCTCGTATGTTCTTATTTCAAATTTGGGTTTATTAAATAAAAAAATTTTTTTTCCTGATAAAGATTCTTATAGTTATTTCGGAGCATCATTGAAAAAAAATAATAAAAAAACCAAATATAATTTGTATTTTTTGTATTTGAAAATTGTATTGTTTTAATTTTAAAATTAAATATTAGTAAATGATTATTAAAGTGCAGCTTTTTACGTGATTTTATTTTAATTAGAATGCCTATCTATGACATGAATTTCGGATTTCATTTTTCCTCGGATACATTCCTCAAATTTAAGATGACATAGTGTTATCTAAAATCCGCTCGGATCGATTTCATGCAATTACAGCGTAAATTACAGAAGTCAGTCCGGATGAACTTCTTCATTTCGTAACTTATTAAGAGATAAGCAAATAAGAGGGCATTAGAGAGCTCATATGAGCGATGTTAATTCATACACAACACCAAATACAATATTTCATACTTTTCATATTTCGTCAGGTCAATAATTTGCTTCGATATATAATAAAAATCCACGCTGACCGAAGATTTAATGCTTTCATTCCGTAAGCAATGCTTTAACAATCATTTTGATCAGTGATGGCCAATCTTTCATAATGTGCGGGCCAAAGTTGAGTTTGGTGTAATTTCGCGGGACACAACGTATAAGAAAATTAAATATGGATTTTTAATATTAGTTTTTACTCTTCTCATTTTCTCATTTTCCCCTTTTCTCTTTCTTCTCTTTTGCTCTCTCTACTCGTCTTCTCTTTCTTCTCGTCTTCTCTTTCTTCTCGTCTTCTCTTTCTTCTCGTCTTCTCTTTCTTCTCGTCTTCTCTTTCTTCTCGTCTTCTCTTTCTTCTCGTCTTCTCTTTCTTCTCGTCTTCTCTTTCTTCTCGTCTTCTCTTTCTTCTCGTCTTCTCTTTCTTCTCGTCTTCTCTTTCTTCTCGTCTTCTCTTTCTTCTCGTCTTCTCTTTCTTCTCGTCTTCTCTTTCTTCTCGTCTTCTCTTTCTTCTCGTCTTCTCTTTCTTCTCGTCTTCTCTTTCTTCTCGTCTTCTCTTTCTTCTCGTCTTCTCTTTCTGCTCTTTCTTCTCCTTTTCTTTTTTTCTCTACGTTCCTGCTCTCACGGCTATTGCCTTTTTCCGGGTTTTCCTTTTTACAGAATTTTATGCAAGCAGTCCTTTTGACTTATATGACCGAATGGATTCGAAAGCGTTCGCGTAAATTTAAAATTTTTCCGAAAGGTAATAAAGAATTTCAAAGTGAAGTTATTCTAATATTAGAATAACCCTTTATTTAAAAATTAAAATGGACAAAAATCACCAAATTTTATGTAAATTTAGGAATAAAAGAGCGGTAACATGTAGCACCTTCACGGGCCGTAGGTTGGCCATCACTGATTTTGATTATTGACAAAAAATCCCCAAAAAACTCTGAACTTAATTCAATCTAAAATAGTTGAACTAAAAGTACAGTATCCAATGTTACTTTTAATTTACTGCCCAATTAAAAGCTGCTTCTGAACTACAAATCAGACCAATAACTAAATTTTTACCCCTAGAAATTAATTTCCTGTAAAATTAAAAAGAATAATTGCCAACAATTGTCTGATATAAATCAGTCTGCATTAAAATAAATATTTATTAAATAAATGCAATGCAATATTAATATCTAACTCAATTTGTGAATACACAAAATAATTGCACTGGAAATTAAAGCTTTTAATTTAAACTGAATTTTAGCACTAAAAAGCTCACAGTCTTATAATAAATAACATTTTATTTTTCAGTTTAGCATTTCTTTTAGACATTCTTGCAAGAAATCCATAACAGTGTTAATGTACACTTCCCTATGCGTCAACAAGTGCTGGACATGGGGTGAACTGTCAAAACATAATCTTTTCACTGTAACCTCTCTCCTTTCTCTAGTTGCAGCAAATTTTTCAACATCCTGCAAATTTCATTTTATATATATATATTACTTGTGGACATAATTTGGAAATGTTAAAAAACTAATTGCTCACCTTATATCTCACTAAATCATCATCTTTTGAGTAAATAAATAACTGAGGCCAACTGAATGGCTCCTCAGCTAAAGTTATGGGATCAGTCTGTGGTTTTTTAAATTCAAGCAATGCTTTTATAAATGCCTGGAAAAATCCCAATTAAATAAGTTTGAGTTTGGATTTTAAAATAAACATAATATGAATTTAACTCACAAATAATGTAAATGCTGCAAATAAACATATAGTAAATATGAATGAAACAGGAATATTATACCAAGAAGAGCCACCAATAATAGCAGCTAAAGCTCTGTAAACTGAGTAAAATCTTCTTTCTCCGGGAGCTGAATCAAATATTATCCCCTTCACCTGAAAGAATCAAAAGAGTGTCTTTTAATTTTAAGATGAGGGAAGTTTGAGTGATAATAATTATGCAAATAACCGATCTTTTATTAATTTCACGAGAGTTATAATAATCCAACTCACGTCCAAATCTATTTTCTTTCTTTGCATAAGTAAGCTGACGTTTTGGTAAAAAAATGCACCACCGTTCGAGAAAATATGAAAAAAAATTGGGTGTTCATCAAGCGATGTTTCATGTAACACATCCAGAAGCTTTTCCCCGAGTTTTTTCAGTTTGTCGTGTCTCAAAAATGTCATTATGGCTGGTGGAGTACATCGTAATGTTATGCACCTGAAAAAGAAAAACCTGTTTTTATTATTTTTTCGGCAAACACATCCACAATAAAAGAAAACACCTTCAACAAAAATTTTATAAATTATCGGATGAACACAGTGAAAAATTCGGGAAAATTAATATAAAATATTTAAAAAGCGAGCGAAAATTTGACATTACCCTTTTTCTTCGTATATCGCACTGTATTTTGCTAAATATTTGTCCTGACATCCAGCCCAGCCGAATAAAATCACCACTGGTTGTTTATCAACATTATAAACAAACACAAAATCGTCTTTTTCTTTCCCCTGAGTGTAATCTTTAAGAACAGACGGGGGAAACTTCAAATGATATTCCAAATCTTCCGTGAAATCCGCCATTTTTAAATTCAAATCTCAGGAAGTCGTCTGCCATCGGAAATCATTAATTATTTAAACTGAGAGCGCGGTAAAATCATTAGCAGACGACACTTCGAATGCAACCTTCAAAAAACTTCAATGCGACGGAGAAGGTAGACTTATAAACAAATCAGAAATGTGTTCAATAAATTATTCTAGTAATTATTTATGCATTACATTTATTGCGTTAAGTTTTATTAATATTTCAAGTACGTCCGTTTCGACTAATCCATCAATTAAAGAGAAGGAAAAATGTATTTTCCCATTAGGCAATGGTCTGATAATAGACTTATCACCATTAGTAAACTCTGACCAGTAAGTACAGGCGAAATTTCGTTGGAAAACGTTTCTCGTGGGGGTATTCATCAGTTGCGTAAAATAAATGCAAATTACATAATTTTTTATGAATTTTCAAGCTTTCTGATGATATTTTGCTTTTTGTTATTCATTCGTTTGCTTATTTTTTGGTTCTTTTCAGACCCATGTACACATCTACGAGTACAGGTTCATACATTTATCATCCTTGCAAAGATGCACCATTAAAGACTGCAAAAACTAACGAGTGCCAAAGTTATCAACTGTGCTATTTTACACCCAGTAAACCCACAGACAAACCTATTGATTTCCATGACATCATCTCAGAGAAAGTGGAAGGTAATTTTAGTTTGCTGGCACAAAATGATGAAGGAGTTTTTAGAGAAGTTGAAAGGAGGAGACCTGAAATCGTGTATAAACATTCAAACCAGTAAGTATGATTTTGTAAATAAATGTTAAAATAATATTTCAATAAGAATGGTACATTAGTCACAAATATTTTATAATTCAAAAAAACTTTTATATGAGAAGTTGAAACTTGAAAACAGATATTAGAAAACTCATCTGATTTAAATGTATTTTAACCCCAAAATTTTGGGTTATTACTTTCCTTAATGTAAACTTCATTTCTTAAAAAATACTCTCCATTATTTTACCCAAAAAAAAAACAGAGATAAAATTTTGATGACTGTTTTAATTTTCATATTTATGGGTTTTTAAAATTCATTTCTTAAGTGGAATAATTTCATTTTTGATGTGAAAAATTATCCGTCTTATTCCAATCATTCATGAAAAAGAAAGGGAATAATTGTATGTACATAAATACTACTGTTATTGTTTTTCAGTTCAGCTTTAATAACTACATATGTGTGGTTGGAGTGCAATCATAAGATAGACAATTATACATTAACTATAGGCAAAAACTCAGTAAACGTTCATGTAAGTAATTTTTACAAATTGGTATTGCGATAAAATCATTTAAGGAGTTATTTCAGTAAAAAAATTTAACTTCTCTTTTAGGAGCTTACACTCAGTTCAAAGTATATCTGTGTTAATGAAGAAAGTCATTTGTCAGGAGGAGCTGTGTTTTTTATTGTTTTATTAGTGTTTGTCGCATTATATTTCATAGGCGGTATATTAGTCCTTAAATTTATCAGGGGGGCCACAGGAATTGAAATGATTCCCAATCATGAGTTTTGGTGCAGAGTGCCCCAAATGGCAAAGGTGAGTTTTTTAATTATTTAAAACTCTGTAAGGACTGATGAAAAAGCAAAATGCTGATCGTATATTTTGTTGACTGATGTAAAAATGTAATTTTTTTTAATTTCAGGACGGCATTGCTTACCTGAGTACTTGTGGAAAAAGAACTCCAGACAGTTATGAAAAAATATAGCTATTACAGTTAACAAACTCTGTTACAAGTAATTATGTAAGTGTTTAACGAAATGCTGCTTGTGTGAAATCAGGTACAGTGATACTCCTTACAGGACTCAGGTTTTTTTACAATTTATATGTGGAGAATGGTTTTCGCCTTTCAAATCAAAAGCTAATATCTTTAATTAAATCTAATTGTTTATGTGATGCTTTGTACAATTACGTTTTAAGTTTAATAATTTTAGTAACGTTATATTTTCTTATAATTATTATACAGTAATAATCAACAATTGAAATTTATTGTAATACTTGAGAAATTTTTTTTCAACAGAATATATTTTCCATCCATTTTGCTAATGTTTACTTTCCAGTTCTTTACTTTTTTAATGGGGTAAATTTGCTCAACTTTTTTCTATAAAATTAATATTAATGGATGGATTTCATGGACGAGGATAAGTCATCCGCCGTCTGCACTAGAACGAAACTAGACATCCCGGCGGCGATGGCCAAAGACAAAAGTTGACCGCCATTCTGTTTGATTTCTGAGATGATTTTCCCTACATCCAATTTCTCTCGAGTCGTTTCAAAGAGGCATACGTTGTTCCCTAGTGCGACTCCAGAAGGCAAGAATTGGCTGTTGTTGATGGACAAAACGGTCGGAGCGTTTTTGGCACCGATCGTCCCTGAAGAGAAACAGAACGATATTATTTAAAAAGGGATTACCATAAATACTTGTTGTTGTATTTTATAACCTTGATATTATTTAAGTTTTAAAGCCTCTTAAGTCAGAGGGTGTTTTGTCATGTTTTAAATCAAATAATGACGATTACAAACTCATTTTCACTTGTAAGAACGATTATATAATATGTCACGTGACAATCTTTAGAATTTATATTTTTAAAATTATTTAGTAACCGAATGATAGTAGCGAAAATTAATATGAATTTATTGACTGGTGCGCCACTCTCTCAGGCCTTTTTAAAATAAATGAATGTGTATACAAACCTAATACGTTGTAAGATCCAATGGAAACCTCCAGTGCAGGCTCCCCAGGTTTTGTTTGAAAGTTCACAGTCAAAGAGGCTTCCTTGGCAAAAGCCGGTGCATTTACCAAATTCAAAGCGCCCTTTGCTTGACTAAAGAGCAGCCCAGATAACAATGGCACGTTTAAAAATTTCATATTTTCTAGTTCTTTACCTGTAACCAAACATTAACGAGTATTGGATTATTTTGTGGTTGTCATTCTACGGAAATTTCATCTGCGTACCTATGGCAGTGAGTTGCACTGTTGTTCCAGGTGGGACTTGCTTGAGCAAACTTCCTATTAATCGGCCGAGCTTTTCGGATAAGTTTATCCAGGGAGTGTTGGACTGTACCATGGCAGCAGAGAGCACAGGCGCGTTTACAGCTCCATTGACTACGAATTTCTCATTGGGTTTATTCCTTCCAGAAAGAGCGATGAATTGTTCGGCTATTTCCACGGCCACCCTTTGCTGCGCTTCGTATGTGCTCGCACCCAAATGAGGAGTCGCCACCACCAAAGGGTGTTTTATTAAAGCCAAAGTCACTTCATTTTTTGGAGGTTCTTCTTCGTACACATCCAATGCTGCTCCGCCACATCTTCCCTCTGGATATTTCACCAAAATTAGAACGACTTTCGAAGCTTCGAGATTCAGTCAACTTACCCTGAAGCGCTTTTAATAAGGCAGCTTCGCTGATAATCCCTCCTCTGGCAACGTTCACGATGAAAACTCCCTTTTTGCATTTGCTCAACGTGGTTTCGTTTATCAAATCTTGAAACAAATATCACGAATAATTTTAACTTTGAAATGAAATTTCGAGTTGAAAATGAAAGGAGTCCTTCAGTTACTCACTTCGCGTTTGAGGGATTAAAGGCGTGTGAACTGTTATGTAATCAGCCAAAGGCCAAATTTCCTCCAGTTCCATTTTTTCCACACCGAATGCCTTAGCGTCTTCTGCTGAAACCATGGGGTCGAATCCGATCGTCTAACAAAAAGATTACACTCAATTTTAAATCCACTTATTCTACTATGGTTTTCTGAAAACTCACCCTCATCCCGTAGGAAGACATTCTTTGAGCAACTTCTCGTCCTATTCTCCCAAGGCCAAGAACTGCTAAAGTTTTCCCATAAAGCTCATTTCCGGTGTAGAGTTTTCTATCCCAGCGTCCATCTTTTAGAGACTGACAAGCTGGAACGACGTTTCTGGCCAAATTTGTGATGAGAGCACAGGTCATTTCGCAAGCACTTATGGAGTTTCCCCCGGGGGTGCTGAACAAATCAAAATCATGATAAATAATTTGTGACTGATTAAACTTTTTTCTTGGACTTACTTTAATACTGTGATTCCTTTCCTGGTGGCCGCTTCCAGATCGATATTATCTACCCCCGTTCCGGCCCTCCCAATCACCCTTAATCCTGGTGAGTTGTTAATGACATCTTTGGTCACTTTAGTATCCGATCTGACGATTAACCCGTCGTGTTCCTGTTTGAAAACTCAGCTTTTAGAATGCATTATTAAAAACCAGAAGAAATGAAAGGCGTACCTGAAGTTCACGAATAAGTTCATCTTTGGGCAGTTTGAACTTAGTAACAACTTCAATCCCGTGGCTTTTGAGAAGGTCTATGCAAAGTGGATCCACGGCATCGCTCACGAGAACGCTTCGTATATTTACTGACATTTTTCACTTTTTCAATTTGTACAACCTGTCGGATTGAAAACTATGATTTGAATAAGTTGATGACAGTCAGCAGTTTGGCCAGTTTAATTAAATGAACATTCGTCGACCGATGTGTATTATTTCTTCCTTGACCTTAATGTTGCCTTATCAGCGCAGTCATACGATCGATCACATTAATAATTCCCGAAAAAATATTGAATAACAAAAACATTCCCCCATGCTGTCGTGGGACGTGCCATGTTTAGATTCGCTACGGTTTTTAGATAATAAATTATAAACTTACGAGACACTGTTTATCATTCAATCACAATTAGGACTAATCTTTGACTATATAGATACAAACTGACAGATCTATACACTCGTATAAAGTGTGGTAATCTCATTTCTGACACTAACATATTTGTTTGTAGGATTTTATGCAATATTTACTGGATTATGAAACAGTTGTATTTTGAAAAACAATGTGAACACTATATTGGACACAAAAAGAACATATTATGATCTAACTGAACTAAGCCCGGGTCAGAACTTGGATTTTCTTTTTTTATACCTATTTTGGGGTGATTCATTTGTTGTTTTTCAACCCTTATTTGTGAATGTAATGAGTCGTCAAGATAGGGCGAATCATCCCAACTCATTACACTCGAACGAAAAAATTATAATTATTATTGATTTTTGAGAATGTTGGTCTTATATTGAATTTAATATATGAGAATATTGGCAATAATTAAATACGAGAATATTGGCAATTTAAGCCAAACTAGAATTTAAGACAAATAACCAATATTTTGGGAGATCTTTCATCGAGGGCGTTACAAAATGTTCATCCATACTAAATTTCAGATGTCCTCAAATTTCAGTTTGATATAAAAGAGGTAAAAGAATTTCTAATGCTTTGCACTCTAATTCCCTCTTTCGTCCTACACCCAAGGAGAAATAAAACCCATATGCGTTATTTAATACTCATAGAAATATGAATAATTTTATTAAAACTGACAGAGTTCCCGGAACTTTATACTAAAACAAAAATGGCGTATGCCTGAAAAGATTAATTAATACTTCGAAATGAATAATTCGATTTTTCTTCCGGTTAATTTCCGAAAGTAGTTAGTTAGAAATCTTAAAAATTAGATTTTACTTTAAGAAGGATTTTTACGGGAAAATCATTAAGTGTTTTTATACTCTCAGAAATTTACTCAGTTCGGATGTTACTCCGTTTTCATATGGAGAAAATTCTACATTTTAACGACAAAAACGAAAGCAGACTTGACACAATCATGTGCACCATTAATATTTAAGGCCGTTTTTTGTGGCTGTTTCCTGTGTGACCTTGACAGTTTGTAACGTGAGAAGGATATTTATTCAAAGTGATGGCATTAAAAAAAATAATGCTGCGAAATATAACCAATGCGAACAGGTAACTGATTCCTCGGGAACAAAAATGGCGGCCAAATTTGCCTTATGGTAATATGGAGGACTTTGCCGTATGGTAAATTTTCGGTTGAATCGGCTAATAAAGATACGATTCGTTCGAATAACCCGCACAAATCTCTCCCTGCACCTTTTCCCCATTCACAAATCCCTTTTTGTTGATTCACTTCATTCACCTTCTCGGCAAGGTGCAACACCCTGGAACGAATGCACCCTCCTTTCAAGAACACTTCACAAGGTCAATCTCAAATTTTCACTGCGCATTCACAACGTTTAACATGCTAACCTAATTGAGAAAATGACTGTCTGAGTTTTACTTACTTGATGCGTTGCTACCTGTTCTTATCGCAAGCACACAAACTCAGAAGAGCTCCTTTGAGCTAGTTCTTTTCGAACAAGTTGGCCTGGCAATTTCCTTCCATTGAATTTATTCAATTAGATATTTGAAACGAGAGGAGTTAAGAAGAAGGAGAAACGTATTGGGATAAACAGGCGAGAGGTGGCTTTTTACATTTCCCGTGCGCTTATCTGCGTTATGTGGTTCCTCATTGGCGTTGCACAGAGGGAGACATTTTTTAATTTGCCAACTTGTAGTTTCAATGTCAGACGTAAAAGAGGTGAATATTCCGACCGGTTAATTCATCGGATGCAAAACAACCGACTAAATTAAATTTATTATTCCTTAACTTTTTATAGTCAATGTACAGTCAAATTCCAAAATTCTCAAGTAAATTCAAAAGAGAATAATTGGACACTCGGTTATGCATTTATTTGAAGTAAAATCGAAGGTCAAATACAACCCCTAGTGAGGGATGAAATCCTCTATTGTTAATTCTCGGAAGGGCAGCTCCGTTTGTCTTTTTCGACTTCATACAAACGGGAAAGCTGTATTTAAACAAGGGTTGAAAAAGATTCTGATTCTTCAAAAATTTTGATTCTTACTTATGGTCAAGATTTATTTCCATTGAAAATCTCTTTCAAACTCTATACCCGTAAAAGTGAACGCCTATGCTAAATAAACTAATGCTGGGGGTCAACTCTGACCTCAAACTCGTAATGCCCTTGTTATGAAGCTTATCTTTAATAATACTGTCAAAAATAAGCTGAGAATGGCCCTTTTAAACTTCCATTACGCTCAAATAAAAAAATACAACTTTTTCTAATAATAATATTCCCAAAGTAATTAGAAGGGTTTCATTTAAACTAATATTCACTGAAGTGATAATAAATTAAGGACGTAGAATTTTTATTAATTTTCTCAACTTTTCAAGTCGAAACAGGAAATTAGTTTTCGTTCGAAACTGAAGACCATAAATAATGAGCAGCAAATCATTTTGTCATTAAAAAAATTGATAAGTCTGCTCTCTGGCGGAATTTTTAGAAAACAACAACTGTGATTTAAGTTATTTATAATCACAACAAATGAACAACAAAAAGTGGAATTGTCAAATCATTTCTTCTGAAAAAATTAATTAAGAGAATTTAAAATTGGAATTTGATTAGATTATTAGTCGGAAATCTTTTCTTTATTCACTTCCGCAATTGTTTTTTGATTTGATCTTTTAATCCATACTAAAATGCATATTATTGAAGAAAAACTCTAAACTTTTCTCTTATGCGGTGAATTAGCATTTGTAAGACAAATATTTTACAAAAAGCTGTCAAAATTATATGTTTCAACAGATTCAGATGTTCAGTCACGAAAATTATACTGTATTTTAATTAAATCTAAAATTAGTCGTGAAGTTTATCTTGCACTTATTTTTTTAATTAAAACTTCATTATCAGTTCCGATGTGCCATGAGAAATCAAATCAAAACTCAAAATAAACTCCAGACTCATTTCGCATTTTCATTAAGGAAAAGAACTTTTTATTAGACAAACTTCCTGAAGTAAATATATGACAGAAGGTAAGATATGAGAAAGTTTGTCAAAGGTCGCGGCAGAAGATGGGTTTGTTCTAAATTTACTCCATAAAGGGTGAAATATATTTGCACTTGAATGAGTATTTCCTTTAAAACATAGGGGAAATACGGTGCATTTACGAGAGGTCACGAAATGGAGAAATGAATTAAACAGTTGTGCCACGTGAATGAAACTCGCGTTAAACTTTGGGCGAAAGCTTTTACTGGCACATGCCATACATTTTTGGTTCTCCCGGTTTATCGAAAGGAGAAACACGTGTGATTCAGACGGGAACGGGCGTCGGGAAGGGACTCAAACATGAAAGCATTAACGAGAAGACTGCGACCCTAAATTTAAACGTAAGAGCGCTTATGTGCTCGTTGCTTAGCAACCGTACTCTCAATTGTTACCAATGCATTGTGAAAATGAAGTTAAAAAATTTCAAGGTTGGAGTCAAAAAATGGCCGGCCGCGCTGCTAATACTAATCCTTTTGTTTATTTCTTTTAAATATAATGATTATAAGTGTAAATAGTATGGAATTTAGCTGATTAAGTTGTGGCGAGTGGTAGATGATTTATTTTTCGTTTCGAACTACCGTTTTATTTATTATTTGATAATTTATTTAGAGTTTACATCTCATATCGCCTTTTTTTTGTCAGAGTACGTCACGAACGTTTAAAAAATGTTTTTGAAAACTTGAGAATGAAACGTTCGTTAAAATCAGTGTTGCTAACATTTATGGTTTTCCTTATGATTTCGGAAACGAGTTGCATGTCATAGAGGTAAGTCTTCAACTGTTTTGTAGGTTTTTTTCGCATTTTTTACGGGATTTCAATGTTTCCCCAAAATGGAAGTGTTTAAAGGATTTCCAAAATTCTGAAACAAATGCAACAATAAAATACCGTAACTGAAATATAAAAATAATTTCACCCGAATTAAAATAATTTCTTAATATCGCGCCATATTGAAGAGCGCTAATGCTCGATGGTCCGCTCAAAATTTGAATATTTTTCTAATTTTCTGTTAATTACAAATGAATTATGATAATTATCTCTTTGATAAGATACTTAAATTTTTTAAAACTTTAATTAAACAGAGTTAAAATAAATGACAGATTATAGGCAAGTAGTTTGTACGATATGAAATAGATGCTGTGGAGTTAAAGGGTTGAACGGGGTAATTAATTTGAAAGCACACAAAAAGGAATGGAAAAAGGAAAAAGATGGGAAAGGTAGATGGAAATGTAAAAACGAGCAGTCTCAAAATAAATAAAAAATAGAAGTTGATGTGCATTTCAGAATTTTATTGAAGACTTTTTTATGATAGTTTTTGTTAAAATATGAGACTAAGGGCAAACGTGATTCCTTGAAGACCCTTATGGGACATAATAACTGCTGACCTGGTTGTACTTTCTTGTTCTTTTTAAAAACAAAACATTAGGCCTGTTTTCCTGGGAGTTGTTGAAAAACTCGCCTTAACGCCAAATGAAACGGTGTTATTGAAATTTTCCTACAGCCTAAATGTGAATTCAATCGGTTTTGAACTTTGATTTGGATTGGTCGAGTTATTTCATCCCCTCAGTGTGTCGCTTTGACAGTTTTCCGATTTAATTTTTTAGGAAAATCCGATAACGCGAATGAATTTTTTCTGGGGTATAATTCGCCTAAAACTTATGTTAATAGTTTACACAAATCCTGTTTTCTTTATTTCTTTCTCCCCAAGCAAACGCCCCCCTGTTGAGTCCATCTCGTCCATCTCAGAAGTTATAAGAATCCAGTCTCTTTGTAAGGAACGAAATTATTGTAAACTTTTTTCCTTAAATAACTGCCTTCTACACAGTGACTCAGCAATTCAAAAGAAACACCATAACCGGACCGTTCTATCTGAGTTTTCTTAACTGACAGTAGTAATTTATTCGCTGAGGTTGGTTTCTCTTTTTCAGCTAAAGAAAACAGTTTGAGACCACGTGGTGAAAACCCTGGATTTATGGGATTGTTGCAAAAAAAGAGATACGAATTGTGGAATTGGAGTCCTAGTTACGCAGGCGATGACTTTAGAATATACTGCCTTTATGTCAACCGCTGTCTCAGTTCAGAACAGAGAAGAAAATATAACTAGGGGGTGTTTTTATCTACAGGGTACACCTGGTATATATACTGTATTATCTAAATCAGTGATGCCCAACCTTTCATAATTTGCGGGCCGAAGTTGAGTTCTTCTCTTTTTCTCTTTCTTCTCTTTTTCTCTTTCTTCTCTTTTTCTCTTTCTTCTCTTTTTCTCTTTCTTCTCTTTTTCTCTTTCTTCTCTTTTTCTCTTTCTTCTCTTTTTCTCTTTCTTCTCTTTTTCTCTTTCTTCTCTTTTTCTCTTTCTTCTCTTTTTCTCTTTCTTCTCTTTTTCTCTTTCTTCTCTTTTTCTCTTTCTTCTCTTTTTCTCTTTCTTCTCTTTTTCTCTTTCTTCTCTTTTTCTCTTTCTTCTCTTTTTCTCTTTCTTCTCTTTTTCTCTTTCTTCTCTTTTTCTCTTTCTTCTCTTTTTCTTTTCTCTTTTTATCTTTCTTCTCTTTTTCCCCTTTTCTCTTTTTCTCTTTCTTCTCTTTTTCTCTTTCTTCTCTTTTTCTCTTTCTTCTCTTTTTCTTTTCTCTTTTTATCTTTCTTCTCTTTTTCCCCTTTTCTCTTTTTCTCTTTCTTCTCTTTCTTCTCATTTTCTTCTTTTCTGTACTTTCCTACTCTCACGGCTATTGCCTTTGCCTCCTTTTCCGGCATTACCCTTTTTACAACATTTTATGCAAACAGTCCTTTTGACTTCTATGACAGAATCTAAAAAAGAAGAGAAACCCAAAGTTTTTAATGGAATTCGAATGAATTTGAAAGCGTAAGCGTAAATTTTAAATTTTGCCGAAAGTTAATAAAGAATTTAAAATTGAACTTATTCTCCCATTGAAAGTTATTCTAATATTAGAATAAAAAATTAAAGTGGACTAAAATCACCAAATCCGTATGTGAATATAGGAATAAAAGAGCGGGCCAAATGCAACACCTTCACGGGCCGGATATGGCCCGTGGACCGTGGGTTGGCCATCACTGAACTAAACTAACCTTTTAGTCCTACGTTCTATGCAAAAGTATCGTCCTTGAGGTCAGTGTAGAAATGAAAGCAATGGGATTTTATTTTGACCTTTGGGTGTACTATTTAGGGATTGGGTAACGAGGAAGGGTTTAAAAAAAAGGTATTAAGACCCCGACAAAAAATTAAAAATTAACCACACCCTAAAAACTCAAAGGTTGAATTCATTCGTGGACCAAAAATAAATGTAATAATTAAATGAAAAATATTTCACCAACTCCTGAAATTAATCAAGAGCCGCTGATGGATTATAAAAATAATGGAAACAGAAGAGTTGACTGGTTAAAACTGAGAAAAAAGCTCATAAATAGCCCAACGGATCCCGGAGCTCTCTCCAGAATTAAAACATTTCAATACCTAATTGGATTATTTTTTTAGAGCAGGCTTGCCCCTTCTGAGAAAGTCCCTTCAAAAGACGTTTCAAATCCTTTCTGTGCCCGGTCAAATAAAAACTTCCCCAAGAACCGAATCGGCCAAATTATTAAAGCCATGTGCTCTTTAATGAAGCTTAACGCACCATCACCTTTCCTTAATTTCTTTTAATATCCTCTCTTATTAAACCGAGAGCCACCATCTCGAGTGACAGCGGCCTAATACACAGCCTCGTGATCGGACGTGTTTTTTCAGAGTTTTCTGCCCGCCCTCGTGCATCGAAAGAATTTGCAACGGATGCCGATTCATCCGATCTATACCGGCCTAAAAGTGCCTGTCACGAGACGCGTGTTGCCTAATGAAAACGTTTTCGCGAGTGCTTCGAACGTATTCTTGTGAACCGTGCATCAGACAAACTCATTGCATCGCTTACGTAATAGAACACGAGGTGAGACATTTCTGTTTGAGAAGTAGGTTGAGACAGTCCTTCGAGATAGTCGGTGAGGTCTCGTTTCCAACAGACGCTCAGAGAAAGGTACTTTTTGGTGATACAATAGTTTTAAAGAAAGTTACAACCATTAGTGGATATGATTATGCAAAGTAATAATAAGTTTTAGGGATTTTTGAGGAGTTTTAGGGGAAGCAGTACTTGCATTGTTGAAAATATCTGCAGTAAGGAAAAATATTAATGTGCATTTAATGAAGGGGTCACTGTCTGAGATTTTTTCTAAGAACTTCTGTGTGTAGGCATCTCCATCTGGCTGTTAATTTCATCTCCCGAGGGCTCCTATTTTGAGGTTTTGTAAAGTCTCATTTTCAATAATTTCAGTGTTTTTTTTATGATAAAAAAATTACGCAATAAAAATGGTCTATGCAGCCTTCATCCATGACCACAGCCGGCCCAGTAACAAGTATCAAGAACGGATTTAGACTGGAGATACAGAATGCAAATTTTTTTTTTTCGCAGTACCGTTCTCGAGATATTATCCAATGAAAATGCAGTTTTTTTTTCTTTGCACAGAACAGAGAGTCGGTGTTGATAAGATAAAAAGTTTTCTGTGTGTTTAGTGCTCCGAATCGCCTAGGTGTGAATGTATGATAAATGAATTCAGGGTTATCCAATAATAACAACATGCTTAATTAAAATTGATATTAGGTCAGCTTAAATTAAATTAGAATATCCGACCATCTTAGTTACGTGAGCGAGATACTTATTTTCCATTGACCTCAACGGTCTTCGCTGCCCACCGAAAAAAAAATACGTCTAAATATAACTTCTGAATTCATTTACGCGTATAAAGTTCGTATATAGGGAAAAATAATTGGGAATTGCATATCCAAAGCTTTAGTAAAGTGAAAAAGCACTGTCGGGGAAGTGCAATAAAATCAAAATGGACAGCCTTGATCTACATGGGTGCCACACACAAATTATCACTCCGTTCTGTAGTATCGGAGATTAGTTTGAGTCGGCATTTCCTGGCTGTGTTGCTGCTTTCAGGTGTGCACTTTCCCGGTAGTTTAATTCTTTAACTTTGAGGTATGTACCCAGGTTTTGTATGGAATTTGAGCTTATATTATACGGAGAGGGGGAGATATTTCAGTGTGCGAAGTCAGGTTTTGCTGATCCTCAAAACGTGAAACATGTTTTTTCTGCATTCATTTTCACTTCTAAATTTAAGGTAATTAAAATTATTTTGAAAGTTTTCCGTAGAAACACTTCCTTAAGAAAAATTTGTTGACGTGTCACACTCATAATTAGCTTAGTACGGCTCTCGAAAAGTTTTTTTTTACCCTAACTCTTCTTTCTAGAAGTTTTATCAAAAAAATTATTTATCAATGTCGACTTTGCCCTATTCGAAGAAGGCCAGTCAGGTGTAACTGATTCATTCCAACGTGTTACACTTTTCGAAAACTGTTACTTCGGTTATGTGCTGTTGTTGAAGCGAAGCCGGATTAATGTCGGTACTGAAAATGAGGGAAAATTCACATGGTTTCGTGGTAGAATTTTCTTTTTGTGACAGCACACGTGAAATTTTCGACAATTACAATGACGTTGTGGTCAGTGACCGGTATAATTAAATAAAAAAATAAAGCATCATATTCTTCGGACCTTGACCCTCGGGTGAATTACATCTTGTTTCACTTGGTATATATTCACCCTGTGATGTGGATCATAAAGAAATGCTACGTTATTGTATGCCCCTCTATGAAACCCACTTCTGTTAAGTGTTTTTCAAACCAATTTTTTAAAAATGTATATAAAGATTGATTAGTTATAATAAATTAGTAAAAAAAATTAATTAATTGTTAGTCGACTGAGCTTGTAATGTAACATTAATTTTTTATGTTTTAGGAAAGAGGAGAACCAAGACGGCAGGCTCCTTTTACCAACCTAAAAGGATCTTATTTCTAAATCTGACGATTTATCCATCATCACGTCTACCCGAAAATTCGCCTCGGACGAACAAAACATTTGCATAAATCACAACAGTGTCAGAGAGCCATCCCCCGTGTTTCGGTCTTATGAAGAGGAATTGGAGCACAGACTAGAGCACAATCCCAGTCCAACGGAATCGGAACTTTTGCACGATTTGGAAAATGATTTCAGCGACGAAATAATCGAAAAGTACAACAGGGAAAGGATTTGTTTCTTGGAGAGAAGTGCAAGTTTCAATTCGGATCGGAACGGGCAGCAAGGAGCTTTCGCCAGGTATCCGAACACATGCAAACCGAAGAGAAGCAGCAGTTTTTGCGGGGGCACTTCGAACATCGGTAAGACGTCCAATCGATCCAAGCAAGACTCGCAAACCGACGCTCACCCGGGGAAAAGACTGAACAGTGAAGATAGCAGAAAGTCAAAGAAAATCTTAAGATGCAGGAGTTTCGAAGGGCAGTTAGACTCCAGTGAAAGTGAAGATTACGTGGAAGTCAGAACTCGAAAAAGATTCAGTGAAACTAAAAAGAGAGAAAAACGTAAGATTAAAAAGGAGAAAAAAATCGTGGAAAAATCCAGATCGGTCACCAGTGAATCACATGAATACGACTCGATAAATATACAAACATCCGAAGAAACTACTTCATTTGCAGGGAATGAAAGCCTGCCCGTGAAAGATTCCGAGAATAAATCGAAGGACGAGGCGGTGCCTAAACCCTCAGCGAGAGCTAAACCTGCCCCTCCCCCCGTTCCGGTTCGAAGAACCAGCACCAGCAAATCCGAAGACACTGTTACATCGCAGAAGATAGTGTATACCGCTCCTCAGACGCACTTAAGAGAGAACGAACGTGAGGAGAGTGTTGAACGGTTCAAGACCACCGTCAGCATTCCCTTAAAGGACTGTCAGGAGGGCAAACTGGAAAGTGTCATCGAAGAATCGGAAGGGAGTTCTGAAAACAGAACAAAGTCATTGGGAAATAATGAACCAAGAGCAGTAGAATACGGCAGAGAGGAGGCAAACACTTTAGTATTCAATAGGTCGGATAGTTTGGATCCTTCCGGACAAAATAAAAAAGGAGCTTTGCAATTATTATATGAAGAAGGTTTGAAAAAAATTCAAGGGAAACAGAATTCTGATTCGGGAGTGGAAGACAAATCTCCGCAGGAGTCAGAAGAACCGGGCAATCCATTTAAGAAGGAACTCGAGATCGGCTCGGCCAACTACGTTGTGAAGCGTCCGCAAACCCTTAAAATTAGGGTGGGTTTCGAGTCTCCCGCAATCGGACAAGAACTGGACACACCCCCCGATCTTGCTAACACAGTTGAAAAAACTCTACCGTATTACTTGAAAAGTCAGGAAGCGAGAGTTTTGAAAACGGGGATAGGCCCCGTGGTGTCATACAATCTTAGTACGTCTGACCCGGAAGTACCTCGTACAGGTCGTTTCGAGAACAACATCGAATACGAGAAATACGTGGAATTGGGGAAGAATTTAATAAAGGTGACTTCGACATTGGATAAGGTCACTGAGAAAACTTTGGAGGAAGCCGAAGTCGAAAGAAGAATCATCGAAGAAAAGGCGGAAAGATTCGAAGACCAACAAAATTCAATTAATAAATTCCCGAAAAAATCATTAAAAAAATTGGATTTATCTCGGAAATTAAAAATCCCCAAACCGGACTACTCGAACGAGATTAGAGAAGAAGTGGAACCGATAACACCCGATACGGATCAAAGCGAAATCGAGGAAATCCTGGAAACTTTTTCGAAGGAACTCAAAAACTCGGATGTGAACGAAATCCTAAGCAGCGACGAATCAAAGCAAAAACGTTTGCCTCCGGTTCGGGAAACCGCATTTTTGTCAAGTCCTCCACCCAAATGTAATTCAATGCCTCTGAACGACAAAGAGCCCGTGCAGAAAACGTCAGCGCTGCCACAACCCGTGGTCAAAACTCGCGATCAAGTCCTCAAGACGGCCATATTGCGGAAGGAAACCCGTCCGAATTCATTGCCTCTAAGAAGCAGCAACGGGTTGCCCAATACGTCGCTGACTTTGGAAAATTACGTCGAAAGAAAGAGGATGAATTATCCGGCATCGGGGAGGGTGTCCGCCCCTCTTTTCAAAGAGTACCACAATCCGGGGTATTTCAGCGGAAGACGTTCGGTGCCGGTCGACCACGAGAGGAATGTAATCCCCGACAGGGGTCGATCCCTCACGCGGAATGTTCTCCCCAGAGGAGATCAGGAAAATGTCTACAACGACAACTTCCAGAGAAATCATTTGAGAACTCGGAGTTTAACTCGGGAGGCGTACAGAGGCTACCCGGAGAACAAATCCGACATCCAAAAGCAAGTCATTTACGAGTCGAACATTCCCAAACCCAGGAACGTCAAATCGGTCAGTGGGATGCCACCTTTGCGCAGAAACAGTCAGTCACCAAACAGGTATCCCGACCCACGTGACCCCGGGAGGTTCTCAGCCACTGAAATCGAAGCTGTGTTCTGGGAGCGTCTGAAGCAAAAGAAAATTCGGGAGTCATTGCGGGAGCAGGAGATTCTGCAGAAGAAGGACAGCCCGGTGAATTTTTCCAGAAACGCCCCTGAAAGAAGCACCATCGGACCGATTTATCAGATGGGGGAAGAGAAGGTGCAGTTGCGACGTGAGCAGAACGGGGCTGTGGACAGTCGTGAAAAACCTCAGACCATGTCAGAGACCCCGAATAAAAATTCAGACAGTTCGATAAATGAATCGGAAGGGAAAAGAAAAAAAGAAGAGAAGGGGTTCAGCATTTCCAAAATTCCTTTTTTTAGAAGGCGAAGTAAGTCCGGAGGGAAGGAAGACTCCTATAAAAGGGCCAGCGAGGATTATGAGGATTATCAGGGGAACCACATCTCCAATTCTTCTCAGGATGACACAGACACATCATCTTCAAACTATGCAAAAAGAGTCAGCTTCGATCAAACAGATAATGCTAACTGGGTCAATAGAAATCAAACAGATCTCCCCCCTCGTGGCGTAAAGAGCCTGGAAAAGCAGTCGAGTTATGACTCCGACGTGTTTCTCCCGAATTCCCCGATGAAGGAGAACAAAACCGCCTCTCGGCCTCTGCCCCCCCTGCCCAGGGACGTCGATGGGGGCGGATATGGAGTCATTCTTCGAAATAAGGAGAACGCCAATTTGGTTCAGAGCCGGAAATCGCCAGAATACGGCAGGATTTCGGGGGCGGAAACCCACAGGGCGTCGCCCTATCAAGAAGTCGCGGGAAAGGTCATGAGCCCCGGAAGGAACATGGAAATCATCCACGAGAACGAACTCTACAGAAACTCGAAACTCCGACCAAACGAAACGGGGTTGGTCCCCAAATTTAATTCAAGGTCGCAGACCCTTTCCGACACAGAAAGCGGAAGCGAAGCAGGCGAGATACAAAGGATTCTGCACGGGATGGATAAGCGACAGTATTCAGGGGGTAAGTTATTCCTTTTCCATTGTCTTCAAAGGTAGTGATGTTTGGAATGAGTGGTGCACTGTACCACTTCTGAGCTTTTCATGGGCGTTTCTGCTTTTGTTTAAAGGGCTTATTTTCAAATGTTCCTTTTACTATAATCATACACAGAATTAGGCAATAATCATAATAATGAAGTGCGGATTGATCCTTTGCACGTCCCTAAAATTCAAAAAAAAAGGGATACATAAGAAAGGAATGAAAACGATAAGAGATATACTCTCTTCTTCTTCCACGTCTTTTTGTCGTGGAACAGTTCGTTTCCCTCTTTTCCCTTAATTTGATTCTCAGATACTTTCTGTACTTCTGATCGTTGGGAATGTTCATCTAGCGTTTCTTACCACATGTTTGAGAACTTGCTAATAACCAATATTTATTCGTAGCGACCTGCAGGAAAGGGGGTTTGATTTTCAATAATGCCCTGAAATACACTATAAGCTGAGCATGGGAGCTACCCCGAGCTTTGTGCTCGTTTCAATGCCTGTATTATCCGCGAAGAATGCACCATGAAATTGCGGTGATGTGTTTGATCCGTGCATTCGGAGGTTCCTGGAAATTTTTTTTTTTCATGAAAATGCGTCCGAAACTCGCGGTAAACGAACACGTCGGAGGATTACGAAAGAGGGCATGTCTCTATCGATTTTATATTTGTAGAGCGTTTGTGGGGTGCCATGTTTGGCATTCGATCGGCTCAGTTTTCTTGCGGTCTCTCTCGGAAAGCTCGAGCTTTGATTCATTTCAGCAGACTCCATCTCTGGAACAAATTCTGTTTCGATGATGATGACGTCACGAGGGATCCGGCACTTTTACACATTGAAAAATTCACTGGCGATGCGGATTTCGTTTTCTATGGTAGGAAAATTACCGTAGAAAATTTCCGAGAGCTCGCGGGTCAACTTGACAATGTGGCGTGCACGTAAAAATGTTTTTCGATCGAGAGGAAAAGGGCGTTCGGTGGCTTTTTCTCCGTTAGCCGCGGCTTGTGCACCTTAGCTTACGTTATGTGTTGTATTGTGAAACGCGGACTTTGCTCGTTTAAGGTTTGGATTTTAAAATGTGAAGTTTTCGTGCCGACATGTTAGGCATAAGATGGAAAAACAAGGATAAGAGTCAGTCGACCCCGAATGCCGCCCCAAAACAATCGAGCGGAAAGAAAAAGAGGAAATTCGGGAGAGAAGGTGAATTTATCTTGATTCTTTTTTATTTATAAGGGGACTCATTTGAATATTAACAGAAAATCTTTCGAATCGTAGGAACTCCAGACCTCATTTATAAAGAAAAAGTTATTTAAGATGCAGATATAATATAGCAGCAATGGGTGTTTGAATAAATGAGTGTCGTTCCTCGTTAATAAAAATAAATCTAAATAAAAGGGTCAATCGGTAATTATTTATATTAGCTCGGGTTTTTCAGGAAAACGTGGGTTCATATTTCGAAATTAATTATGAGAAAAGATTCGGGGCAAACTTTGCTGCAAACTCTTCTAATCCGAATCTTCCCTCTGGATGCATTACACTGCGATCATTCTCGCCTGGACTGCATTACGCATTCTGCAGAACGACCTGTACGAAAAAAGGCTTTGATAGCTCCGGTAAAAAGGTACCTTTGCTTCGTGTCGACATTGCTTTTCAAGGCCCCTCCGTTTTGCACGAAACCATCTGCCCATGAAATTAGTTTGTTTGTTTCCATTATGACAGTTCGTTTCCAAAAGAGTTTGAAAAATCATCAATGGCTTTCCCGGATGGAAAAGGCCAATATTGGTGTTGCTGGTGTTTTGAGTCTGGGTCAAGGGGGGTGAATATAGTGAGGATCGGTGCCGGCAGAGATCGCACCGATCTGGTCACGCATCCTCCGTGTTTAACACAGATCGGGTTGCCAAGGATACAATTGGCTTCATCTTTGTATCTCTCTTCAATTGAGCAACTGTTTTCACAACGTTTTCCACCAACTGGAACCGAACTCACTGAAGTTCAAGACAGTGGGTTTTCATTAACTATTGACATCTCGACCCCAGTCAAAAGATTTTATAATTAAAATTATAATAATCGCGTAATGAAATAAACAGAAAGAAGGTCAAAAACAAGGGAATGAACCAGACGTAAACTTAAATAATCAAAAGAAAATCATCAGGGCAACATTGAAAAAGGGAGAAACTCTTTCGAGGATTAACGTTAATAAGAAAAGAAAACGAATTCAAGGAAGGAACTGAAAACACCGCTGTGTTTCGGTTGTAGAGCCAAGAACGAGCATTTGTTTGATGAAATTGCTTTTCTGAGGAACAGCCCTTTACTAAACAGTAAATCCTTCACAGTTTGATTAATTTATCATACGAATCCGATTGCAACAAACATATATACGGTGCAGCGCCCATTATATGTACGTACAATGGCTGCTGATTTACGCCACTGAGTTGACATGCCCAAGAATTATTTTATTGAGCTCCCAATGACGCACAGATGCAAAGGTAAAAACTTTTGATGTATGCGTTTAACAGTATGACTCAATTGACAGTTAGTGATATTGACATTAACGACGTTATGTAAACTTGGAAAAATGTGGATTTTGCAGCTTTTTCAGGGCGAAAGATCTCTTTCTCAATAAAAAAAAAAAAAAAAAAATTCGGTTTTATCGACTCTCGAAAATTTTCGTTTGTATTTTATTAAAAGGAATGATTGATTATTGATTAAACCTACAGATGATAATGAATAATGAAGAAGGGAATAAGGATGAGGATTTGGGGGGAAAAGAGGAAAAGGAAAAAAGAAGACAAATGAAAAATTGCTAGAATGAGCGTATTCGAAAGAGAAATATACGAGATGGCAGGAAAAAGGATGCGAAAATTGCATAATATAAAGAATAACTATGAAAAAATCAATCATAAAAGATGGAGGCAAGTGTCGGAGGAGAGTAAATGCGAAAGAAAAGGTATTCTCTTGCATAAAGGTTTCAAGTTAATAGAAATATTTCAATATTTTTTTTAATTTCCGGGGTGAGGACAGTCAGCGGTGACAGTTTATTAGTTTTCTCAACAGCGACTGACAGCAAAAATACAAATGGATTTGTTGAGGTTCATATATATATATTTTGGGAAAAGAAAGCATGGCCTTAGATTGTTTCTTGAAAAGCAGAACAGAAGAAACACTATCGGTGGTGTAATAATCACAGCTTCACCCCCTAAGAAATTCTGTGCAAAATGAGGAGTGATTCAAATATTCACGGAACTGATTACATCACCTTTTAATACTCTGTTATCTGTTGATACATGCCTGAGAAAATGTTTTACACAAAGCTCGGAGATAAACCAACGGCGAAGAGCGAGTTACGCCGATCTGGGTCATTCACGAAGTCGTGGGTGTGGTTCATCTTTTATTACCCCTCATATCCCTTCCTTCGGGGGTTAGCGTTATTCAGTAATAACGCAGCCAAAGGGTTGCTTGTGATTATTCAATTTGGTTCACGTCCGCTAAAAACTGAATTTGGGGCGGATATTCGTTTCTATACGTTCGTGGAGGATAATCTTAAAAATTTTTTTTAGGGTCGTAAAGGAATTTTGATGACTGAAATTTTTGAAAACTTTGCAAATTAAAAAATCATTGGCCGTCTTGTGAGATTTTCTATACAGACGTCCACACACGCTTCATTATCTTTTGTTAGAGCTTTCAAAAACTTCGAGTTAAGCTTAAGGGAATGCTCATTATAAAAAAATTTCCAATTATATAACTTTCTTTATAAAAGCATAATTCTTCGTGTTTTTGTATCGCTTGACATTTTTTTTTTTTTCAAAGAGGTAACTTTTTATTCGGTGAAAAACTAAACAGTTTTAAAAAAACAATTGTCTCTTGAGAGAATAATTGTTAAAAAACTTTCTCCACCACTCATACATTTTTATTTGAGGCTTCGCTCGGGGTAAGACCGCACACATACTAATGGATTTTTTCGGTACCTTTTACAATTTTTCCGAGTCTTCCGGGAAAAATAGTAAATTGTAATTTAAAATTCGTAAGCAATTTTCTCCTGTATCCCATTCGTACTGAATTTATTGGCCTCAGCTCGAGCCGACCTTTGCGGTCGACTGTGGTTGACAAAAGAGATTAAACCCATTTTATTTGGAGTTTTCTTCTCTCCGCCTGCACAGGAGGAGAAGAAGGTTTCGAATCACGTCGCTTACTCGCCTGATTCGTTTTAAAATTTAATTTCGAAAGATTTTTTTCAAATTTTTCACCGCTCAAAGTTGGGATCTTTGAATAATTCAAAAGGTCGCGCTCGTACTTTACGCCAATATTGCGACAATGAATGTGCAATCGCAAACACAGGCAAAACGACTCAATCAGCCTTTTACCCCACGATATTATTTCACCTCAAGTGCAAATGGAAGAGAATTTTAACAGAAAGCACGAAGGTGTAAATTGGAAGAGCTCAAAATAGGAAGCGTCGTATTTTTTAGTTCGGCCAAAGGTACATTGTAACAATACACTCACGATTATTGAGTTTCCAGAACGTGTAAGAACTTTAATAAACGAAGGAATTGATGCTGAATTGGTTAGCGGCATTGGAAAAATATATTATTATCAGAGGTTATAATATCTGCAGAATATTGAATTAAATCTGTAATAAATTTTAAACTTTAGAGATTGGCTGCAATTAAAATTGTTTTGGAGTAATAATTACGGCGGTTCTAAATTTATGAATTTTTTAAACTGTGAAAAATTAAGAAAATGGGCACTTGTTAATAATTAAGAGATGATATTTTCAACATAAATGGGAGTTTTAACCGTAGAGTGTAGAAAGCCGCATAGCCAGAAGACACCGCAGTGCATCTCAAGTTTCCTTTGTGGTCTCGCACTACGAGACCAATGTAATTTAAAGATTTTTTAATTGTTGCATTCCATCGTTATTTTCCGACCCACAGCAGCGACTCAACGATTGAAATCATTGATTGAAACAGAAAACCCCTTAAATATTCGATTAAGTCGGATTTTACTTCGTTCACGTCTCGTACATCAATCATGCGAACATTGATCACTGCTTAATGAAAAGGAATGTTCATTGGCGTCGTTCCTTTGATAAAGATTTTGTTACCATTAGCCTGAGAAACTTCAAAGTGAAGCAAAAATCAAACGGGGAAAAAATAAAAGGTATTAACGCGGGAATCTCAGTCGTTTATTTGAGCGCTTTGTAAAGCTTTTAAATGAACATTCAGAAAAGAACTCGTCGAAGGTCAAAACCTGAATGATATCCCTGAGACAATAATGGCAATATTGTAATTTTGCAGACATTGCTGCATTCCGTTCCCGTTTAAGGCAAAGCTCCCAACACCATACCATTCTTCGATAATCAAAGCTTTTCCACGCATAAACTTGCATTTTTATTTTATTTTCTCTCCTTCAGCCATCGATCTTTAACTATGAAACAAACTTTCGACAATAATTAGCCCAACGATCACGTGACGGAATATTAAGCACTCAAACCAATTAAAATTCAAATGAGATAAATTGCCAAAAATAATTTTCCAGAATTTCATCATCAATATTCATTCTCGTTAGGTCTTCTCGTAGGGATTCCATCCCCCTTTCGTCAGCACATGGAGCCTCAAAAAAGTAAGAAGAGGCCTGTGTGACTGGTTGTTGTGAATTTCGAGAACCCCGCCCCTGAAATTTAAACGTTAGATTGTGTGCAGTTCAGTTCTGAACGATAAGTTGCGACCTCAACGTTCTGAAAAGGGTTATTTCGGTTTTTCATATGACCTGGAAACGCTCACGTATTTCTGCCGATATTTTCATCGTTTATATGAGGCAAATAATGTTTTTTTTTGCCGGAGTATCGAAATAAAAAATAAAATTGTTTCCCGACGTACATCGACAATCACCGCAACTTGGATACACCAACTCAACCGAAAGTGTTCAATTATTTTTTTTTTTTTTGGCCGTATCGTAGTGTTTTTGTAAGAATATAATATCATGTGCAGCAATTGTAGCGAATGTTGCGAGAGCCCCAGGAGCTCTGATAGAAGTGTCAAGGATAACAACGAATCTATTTCAGTGCTGACGGACAATCAGGATGATTTGCCCAATTGTTCAGGTCGGTTAAGGTTTGAGAGTTTTCCGGGGGGGGGGGGGGGGGGGTTTGGGACCGATTCCTTTGAGAGTTTTAAACCGTGACAGTGGATAAAAAGTTATGTTTTCGATTTACGTCGGAGGCCTCTGCCGCTGACATTTTCTTGATTTTGTTTCCGTGCTTTTCAGTTTTTTTCTGAATGCTTTTTATTGTTCCTTTGTTTCTTTTTTGCCTAATTCTTCCTTTTGTATTTCTCTTTTGCGTTCTTTGTTTAAGTTATTGTTTGCATTTCTTTTGCTTCGTTTTTGATTATTCTTTAAAAACTTGGGAAAAGTTCTGCCTCCGTGATTTTTTAAACAAAAATTTAGCAAAGGTTATAAATTCTCGTGTATATTATTTATTTATTTAGTGCTTTTCACGTTTTTGACTTTGACCATTGTTTTTTATTCTGTGGCAAATAAAAAATTTATATAATTGATTTCCATCGATGTTTAATCTCCAAAAGCTGAATTGATTTCTATTCTTTCGTGAATGAAAATAGTTAAAAAGTTAGAAACTGTATTCCTCCATAAGGTTGAAACTACAGCAGACAAAGACAGCCGTCATTTCAAAGAAGTTTCCGAATTGTAATCCCGAATATTTTCGTAAAAAATCCGGAGCAAAAAATCCATGGACAACGCTTCAAAGAACGAACGTCATAAAGTTATGGCGGAGTCAGATAGTAAAAGATTTCCGGAACGTGATTTTTTTCTGTTCGAAAACTGTCCAATTTTTTCCATGAATTAAGGCCATTGGATTTCTTAAATATTTTTCTCCGGGGAGAAAAGTTTTCGAAGAAAAATATTCTTTTTCGCGATTACATCGTGAATTTTTTCTTATTTTTGCTCTGTGATTTTTATGACAATGACGCTCTGCCTTCTTAAGTCATTTTCCCTTGGAACGATGTTTGCGAACACTAAATATAAGTTCTGGCTTTTGGAGAAGAGTCTGAGTTTTGGAGAAAGTCGAATCTAAAAGGTTTTTAAACTTACAATAAGTTTATATCCTTTCGAGTAATATTATTTGGGTAAAGGTTGCTGACAAACTCCAATCTGTGAAAGTCGTTGGTGAAAAATGAAAAAAAATAACTATCAACTGGGCTGAAAGAAGTAGAGCAGTGCAAGGTACAGTATTTCTTGCTAGAAACTCCTCCCCTCCAGTTTAGGGGATGAACCGGTTAAAATAAATTGAAATTCTTCAGGTGAATGATGAGTGACCCCAAAACATTGCATTTGTTCTTGTCGGGGGGAAAAGTTATAATTTTTTTACGTTTTGATTTCAGATGAGGAGTGGAATGCCGATGGAAAGGGGAGAGGAGCTCCAGGTGGAGATCTTCCCGGTGAGTAAACCCTCGAAAATAAACCCGCGAAACAGATGGGAGAACATTTCCCTTAAACTTTTCTCGTCAAAAAAACGAGGGCGTCCTTTGCCAGTTGCCGGAAAATGCATTTTTTATAAAGTTAAACTTAAAAAAAAGTGATAAAACAAAACAGCTCCGCCGGTTGAGGGGGGAGGATGAAAAATTTATTTTAAAATGCACAGTGTTTGTACGTCCTATAAATAAAAAATAAGTGAAGTGACACGTGAGTCAGAACCGGGAAAATTATAAAATCTTTCCTCCCGGTGGTGCCTCACTGCGGGGTCTTTGTTAATTACCACCAATCGATAGATTTATTCAAGAATGTTTGTAGGGAATCGATCGCTTTTGGTAATCTCCAACAATGTCGGGTTTTCTTCTGAGGAAACATGGAAGAAATTTCAGTCCGCGGTTTGAGCATTCGCTTCGGAGGATTCGGGACGTTCTCGAAAATTTTCGCATTTTATTTGAAAAGTTGTATAAATTGAGGGAGGGAGGGGCGAAGGCGTCATCTTTTTATCGGTAAAAATTTAAAAGCAGACCGAAAAGTCATGACAAAGGCCGAAGATGTCCCCTTCACCCCCTTATACGAATCCTCAAGTTCTCTTGAAAGCTCTCCGAACGACACATTTTACTAATGCCTTATCAAAGGGCAGACTCACCCTAAGAAAACCGCAGCAGTCCCAGAAAAGTTAACGGCGTCGCCGCCATTCCCTCGGACTCTTATTCCATTCAAATTCCACGAGGGAATCTTTGATGAATCGCCCCAATTGTGCAGAAAGCATGGCGTTCGAGACTTTCAAACGCTGAAGCGTTCGCTCGAAAACGAGCATGAGTTCCCCTAGTTTCAGTAGTCCGGCGTTCGGTGTTTCGTCTGCTTTTCTCTCCTTTTTTTTTTTTTGAAAGTTTTCTTCTCAAGTGAAAGCTGTTGTAATTTTTATATGCGTGATGGTGGCATTTTCTAGAAGAAGTCTCCTATCGATGGGGTAATTATTTCGGGAGTGCGCTCGGAGGGGTGCATTTGAATGAGATCGGTTTTATTAACCTTGAAAACATCGCACTGTTGGAAGGGCGAGGTTGTGATCTTCCCCTAAAGGAAGTCAGCATTGAGTTGTTTGTGTGTGTGGATTCTCACATTGGTTTTAAACTCCACTCCCCATTGTCGGTGGTTTTTTTTTAATATATTTTCTCAATCTCGATTCGAGGTTATTTAAGGCGGCAGGAAATGATGGCTTTTGATGTTGGAATTATTCTTAGAAAGTGAAATGCATTTAGTTCTGACAGGATGATCCGTGAATGACGTGAATGACTGATGAAGTAGTTTCTCTCACCTTCAACCCTCTTCGGGGTTTACCACTACAACGATGACAGAGACTTATGATCTATCAGGAAAAACAGAAAAATTACACTTTTTGCACACCAGTTTTGAAGGGCAGAGTCAATTAAAAAGTATACACCCGCGAATTCGTCCATGTTTTCCGAAGCTTCTCCTTCAAATTTCTTCCTGTAGATCTGTTAAATTTTCGATGTCTGACATTTTTGATTAGAAAACTCCCGAGAAAACCCCAGGAGTTTTTTTATGATTAAGGACGTACTAAATCGTATGTCTGTACATAAATAAAATCGTGTAAAGTCATATCCAGACATTTTCTGTGCTCACAAATACTTTTCGTTTGGGTAGATTTCTCAGACGATACCCACTGTAAATAAATGACACAGTTAAAAAGTTCCAGGCAGAAATGGCCAAGTTCCAGTTCCTGAATAGAATAGAAACAAGAGGGTGGTTTATTAAAACATTTGATAATTGTTTTGACCGGAAAGAAGAAAAGGCAAAGATATAAAATAATGAGATAACCGGGTCTTGTCCCTGGAAAAGGAAAGAGACCAAAAAAGAATAATTCAAGGAAAAGCCTAATAAAAAGATTCCGAGGCGTATTTTCCGGATGGCCCAACTAAACCCAATTCTGAACCCTTAAAGGTTGAGCTTTTTTGTTTTAAATTACACTGATTGCGACGGGGATGAATGAGAGAATAAATTCAGCCGACTAGTCGAAATGGTGTTTTCTTCTTTTTAAAAGATCACGAACAACGTCATTTTTTGTTTTCCTCCCCGGGGAAAACATATTTCTTCCGATACCTGTATTTCTATGAGGATGCTTCGCGGTCGAGAATCAGCAATTTTGAATAATAAATTTTAAAAATGCTTGGAGCAACAACATTTATTTCCCTCAACCTTTTTCAGTTTTTATTCTTTTTCGAAAATTTTTAACCCCCGCAAAGCGGAGGGGGAAATTTGATTTTCCTTTTCCTCGGATGAAATAATAGGATTTTTGTTAGTCGCCTTAGGTTTTCTTCTTCTCGAATCCCCCGACAGCTACAGTCGAGTGGTGCCACCCAATGGCAAAATTTTGCTGACTGGTTTCGACTAATCGGACATTAGTCAGTCTTGGTGATTGAACCCCTCGTCAAAAGTCATCAGCGGGGGTGATACGGGACTGAACTTTGAAAATAAATGTCACAATTTTTTATTATTCGAATTTCCGTTGTTTAATGCAGTCCTCCATTTTTAATTCCCCAACTGTGAGGGGGTAATTTTTTTGTTTTTATTTTCCCTGTTGCTTTATGAATTCGGACCTAGCTAAAGGAATTCTTAATTTGTCGTTAGTATTTCTCAGCGTGTTTCATCCATTTTGAAATGTTTTAGCAATCGTTTTAAAAAAAAAAAAATTTTTATGATTCACGAGAGCTTTTAAGTTGGCTTTTTAAAAGTTAATTCTATTAACTTTTCTAATTTCAAAAAAGTTTTCAGAACGGTATATGATTCAATTTATTGATTTTTTACTGCTTTTTTTTAGTGCTGTTGACAAAATTTTTTTATCAATTTTTAATCTCGGATAAATAAACGGCGCTTCGTAATGTATAATATCAGCAGTATCAATTCAGATCTTATAAAACTTTGGTTTTTCTCTCAGAGCCAATGCTTTTTGAAATATTTGAACGAACTGATTATTCGAGGAAAAATATAAAGTAAAGGACTTAAAAATACATTAAAAAATGAAAGTGTTCGCCCCAAAATCACCCCTTTTTACAGAAGGGGAATTCTTTTTCAATCGGCAGACCCGACGGCGGTCTGGGGGCTGCACGCCATCAGCAACATCAGCTGGCCATTGACCTTCCTCAGTTAAAGCACTAAAAGGTTTACAATGCATTCAAAAGGCAATTTTCGTGGAATTCCCACGCAGCTAATGACTTGACATTCCTTTTCGAAATTAGCAAAAGAGTGACAGTTAAATTATTTAATTAGTAATCAATAAACGCGTCATTCATTCCTGTTTTTATTTAAAAACATAAAAAAAACGACTGTTTCCTGTCAAGTAAAATACTCTGGAGGTAAAATTTCAAATAGAATTTCAGTCGTTTGAAAACCGGGAAAATAGGAAAATCATTAAAGCATTTTTATACCGCGAAATCCATTGATTTTGGCAATAATAAACATTTTCGGATTGGAAATTCAATATAAAATCGGAGGAAAAATCTGATGTCGTAAAGGCGTTCTCTGATTGAACTCGTTTTTAAAGCGAAGCCTGGGATCAGTTGCCGGACATTAGAATTCTTTCGGGAATCCGAAAATAATAATCATTTATTTCGGTGTAGAATTTCTAGGTCATTATTTCTGTAGAAATAATAATGACGCCATTTTACGACCGCAGGAAAAAATATCACATTGAGTAATTAATTAGGGAAAACAAATCGCTCGCCCCGAAAACCGAGTCAATGGCTTTCTATCGCGGGAAAGTGCTGCCAAAAAAAAGAAAACAGTCCTCGATGACGTCAATGATCTTTCGCTTTGATCGGGCTAACTCTTTCCCGTTTCTTCAGCAGGTTCGACAGGATTACGAGATGACGAAATTAGGCGGTTAGGAAGGCCAGGGACTCGAAGGGACGACCCTCGGAGGCACACCCTTACTGGAGGCCATCATCAGAGCTCGAGCATCGCCAAAAGTATGGATTTGGAGGTAAGTTGAGGGGTCGAGTCTGTTTTCTCCAGATAAAGCCATATTATATATTTTTGCTTCCGCTGTCAGTTATATTCGATAATTCTTCAGGAAATTATGAACGGTTTGTTTTAAAAATATTACAGGAACGCTTTCCTCTTACCTTATTATTACTGAGGTTACCCGAGAAAGAGCCGTAGTGGTAATCATGTTTGTCTCTGAAAAAAAGAAATCTTTTGATTTTCAGTGCAATAAAATTCAGCGGAAATGAAAATATGTGCACCGGGCATTTTGCCAAAAGCTTTCTTATTTCCCGCAGCTTTCAGACGGAAAAAAGCTATAGAAATTTTTCAAGCCGTCTTGCCCACAGCAGGTTTCGAAAAGCATATGCGATGGCCCTCCCTGCACGTTTTCGGAAACTACAGAAAGACGTTGGGAGAGAACAGAATCAAAATATTTCGCCACCGACGTGTTTGTTTGGACAGCCGCCGCGAAAGCTTCTGCTGTTTACGTCCCACTCCCACAGAAATGCTAGGCAAGGCGTGGCTCCCTGCGCATAGGCCTCTGCATGTGATTCTTGTATTTTAAAGCTGCCTTCATTGCTTTGGACAGTGCCAGAATAAAGGCTCACATCTCCTCCTTTCATCTTTTCCATACCCGTTAAAGAGCTTTTGCCGAGATCGAATACAAATCGACCTCGCGGGTTTTTCCCTCAATTTTGTTTTCTGCTGTCTGGGCAATTCACGATTAAATCATGTCCGCCAATTTGTCAGCTTATCCAATGATCTTTTCTAAATGTAGTCTGCTTGTTGTTCATGCTGCTTGTCTAGATGAGTTCGAAAGCCCAAAGGAAAAAGGTGAGTTTGAATCGGTGTCGCTCGCATTAGATTTTAATATTAAATTGAACGGAAATCGATCAAACAAAACCGCAAATCAACTGAGTTTACACGAGGCCATCGTTGTAAGGAATAATAAAAATTAAATGCAATTTGTTTCATATGCAGCGAGGCTTAATGGCATTAAATTACTAAATTGTTTTCAGTCTCCACTGCCCAGGGGATATCCTCCTCCGTCGTCTGCGATGCTCTACGACGACGACCCGGGCATAATGTCCGAAGCCGAGACCTCCTCCACCGGGTTCAGAAGGGGTGGAAAGCAGCGGTCCTCACTGCCCGTGGTTCGAACCCCATCGAAAACTCTGGAAAGGCCTCTGGGTGAGTACCGGGGGGAAACTCAAGATCCTCCGAATTAAACTTTCCAAAGGCTTCGCCTATTTCTGGAGCGCTCAACGGAAATTGAAGCTTTAAGAGTTCGCAGACTTTCTGGAAGGCTGAAATTGTGCATAATCACGGGGAACGTTTTGTTTGCTTTCTCATCGAAGCGAACGATTCTTTTTATTTTTTTAGCTGATTTATCTCTATAGGATCCATCAGCCTGGATTTGTTTGTCCGCGCTCTTTGACCTGATTACGAAGTTGCATTTACTTTCCTTTTTTTTCTATTTTTATATTTAAAATTTCACTTCCGGGGCCGAATATTTCCCCGAAAGGGACCAATCTGAACTTCTTCCTAAAACTTAAAAACTTCCAGCTCCATGGTACGGTTTAAAAATTTATTGATCAACCTTCCGCGTTTCCGGTGTTGTAATTCAGAGTTTAAAGGCCTTTTATCGCGCAATGATTTTAATTGCCTTTGAACTTACGGATGGAGCCCCGGAGGGATTTTACCGCGAACGCACCGGTTCTTTGAAATTCGAGTTGGATCGAAGCTAATTTTAACGGGAGTCCATTAAAGGGTGGAGTTTTGTACTCTTTTGCGAAGACAGAAAATTTAATTAATAAGAATAAAAAAAAAATTCCTCGTGGAGCTAAACTTGATAAAAATGAAATGAGGAATTAAAAATTTCGAGGAATAAAAGGAACTGACTGGTGCAGAATTTCAATCCTTTTGTTGTTCTTCTCTCGACGACTTTTCCCTTTTTATGCATTTTTAAAGGGATTTAATTTTGAGGTTATTAGAGAAGAATTTTCGTTTTTTTTTCTCACTTGAAAAGACGTTTTCTCCTCTGGAATTAATTTTCTATCCTTCGAAAGTTTCTTCTTAAAGGCGTTCTTTTTTTTTCATTTGGATGAAACTGTAGTACGTCGACGACATGAAATACAGCTCCCCGAAATGTGCTTCGAGAACTACCAATTTTCTGCTGTTTTGCTTTCGAACCCTTTCTTCTCCACCGCCATTACAACTGATGACGTCAGTCGAAATGAACAAAATCTTTGCCTCCTCAATCGCACTCTCATCCCGAATTCGACAATTTAGCTGTCATCTGTTTATTGATAATTACCGCCAGAAGTGATGCTTCCCAATTAGGGCTGACGTTTGAACTGATTTTACAACATTCCACACTCGACCCTTGGAAAGACTACGGTTTTACACTCACATCAAACATGCAGTTGCTTTCATCGACTGTCAACCATTTACGTTATCGAGTGAAAAAATATGAAAGAAACAGAAAACGTAGCCAACAAATGCTTTCCTTAATTCTGATGTCGGACAAAATTCCTCAGAATTTCTTGATAATTCTCTATAAAAAGGGACGCTTATGCATCATTCTCAGCGAGATTATATTGATAAGAGATATTTTGTAAAACCTTAAAATTTTTAAAAAAATGGGTAATTACGATCTATAAACGGAATTAAAAATAACGGTTGAATTGAATTCCTTAAAACAATTTCCGGGAAGTCTTTAAAGATGGATTTCGATTTGGATGGATGGTTCAATGAGAATATTCAAGATTGTAATTATTTTTCAGGGTTGGTATTCCTGCAGTATCGCAGCGAAACCAAAAGAGCTCTGCTTCCAAACGAAATAACTTCGATCGACACGGTGAAGGCGCTCTTCGTCCGTTCCTTTCCGAAGCAGCTGACGATGGAGTACCTGGACTCTCCCATGGTCAAGATTTACATCCACGACTCCAGCAAGGACATGTTCTACGAGTTGGAAGACCTACGGTGTGTACTCTTCCAGTTTTCCGTTGAAAACTTGAAAAGCAATCCCGCTCCCACGACTACACCCCATTTGACACGCGCTAGGTGTTGTCGCACCCAAGGGAAACACTTAAAATAAATGCCGTTAACTTTATAGAAATTTCCAAGGGAATCATTTTAAGTTGACCACAATTCTATTAAGTTCATAAAAAATTATTTAGGAAGGAAGAGCGTGCACGCAACGCTTTGATCGAATTGAATCAAACGAAAGACACAGGACAAAGAATGGAAATGTTTGTTCGTGCATATTGTCTATCTTCCCTTGTCTTCACTGTTCCCGGGAGAGTGAAATACATTTATTAAGCTCACGCACCTTCCGTTTGTTCCGAATTATATCAGTCTGTATAAGCGGTGTGTGTAACTTTTGTAGTTTTCTCTGCAGAGAATGTAGGTTTTGGGTGTGAACGTGTGGGGAGAATTGATTAAAAATTATTTTAATTTTCCTCACGGGATAGAGATAATAAAGGAAACTTTATATTAAAAAAAAGGTTCCTTTTCCAGCGTTTCCAGGGAGTAATAGATACTATTTAATGGTTTTAATTGCGTACAAGTTCGATTACAACTTCGTTCTCGATTTAAATGAGAACCCCTTACCCGATGGTCTTTTAATATTCTTTTGGTTTTCTTCTCGTGTTTACAATTAAAACTTCGTCCTGATAGAAACCGAATTCCTCTCTTTCAGGTCTCACTTGAGGGATATTCGCGATCGTTCAGTGCTGAGATTGTTTGAGGTAGCTGACATAAACGGAGGGGCAGGAGGTGCGGTGCCAGGAGGCCCAGGGCTTCTCGGACCCGCAGCCTGGGATCAGGATCAGTCATACTTCTCAGAACCCGAGTTCGATTCCGAGTATCAGCACCAACACATACACAAATCAAAGGTAAGCGATTCAGTTAAAGCTGAAAATCAGAAGTGCTGACATCCTTTTGTGCTCAACATTCACCTCCCGAGTGTTTCTTCAGGCTAGGAGTGACCATTATCTAACTTGACCTAATCTAACTGATTTTGGATTGAATTTCTCCTTGCTCTGGGGCACCGAACGACCTTAACAACTTTGTGATTACCGCATTCTAAGTTACATCCGTTTTGTACTCCGTCTGGAAGGGTTTGACTTGATTATTTGAAACACTTTCATAAATTAACTGGAAAGTTTTTGAGTATAAACGCAATCCTGTTTATATTTCATTTTCAACGCTCAGCTCGTACAAAATTACGGATTTAAGTAAGAATCGAGAAACAATTAGCATCTTAGTTAATCAATCACAATTAGCTTTTGATTCGGAGCGGAGCTAAAGCTGATTGAGTAATAATAAGTCTTTACGCATTTCGTTACACCTTCGCTTTAATTTTTATGTAAGGAAAATGCGAAATTTCGCAAATCTTATTCTGTCACCTAATTCTTTTCTTTGGTCATTACTTCCCCCCTATTCGTCTGTGCGAATGACAAATCGAATTCGATTTTTTGGTTTCGTTTTTAAAAACTACCTTCGTAACTTTCTTTCTTTTGCACTCGTTTGTGAAATTTCTCATGCCCTTGCGTTGATATTTCGAACAGTTAACTGGTCAATTGTACTAATAATAAATAAGTTAACTTTCAGTGGCAGCTTTCTCGTCTCTCCGCGTGCAACAACAAAGGCTGTTCACGTTCCTGTCGAAAATCGCGCTAAAAATTACCACATTCAGATTTGGCTTTTAGGAATAACGTCCCCGAGTACATCTTTTTGGGGGTCGATCTCCACGAAATCACAGCCACTTTTCGGAACGGATCCAGATGACATCCCGAACACAAATCCATGATCCTTCTGACCTCCCCCTCGGCCAGCTCCACCTCTTTCGTCTTTTCCTTGTCGGAGTCTCCGGAGTTCAAGTGAGAGTCCTCCAGGCTTTCGTCCGCCGGAGCTTTTTCACCTCCTCCGCCCAAGTCCGGAAATTCCTGACCAAAGTGCGGGAGAAAATCGTAGGAAAAACCCGTAGATGGGATGCCCCCATAAGGCGAAAAGGAGTCGTGCCCCGTTAAACCCACCGGAGCGAACCCCAAGTAAGGCTCCTCGAAGATCACTTGCCGCCTCCATTCCCCTCCCGGTGTTTTCCTGAGGGTGTTTTTACCGAAGCCGGCTCTCTTTTTCACCCCGAAAAACCTCGACGGTCGCGGCTCCGGAAAGGTTATTCTTTTCGATCGATTCCCATCCATTCTGATGACGCTCTGCCGTCGCAGTCTTTTCCCGACTCTTTTGCTTTCTTCGGCTGGAACCTCTCCCGAGAGGTCTGATGCAATCTCTGCAGATGTTTCAGCAGTGAGGTTGGTCTTCGTTGCCACCACAGGCTTCTCCGCCTCCGATTCGGAAAATTTTACTTTCCCCACGTGAACGTGGTCGGAGACATTACTTATGACTTTGATCCTGTCAAAGGTGTTGTTTTTCACTTCGGGGGAATAGGTATCTGAGCGAGCATTGCTTTGGACACCTTCCGCTATGGATTCGTCGTTCCTTTTGAAAATGGCATGACTGGGGAAGCCCACGAAGTTTATGGTGTTTCCATGCACCGCCAATGGTGCCACATGGCTGATGTATGAGTGAGACAAGGGCTGATCGAAAAGATTATGATAGGAATGTAAATGTTCGGGTGTGTCCAGTTGACCTTTTTTGAGCGCTTCCGCCAGTTCAAGAACGTTGACGTGCTTTTTCAGCTGGCCATTTTCCAGTAATGGGTGGTCGGTAGTTGTGGATGGTTCTGAAAGAAGATAGACTTAAAGTATGAAAAGGAAAAACGAAGCGAAACTGAGAGTAAAAACTTTAGCTACCATCCGTGGGTATTTCGGGTGGCTCCGTTGTTGTCGTTGTGTAATGGCTGTGGTGATGGCTGTGATCGTTGTAAGCTTTCCCCGCCGTCAACGCTATCTTGTACATTTGCAACATGGTTATCTCACCCTGAAGACCGCCAGCGCCTTTGAAATATTGAGGAATTTCCTGGAAACCTCTTCCAAAGTGTCTGTGCTCCTGCCCCGAGATGGCTACTCCTCCTCCGGGAATCGGATGATTGACCAGCTGGAACAGAACCACGGTTAATGCTCGCCATCCAAAACCCACCCTTTTCACATGAGACGAACAGGGTTGACGTACCAAATTATGAAATCCTCTCGCTATCCTGTGAGAGTCGACCCACACCTGCCATTCTCCCGTATTCCCATTCCACGATTGGCATGTATGGTACCACTTATACAGTTTTATGGGGTAATTTAACCTGTAGATCGTCTGGCCAAGAACTTTCATGTTAAAAAGTCCCGGCTCGTTAAGATTAGACACCCACATATAGATAGCTTGCCGGTGATGTTTCGCTGGAAATAAACAAAGATATAAAAAAAATGCGCTTTCATCGTGACTGATGGGAATGACGAAGGAAAGTGACGAGGGAGGTGGCGGGAAGGTATGTCATAATACGTACCACCGTAAGAGAAAAGCGAATGCTCGTGACTATGGTTATGAAACCTTGCCCACAAACACAGGGTGAATTCCTTCAGCTCCGGCATGTGCACTTTGTATTGTACATACTGAAAAGACAAATTAACTTTTCAGTGGGACTAGCGTGGAGGACTCGCGGAAGTCTTAACCCCTCTTAAGTCTTTCAATAGTTTTTTAATGAAAAACGAAACGCTGTGCCAGCTACTCAACAACTCGGAAACACTGAACCACAAAAGGCGCGTCAACGGTGCTTGATATGACATAGAGGGCTTCGGGCGGTTGTGGCGAATTTCGGGCAATCAGCAGTCGAGCACTCGTCAGTGCCCCTCTGCAAGCTTTCCACCGTGAGCCTTTTCTTACAATGGGGGAGCAAGTGACTCCATTGCCATTTTGAGTAAAACTATTTTGATATGAATGCCGAAACAAGAGAACCTGAAATTCATGTCAACATTTCAAATTAAATCTCCTGATTTATGGTATAGAAACTTGCAGGATGTTCGGCAGTCGATTTATTCAGGTAATAAGGCGCCTATCGGAGGAGGAGATATACCTCCTCTACTGATCATTTAGTAGTTTAATTAATAATTAATTTATGCGAATAATTTCTGATCCGGTTAAAAAGACCTTGAATTTCACACTGGGCGTTTCCGTCATTGTTTTAATTTCTTATTTTAAGGGGTGAATTGGGAAGAGAATGACATTAATTTTCACGTGAAAGCTCCCTTTAAGGATAGTTTTGAGTAGGGGAAGTTATATTATAATTTAAATTAGTCATACCCTTACTGTTTGAGATTAATTGGCCAATCCATCTTTTTATAATCTTTTAATTCTATCTACAATTCAGTACGATTTACTGATTTCTGTTATCATCCACTGCTTATTATTCACTCATTATATTGCTGTTTCGGCCATTAGCCATCAGCAGTGGCGTCTACTCCTTATTATAATTAAACGTTAGGGCACTCCTAGTTTCTCTTTTTACCAAACCCACCTGATAGTACAAGTCCTGCCTGAGCGAGACCTTGTACAACGAGCAATGGTCACTGGAGAAACCTTCCTTCGTTGGCTGGTAGAGGTTGACCTCATTGTCGAAATAGTTGGCGGGGTTGAAAATCTTGACACTGCCTCTCAGACTGTTCTTGTAGGGTTTGTAATATTTGACGTCGCTTGGAAATTTGGGCTTGGCCAATTCCAGGTCGCCATAGTATATCGTTTTGGATGGTTTTCCCTGGCCGCCGTATGTTTTATAGCTGACAAAAATGGACGGGGACTGCCTTATCACCTCCTGGTAGGTCTTTCCTTCTCCTGAAATAACAAACATTTCCAATGAATTAATTAATCAATTAGTCTGCCAAGTGTGGGTTCGGTTCGTCTCTGAAAATTACGATAAGTACGGGGCATTATCTCGCGATCCGTCAGAGCAGTATGTTATTGTATCGACTGAGACGGACAAAAACTGGCTTTGCTGGTCATTTGAATTCATTGCTTTGCTTTCTACTACCGAAATATCGGTCCAGTTAATCTCGGTTGACGGCGAAAGATAAGAGTTTTTTAATTAGAGCAAAACCTGTTCAAATAGATCCGGGCAGATGGTACGCAACCGTGCACAAAATTAACGATGTCGTTCGCGCTAATTGGTTGCGGTGCACCCCGTGATGTCGACAGAAATCGTGAAAATAATTACGGAATGCCTTCCGAAAGATACAAACCAATTATTGATAATTAATTAAGTTTTGATATCCCTGAATCGTTTTCTTCAACGTTACTTTTAGTATTATATCCAATATGATATAGTTATATGAACTGAGTGTAAAAAAAGGTATTTTATTTGTGAAAAAACTGAGAATTTTGGGGGACAATAATGATTTTTTCGAGGGGTGAGGATTAAGATTGATTTTTTTAATGAGATCGAGGTTTTGGCGATCCCAATCAAAATCAACATTAAATTTAAAAAAACACAAAGGGAACTTAAAAATGGACGGAGGTTTTAAAAAAAGCCCCCGAGAGATGAGGTCTGGGAGGATGAAGACTCACTTTGATGTTTGCAGCTCGCTACCACGGTTTGCATTAATTTTCACCGAGCTGCTGACAGAATAATTACCACTCTGGGCGCAGATTCAATCAAATGTGAGAAGTTGGTATGGAACAGGCTTAGCCTTGTGAACTAGTAACACGAACTCATACAAGGAACTCGAGGAGGATCAATCAGCCTATCGGGTGAATTCTGCGCGGGTTTTGGGTGCTACTGCACGACAACAACCACAGACAGCAGAAGTCTGGAGAGTTTTCACCAGGAAGGCATCCCCACCAATCGGAGCCGAGGGAGAAACCACATTTTGCATTATTTGTAATTGTAATTTGTCAACCCAAGATTTGAATTAAGATCTCTCTCATCAGGATTCGCTCTCCTTAATCCGAAAAACAAGCACAAGTGACAAACTGAAAATTCATAACGTATGGCTAACTGGAAGTTACTGAATTCTTGAGTAACTCGGAAATAAATATGTCTTTACACGAGCATGTCGGTTATCGAGAGAAAATTTTCATTTCTTAACTCTTAAATTGAAAATGGGGGCGATGCTTTTATTCCGGGATCGACATCGTAAACTTTATTTTACGACGATTGTCATTACCAGACGACTTTTAAGTTTTACTATCGATTCCTCATTAAGCGAGTTCTCGGGGACAGTGAGTAGCAGTCTCGTTTCAGGAGACACAGTCCCGGTTTTTCTTCTATTTTCGCCCATCCCCTCGGTGAACTCTCATCTCCCGCAGGCACACTGGGAAGAGTGTCAGGAGTTAAATGGAAGGACGCGGTGTCGATTATCCAGAAGGAAAAGTCGTGACTCACCTGACGGGAAAAATGACACTTCAGTGGGTTTTAAAACGTCCAAATCTAATTTGCTGTTGCTTTGACGTATGCCTTTATCTTGATTAAAAGCTACGGAGGGGCTGAGCAACGTGCTTTTCACTTGAGTTTCCGCTCCCTGTGCTCCGTCTGAAATTTAAAAGGAAAAAATTTAAGTGGCTTTTATTAAAAAAATTAAATTTTAAAGGATTTTTTCAAGTACCCCCACGGGCAGGACCGGGATTTAAGGTTGTGCAGGTGATGACAGTAGTCTTGCGGAGAAAATGAGTGGGTTTCACTGCAATGGAGGAGGTTAAAGGTGTTGGTTATCGGCTGTCCGCCCTTCCGAGTGACGTCACTTCCCAGATTTTCTAAAATAAAGACTATTTCCCACTGACAAAATTCGGCATTTGGGAATCAATCGGACTCTGCCCACGGAGACTTATAATTTGTTTTAATAGTTGGCCGTTTAGGTTCCATTCACACTTTTTCAAGCTTCGACTGCCCGCGGAAATGTTAATATCGGGCCTCCACGCATAATTCAGCCGAATCGATCGAAGGCCTGATGAAACTGGAAGTAGTCCATTCCCCCCTGTCAAATGTCCCGGGGGCCGAACTCTAATTGGATTTGATAGGCATAAATTATAAGAAGAAAAAATTTGAGGGTTTGAAGTGTGCCAAAATCATACTTCCCGCATGAGTGCAAGTGAAGGCCGTTCAATCACTTTCGCGTAATTTGAAATTTTTTTTTTTTCCCTAGAACAGGTTTTATCTAATTGTTATTAACTTTCTGTAAAATGGGAGATTAAAGTCGTGACTGCGCCTTTGTTTGAAGAATAATGGGGGGAGGCGTTCACGATTTTGAAGAATCAATAGTCCAGTTGTTGTTTTTGTTGGATCTAAATATGATAAAATGTACTGACATTTTTTCTGAAATTATTTATAAGAAAAATTTTCTTTGTGCACAAATAACTTTTTCTTTTCGCTAAATGACTTTTAAATCCTCTGCCTAAACCTCTTTTATCCTTTAGGGTTCGCCCAATAACATCCTTTTTCTAACATCTTTATTCATATTTTTCCGTGACTTTCCTTCACTCCAATGGATTACCTCAGGCTCCTCCTTCCCTTTTTTTCAATCAACGCCCTCCGCGCTTTTCCGAGGAATTTAATTTCTCCCATCCGAAGCAAACGATCAAATAAAACTCACCTGTTTCCCCCAGAAAGGAGCTTTTGTGGCTCCTCTCGCAGTCGGAGTCACAATCCGCTGTTTTGGTGGCGTAGTAGTTTTTCGGGGGCGCGATGGGCGTCCATTCCGAGCAAAAACACGTCGGCAAAGTGTACACCAAAACTAAGCAACACACGCACAAGGAAATGTCTTTCTCCCGCATTTTCATAACTTTTCCGAATTATTCATTATGCTACCTCAGCGTCATGATTCACTTCGGGTTGTCTTTGATTAAAAGCTCGCGTCGTCTCTGCTGCAACTGAAATGTTGAAATTTCCTTCTCAAATGAATGAGAAAAAGCGTTGGAGTAAAAGGAACAAACGGGAGAACGGGTATTTATATCGCGGGTGTCCCGAAGGAAAGAGAATTAATGGGGTCCTGTGGAAAAGAGGTGAATTTAGGGCAGCGAGGCGTTTAAGTTGGCCGTGCATCACAAAACCTGAAGAACGCGGAAGGCTCTCCTGTGTGTCTACATGGGAACAAGGTGGGAACATGGCGGCGTGGGACAGTGTCCTTCGAAATAAGCCGCTTTGCGGGACCGGACTCCGTGACATACTAATTGGATTAGCGCAGTCAGGTTCGAGCTCCCGAAAGGTTGGAAGATTTGCCATGTCTAATTTGTCACACCAAATCCAAACAGTCTTTCATTTTATTCTTTAAAGCGTTTCCTGATCCCGTTCGGGTAGGAATTAGCGGAAACGAGACGATTAACTTTTTGAGAAAACAAATGAAAAGTTGGGAATCGTTTTCATTTTTAATTTAACAGGCGAAAAAACATGAAACCGCAACTGGAGGATGAAAATTTGACCGTCTAATTGTGAAAGTTGAAAGCATGAAGGAATTCACTGAAATAATATTTGACAAAACAAACTGAATTATTTAATTAAATAATGGTGACAATAGGCGGTGACAAGGCAAACGAAAGTCCGGCCGTTTCAGGTGTGCCGCCATTTTTCATGGTCACGCGCAAGAGGAAGTTCTTCGGATGTCCGGAGAAGGTGACTTCTCAATGGGATTTTTCATTTTCTAACAGTGCTTTCTCTGAGAAATGTGCAGTTGCCCTAGGCTCACCCGGGATGACCAAATTAAGGCGTTTGCGGTTTACCATTACACTTGTGTTTTATGTAAAGGCCCCTTCTTTCACACCCCGCTTGCAAATGACGCGACTAACTGGGTTTCTCAATTAAGGGAAAGTCTCTTTCTCTCTCTCGACTCTTGCAACAGTTGGTGAGGGAGGTTCAAGAGGGTCGAATTCGCTGTTATCATTCTCTAATGAACTCCTCGTCTATAGGTGACGAAAGTTGCGGGAGATCGGGTCAGTGTGTTGGCGACATTGTCCTCGATCGGGAGGACGATCCTAATTTTACAATGATTTGCTCTCATTCCCCGGCAAAACGTTACGCTTCTCCAGTTTTAGAAGAATTGTCACGTCGATTATGTCACCGTTTTCCTGTTAAATTGTTTATAATTAAGCGCTCCGGTTATACAATACGGTGCCAATTAAATTCTTTCAGACTCGGTGTCATGACTTCGTGCCTTACAAGCCGACAGCCGAACAAATTAGGTTCAGGAAGCGATTGCGATGAAAAACCGTGTAAAATGTCTGTTTTGTCCGGCTTATCATTTTGCGATAGTTCTTGCGAAACCGGAGACTGTGCTTGCTCTCCCGTTATTGCGAATTTGTATATCGGGGGTGGACGCGGATTCCTGTCACCTTTTTCATGTCGTTATACCCCAGTTTGATTTTGACACTTTACAACCGAGCAATGAAATATTTGCAGTATTCGAAAGCTACTCGAGCTCACACTTTTATGTTAGTTGTGCTTCATCTTTTCATAATTAATCAATTGAAACGTACTAGATAAAGAAACATTAATAATGATCAAGCGAACTAAATATCAGACCCCCATTTTCCAGAATTGGTTATTTTTTTCAAGTGCCATGAGCGTCCTTCGGCCATCACTTTCACAGAAATGGGGTCTTGATCGAGACCGTTCTTCGATGGGCAAAATTTTTCAACGGATAAATACTCATTAATCACGGCCGCGTAATTGGTGCACCCCATTTTGTCATCCTTTAACGACTTCAGCAATAAATAATGGTTCGGGGGGGTATTGTTCGGGATTCGAAGTACCCACGCAACGTTATTATTTTAACGGGCGACGATGAAGAATGCTCCGCCATTGTTCGGTTTTAATGAAGAGGTTTTAAGAACTAATCGCCCGAGAACCCTTTATATCCATACCCACTGCTAATGATCGAATAATTTAATTTCTGACAGTTGGGTAACCGAATTTTCTGCCTGTCAGAAGCCTGAACTAGATTTTAATCCTTTTTTTTTTGTCTGACTGCTACCGGAGCCGATTTGTCAACCCCCAAGCGCGAGGTGGGATTCGGTGTCAGTTAGAGAGACGAGGATAATTTGCGGTTTTCGAGTAAAATTGAAACCCCACAGGATTTATAAGAGTTCCGTCCATCACCGGGGGGAGGTACCACCAATCAGGAATTAGAAGCAAACGAAACGGAGGCTTTTAGCGAAAGGGATTACCATTTTTTGTGCTGAACTCTTAAAGAAGATCGTACTTTCGAGATAAATCCGGAATCGTTCGATACAAATGAGCGTGGGGAACACTCCGCGTTAACCTCAGGAAACCTTTTCGTGGGTTATTTCTGCTGAAATATCTCAAATTCCACTCGGAAAGGAAAATTATTCTAAAAATGGAGACAAGGCATGTTAATTGATATACTAAACACCACAGCGGATTCCGAGAGCGGTTCCAAACGTAATTCCCATTCTGTCGGACACTCAAGTACCGCAAAACAAGAATTCTGGTTGCCAGAAAACAAACAACGGGGGAAAGGAGTCACGACTGAGGTTGAGCTCCCTTAATCCTTTCCCTTCCGAGCCGTTTGATTTCCCCTGAATTAAATTAATAATTCTACCAAATTTCCGGAATAACAGTTCTGTTGCTTTTCCACCATTGCTCAGTATGTTTAGTTTATTAAAAGAACAGAATGGCGATTAATTTTTATTTGTGCAGAGTTCAGAGTTCATTTCTTCCGCTCCGGGTCCGTTTCAGATATTACCTCAGAATGTTATAACACCAAAAATTAAGTCGTTCTATTTTTTTTTAATATAAAGGACATAATGTAATTTGTCGAAGTGCATATATAGTCGGCATATCAATTTTAGAAGAGCGATAAACCGTCACGACAAAAGTGCGATTAAGTCGACTGCATTAGATTTAATAAAATAAAAAAAGCAGTAAAACGATGCCTGACAAACTCGTTCTCCCTTCTCACAACTCGAGCGGAATAAACAATTTCTCCCGATGCGAATGATTCTTCGTCGGAAGACGAAACAGAAGAAGAGGACTCTCTCGAAGAGTGGCTGACCCGAACGAAAGGTCGTGCCTCCAAAGGACCCCTTCTGTTTGGGATAAAGATTCCCGGAGAGCCGAGAAATGGGTGGCAGAACCTCAAAAACTTCCGCCCGAATGTGTAAAAGAAAAGAAATCGCCAAAACCGGTCTTTCTCAGGAAAGAAATGTCGTCAGTAGGTTAACAGCTGAACTTGACCATTATCCCAATGTGAGTCGGTGTCATCCTTTTTTTTAAACACTCTTTACTGGTTTTATAGAAAAATGGTCATGCGTCAGTTTTACGAGCTTCGGGAAGAGTTGGAAATGATGTTTGGACCTACCGCACGTCACTTTTTAATCCCAAGCTGCAAATTAGCTCTTTAAAAGCAAAAAACCATCATCTAGGGAATGCGTTAAGGTTCGAACAGTTTTCATGAGTCAAACAGGTGTGGTTTTCGTGAGTAAGCATTTTGCTTCGAGTGATTTTGTACGTTCACATGTGACCATTGTTCATTTTAATGTAACGGAAATTGTCAACTTTATTGGGTCTTATAAACACCGCATTATTTAACCCGAACGCAGTTCAAAGATAAGAACTACAATTGTAATTCATCTCAATTAAACCACTTCCATCTGATCCGGTATTGGATTAAAATGCCCGGAGTCTTCTGCAACTCCAGACGGGTTCGACAAACAGAAGCAAGATCATATAGCAAAAAACTACGCAAATCCTGTATACCAGCTGACACGGTACAGAATCATATAGGTCGATGAATCGGGCATGTGCGAAAGTGATATCCAGTACAATTAACGAATACTCGTTTGCCGGACCAGTAACCGCCGAGCCAGAGGATGCTTAAAGAGAACCGCGAAAAAAGTGGACCCGCGAGAAACAATTAGGGTCTCCCCCGAGGAGGGATGGAAATGATTTTCGGATATGGATTCGAACCTAAAATTCGGAGAGCGAAAGGCAAAGCCTTTCCTCCCATTAAAGTTTTGTTTTGCCATATAGCAAAGTGAAATCTCACTTTAGAAACCCAAGATGTTTTAACGAGCATCACAAATCAGAGGCGAAATGAAATGTGTGCTTTCTGCAACAAAGTTTTCTCGATCTATAAGTCACGGCTTCTGATCTCGTTATGGAGTAAGCAGGAAGCCCCGTCGGTGAAGAAATAATTCATTTTTTTTTCCTTTCGCATCGTTTCTAATGAAAATCCGGACAGGATGAGAAGCACTTAATAAGGAGAGTGACATGGAGTAGATAGAGATTGTTTGTTTATGTGTTTGATCCAATGTCTGCACGGGACATTTTTAGGGTTGTCGCTCCTTTTTAGGGTTTGTGGTTGCAAAGTTTTATGAAAAGACTCGAAAAACCAGGACATAATCAGTACTCCCGCAGGGTTTAAACTGCTTTTTCAGGTTTAAGCACCTGTCGCTTTCCATTTTCTCAGACATTTAACTCTGATTTTAACCACCCTTGAAGTATTCAATATTCATATGCAGTTATATATATACTGTATATTGTATTGTTTAAAGAAAGGTTCGCCTTCCCCAAAACTCAACCCTTTTACAAATCTTTTCAAAGACGAAAAACATCAAAAAGATGGAAGTTTCCAAAAATAGAATAAACAATTGCTGTGCACCAACGAACAAACACTCAAAGGAATCGAGTCAGAGATTACAAAAAACAAGAAAAAGCGACTTTAGAGGAGGTAAAGAAGAAGGGAAATATGCTCCCTCTGTGCATCCCCTAAAGAGAGTTACGCGGGAGAACCTCCACGGACACATTTGATGAGGAACTCGCCCCGCCCGGGGGATGATTTCAGAACACACCACGAGTTTTACAGAAAAAAAGTTCACAATTACCCCGCAGCGAGTGCAAAAGCTTCCCGGTCACTCAAAAAGGGATTAAAAATTCATTCTGCGTTGGTATTCAAACATAATCCCCGGCACACACTGGAAAATTCGACTCTCCGCGCACAAATTTTGTTTTTTCTGCTCCTTCGAGTGGGTGACCCGAGAAACCAGATCCGGACTTTGAGACGCGACACCGTCGACTGATCGAGTCCGGCGATACCTGAAGACCTGCAAAAGGGGAGAAAGACTTTCACTGAAACATATCGCATTTGCGTGCTCTCGAGGTTTTCGTTAAACCTGGGGAGACGATTTGTATCCACTAAAATTATTCCCCTGCCATTAAGTGGATGTGCTCTCTGCATGCGTTAATTAATTATTTCTTTCCTTTTTCATTGTTTCGAAAAGAACGAACGGGTAACGAAGGGAATGAAAAATACTCGGAAGGTATTCATACGACATATTGCTGAATTTTCGGGTTCTCGGGAAAGCTCACTGAACAGCAGTGAATTCCTGTCGAGAGAAACTTATACTTCTCGACCTATAAACTTTTACAATATAACGAGAAGTTTATGAACTTGCAAATGTTTTCTCTTTCCCCGGGCTCTGCCACTCTAAAATACACAGTACATTTATTTTCATAATAATCGAATGAAATATGGAAATTTAAATAATGAGACTTATACAGATTCGGATGAAAGAGCATGCAGGATAACTTGGGCAGGTGAATTTGAAGAAAATAATAGAAAGTTACCGGTTACTATACAATTGGCCATTCGCCTCGTTAGTCTAATTAATTTTAATGAAATCGTTTGAATTATAAATGGGATGTTTCACTTTCTGCTGTTTTTATTGGTTTTTGCGGCTTTGTCCTGCTGTTCGGGGGTAAAGGGCGTTCCAGCGAGGGTAAGCTCAATTCAGCACATCCAGCGGTTTTCTCGAGCGTTCACTTTTGTGCGACCGCAGTTTGGGCGGAAACAGAGGGCGAGACAGTTGCGTGAATGCCTTCCGTGAACGTAATAGCTTTCAAAGCGATTGTCGACCATGTCGGTTTTATTCGAAAACCTCTCGGGACACCCCGCGCCGTTGGTTTTTCCACACCCCCTGCGATTTCACTGCAGTCGTCGCTTTACGCCTCAGCACAAATATAACCTCGGAGGCAGAGCCTATCACATACAGTTAACCTGAAAATTGTAATCATCCCTTTCTAAACACCTAATGAGAGAGAGGCTCGATGCAAGCTTGAAATTACACATCACATGTGTTATTAGAGGAATTATAAAAAAATTTCAGAAATTTAAACCCAACATTCGGCGAGTTTTGTCTTTTCACCTTTTTGCATTTTTTAATTCGATTAAAAAATAACTCTGTTTCTTTTCAGGTAAGTCAGCATTAATTTTAATGTCAATGAAACCGGCAGTGAATTTCAGCAAAATGGTAAGTCAGATCAAATACTGATACGAAAATGGCTTTGATTTTCGACCCCCTGAAGAATTTAATATATCTTTAATGAAGTGATGCGGTGAAATTCGAGGGTGGGAATGCGATGAGATAAAGGTCCGAAAAGAATCGCCGTTAATAAAAGAATGTTCGTCGAAAATTAAAATTGAAAGTTTCAGATTCTTTTTTTGTAACTTTTCGGTCGGTGTCCATTTGTGATTGCTTTAGTGCTTCTATCGAATTGGAGAGATTCGCATTTTCTCATCACAACATATGTCGCAATCAGGCAGAAAACAATTAAATGAGATAACGATCCGTAAGAAACATTCTCATAATTTCGCCTTAATTACATTGAATGAACTTTAAGAATGCTTTCCTGTGAAGATTCTTTTTCTTTTGCTGGATTCCTTCCGCGATCTCTCTCTCTCTGAAAAGATGAGGCTTTTCGATCACCTGTGACGTCTCAGATGTCCAGGGCATGAGCCTGGCATCTCATTGTATCTCCTTCCGGTCTCCATCCCATTATCGCGGCCGTCGTCAGACTCCCACAAACTTGTCTTTTCCGTTTCGAACAAGGTCCACCCCGTTGACACTGACACTGCCGCCTTTGTTGGATGGCGTCGTGACTTGCTCGGTTGTTACGGTTCGCGAATTATGTTGACTGCATCATCTGACTCAGCTTTCGAGTGCAGATGGTCCGCCCGGGGCAGTTTGGTACCGGAAACTCCTCCCTGTGTGTTCTTGCCGGCTGGGGTACCCCACATTTCGAACGGGCGTAGCCCCAACCGTGAGGGAAATTTTTCAGAACTGACACTTTCCGGAAGCTTCAGCCAACCCAGGTTCATCACTTTACTCTCTGACCGGAGGGAAATTCGGGAGTCAGAACTGATTAAAAAATCCGCCTCCGCACCTCCACCGATTTCTCGTAACTTAAAAATAAATTTAAAGGAAAGTAAAATTAGTGCCACCATAAAATAATCGACTTACAAACTACTCTCACAAGAAATTGCTTAATTCCGAATAATATGTCCTAAAAACGCACCCGGTTGGACCGAATTATGCATTCATTTTAGTGTTTCGTCGAAATGGGAAAATTAACAAAAAAAAAAAAGGGAATATATGTAACAATTCCAATACCTTCACGGCGATTAGGCACACGCATGAATACCTCAACCGAAAACACAACGCCGGGGCCCCTTAATTGGAAGATTAGCGTTTCCGTCACGGAACTTCCTCCTTCCTTTCTTCCCGTCGTTGGCGGAACCAAAGGAAACAAATGAAAATTAAGCAACGCTCACTTTCGGAACGATCCCTCCTCTCAGTTAACCGAAAAAGAAATTGTTTCGAAATAACCGCTTCTCTTTGGAAATAAAATTAAGAAAAAAAAAAGTTTCAGCCAAGTAATTGTCTCTCCTTAAATTATGGCGTTTGGGTGTGAGAATCTGCCAGATGACATCAGAATCGATACTTTATTTTACGTAAACGTGAAAGCGTTCGTTTCGGAGCGGGGTCAGACTTTTGCGAGCGTCACGGGAGTTTCATCAACCTCGGGACGTCAGCGTTTGAACCGGGCCCCGTTGACCTTTGACCCGGGTCAACCGCCACACACCGTTTCACTCGGAGAGGCTCGCTTTTCTCATTCGGCTCCGTCTTCGCCCGGTTTTCACCGCCATTTGTTAACTCGTTATTAAGTGCTTCCCTCGGGCCGTCGATGAAACTTAGAGCGAAGCATTAAACTTTACTCCCTCTCCTCCCTGGGTCGTTCCGGAGGGGAGGGGGCGCCCCTCGCATGGGAAAACTCGGAGTCTAAATAAAAGGAAGAGAAGGGGCGAAGGGCCGAAGGGGATTTTGGGATGAGAAAAATTTTCAACGGAATTTCACAGAATGGGGAGAGTTGAAAACATGGAGGAAAGCAAAGGAGTGTGCCGTGACAAACAGGAAACCGAATATATCGATTAGAAAGGAATCAGAGGAGTCTTTGGAAATTTTATGGAAAACCACCTTTTTTTACGGAAGAGATAATCAATGGAAAGATTTAATGGGGAAGAGTTTGGTTGCATCATTTGAGGTTTACAGCTTAAGGAAAGTGGTCTTGAATCAGTCCAATCGAGAGACCCGATTTCAGTTATCCTACAATGAAAATTTCCCGAGGGTTAATTATTTATTTTGCACCTCATTTGAAAACGCTTGGAAATTAACGGTTTGCGAACGGCATTCGGAAGTTTTCCGAGGGTGGATTGTGGACTCGAGAATCAATTCCGCACCGAGAGAAAGTAACCATAAAGTGGGTTTTTTGATGTCGCAGAGCCTAACCGGGAGACCCCCTAGGAATCCGGAAGGAAACAAACGCACGGGTGTAATTTAGCGGTTTGCGAAAAGCGCACAGAACATGTCAGCCATTTCTGACGAGCGAAAAGAGGAATTCGCAGGAGGGCGCCGCATGTCATCCTCCTTATAATTTCCGAACGAGCGGAAACATTCGCGGAGTGGTTCGGGTACACTCACCGATGCACATGTGAGATAACCCCTGCTGAGTGCTTCTCAAATAGAGATTTAAGATGGGGCCAAGAGGACATTAGGCCCGGTAAAAGCAAATTCGAATTCCAATTGAAAACGTGACACATAAATTAGAAATTTTTACGATTCGAAGTTAAAATGTGAAAAAGTATAATTGCGGTGAGAGCACCACAAAAACGAGAACAAAGGTAAGACAGAGGGATAACGTCTTGATGACTTAGACAGTGTATCAGGGCTGCACAAAAGGCAATCCTCGATAAAACGATCAATAAAATGCTCAAATTAAGTACTTAAGTGAAGAGGAACTATTAGATTCGAGAGGGGAGGGGAAATCCAAACTCACGAAACTGGACTTACTCGTTCTGCGTTTCATCTAATGTAGACCAAATTTGGCCGAGGGGAGAGAAGGGCGGGGAGATTGGGGCGGAAGAGGAGGAGAAAATCGGTTTCTTGGTCTGGGACATCCGGTAGCCGTCTGAGGAGAGGATTGTAGTGCAATGCGGGAACGTTGCATCCGACGAAATTACTTCAGCGCGAAGAAGTCGATGAGTTAATCCTCCGGTGATTCGCTTCAATTAGAGAATTAAGATTCTGCAACGCCTCATTACCGGCGAAATATACTGCAACTACCGAATCGGAATCGTTAATTACGATTTATAAACTGAGGAATCGATGTGGGTTTTGCATCTTCCCGAGGCAGTGACCCGTGAAATTAATTGGCCGATCGACTAATTAACAGGCGGAGGCGGGGAATCAGACGGTTTTTCGGTCGTTTCGTCGGTTTCGCCCGCTGGCACGAACTCAGGGGCACGTGCACGTCCCATGCACGAGTCTTGATTATTTTCACGAAAAATAAGTGATTCTCAAGTTATTAGTTTCATTTAATAAACTGAATATTAACCAAACACCACCCTTCCCCCCCCCCCCCCGCAAAGTAAACTTTTGATGGGGTGCCAAGGAAACTGGAATAAACCCCCTGCGACTCAACGGGAGCTCGATTAGTTTGGTAAATTATTCTGAGGGATGTTTTCCGCAGAGAGGAGTGTGTGTGTGTGTGCTTACTAATGTGAAGATTATAAATAAAATTAGAAACGGGAATGGTTGGAATCGCGCGTTGTGTTTACTTATCGGGAATGAGAACGACTGTCCCGTTTTACTGTCCTGTTTTTCAAAGAAAACTCCGGGAGGAATCCCGATTTACTTTCTTAATAACAACATAATGGTGTTTGAGTGTGTTTCCATTTGATTCATTGGCCAGTTTGTCCCTCCAGGGCCGAAAGTTACCGTATTTATCTCGTCACTGAAAATTCTGGCGCGTCATTGTTAAAAAAAAAACATAAAATTATTCTCAAAGAGAATCCTCAGCATTCTTATGAACTCATTCTTAATTACTCGCTCGAATTTAATTTGCTTTTTTTTTCTTTCTTTCTTTTTGAAGTGAAATCCTGACCTCTGACCGGGTATCGCGTTCTTTCTCGCAACAAACGAAGTTATTGCCTTTAAATACTTATCGTTTTGCCACGCGACGCCTTATTTTTTCGAGCGGGCGACGCCTTTCGGTGGCGAAAGCCCACTCGGAAAGGTTAGTCAAGGCCTTCGACGCCCTTCCGCGATGGGAAACTTGCAAAATTTCCCTTCGGTAAAATCAGTGTCCATCGGTGGGATTACATAATAGAAATCCCTTTCCGCACTCGGATCCTTTCTCAAATCTTTTGTTTCCGTCTACACCTTCTTTATGATTTTATGCAACTGCGTTTCCCAGAGCTAAGGTGAAGTGACAGGTTAATGAGAATGCGACAAGTGGTGTGAGAGAGTCCCTTCCTCGGTGTCCGACGAGGGAGGAGAACATCCGGGAAAATACATTTAAAGACATCGGGTTTTTCGACTGGATTTTCCATTCCGAAACGAATCGAAGTGGGTTCAACTCGGGTCAAGTGGTGTTATGTTTTAAAAAAGACTAATCTTTTTTAATTCACTTTTCTTGGAGTGCTCACCTCCTTTTCCGCCCTCATTAACCCACGTGATTGTACAACACAGGATCCGAACAACTCACGAAATTCCGTACTCGACATTAGTGTAATCCATTTGAGTGACGGGCAAAACCCTAATAATTTCATATGGAACTTTGGGCCGCGACGAACTCAGTCATTAACAACTTAAGAAAGTTGAAATTTGGTTACCTGTGAATACCGCACACTGTCCTGTCATTATCATTCGTCGTCAATCATTTTCATCCGCATCGCCTAATTCCCCTTTATACGTATTTAAAATTCTTAAAACGTTGAGTTTTAGTAAAATTACGTAACATTTCCTTCCGGAGCGAATGAGAGCCTCAAGAAAATTTCCCAGCTTTGGAAAAAATAAGCAGCATAATAAAAATTTAGTATTAACGTTTCAAGTCATCAGTATAAATTTATTTGGTTTTAAAGGGATTTTTTTAATACTTTCCGGGGTGTGTCTGAGCACAATTTCACGCCCCGAACGGTAATTACTTTGATATATTGTCAGGAAATGGCCTTTGTACACCGAAAAGTAACAATTTTGACTTTTACTTCGCTCGTAAAAAAAACTCAGGTGCACGCTCTATTTGGTCACCCTAAATCATTTCTCATTACCGTCCGTATAAGAAATCAATGAATATCGCCCCCCGAGGGCGGTTAACTTCCGACGATGTATCGTTTGTCAATGGCCATTCAGAGAAGAGATAAGCGAATTCAATATGGAGACAACGAGAATGAAAGATTAATATGGATGACCCGGAGGTCAATAAAACCTTAAGGCTGCTGTCAGCCAAACGCTGGGTCAGAAACGTTTCTCCGCATTGATTTTACTGGAAAACTTGAGAGGGACTTTCCCCGCAAAATCCCCCGGAGATTTTAAGTTGGGATATTTTTCTGATTAATATTACAAAATTCACCTTCCACCTTCATTAGTGTTCTTGTTCTGCAGGGAGCCAACTTGCCAAAGTTTCCCCTCTTTCGAAGAAACTCACGGCATTTCTTTCTCGTTCCTCTGGAGTTTGCTCGGGAGTATGTTTTCATGTTTAATGACAGTACAAACTCTCTCTCTCTCTCTCTTTTCTTCTCTCGCTTTTCTTTTGAAATTGTGCAGAAAAAGGCAATCAAATCGGAACACAACCTCAAATTATGGGTCAGTCGCACTACGTGAGGGGCAAATGTGGATGTTTTCTTTTTGGGCGCCCCACTGCATATTGGTAATTCGGTGAAAATTTCGGTGGTACTTATTGCAGCAAATAAGCGACTGAAAGGAGGTGTAAACGGATGTTTGCCTCAATCTTTGAGTAACTTTCTTCATCCGCTTCCTCCCTTCGCACCTCCCAATCGGAGTTGTGCATTTTTTTTTCTAATAAAATGCCAATTAACGCAGTCGGAAATTGTTTTAGTTTTTTGTCTGGTAATCACTTTGGTTTGTTGCTTGAAGAATGTTGAGATTTCTTCGAGTTTTGGAAAAAAAATCGGTTCCAAATGTTACGGAAAACCGTTTTGAGGTGTTAAATTGCCGCTCACAATGAATGCCGCAGACATTTTCGTTAACCGCAAAATGTATCTATGCCGGTTGTCGCGATCGCTCCAAGAAAAGTTGTCCGATAAGAAATCTTTAAATTTTTAAGTGCTCCGGCGACCGAAGGAAGTATCGGTTTAATTGGGGGCAGCACCGTCGGGAACGTCTTTGTACTTGTTTCTATAATTGATTCAGTGCACACAAGCTGTCATTCAGGCATAAAATCGCCGTATTTGTCCAAGTCGATTCGGTCCCCTCAATTTAAATGCAAAGTGTCGCCAACGGCCAATGGAACGTTCTCTCCTAAAGTCGACAAGTGCAGAAACCGACAATTTCGCGACACCTCCGATGCCTCAATCATTTGGTACCGGGCTAAATTACGAGTTGAAGGAGCCTAATTGCAGTTATTACTCTCGACTCATTCACATGCGGTAAAGATGCAAAAAATAGGGGAGGAGTCGGCGTGCAATTTTCAGTGGAAGCACCTCGATTGATGTTTGCTTTAGAATAATGGCATTAAACTCCTTAATTCGCTTTAAAACGTTTACCAACTTCACTTAATTTGCAACGGGGGGAAGGTTATTTTCAAAACAGAATCGGCCATCGATTCTCGGAGAACTTTTCGAGTCCTCAGAGGAATCGAGTTCAAATTGTGATCGTCAAACTGCATCGCAGGTGCCTTGCATCGTCGACCGCGACGTTGTGCTAGGCGGTTGTCCCCAAGGGGCGCCCCAACGAGTAAAACAAGTCAGACAATGCCATAAAGAACAAAACCTTGTTGTCGCGGCCTTGGCCACAGTCTCTCCGAAACCCCTTTTTCAGGTTTCACTCGGGCGGGTCGTGAACCCTGATTTTCTCTCGATTGCGGATGGCTCAACGCTAATCGCGCCCGCCCTTAAATACATCGGCCATAGTTTGCTCTGTCATTTGCTGAAACGAGGGATGAAATGAAATTACAGGATTGGGGTGTTTACAGCCAGCGAAAAATTGTACTTTAATTACGCATTCATACGGGCGAGCTTTTGAATCGAGCTTTATTTATTTATAAACATTAATTAAATTTGCAACGGGCATTTTTCATTATTTTATTGAATTAAAGATTAATAAAAAACGGAAATAGAATCATATTACATCAGAGATTTGAGGGGAAATGGCTTTGCTGAAATCCAGAACTCAATAACGCCTTATGTAAATTGGGTTCAGTCAGCATTATTACATTTGTTTGGATGTGCTTCGGGTTTTCACTCTCGAGAAGTTTTACTTTGTCCACCTGAAGAAGCATAAAGGCAATCGCAGGTTCCACCGGAGCGAAAATTACTTTTAAAATAAATATCTTTAATTTGAATAATTACGGTTGGGTAAAACTAAAAATTACTTATTCACAGGCGAATGGAAGTTTTAAGAAAATTTTAACAATGCAGTTCTCTTTTCTAAATTACTTTCTTTTACTCGGGTCGTTTGACCACAACTGGAAAATATAATTACATAATATCGTATCATCATCGGAAATTCATATTAATGCAAAACTCGTAAGAAATCGGTCCGAGGGAGGCGGGGGGGAGGGGGGGAGAGGGCAAACGGCGATAAAAAGCTACGGGCTCTGTGGGGCATAAACGCCTCTCGAACGTGAAATTCAAAACGAGTTCCCTTTCATAAGAGCCAAGTGTTTCCAAATAATCCGCCCATCTTGTTGCATTCGGATATTTGCACTTGTTTTTTACGACGTCAGACGTCAATTCGTAATGAAGTCGCTTCACATAAAAATGCATAGTTTGTCGTAATTAATGCAGGAAGAGGTAAACGCCACCGCACCTTTCTCCGCATTCCGTCACACGTAGCTTTTACTTCCTTTTGACTAATTTAAAACAATTTTTAATTGAAGTAATTTGTTTTTCGCCTGCATATGACGCCCGTCATTTTGATGAAAATGAGGGGTTTGGTAAAATTCTAAACTGGATTCTCCTCAAAAAAATAGCATCATTGTCGATAATAACTTTCTTTTTGGATTAAATTACCTGCGACAGCGATGAATACTCACTGCCGGGAACTTTTAGGTAAAGGAAGGTGCAAATAAACACGGGAGAAGTTTCTCTACGAATTTACCTTCCCGCATCTTTGGTCCCTCAAAAGTAATTAAAAATTTCCGTTAAGGGTTCCCAAAAGGTCTTTCGAAAGAATAATCGAAGTGTAAATGTCTCGGGATTTCATCCGACAGCGGTGTCTAATTTCATCAGATTTCAGGAGATTGTTCTTCAGAGAACTTCCTCTCTGATCTGGCGCTTTTTAACGCTTTTCAGTGATGCTTTCAGGACATTCGCCTCGAATTTTAGTCGAACGGAGTGATTTAAGAAAAAATTGGATTCCGTTAAACGAAATACCCCGAGGAACGGTCCTAATCCTCGAAGAAACTCTCAACCGTTGCTCTTAAATAGTCGATCGAGAAATGTCTTCGGTAGAAACGAACGAAATCCCTTCTTATAACTTCCATAAGCGGTACGGAACCACTTTGCGGATTCGGACAGATGAAAAATTGAAGTGAGATTATGAGGATATTATTCGGCTACCGCTGCGGTCCCCCCCGGTGAGAAGTCTGGGAGGAGTGCAACACACGGGGACACTCGGGTTGTGAGCTCTCTCCAAGGCTGCTGCAGAGTGAGGCCATCGCTTTTCCTTCGCGGCAATCATAAATCCATCCTCCCCCCTAAGTGTAAGACTTAATTTCGAAACAACTTTCACTCCGCAATTCGAAATGGAGGATGGCCGAATGTTCGGAGGCAACGCGCAATGGCGCCAACAACGTTTCGTCCAATCGCAGTTCCTTTCACGTGGAAAGCAGCCATCTCCAAAATAATTTTGGAGATGTGAATGGTTCCCGTTCTCGGGCCGGCTGTTAATCTTCGCCCGTTGAATCGCTCTCTGACCTTTCGACCCCGAGGATATCGGAAATGTGAGTGGACGAGAGAGCGGTTTGGCATCTGAGTCGGAATAATGCAGTCGGCAGTCGTTTTGGAATTTTTTCTGTTCATTCACACGAAAAGTGAGAGTAAAAGAAGAGAAATACTCGGACAGGTTCTCACGTTCATCATCAACAGTTTCGGAGGGGGGGGGGAAACAATGAAAATATTCCAGTTTTGTAATTTTCAAATTAACCTGAGAACCTTTCCTTTGGGCATTGTGAATGGATGCTCACACTTCGGAGGCGAGGCTCATCGCCTCTTCCGGGAAATTTTTCTTCAACAGAAAAAGATATGAAATTACGTCCGCCAAAACGCGATGAGTGCCATTTTTTGCACAACATCCTCGAGTGGTTTTAAGTAAATAAATAAAAAAGAGAGAGAAAACGGCGAGGAAGAATAGATTATGTGCTGCGCCGCGCATAAATTGTCGCCACTGCACGGGGTGAACCCGAGTGCACATTAATATTTATAAGACAGAACACAGTGTTGGGGAGCTCCCGCCCCCCCCCCCCCCGTCAAAGTGACAAAAAAGTTTCTTTTCCCTTTCAGTTTTTGCGTGCAATTAAAAAATTTACAAAGGTTGCGAATCCGTCGAGTGATTTATTAGACTAAGGAGCTCACTTATCGGGGATTCGGGGGGTGGGGAAGACCAAAATCATCCCCAACATTCTTCCCCGCGTAATTGAATTTAGAATTACCCCGGGCCAGGTCGAAAGGAAGGGAGAAACATTTACGAAGACTCGCAGAGACACCCGCTCACATCGGGTTCCCACCTTCTTCTTAGCATTTGTTGCTGTAATCACTTTCACGCAAGCTGACTCCCATTTTAAGGGTTGACAGTTCGGAATTGAATGAGAAATGAGAGCGGTTTTTCGACCGGAGGAGTTCTCCCGTATCGGTGACCGCTTTTGCGTAATACCGGTGATTCGGTATCGAGGAGAAACACCACTTTTGGGGGTTCATCGCCTGACCACGGCTCCCGGGGAGAAATGGCAGAACTTCATGACTCCCTCAAGCACGCTCGTATTTTCTTTTCTTTATTTACTTTCCCGAACAATTTGCCCTGCGCGGTCACGATCAGCAATGACCGATTCGGATTATTTAATGTTGTTAAGTGACTGGGAAATCGAGTGTTATTGCAAATCACCGGGGAGAAATTTTCGGATTTTTGAGATTAGAGTAAAATAAAAGGACTCCACACATATTGGCAGAGATTTCCTCACATTTCTGTGTGACATTTCCCCTAAAAGAGCAAAGATTCTCTCTCGGAAAAATCTATAAAAAAAAACCACATTTACGGTCTGACCCGAAAAAACTTTTTTCTCCAAACAGAAGACAAAGTGACGGTCTGCTCGCAAAAGCTTTTTCTTAATTGATTATTCTCATTTAATATTCCGAGTGCGCACAAAGGTTTTCAGTTATTGCCTCATCTCTTGACAGTGCTTCCTCCTTTTTTATGCCACCCTTTGACCGCGACGTTAATGGTCGGCAGGGAAGTGGCTTTGATGCTTCCCCAAGAGTTTTCTCAGGGCGGCGGTCGCATTCTGGTCAAATATCGGTGAGGTTATTAGGTAAAATTAGGAAGTAATCGGAGAAGCCAAAATACGAATTCCTTCGGTTTTGGCTTGGGGTCGTTTCATTCTGATTGTTTTTAAAACGCAGTTTGAGTCGGACACTTCGATACAGATCTCGTAAGAATCAACTTTCCGTCATCCCCCCCCCCCCCAAAAAGTCTTTTGATTTTGAACTTAAGATTTGGCCATTTCACTGATCGCGATACCCTGTCGCTTTATTTAACTTTCAATATCTCCAAATGGGGTTTAACTGATTGAGCGTAAATTTCACAGAGGTTGTGGCCTGAAAGCGAATGTAAATTTTTTTCGGGCAGTTTTTGGGGTTGTAAAAAAAATTCCCCGGGGGTTATAAAAATGGAGAGCCGCAATTTATTTATATTGGCAGGATTTCAGTTCCTCGAAAATAAGGAGTTAGAATTGGAAATGCGGGCAGAAGCTGCTTTAAAAACATAAAATGTCCTCCTGATTTCAAGCAAAATCCTTCATAATGAGTTTACAGTAATTGTCATGCCTGGAATTGTTGACAAAAGAAAGTAAAACACCGGCTGAGGAGTTTCTAGAATATTTATCATGCAAATGCGACATAGTAGAAACTGTAGTGAACCCCAAAGGCTACCCATAAAAAATTCTTATTCACCCCAAAAATCATGACTTTCAGTCTTCCCTTATATCATATCATATCATATACTAATATATAAATCTGTTAAAGGAATGTGTGTGTGTGTGTGTGTGTGTGTGTGTGAAAACCAGATAACTTTACGAATCCCTTTCTCATGTTAAAGGGTTGATGTTCTTTTTTTTGCATTCGGGGCCACTTTGAGTACAGTGGCAAAGGGAATTAATGGAATTTGGGATTTGGGAACTCGGAATTATATTATTACTGAAATACTGAATGCATCCACGTTGCTCATGGTTATATTATTTGTGTATTAATTGTCATCTAATTTTCAGCGAATTGTTTTTAGATTTGATAGTAATTAGTTTGTGTGGTTTTTCAGAGTGTTTTTCAGATTTTCACAGAATTTTTTGTAGAATTGATAGAAATTAGAGTGGTTTGAGCGTTAGTAGTTTTTTCAGTCTTAAAATCATAATTTTTAGGACTCAGTACGATTTGGACAGTACAAAAGTACTATAGTACTTTAAACAAAAGTAACTTATAACAAAGTAATTAAACTACAACAACGTACAACTTAACACTTAACTACGAAAAGTACGATACAGACAGGATAAAAAATGACACGGCCTCAATAGACTTTCTTCTACTGCCATTTAATTTTGTTCAAATTCATTATATTCTACTGACGCATGATTATGTACTTGTTATTTTTCATAAATAAATGCACTGTTTGTTCAAAAATTGTACGTAATTTTTATGGTTAGTGAAACGGGATTATCAAGGTGCATTCGGTTTTTCAGGAAATGTATTATTGTATCTGATATAAAAGTATAGATGTAGATATACAGTCCCAAGTCCCAGCGAGGGCGAAGCCCCCTAGCACGTAATAATCTTCTCCTCAGAAAGAAATATTCAAATAAAATTCTGTGAAAAATGCAACGCCCAAAAAATCTCGTTTATGTTTTTTACAATGTCCGCGAGCACCACCGGATTTTAATTCATTTTGATGTATTTTCGTATTAATGCACATAAATTCTTGACCGGCCCGCCCACTTGATCGGAAATAATGCCAAACCAACATATGCGAAACCAGTAGCGCCTCGGAGGGGGCGTTTAGGGCCAAGAGGGCGCCACGATTCCCGAAGAGTGCCGAACAGACCCGAACTCCGCGGAAATTCTCTGCCATTCTGACCGAATGTTTACGTCTTCATAAATTTTACACTCTGTATACATAACGACTGTAATAAAATTTAATTTATATTACCCGAAAAAGCTCTTCGAAATGCTCTCAAACACATTTACCGCAATTTTTGGTTCGGAAAGTTTGCGAGTTTGAAATTGCGTTTAGAAGCATTCATTCTGACTACCCAAAACAGTAGCAATTGCTCTATTCGCCGCAAATATCGCCTCAATTTTAAGGCGAAAAAGGCGCGGTTTCGAGGAGAACAGTTTCCAACTGTTTCATTAGGAAAAAATGATTGAAGACATACTTTTATTAAGAACCTACAGTATATTTTACAAAATGTACAAATACTTTTTCAAGTGATTATCACAAATTGACATAACAAATAGCTTTCGCGTGCACATCTCCGAAGAGAGTGCGATTATATGAAGTGGAATGTTTGGGGTATTCTATCTGTACATTCGAAACAGCAGAGTTTTGGGGGTTGAAATACGGTTTCACTCTAATCATATCCTTATGACTGGAGTAAGTAATGGAAAATAATGCATTTCAAACCCGAAAACAGACCTCATTCGATTAATTACATTTACAATGAGATCGTCCAATGACGATGTTTGGGTTCCGGTTGAACATTGCATATCTTAGAAATTTCAGGCGTTCGCAGTTAAACTAAAATTCAGAGCCGATCAGCGAATTGTGACGGTGCTGATCGTTTCTAAAGGGCCTTTCAAAAATACCCGCATTGGTTCCTAGCCCCTTCCACCTGAGCCCCCCCAAATATTCGAACGGGAGTGTCCGCCCACGAAACCACCAAATGCTCCTTCTCCCGAACGGGGGAACCCCTCTCCGCCGTGCACTCCCCGTAACTCCTCATCACCAGATCAGTCCCCGAACTCACCTCGTACCTCTTCTCGGCAACCGCAACCCTTTCTCGGATCTCAGGGGAGCGGGCTTCTGCCGATGGCCTCGGCTGAAATTCGCGGATTACCGGGAAGTTCACGGGACCTGGGTTGCTGAGCCGATCGCGATTTTGTACTTCTGGGAGACTCTGTCTGGACAGAATTTGTGCGGGTATGGGAGAGAAAGGCGGTATGGGCACTTCCGTGGTGAATCGCTCCGTGTAAGCAGTCTCTGCTGTCGTCACGTAAACGGTCGCTGCTGTGGCCTTGTAGGTTGTCGCTGTCGTGGTTGCGGCCGGAGTTGTGTCGACTGCTTCCGTGATTTCCGCGACGACGTTGCTCTCCTGAGAAGTGTTCTCCTCAGGAAAGAACTCGCTCAGCTTCTTCCCGATTTCAGACGCCGAAGCATTTTTGGTGAAAATGTTAATGAATTCTTCCGGCATTTGAGGCAACCTCCGGAAGCCGTTGGAGTCAGTGGTGTCTTGAGTGGCTGGAAAAATCGGTCGACGGTTAGCGAGTGCAAATATTTAAAAGAAAATGCCTGTTAATGACTCACTGGTTGTGAAGGGCCCCGGTTGCTTTTCTTCGTCCGCGCTTCGTCGCTTTCTTTCTGGAGTGATTTCAGGCTCGTGCACAGGTATGGCGGCCGAAGCCGTCCTCGTCGTTCCGCTCGGCAGGGATTGTGTGGTAGTTTCCGGCACAAAGCTCCTTCTCTTCGGCGTTTCCGTTGTCGTTTCGAAGTGGAACAAAGGTTTCCTTGCGTCCCTCACCGAGCTCGAGAGAGTGTAAACTTTGTTCGCCTCTCTCGCGGTGAACAAGTTGAAATTCTGTCGCGCTTTTCTCTCCAGAGACTGTTCCTTCGTGAGTTCCTCCTCTGACACAGCTCTCTCCCCGTCATCCTCCACATTCTCGTATATTTCGTAGCTTTTCGGGCGCTTTTCCTCTTCGTTCCCGAATTTATAGCTGTGAATGGAATAATGAATGTCGAAAGGTTGCACAGAAGTTTTCGCCTCGGTCGTCCCGTTCGGGTGAACTGCTGGCTTCGTCTTGTTTAGCTCCAGCGGGACCTGATCCAGTATTAACTGGCGATCGTCTCTGTTGTAAACAACGACTTTTCTCAGGGGCGGATAGCGAAGCCTTTGGTTTCCTCTGGTCCGCTTGGGCGGAATTGAATAGGCGTCTTTGGACTTCTTCATAGCATGCGGTGTTTGACCTTCAGCAGTAAACACATACTGTCTCATTCTCGAATGAATAGGAGTCTCGAGTCTTCACTTGGGCCACAACTTACCCGTGTGGGTTTCAGTTTTCTTCCGCACTTCCGAAGGATCGCTCGGGAGCGAGGAAATATACGCCTTGATTTCCTGGTAGGTTTTTTTGATGGGCGGTAGCTTTTTAAATGGCGGCACTCCTTGGAAATCTTGAAAAAAAAATACAATGAGAAAAAGTTTCGCGACGTTTGATCTGTCTCTCACACGGAATACCCACTGGGTCTATATTGAGAATTTATGAAGACCCCCTCCTCCAGTGGAACAGACTCGTCGACCAGGTTAAAGCCAAATATTTCGCCGTCCATCCGGTCATTCGGTCTCTTCTTCAGTCCGATTAGTTCTTGCCCGAGAGTAATTTCGCCCCCTTCGGGAATATACGTCCCTTTGTACTGCAAATACAATTTTTTGATTTTCGCATTGTACCTATTTAGGAATTGGAATTATTTTCGTATATGCTTACATGAGAAAGAACGCCTCCTGCGATTTGTCTGCCGTCGAGGAAGACCTGCCACTCTCCCAGGACACCATTCCACGACTGACATATATGGTACCATCTGTTCTCGCCAATGACCGTAGGCACCTTGAAAACGGGGTGGTCCCTTATCGACATGCGCAAGCTGGAGTCCACCGCGTTTAACCAGAACCTCAGAAGGACCTCGTCTTTGCTCACTGAAATCACCCGGTCTCGACTTAGTTAAGTCCATATTTATTCCCCGCGTGCCGTCGAGGTATTCATATCGTAAATCAGCCACGAACACGATTAACATTCACATCAGCAGTACCGTAAATCCATAATACTCACGCGAGTAGGAGAAAAGTGTTTGATCGTGAGACAGATTGTCGGATTTGTACCACAGGCAAAATGTGTACTCCTCCAAACGCGGGATCTCCTTTATGTATTTCAAATACTGCATTAGGTTTTTGTCGTTGAACTTAATTTTGTACAAAGCCGGAGCTTCTTCGATTCCTCCTCTTTTGTTCACGGCTTTCGTCAGCTTTTCCTCTCCCGTATTCCAGCTTCTTTTGCTTATGTAAGAGGACTTCTTAGAGAATCCTAAAAAAAAAAAATGGAAAATACGTGACCCCGCATGCCCTGGTTTTTTAAGTGTGCATTTTATCCCTTACCGTCGAGTTTTGAGGGTTTTGAGTTGGGATTTGGGAAATTGGTTCCCTCATACACTCGTATGGCGTCCAAGTGTCCGACGACGAACATAACCGTCGCCAGCATTAGCCATAATCGACAGGAGCCGATCACTGCAGTTGGCCTCATGGCTGAATTTCTGCCGAATTTGCTGCACCCCCGAAAAATCCAAAAAAAAGGCGGTTGTGTACCGTTGAAAAGGCTTTACGACTTATCGCTCGAAACGCCGAGTGCAAACGTTCCCCAACATTTGGCCAATGGCGAGCATTTATTTCTGAAAAATTGATAAAAACATTAAAAGTTGATACTAATGGAAGTTTTTCTCCGGAAACGTCCTCGAGAAACAACTCGGAAGACGTTATCTACGGGAGTAGGTATTAAGAATTTATAACGCGAATTTGCGACCTTCCAGTTTTGAGAAAGCAAGTGAAATTTTTATTGTAGCAACTTCCTTTTTAAACGGTTTTATATAAAATACTCGCGGGAGATTTTTAAATACGGGTGGTCCTTCCCGACGACGAAAAAAGACGACAGGGACAAAATAAATAGAAACTGTTGTTGTGGATGTTTCCACGCTCAGAGAAGAGAAAAAACATTAAATCGTATTCGAAAAGCAAAATGTGTGGAATGTTTTTGACGCAGTCTCCGCGTAATCGGCACATTCTTCCAGTTTTCAATAATCCTCATTAAGTCGCCAGTTAACTGGGACATTTCACGCGCAATTATCATCTGCTGGTTGTTGACTCGTTCAATACTCGCGCAAGGCCGTCTCCTTTGACTTTCCTTTGAGCGGACCCACTGAATAAATGCAAATAACTTAATTAGTGGTTTTGCATGACGCGGATGCCATTCGGAAAAAGGAGCTTTGGCGATCCTTCTCTCGGTCCTCAACGGCGAGGGAGAGCGACTAACGGGAAAAGAACAAGAGTGGGCCACCGATCGTGGCCCGCGGTCTTTATTAAGAGACATTCTCGAAGAAGAGAAATGTCAGCCTCCTCTCTCTGAGGCCAGCTCATCCGTTAAACAAATAGAACGACTGATGAGTTTGACTTTTGTCAATGAAAACATGAGCCCGGAGCTTTGTCCAGAACAACTGGAGCGCTGCTATCGTTCGGCAAAGGCAAAAAGGAAAGATTCGGGTTGGTTATTTCCTTTGACGGCTGCAGCTCAAAACTCGGACATCTTGGCTCTATTTCCCTTTTGAGCATTGCGTGACTCGCATTGCTTATTTTGACGAGTATCGGTTCGCCTAATTGGTCATTTTGCATGAGAGACAGTTACAAAGCGCACGGCAATAAAACTTCTCGGAAGGAATTTAAATCCGTACGAGTTTCCATTCGTACCAAAAAGGGATTTATGTTTCCACGTGAGATAACTTCCGAGTGCCCCCCGTGTGGCCCCTAACTTGGGGGTTTCTGTTCGTAATTAACCTGTTCGGGACATTGGGTAACCGCATTTCGGCTTAGGTTACTTATGCCGGGAATTTGTCGAGTCCTTCGCATTTGCACGTATTTTAACTTTCTAATGCGTTCGTTTTTGTTGTGGAAATTTTCGATCCCTTCTCCCGATCGTTTCCCCTCCCGAAACTTCCGGGAAACAAACCACTTGCAGGTGGTATTTCAAGTACAAAACAATTCGGGATATTATTCCCACTCGTTGTCGGCCAGTTTTTGACCAGACGCGACATTTTGCGACGCCAAAACGGCCGCAAGGCGAATTTTCGGAATGCGACAGCCCCACCATGAAAATTGGCCAAAAATATTAATTTCGTTCAAGGCCCCCTTTCCATTTCAATTAGACGCTTGTCGTAAAAGTTCCTTGTGAAATACCAACGGATATTGGTGTGATGTACGCCAAAATAAGGCAGTCGCCTTAACAAAAACGGATTACTATTACCGCCCTGTCACTCTAAAGGTCGGTTGTTGTATTCGTTTATTTTCGACTTTGTCAGTTTACCAATACAGAAATAATCTCTTCTGTAAAAGTTTAGGAAAGAGTTTTTATTTTTTTTTGCATCCGTCCAAAATCGGATGGGTGCAAAACGTGAAGACCCCGTTTCGTAACTTAAGAGAAATTACCACACACGTCGCCGTCCAAACGGGGGACTGACACGTGGAAAATTCCACGTGAGGTAACCGAAGATTAAACCGATTAAAGTGAATTAGCCAATGCGAAGAGTTACTTCCGGAAAGGTGTCGTTGGAAAGGCGGCGAAAGGAAGGAAGCCAAAGGCGAGGGGGCGATTTAAAGAACGCGTCTTCTTCTTCCGAGGTACCGGTATTATAAAATTATAATTTAATAACGGCGAGAAATTATAATAAATTTTACGACCGAAGAGAAAATTGAGCAAAACTGCCTCGGAAACTTCTTCAGTTAACAACCTTAATCGAGTTTGAAATTTCTCAAACAAACCGTTCCGCACCGAATTTAGCAAAAATGCCGAAAAATGTTAACATTTAGAAATAAACTGTGAAGTCTGCTTTTGACCACGAAATTACAAATCGACACCTCGAGTGACCCAATGGATTTGCGTGCAGAATTGATTAATTTCGAATTGGCCCAAATGAAGGGCAAAAAGGGGGAACATGAAAAAACCTCTTCCCCATAAGTTCAGCATCGGTGCAGTCGGGGCCGAAAGTGGTTATGATACAGCAGGTTGCAGTTTTTCGCTTTTTTGCATACCTCCGGCTCTGATAGTATCATACATCTTTGAACGCTTCACTTCCCTTTTAACTTCACTTCCGGACTTTTAAATAATTGCGTGACAAAAGAAAGAAGACTCCTCGGAGGAACATTGTTCTTTGACAAGCGAGGTTATGAAATGCGGCGTTTGAGGATTCGTTGTGATCGGGGGGGGGAAAAAAAAACGACTCATTATTTATAGTTTTGAGTGCATTGTTAAAGATTAACGGTTCGGATTTATGTAATCCGTCGGTGGCCGACGGATCGGAACAGATGAGAGGAAAAGATTCGGGTCCGGTGGAAAAGAAACCGAAGAGAGGTGACGAGGTGTTTCTGCAGAGGTGATGATTGCCTCAGCGGAAGAAAACCTTCGCCCCGGGCTTTGTCCTCGAATTATAAAAGAAAAAAAGTTTGCTGCAATTCAAAGACTCCACCGAACGAACTGACAATTATTCCGTTTTTATGTTTTTAGGACGTTATCTTTAGGCAGTTCTGGTCCAAAAGACGCCTAATATTAACTTGATTGTAATCTTAAATAACGGAAAGAAACTGGTTTCTCAACCACAACACCGGCGAAATATGAAGAATATCCTCAAATGTAATTTTACGACGAAACACTTCACCGATTTTGGGTGGTCGCAACCTCCGGAGCGTCACTGCCTTCTTCGAGAGGGCGACAGCTCCAACCGAAGAAGGGGAAATGTTCCATTTCTTAATTCCTCGTGTGCCGCCCTCGCATGCACCACTTCCCAAAGGGGCATACAACAATTCTGTCTCCAGTGCAACTCTCGCCCGCTGCATTTGACGTTTGACCGGATTCCTTTACGTAACAAGCCACGAACACGCCCAGCTTAGAGTGAGCGCTTAATTATTTGAGATCTCTCCGAAAGAAAAGTCCTGAACTATGGAAAACTTTCTGGCTGACAGGGCCCACCCATGTCATGTTTTGTAACTCATTCTCTCATGTTACGACCACTTTTTCAATTTTATCGGACTTCGGAGAGCTTTATTTAAAACGCTTTCATTGGCGGACCTCATTACACCTTTCTAATGAATTATTAATAGGTCTTTCCTGCAGACAGCGTCTCGTTGAAAGTTGCAAAAGGCGAGTTCCAGACGCAAAACAAACCTTGGCAATGTCTCGGGGCAGAAAATTTGAATAAATTTCAAATAAACGGTTGAACCACCTTGAAAAAAACGTTTGTGATTCGCTTTTGTGCGAAGTCGAAAGGACCCCGTGACACCGATACCTTAATAAGTGCTTTGACCAGTGCCGGTTTGCCGGAGTATCTGGTTTTTCTTTCTACTGACCTCATTTCGCCCCTTTTGGTAAATACTCGCCAACTGGCAACACTGCAAACCTTCCACTTCGGCGAACGCAACCCCAACGCCAACGCCAACGCCTCGAGGCATTTTGCAAAAGCGACCGGAAAGGTTTTGAAAACGCCTCGCCCGAGGTGACCAGAAAATGTCACTTCGCTTGAGTGAAATGTCAGCCAAAGGCCACAGCTCCCGCGGTGGATTTCCGCGAGATTTTTGCGCGAATCAAAACGGAGATGATTTGCTCTGATTAAACCGCGAACATCCGAAAGCAATGCAAAACTCACCTCCCAAACATCCATTTGCCGATGAGAACAACCGCACGAGTCGCGAGAAACCGAATGAGGCAGAGTACAGAAACCCGATCGCAAGAACAGAATGAATGTTGATTGCATGGCGAGAACAGGTTCCGGAACCTGAGCCGGGCCAGGAGGGGATGGTGGGCGTTTATTATAATGCACTGCAGTGACGGCGTCGTTTTCGGTTCTGGAAGACATTCCCTTTCGCTAACGACTTCCGTATCCTCTCAAAACTGCCCTTGTCCTCCGCAACCCCGCCCGATATGGAGAAGTTTACTTTTCCCCCTTCTCACCCTTTGCCCGGCAGAAGTCTTTTTCATCCCTCTCAAAGGTTGTCAAATCCATCATGGATCTGTATCAATCCTTTAGGAATTGTTGCATGAGGTTTTAATGCAATCACCCGCCATTTCTTTCACACGAAAAAAGTCCCGACGTTCACCTTGACGCTAATTTTTTTTTTCTTTTTTACAAAATCTTTAATTATAATAAAATGGTTTTTAATTACGTTGACTGAAACGCGCGAAATAAAACGCATTGTGATGTAAATGGCGCGCGTTAATGCGACTTCCGTTTCCACCGATAACCGTTAGCCTCGGAAAGGGCTTTGACAGATTTCACCCCCTCATCCACCCTCCTTCTTCCTAATACAAACCACTTACACCCTTGCCCTATTTGGACTGTTTATAGATGAACTGTTCGAGGTTAGGCTTTTGGCACGAATGCCTGGAAAGTTGGTCTGCAAATGAGGTTGACCTTCGACCAAGAGACTGTCTTGCCCGGAGATTGCAACCCTCGATTAGTTCTTCGGGGTGTTTCCAGAATAAATGGGGTTTTTCCTGGAGTCACCATTCACTCCCTTTCCGAGTGACCGTTTGAGTTTGAGGATATCCTCACCATTTGGCAGCACACGTTGTGGATTGTTAATTCGGTCAATCCGTGAAATATTAATTAGGGGAAAAATATAGTGTTCACCCAAAAATGATCTATTTGGGCGTTTTGCTTTCTGATTTTCGTAGATATTTGTGAATTTTATGTAATATGTTCTAATCTGTTAATTATTATGGCAGCTCGTAATGGTTTCTCCCCACTGTTTGGGGTGATGGGTATGCTTACACAACTCATGGGGTCGATTTGTGGAGGAGGCGTAGATGCATTGCCACCGTTTTTTAAAACCCCCCGGGGGTGCTTTTAGAAAGAGGAATAATGAAAACCAACGGGGTGGTTTTACATTCAACTGTCACATGAGAGTTTTGTTGCTCTCTCCTCCGCTTATTCAATAGCATTGAAAATGACGAATTCCCAGAAACTGTCTGCGAATTGCGGCAATGATAAAAATATTTAATTTTTGATGCATTTCCTGTTTATTTAATTTTTATATTATTCTCTTGCCTAAATAATTTTACAGGAAACAAATAAGTCGTTAGGTTCGGTTATTCCATTAATTAATGTTAATTACGAACAACTATTAATGAACCTCATTTTGATTGTGTGCACTCGCAGAAAACAATTCCAATCCGACGTGCACACACACACACACACTGAACGCGGAAGACGTTGCGTAAAGTCTTTTCCACACTTTGTCGTGTTCTGTTTAACCAATACAACCGAAATTTACGCACCGGAGGATCCGCACGTGCCCTCAATCCGCTAACCCCTTCATTGTCACTTTCAGAGCTCAAAATCAGCGCCTCAGTCCTACTACATGACGCACTCCTTTCCGCCAGGACAAAGCCAAGGAACCGGGTCGTCGGCCACACTGCCCCGAGGCGGATCCCTGCTCAGAGCTTATTCTCCCGCTGTTGGTGCTGTTCTCCCTTCCGACAGAATAAAGCCGATCACTCCTTCCGGTAAGTCTTACTCAACTCCCAAACCGTAGTCATCGGACCGGTCCTTATAATTAGCCATACTGCTTATCGATACATGCGTACACGTTGATATATTACGAGTCGGATTTATCTGATCATCCAACTGACGGTTCGCTAATTAGACTACACATTTTCTGGTAATTATTCAAGAGACAAATGGCACTTGTTGGTAGCTTAAGGCTCAGCAGTGCAAAGGTTTTGACAAAATGTTTGATCTGCACAGGACCGCCACCCAGCCGACGTGTTCCGCCAGCAAATTCCACGCCTGTCGGAAGGTTTTACTCCCAAGGTTCGTTCTCGTGAGCAAACAAAGACATTTCACTAACCTTTCACGACACTAATAACGCAAATAACCCGACTGTGCAGCGCTTTGTGTGGTTTCTTCGGGAGAACCGGGGAAAGGGGACGTTCACCAGCGTTTCGACAATCTCACGTTGCCTTTCACTCTTTCAGAGAGGTTGCACTCCGAAAGCGGGTACATGTCTTCGCCCGAGAGAGGGGGCAGCAGGGGCTACTCTTCCTACGCCCCGCCAGGAGGAAGCAGCTACGAGGACCCCTATTATGCTTCGGGCTACGGGAGCAGGACGGGCTCCATCACCCCCGTCATCGACGAGGAAGCCAGGTGGGTGCGCCAGCAGTCTTAATCCCCCGCTGACTAACCGTAGCTTTCGTTTTGTGTGATCTCACGCTGATTGGTTTGTGAAATCTGTCTAACGAAAGTGCTATTCACTATTTTAATATGGAGGCAGTGAGGGCGCCTTCTGCTGACCGTCCCTTTGCCCCCGGCAGAGGTTTCTGTACTTTCCTTTTTGTTTTTGACTTTTCTTTTCTGCACTTCCTCGCACTATTTCACAGTGACACCGAGATCATGGATGACTCTTACCACATCTATGGCGTTGGGGTCCGCGGTAGCGCATCCGCTGCCAGGGCAGCGACCCTGAGGAGAGATTTCCCGGCAGCCGCTCAACCATTCGACACGACACGGTATTTCCTTTCATAATCTTTTGCATGGAAAACACAAAGGAAGACATCTCCGTGCATGCTGCAAATCCACAAACGGTCGTCTTCGAAGTTAGCCGCTGGTGGAGGCCACATTAAAGCTTTTTTGGCCCTCCACCAGAGGGAATTATAATTAATTGCAAAATACAAGAAGCGCCAGAATTTAATAGTGAAAATTTAAATAACGATTTTCGGGAATTATTTGACATTCAAAAGAGAATAATGAACCCTCTCTTTTCTGTAACGACGTCACGCCAGACGTTTAATTAAAAGGTTTAAATCCTTTTTAATAATTTACGTGATACTTTTCACACCCCCTCCTCTTTCGACAGGAGAACAACTGCAATTAGAATCGGATTTCCTTTCTTTTCTTTCGCTACATTTTGTGTCCATCCCCGACCCCTTCCGCTCTTCTTTCGAGCACTTACCCTCAGTAATTCGAACCTTACAGATCGTAGTTGGCTTTGAATTTATTCCGAAACTAAAATCGTGAGTTTAATGGGAAATAATTTTTGTTTCAGACTCCGTGTGGAGCACATGGAAAGACAACTGGCCAACCTGACAGGTCTCGTGCAGAAGGCGTTGACGCAAACCCCCGTCGTCACCATCGGCGTCCCCCCTCCGAGAGACGCCTACCGCCCCTCAGGTAATCAACTGTCATCCCCTCCCCGCGCCTCTCCCTATTTGTTGTAGTGCAGTGTTTAGAGTTTGACTAACTATCATCATCCCATTGTCGAAATATTTACCGGTAATCACCGAGAATTGAGTAGGAACTGCACTTTAGCTTTTGAACTATGGCTTACCCGTAGAAGAAGATCCGATCCTCGTGCTTCTCTCTCTCTCATTCTTTCTCTCTCTCTCTCTCTCTCTCTGTCTCTCTCTTTCTTTCTCGGGAGACGCACCGGTGTTTTTTTTGTTTGTATCTTCCCCACGTGGTTTTGTATTCCCACCGCTTCATCCCCCCAATGCGGTGCTCACATTCTTCCCTTTAATAAGGAAAACAAAACTTTCTGTTTTTAGCTGACGATTACGACAAACAATCGAGCTCGAGTTCTGCGTCTCTGCCAGGTCTGTCTTTTTCCAAATTTTTTTTCTCTTTATTCGCCCTTCCGTCGCTGTGATCCCTTTCACCCGAACGCGGCAGTCTCTCTCTCTCGGTAGACGGGATAGGGGGAGGAACTAATAAGCAGTGAGAGACGGAGTCAGTCACCACTCGCACACTGCCGAACGAGTGAAGTCGTTAGATATTCTTTGAGTATAAGTAGTCTGTGTGCGTAGATTGGAGAGTTTTGCTCCCCAAAAGTGAAAATGTGCATGCGACCCCCTCCCTCTCCGCCGCCGTATACTCTCCCCCGATATTAATACATTCACATGGATTTTTCGCAGATGAATCGTACATAAGGAGCGAAGTGAAACCCCCTAAGCTTGGCAAAGGTAGATTTTATTCTGCTTTCGGTATTTCCGACTGCATGAGAACGTTAACGTTTCCTTTGTAATTGTTTCGTTTTCTTTTCAGCACATTTAACTTTGGTTTTTTTCCGTTAAGTTGTCGCAAAAAGTTGTTCGAATTCCCGTTGTGTTTCTGTAGCCGCTGCGGTTGTTTCGTTTGTTTCAATTTTCTCTCTGCACTCAAATTGTTTAAGTCACTCATTTAGGTAGACGATTCACCATCGGATCGGGAACGATGCATGAGTCGCTTGAGTCGTAGCTCGTAGTTGTCGAAAAATGAGCGAGGCTACAGAAAGAAAATTTGTTTCCAGATAAGTCGGTCTCTTTCGAGAAGTCCGTGTCCTTCTCGGACGATCCGCCGGACATGAGTTCTCCGAAGCAGCATTCGCCTCAGCATTCAGGTTCGTCTCCAAAGTGTGTTCGATTCGGAAAAGGGGTTTTCGGTGGTTCTTTTTCGAACCGATCGAAAAAGCGAACGACTAATTCCATTTCTCGGGGCGATTAGCATTCACTTTGAAATGCAAATTAAATTAATAATTAAAAAAAGGCGCCGGGCGAGCTTTCGCGGGAAAGCTCCGTGTTTTTCCTTCACGGGGATTCTCTTCAACTTGATTATCTGTCCTTCATCAAGCACCGAATCTCACCCCTTAATTATTAATCAAGCTTCGGGAATGAGCTCAAGTTTTTTCATTCCTTAACTTGTGACCTATTTTTATTAACAAGCGGTTTATTTGTGCATGCTAGCGGACACTAAGCCGGCGAAACCAGCCATTAAATCTTCCACACTACCCAGAACATCCTCGCAAGGTATGTAAAACGATTCCTCTGCGCCTTCTCGCATCTCTCCCTCACCCCTTTCTTTTCGTTAACTTTTGTTTATTTGATTTTTTTTATAACGATCATTTTTTTGTTACGTTAGCTTTTTAACACCTCCTCAATTCCTTGGAATGCTTTTACCGGTTTTGTTTTACTGGCTGCATCCGATGGTTCATCCGAACAGGGGATTAATAATAAGCTTTAGTGTATTGGATTTTCATAATTAACTTGTTCGTGTTAAGAGTATTTTCCGAATGCGACACGGGGCGACTTCCAGACGACTTCAAGGTTTGACATTCACAGTGAAGCTTTGAATGCGCTTTTGAGTTGATTTTCGCTTTGCGAGCTTTCGGGGTTGTCGCTTTCGAGATGAGAGATCCATTCGTTTTATTGCAGAGCGGGACCGACAAAAACCTCCACCCCCTCCGAAACCCGTCTCTCTCTCGCCAGGGCAATATGACAATCGAATCGTCGACAACAGGCTCGTCTACAGGGACTTGCAGTTAACTCCGGAAATGTACAATCAGTTGCGGGGGTTGCAGAAGAAAGCGAAAGACCTGAGACAGGAAATGAGGAACCTGCGGAGAACGTCTCAGACACACGCTCACAACGTGAAGGAAACCATCAGAGACATCTTCATAAAAATCAGGTGAGGAATGAGAGGGATGAACGAAGAAGGGGTTGTTCGTGACGGGGGTGTTGTGCACTTTCAGGGCGATGTTGCTCGCAGGAGGAGGAGACATTTCGTGGGCGATCGAAGGAGACAAGGACAGGCTGCGGTTGAGCCGGGAGGAAGAACTCTACAAACAAGAAATGATCCGTTTGGAGAAAGATCTTACGTAAGCAACCCACGTCAGAATGCCCGTTCTGACGAATATAATGACCGGGCCACTTTCAGGGAACTGGAAAGCACCGTTGAAGAGTTGAGAGGAAACGTCATCAACCGAAAGACCAGAGTCAATATGTCAGACGTCGAAGACATGGCCTTAATTCTATCAAAATCCAGCAAAACCGTTGCGGACCTGAAGGTAACTTTTTCACTTTATGGGTGCACTTCACTCGGAGGGTGCAAAAGCTCTAAGGAAATTTTAATCCAGGTACGGTTTCCCGGGCTGCAAGAAGGCATCAAAACTCTACTCTCAGCCGAAATGGATAGGGTCGTTCGAGAAGAGAAATTCCTCAAGGAAGAACCGGAAAGACTGGAAAACGCCCTAAGACGATGCAAGAAGCTGACCGGAACTTTGGTCACCCTGAAGAGGTACACCACGCAGTGGGCGGTGCCCCGCTTTCCTTGGTTTTCCCCCTAACTGAGTGAGTTTCTCTCGGAAGGTTGGCTTCTGTGCAAGAGCAACGACTGCCATCATCGACAGGGGAGTCCAGACTCTCTCCGACACCCGCCGAACTGCCCCCCGTGGCCGTGTCGCCCTTGGCCAGCAAGGTAGGTCTTGGCTGACCTGTTACCCAACGGTGACGTAACTTTGCCCTATCTGTCTTTACTACGTACAGTATCTCAAATGTAACTTTTCACTTTCATTTCCAATGTTGAACACTTACTTTTAGAAGTAATACTGGTAAATTAGAACTGTTATTTCTCAGATATAAAAGTAATTTTTGAGTAGTTTTACACTTTGAAGTAATTTTGCTGCTTTTTAAAACGCGGAGACTTTTTTGTTTTTTTATTTTTATTTTTATTTTTGACACTTTGAACGTGGGAAAAAGTAAAGGGCAGTCATTTTCTGTCCCCCCCATTCCTCCTTTTCTACTCAATGATGAATTGGATTCAAAATTAGTGACCACATCACCATTTCAAAGAAGTGCTGCGGGTAAAATTATACTTTTCCTTTGACTTTATTCTCTAAAATCCGATACAGTATTCTCACATACATTGTTTACTGAATTTGGTCAATCGTCCACACGTCTCGCAATGCTCAAATTCACCCCCAATTCTACCCTTTCTCGATTCAAACCCACCCTCGAATGTTATCAAATCGAATTTCAGTCGCCTTTTATCCGACTTACAAATGCCAAAAGAAAATGCTGTGCCCTTTTCACTACAGTTTTTCGCCCTCAGCACTACAAAAAAAAGAAAACAATCCGCTCTGATTCACTTTATATTTGATTTGCACTGTATATTTATTTATTATATATTATTAATTTGATTTTATTTAGTCATCGCGTGAAGCTTTTTTGAATGCTTTCAGAGACAGTAACCAATGGGTACTGTACAGTAATATAACAATGTGAAATTGTAATTGAAGTAAAATTTGTTATATTTTGATGTGTAAAACATTGTGATACTCTTAACTTTTGACGAAATAGCTTTGTACTAAATAGGCCATTAGTATTTCTAAATGTAGTCATGTCCGTAAGAGAATGGTTGTTTTTCACGCGCGCGTAAATAGTACGCCTGGAGATGGAGCGCCAACTTCAGACAGGCTATCAATGAGTACTGCTTTACATACTTTTTTTTCCTCCAGTGCTGTTTACATTTATATTTTTAATTCGTTTCATAAATGTTTTTTTTTTTGGTTACGTTTTTGTATGGATTCTTTATTTCATCGTTTTGTTTTTATTCTCTTCTGTTTTTTTTTTCTTTTAATGGCGAGGCGCAATCCAAGAGACTGTGTATGAGATTTTTACAGTATGGAAATTTTGTGTAAGTCGCTTGGGTTGTCCGGACCGTCGGTGTGTAATCGCTTGATTGTTCACATTTTATTTTATTTTTGAGCAAATGCTGTTATGAACAAAACTCCGGACACACGTTGGGAAATGTATATATATCTCTTCGTGCATGTCGTCAAAGCACATTTCCGGAATTATTCACTTTCCCCATTAGTCTGCACTCGGTTTTGGGGTTGAAAAGGGGAAAAGCGACAGTGCATAACGCGGAAGGGCGAGTGGGGGGTGTCGGCCATGTCCCGGACGGGGTAAGTAACCAGAATGAAAACCGGGTTTTGTTCATAATGGCAGACTTAGCGACTCCATCTTCTCTAAGTAAGGTGTGTATTGGAAATGAAATGTAAAGTAATCATCAGTTGAGTCACTCATTTGATTATCTCTGTGGCGGTTGCGGGACATGTTCGTCCTCAGATGATACGAGAGCATTCCTTACTCTGCCCGGAATTGTTCCCCTTTTGTATGCATCAACACAGTCAGGTTCCGGAACACCTCGCCGGGAGATTCGGGAGACGAGAGCCGCGGACGGTTGCTCATGAGAAAATGCCTTACTTACTGAACGAAATGGAGAATTATAAAAGCATTTTAATTACTATACGTTTTTTTTTTTTATTTGTTTTGATGATGGACGGTTAGTTGAAAGCTTTATCGCTTCTCAGCGAGGGGAAAAAAAACTGAGTTTAAATGTTTTGCACTGCATGAAGGATAAGAAGTCTATTTGTTATTCACCCACTGAAACGCTGGCTGTCTATTTATTTTATTAATGTTTGTTTATTGAAACGAATTATTTTAATTATCCACATTTATTCGGGAACGACTGTGTTGATGAGTTTTTTTTGGAATTTTTTTAAAACATTAGTGTTAATGACGATTGACCAATCGTAAGTACCCGAACAACATTAGGTGTAGTTTTCGGTCGAAAGGCTGCATTTTCGAGCTGTGGGGCGCCAACCCCCTTTCTTCATCCCCCGGGACCCCATTGCGCCCCCCCCGTCCTCGAGAACAATAGTGTTCACACGCGCACTTAGGCCTGCAATCTGAATTTCCGTAACGGTTTTTTTTTCTTTGAGGTGTGTGTTTTTAAAAGAGAGTTTTTTTTTTAATTAAACGAGATTTTAATTAATTTCCTTTGAAAAAATATACGAAAATGCACTGCCGAGTTTTATTTAATATTTTATTCACGCTAATTTTAGTCGATTTTCTTATTTTCCCTTTTTTTGTGCGTGTTTTTGCTCACTCCGTTAACCGCCTGTGCACTGGATGATAAATTTGAAACTTTGAAGATGTCGTTTTGTTTGTTTTGTCAAACAAAAAGACTTTCGAAGTGTTTTTTTTTTTTTAAATGAGCACATCCCTTCCGTGAGACGAAGGGAGAGATATTTTCTCCAGTGCACTGTGTGTTTTGTTGTGCGTTTCGATATATATTAAAAAATCATTAAAAGAGTGAACGCCATTTTTTTTTTGGCTTTTGCAAAGCTGCACTTTGCATGGTTTTGATTTTTTTTTTCTGCCGCTTTGCCAAAAGACTCAAGAAAGGGGAAAAAGAAAATGAGGATTTACGAGGAATTGGAACGAATGAATATTTTCTAGGTGGGTCGGCCTTCTATTCCCAAAAGCATATTTTTGAAGAAACGGGACCAAAGTCCCAGAAGCAACCGCAGGTAGACATAGCGCTGTAGGTTTTTATTTGGCATTCCCGAGTCGAGTGTAAGTAAATGCATTAGGGGTGCAGCCATCGCTTGCTATGCTGTCACCCCCCCCCGACTAAAGCATGTGACTCACCCTAACAAATGCTTCTAACGCTGGTTCAGTTACTAACAGAGATAAACCACAGTGGAACGGTGAAAAAGGGAAAATAAGATCGAAAACCGGGAGAATTCGGTTGTAGCTCTGTCGTAGTGCTGTAGTTTACTTCAAATCGTTATTGTTTGTTTATTTTTTTTTTCCTCGGGTTTGGTTTCACAACCGGAAAAAAGTGTCAAATCGTGTTTGGGGTTGGAGGATTGTAGGCCTAATATTATCGAACTGGCTTTGGGTTACTAAACATTCTTCTTAAACTGCGTCCCTTCTTCGATCGCTGTCGCTGCAGGTGGCGGTGTGACTAATACGGTTGTTTATGGTTTTAGCCAACTGCCGGCGTATCCACGGGCGTTGTCCTGGCGACAACCGGCAGAGACGAACTCCCAGCTAGCCAGCGTCCGGAGAACGCACTCGACGCTCTGCTAGACGAACTACAGACCTTCGCACGACCCCCGGGACACTCACAATCGCCCAGCTCCAACAGACCGCCCCTCATGGCCGAGATAGGCCGCAGGAAAGGCAGCATCGACTCCAACAACTCCTCCTTCTCGGCACCCCTCCCCCCGGCGACCTCCTCCCTCCGACGCCTCCATTCCTACCCCAGCAGCAGCGACGACAGCTCCACGCCCGTCCCCAAACCCACCACCGCCCCCAAACCCCCCGTCCCCGAAAGAAACACCGAGCTGTTGTCCCAGTTGGCCAATCGAAGGGCTCCTCCCCCTCCGCCGAGGACCAGTTCGCGGTCTCCCCTGGCCTCCCCCACATCCCCCTCGCTTCCGCCCAGGGCCGCCGTCCCCAGTCAACCCCAAATGGGGATAAACACAGGAACTCTGAGGAGGAACGCACCCGGACGGAGCTCTCTTCGCGAACCTCTGAAAAACTCCGAAAGACAGACTACTGCCGAAGACAACCCATCGACTGCTCAATCCTCCCTCGAAGTGCAATCTGCTGTTGCTTCCGCCTCCAACAGTTCAAGTTGCGAAAGCATTAACTCTCAAGAGGGGGTGAAAAATAAGGAATCGAGGAAGGAGCAACTGGAACAGGTGAGAGAAACACACGCGGACGTCTCCTCATCGATAATGAGACTTTCTTGATGATTGCAGAGGCATCAGGAGCTGCTGAGGAAGCAAAAGGCTCTGCAGGAACAGTACGCGAGGCTCCAACAGCTTCAGAGAGGAGCGACAGCGCTGGCCATACCCGCGCAGGATCTCATGCTCAAGAAGACCGGGTCCGAGAGCAACCTCCTCTCGAAAATGGGGCTGGGGCAGAACCTCTCCGCGGCGGCCTCCATGTCCGGGTCGCTCACCCACCTCGCCCCCCAGAACCAGGCCCCCCTGGCGCCCCTCACCATCCCCACCACCCACTCCACCACCTCGACGACGAAGATCTACGAGACGGACATCCTGTGACCTCACCTGACCTCTACACTGTTGCGCTCCGCATTCGTTTTCATAAAGTTCCGACAGAAAGAGGTTGCCTTTCACCCTCTATCCACTCGATTGCTTATTCAGCGGGAGTCTGATAAGGAAACTATGCTCAATTTTAATGTAAACCGCGGCAGGGTGCGTGAGAAAGAACCGCCCCTCGAGAGAAGGCCTAACGGGGTGGGTAAGGGGTGGTTGTTTTTGGCCACCCTGCGGGTTGAGGGTTGGCCAACGTCGACCAACCCGAACCTTTCGGACCCATTTAAATTTTAAATTAAAGTTTTTTTCAATAGCACCCGAAACTAATGTAAATCCATTGTGCCAATTATTATATTATAATTACTATATTGTTGTTGTTATTAACTTCGGGACATAAAAATGATTCTGTCATTATCGAATCAGTTTTGTTATCTGAAACGGCCGTTGCCGCTTCAGGTGAGTGTAAATGGAGTTTTTATTTTCGACTTAAAAAGCATAATTAAAAATCCTTTTTAGAAAATCGGGAGTTTTAATTTCCTCTAACGGTTTTTAAATTCTTTAATATGAAATTAAGTGATTTTTTTCTATTTATTTTATCGTGTACGAATAAATTAATGAAATTTTTTGTATGTTCTGTAAATCTGGTACCTAAAATTGGTATTTAAAATATATTATATATTATTATATATATATATAAATAATGGAAAAGTTTTTTTGAAGAAATATTTGGTTAATGAAAATTCCCGTTCATTTTCAATTTGTGTTTATTTATGATAAAAAATAAAAAATTATTTTTGAGGTGGAAAGGGTTCGGGCAGGAGAAGGGGTTGAAGGGGTTCAGTCTTGACATTTCCAGGGGTTGTGGGGGTCAGTCTTCATAAAGCAGGTATTTATGAAGGCTGATTGGAATTGGGAATTCAGGTACGACGTTTATCAGGTTGGGACCGAAGTACTTCCGGAAGAACAGCCTGCACTGGTGCAGAAGGGACAGCGGCCTCGATGCCAGCTCCACCAGAACAGACTTCTGGCTCTGGGTGAGGTAAGAGGACCTTTTGATCATGCACAGGTCGAACCCCTCGGCCGCCTCCAGAAGGGTTCGCATCAGTTTCGGGTAGGGAACCAGGTTCTGCAGAGGAGTTGAGTATCCCGTGGGGGTCCCTGTACTGAGTCTTCATCACCACCTGAAAGCACAGTGTTCGTCACCCCCTCTGTCGGAAGTACTTCCATCGCTGACTCTTCATCCCTTACCTTCGCCCCGAATTTGAGAAGCATTTGAACAACCTGAGGAGACAGCTGAACGTTGGAAGCGATGTATTCCGCTAACACAGGTCTTAAGGTGATCCCGTCGCTTTCTATCACTTTGTTTGGATCCGCTCCTCGCGTGAGAAGGATCGACAGGATGTCCATTCTGGAATTCCATTCCCATTTGAGATCTCTCCCATTTAAAAGACTTATACAATTCGACTCACCTGTTTGGAATATTATCTGCGCAAGCGACGTGCAATGGCGTTCCTATTATAGGAGAACTGGAATTCACGTTCGCACCTGGGAATAATGAGAGCAGTCAGGGGTGGGTTCGAATGGGGAGTTCCCGAGGGTGCTTACCTGCATTCAGCAACATCTTCACGAGTTCGGGGTCTCCCTTCAGTATGGCCAAGTCAAGCGGAGTCGGTTTCTGGTAATCGGAATCGTAGTTGACTCTGGCGCCTTGTTTCAGCAGCAGATACACTATGTCGTAGTTCCCGCTGAGTACGGCGTAGTGAAGCACCGTCCTGTAGTCGTGACGACTGTCCGTCATGGCGTTCACGTCCGCCCCGTACGTCAGCAGCAGAAGAACACTATCCATCCCCTGAAGATAGACTCTCGCTTTGAATCCCGTCCGAATCGGGCGAACACCCAGCCACTCACCTGCGGCAGTCTGGACGCCTTCATGAGGGGTGTCAGTCCTCCCCTGTCTCGGATATTCGGGTCTGCCCCGAAGGTGAGCAGCAGTCTCAGGAACTCTATGTCGAGCACCGAGAGGAGGTTGATTTCCGAGCCGAAGAAGTAACGGGTGTTGGGGTTGGCCCCGTGCTCCAGCAGCATCTTTGCTATTTCGTAGTGGCGGTGGCGAATGGCCAGTCGGAGGGGCTCATCACAGAGCATCGTCCGGGGGAACTGTTCTCCTGAGAACAACCCTAGTGTCGGTGATCGAAAGGGGATGGCCTCGCACTGTGCTTACCTGTGTCTTCCCTGAAGTTGACTCTGGCGCCCTGTTTGAGCAGCATCTCGACCAGTTCGATGTAGCCGTGCTCGGAGGCGAGGTGCAGGGCGGAGTAGCCGCACTCGTCCCTGGCGTCGATGTCGCACCCCCTGACCAGGAGCAGGCGGGCTGCCTCCGAGTACCTGTGCCAGATGGCGTAGTGGAGGGGCCTCAGGCCCTGGGACACGGGGTCGTTGGGCTTCGCCCCGCAGGCGAGGAGGATTCGTATGTCGTCGAGGGGCCGCATTCGGATGATGCAGTCGGCCAGTTCCCTCTGCAGGGGGTTGGAAACGCACTCTGCAGGCATTTGTTGAAAGCGAGGTACAAATTGTGAGGGTTGGAGTTGGCAGAAAGGCTTTGTTTTCATCGACTGCTGTTGGAGAGAAAAGAGAGAAGTGGAAATGAAAGTGGGTCGGTTTGTGCGAAGATGTCGGAAGCTGTGTCTGTCTCTTTGGCCGTTGACACCAACGACCGTTGGCATTGCCCCGCAAACCTTGGCTCTTTATTAATGTGCGTATAAAGCTGTTATTGATTTACGCCTTCGCCAAAAGCTTTTAGCAGAAGTTTCAGGGACTCCTTTGGCCGAATGACAGAGCCAAATTTCGTCATTTGGGAGCTCACTCCGGAACACTTTTTAATAAGATTTATTATTATTTATTATTATGCTGCGAAGACACACGAGGAAATTCTCTTCTTTTGAAATAACCCTCTGTTCTCTAAACTTACGGGCAATTGTTCGTCTTCACCTGTGAGATTCTGCGGGAGATAATAACGAGCTTTTAATACTCGGAGGTGACAGACAGTGAAGAGTGCCCAGAAATTATACTCAAAAGTACGAAATCACAAAATGAGGCAATCTCTGACCAAACTTTAACAAAAACATAATTCTGTTCGGCAAAGCACTTCCCCTTAGAATAAAGCGTTAGGCAATTTTCACTGCAGTTGTGCATTACAAGTTGCATAAGAAGCATATTTCAGTATAAAAATGGGAATTAAATGTTTGTAATCACATGGCAGTCGATGGCGGCTTTTAGTTTTTGGCCAAAAAGGATAATAAACTCATCCATTTCAAAGAAGCCATATTTCACCTTCGTTCTCACCTTCTTTCCACCATTCATTCTTCTTCCCCGACAAAATTTACCTGATTTCGATTGACTATTATGAAAAATATAAATATACTCTCGAGGAATACAAATCTTTAAACTGTAAATACTAATTTTTATTCAAATTGTTAAGTCTTTTACTGGTTCATAGGTCTCTAATGTCAGCTTTGATTGAATTGTATTGCGTATTCATAACTGCACAGTGTAATTTTGTAATAATTGTAATGAAAACATTAACGGTTTTTCTCTGAAACTCATTCATACATTAATTAAAACTCATTATCTTTAAAATTTGACAAAAAAATAATATTTCTAACGTTTGTTTTTGACAGTTTTTTAATAAATGACAAATTTTTTTAAACGACAGGTGATTATTTCCAGTGAGTCTTAATCAGTTGTTTCGGGAGTTAATTGCCGAGAGATAAAAAGTACAGAGTGGAGTTAGATAAGGGGGATATTCACGGGGAAACCACAAACTGACTCACTCTGAATGCAAATATCTCCGGCGAATCCGAAAACCGGTGCAAACACACACACACACAGCGATGTCTCACCTCAAACAACTCAAAAATAAATTAATTCCTCCGTTTTCCCTACTGAATCAACACAAAACATAAATATTTGCCGATGAAAGCGAGAAACACTATAAACGCGTCCAATGGCACAAACGCAATGATAATCCAGAAGAGGTTGCCGCAGTCCCGCGAATACAACGCAGTAGACCAGCTGACTCTTAGTTGGGAACTAAAAATACACCGAAAGAGATGCCAACAAAATGGAAGAAGCTTTTGGGGGAAAAGGGGCTCCTCAACTTTTACTCAAAAATTATGCGGAACTTTTGTTTTGTTATTCGGTTTGGCCAAATCGGAATTGTGTGATCATTTGGGGTGGATTACCCCTTCTCCTGTTGTGGTTGTCTGCATCAAATAAAAGGTTTTTGGCAGGTGTTACGCCGCCCATTTCGACTTCTGACAGCTGAAATAGAAGAAGAAATAAATTAGATTGAATCTCCTTTGAGAGGGAAAATGAATGTTTCCTCGGGGCGCCATTAGTGCAGAAATTAACACGCAATTTCCTCCTTATAAGAGAACACAGAGAAGAGCAGAGTAAGCAAAGTCGGGGCCAATTTTCTAAATCATCGAGATTTCTTGGCAGAGAGAAGACAAGGGAAAATCCATGCGGAAACTGAGGGAGTCGCCCTAAGCTAAGGACCTTTGGCACCCGTTCAGAGGAGAAGGTGAACGCTGGCAACGTTCGCCAACGTGGATGCGCCGACGTTTCCGCCACGTTCGCTCTGTTTTGCTACAAACTTTTCCGCGATTCTCTGCTCGGGGTCATCGCATCAACGCTTTTCTTCCCAAGGCCGAACGAGGCTTATTTATGCAAGGGAAACCTCGCGAAGGCGAACTGCATAAAAGTGTCATTCGAACGGACACTCCCCAAATTTTGTTATTTCCGGGACTGTTTATCTCCCTGAAGTAAACCACTGACGTTCACAGGTGCTTATTATCGTCCTCAAAAAAATTAAACCAAATACCAATGTAACTTTTACATGTAATTTACAATTACAGCTTTTATAGATAGATAAATTTATTGTATTCTCGCCTTTCCGCATTAAATATTTTACAAACTATATACAGAAAGAATAAAAGTGAAAAAAATATTTTGCTGTAATTGTATTCTGTTCTCTGCTGTAATCGCACACTGTATTCGGGCTAAGGTTAACTTTTTGAGGTTCTTGGTGTTTTTACACTAATAATGGTCATAATTGCCAAACGGTACTTTAGCAATACCACAATGACAGACAGAGCATAAGCACACAAACGTGATTTTTTAGTGGCCCTGAAAAGGGCCGTTTAATACTGTCAAAGACAGGTTTTTACTTTGAGCTGGTGTATTTAGTCACAGCCTTTCGTCCCTTCGCTGACTGCGTGCTTTGCCAATTCTCCGGGCAGAAGCAGACGAACAGCAGTCTGGATCTCCCGACTGGTGATCGTAGATCTCTTGTTGTAGTGAGAAAGACGAGAAGCCTCGGCGGCGATCCTCTCAAAAATGTCATTCACAAAGCTGTTCATGATGCTCATGGCCTTGCTGGAGATTCCAGTGTCGGGATGGACTTGCTTCAGCACTTTGTAGATGTAGATGGCATAGCTCTCCTTCCTCCTCCTTTTCTTCTTCTTGTCCCCCTTCGAGATGTTCTTCTGGGCCTTTCCGGCCTTCTTGGCTGCTTTCCCACTCGTCTTGGGTGGCATTGTCAAAATCTACCAAATTTCTAACTCGACTCGAACGTAGTCTAACTAAAAAGACTGATACACTTCAACGATTGAAAACAAACAAAATGAGGTGAGAGCGACGGAGCGATCCGCCAATGGTGAGCTCGAGCGCGCGGTGATTGCGCGTTCTCGGTGGTGATTGGGGGATCGCTCCGTCGCTCTCGGAGTTATTTATTGTATGCAGCTGGGGGAAAGTGTATTGATTTTAGTTTTGAATTGACTCGCTGATATTCGCATCGAATCATGTCTGGACGAGGAAAGGGTGGCAAAGTTAAGGGAAAGGCAAAGTCCCGTTCCAACAGGGCTGGACTTCAGTTCCCAGTGGGCAGAATCCACAGGCTTCTGAGGAAAGGAAACTACGCGGAGCGTGTGGGAGCTGGAGCTCCCGTTTACTTGGCTGCCGTCATGGAATACTTGGCTGCTGAAGTTTTGGAGTTGGCAGGAAATGCAGCCAGGGACAACAAGAAGACTAGGATCATTCCAAGACATTTGCAACTGGCCATCAGGAATGACGAGGAGTTGAACAAACTTCTGTCGGGAGTGACAATCGCTCAGGGAGGTGTACTGCCTAACATCCAAGCAGTGCTTCTTCCCAAGAAAACCGAAAAGAAGCCTTAAGTTGTTTCGTCGCTTACAAACGGCCCTTCTCAGGGCCACCAAATATTTTCTACGTTTTGGAGTATTCTGACTACTTTAATTTAGTTTCCGTAACTATTGTCATTTTATATCCCCGTATTCGTATAACCTATAAACATTCGACAATGTGTTCCTACATTCTGAATTTAGTTTACGTTGGTTGATTCCATTATCGGTTATAGAGGGAATATCTTGTGATTATCCTAAATATTTTACGTGAGATTTTATATTTGCCTGAATGAAATTCGCTTGACATTACCTAAATGAATGTCTTGCTATGATTGTTAGGTGGAAATTTGTAAAAACAAGCGCCTGTCACTGATTTCTGGTCCTTTTCTAAGCATTTCAGTAAAATGAGTACTGAATGAATTCAGTAAAAAAGAAATCTAAAATTTCAGTAAAAAAGACTGCCAATCCTCAAAATATTTTTTTAAGGTTAACTATCCTTTTTTGTCGTTTGGAGTAAATAATTTGATTCAGAGGTGAAGATTTTAAAAAAGAGGCACAAGAAAAGAAATAGGATAGATATGTGGTAGCCTCATTGAAAACCCAGTCAGAATCCATTGCTTTGAATACTGAAAAATTTCATTTTGCTCTATTCCTGATAGAGCCATTTTTTTAATTTAGGAAAATGTGTACGATATTTTCTTTTGAGAGATATATGTTTCATTATATAGCAATCGTGTCTTGCATAGGTTATGTGGCAAATTTTGTACGACAATCGTCTTACTGCAGCAATTAGAGTTAAACACTTATTTGGAAAACCGGTAAATTTTAATACATTTGGAAACACTTTTAACATATTAGGTTTCCTTGAGCAAGTTTTAAAGCCATTGTAGTTTCATTTGATCACGGCCTTTAAGTCAAAATTTAAAAACAGAAATTTCAAGCTAAAGCCACAGTCAGGCAGGACATGGATTGCTTTTGATTATAATAAACTCTCCGTATCATCTCCGTGAAGCTTTCGCAAATGTTTATAAACTACTTCAAATTTTAATAAGAATTTACCCTTAGAACCGTTGTACTTCATGGTGTTAAGTTCCATAGTTCATCTTACATCGTGTAACTGCATCATACTTATTCAAACAAGTTACTATGCGTAATTGAAATGGACTTAAAAGTAGTAAGAATAAGTGTGACATGGAACCCCCCAACTTTTGTACCTCATGGCAACCGCCTAAGCTTAATCCCAAACAATTCCCATAATGACTACATCAATAACATTCGTGCATTACATGAAAGGATCAGAGCAAGCCCTTAAACGTGTTGGATTTGTGGTCCTGAAAAGGACCGTTTGTTTGATAAAGCCTTCAACGCCCGATGCTTAAGCCCTCTCCCCGCGGATTCTCCTGGCGAGCTGAATGTCTTTCGGCATGATGGTGACACGCTTGGCGTGGATGGCGCACAAGTTGGTGTCCTCGAAGAGCCCCACCAGGTAAGCCTCGCTGGCTTCCTGAAGGGCCATCACCGCCGAGCTCTGGAAGCGAAGGTCCGTCTTGAAGTCCTGGGCGATTTCACGGACGAGCCGCTGGAAGGGGAGCTTTCTGATGAGAAGCTCCGTGCTTTTCTGGTAACGACGAATCTCTCGCAGAGCCACGGTACCGGGACGGTAACGGTGAGGCTTCTTCACTCCTCCGGTGGCGGGCGCGCTCTTCCTGGCCGCCTTGGTCGCCAGCTGCTTCCTGCGGAGCCTTTCCTCCCGTGGACTTACGAGCGGTCTGCTTGGTACGAGCCATCTTCAGAAACTGAGTTGTCAAGAGTTCAAAACTACAGAGAACACGACGAGAACAGTCAGGTCAGTAATGATCACCCAACCGAGGGTCGGCGACTTATATAGGCGAGCGGAACGATCTCATTGGTCGGACGGTCGCGAAGCGCGCGTTCCCATTGGTCGGCGTTTGCAGAGCGCGGCGTCGACGCATATAAAAGGGTCCGGCCGGGGATCGGGTCATCATTCGAAACTAGGGTTTCTTCGGAACTGCATCGAAAGGAATAATCAGCGTGAATCATGACTGGTCGCGGAAAAGGAGGCAAAGGATTGGGGAAGGGAGGAGCCAAGCGTCACCGCAAAGTTCTCCGCGATAACATCCAGGGCATCACGAAGCCCGCGATCCGTCGTCTCGCTCGTCGCGGCGGAGTAAAGCGTATCTCCGGTCTGATCTACGAGGAGACGCGAGGTGTGCTGAAAGTGTTTTTGGAGAACGTTATCAGGGACGCCGTGACATACACTGAGCACGCGAAGAGGAAGACGGTGACGGCTATGGACGTCGTCTACGCCTTGAAAAGGCAGGGACGTACTCTGTACGGTTTCGGAGGTTAAGCGGAGATATTTTTTAATACTACAAAATCGGCCCTTTTCAGGGCCACAATTTTCTCAAACGTTTATGCGGTCTGATATGTTCTTACCAGTAACAAAATACGTTCACCTCCATGATATTTATGAACGATTACCTTTATTTGCTACAGGTAAAGTTTTTTAACCGTTTAATCGTATACTCCGTACACCGTACATACCGTTCGTTCATAATTTCAATTTCCTGGAGTCTTGGCAGACTGACTGTTGTAAAGCATTTTAATAACACTTCATTAGGGCCGACAAGAATGCCTCCCCCTCGCCCACCCACACTACCTATATTGCAAGCCAATAGGTAGAATACAACAACCGGTGCTCAAGGTGCACCTTGAGCATTTCTCCGTTAAAGAAAAGTGATTCTACTAGTGGGCTACCAAACCTGGTAGATATGATTCAGTGGTTTTTCAGACAAGCTTTTAAAAACAAAATAAGCTATGAATTTTCGCCAGTTCTATTTCTTTTTCCAAATGTTTTTATATATTGGAGAATTTAATCATTCTGCGCTCCTGTAAAAATTACATGTTTTTGTTCATCAAGACCATATAGGATCAGAATTATTTTTTAAAGAAAAAAACCGGCAATAGCTACTTCCAAGTTGTCAGAAAGGAAAAGATTTACGGCAAAAAATATGTTGGAAAATTAATAGAGGATCTTGACTACCATTACGAAATTACTGAATCTCTGAGGTAGCTTTTAAAAACCAATCACCGCTGAATCTTGAACATTCATGTCAATGGTCTCTAATAGAAAATATAGATATTCTACATTCAAAAAAATTATTTATAATTAAATTTACTGCAAAAGTGTGCGAAAACATTAATGTACGTTGAAATACATTTGGGTGAAAGCAAGGATTATTTTTAAGCAACAAAAAATCATTAATTTTTATTAAAATAAATTAACTCTTGTCTGGTTGCCGACGATCTATGCAGGGGAAACGAACATCATTAAGGTACAGAATGTTCTGAAAATAGTTTTATCATTGTCAACCAGATGTACAGTCACTGCATTAACCTCTTATCCAATGTGAATCTATTCAAGTAATTAAATATTTTTGAAACACCCTGTACCGTAATCAATAAACAACACCCATATTGTAAGATTAAATATTTCCGAAAGCGACGGAGCGATCCGCCAATCACCACCGAGAACGCGCAATCATCGCGCGCTCGAGCTCGCCATTGGCGGCTCGCTCCGTCGCTCTCACCGCATTTTGTTTGTTTTCAATCGTTGGAGTGTATCAGTCTTATTAGTCAGACTACGTTCGAGTCGAATAAGGAATTTGATAAATTTTGACAATGCCACCCAAGACGAGCGGAAAAGCAGCGAAGAAGGCCGGAAAGGCCCAGAAGAACATCTCGAAGGGAGACAAGAAGAAGAAAAGGAGGAGGAAGGAGAGTTATGCCATCTACATCTACAAAGTGCTGAAGCAAGTCCATCCCGACACTGGAATTTCCAGCAAGGCCATGAGCATCATGAACAGCTTCGTGAATGACATTTTCGAGAGGATCGCCGCCGAGGCCTCTCGTCTATCTCACTACAACAAGAGATCGACGATCACCAGTCGGGAGATCCAGACTGCTGTTCGTCTGCTTCTGCCCGGAGAATTGGCAAAGCACGCAGTCAGCGAAGGGACAAAGGCTGTGACTAAATACACCAGCTCGAAATAAACTTCGCAATACATTAACAAACGGCCCTTTTTAGGGCCACCAAATTTATCACGTTTAATGCGCTGGCCATATCTGATATTATCTTAAGCCCTCTATCAATTTTATATTTCTATAACCAATAACTTTGACGCTACTGTAGTCGATTTTCCTGGTTGCCTCAGATCTTGATTCTCCGGCATATTCAATTAAATTTACTTATATGTACAGTAAGTATACTTTTTAAACAACTTTTACTACATTGATACTTTTGAAAAATTTTAATTTTACCTGGATATTTTGATATTAAACGGTTTTATTTTTGACTTCATTCAAGACCATACATTAAGCACTCAGATGTCTCAACAATCTGCCTCAGTGTGTCTTGCGTTACTCCACTACATTTTCTATATATTGAACTGCATGAAGGGGTGGATCTGTAGATATGCGTTGGCATAGTTTACAGATTGTTTATGAATACAACGGATTTTATATAAATTTAACGGCAAGATTCCATACAATTCAAACTTACATAAAAACTGGTGCATAGTTCTTAGATTAGTGTATTTTAGCCAACTTTAGCTTATCCGGTGGAAATTGGGTAGATTATTATTATTTATTTACATGCAAACAACCGAAAAAATTACTCGTGGCATTCATATAAGACAATGAAATCTCCTTTGTATTATACGGTTTTAATTTAATTACTCTCGGTCATTCCATTAAAGATCCAAATCTAAGAATAATATTAACAAAGTAGAAAATATTTATGCTTTCCAGTTTTGGGTAACGCATAATTTTCATAACCAGATACGCAATTGCAACAAAAGCCAGCCACAAACTTCATATGCAATTTAAATAACTAACGGTTACTTTCTTTTTTTCTTCCCAACGCTCCAAAGGACAGCATTCCCCCCCTCGGTTATTCCGATCAACCTGTTATGCTGTCCACTACGTTTGGACCAAATGGAGGGATAATTTGGGAAAGGACAGGGAAACGAGGGGCATGCCCAGGGACCCTCCTTGAGAGGAATTAGACAGTTTGAGAGCGGACCAACTCGTAATGAAACGTGTTCGAAGGTTGGTGGCCCTGAAAAGGGCCGATTAAGCAGTTTACGCTCGGAGAGCCACGCCGCTTCATTTCTTCTTCGCCGCCGCCCCCGTCGCCTTCTTCGCCTTTGGCTTCGCCGCCGTCACTTTCTTCGGCTTCGGCGCTTTCGGCTTCTTCGTCGGCGCCTTCTTCGCTTTCTTCGCCTTCGACGGAGCCGACGCCTTCTCCGCCTTTTCCTTCGCCGGGGCCTTCTTCGGCGCGCTGCTCGCGCTCTTCTTCACCGCCGGAGTCTTCTTCGCGGCCGCCACCGACGCGGACTTGGCCTTCTTCGCCTTCGCCTCCGACGACTTGGCCGCGGGCTTCGCCGCCTTCTTCTTCGCAGCTCCCGAGCCGGCTCCCCCGGAGCCTCCCGTCGTCCCCGACGCCGCCGTCGCTCCCGCTCCCTTCTCTCCCGAGGCCGGCAGCTTGAACGACCCCGACGCTCCCTTTCCTTTCGTCTGCACCAGCGATCCGGACGTCACGGCCGACTTGAGGTACTTCCTGATGAACGGCGCGAGCTTCTCCGCGTCCACCTTGTAGTTGGCCCCGATGTACTTCTTGATGGCCTGCAGCGAGGAACCTCCCCTCTCCTTCAGGTTCTTGATCGCCGCGTTCACCATGTCCGACGTCTTCGGGTGGCTGGGCTTCGCCTTCGCCTTCGCCGCCTTCTTTTCTCCCTTGGCTTTTCCCGCCGACTTCTTCGGGGTGGTCGGTGCCGGAGCGGCCGCCGCCGCGTTTTCCGTTTCCGTAGACATCTTCAAACAACTCGGCTACAGCAATCCAACGGCTCGCAAATACCAGGCTTCCACGCTCACAGTCCAAGTGGCAGAGTAAGTCCGACTGATAGTCGAAGATAGAGAGTACGTTGTGGAGTAATCCCAAACGCGCACGACTACGATAATGGCCCGAGCGAAACCCAGTCTCGTTTGCCGATACGAAGTCGCGGACGCAATAGGCGGCAATCGACCGACACTCGAAAACCAACTGGTTATCCTCCGTCTGGTGTTCGCGGCGTCCTCCGAAGAGCTCCCCTTTCTCCCGCGGGCGGCCGCTCCCCGCGCTCCCCCTCCTCCCCACAGTCGCTCCGACCCTCCCGCCCCCCGACCGCTCCGCAGGGCGCCCCTCCAGGCGCCCCCCATCCCCCTCCCAGGGGCCTTTCTTTCCGCCTTCGCCTCTCCCGGTTTCACCTCTCTCCGATTCCCGCCTCCCGTTCGCCCCCTCCGGGACTCCCGCCTCCCGCCCCGTCCCGGCCCGCTCCTTCCCGGGAACCTTAACTCCCCTCCCGGAGGCACCGCGACCCTTCCCCCCCGCCACCGGCCCCGGAAACCGCGCCGAAACTTTCCACCGTCGAACACCTCCGCTGGAATCTCTCGACTCTGAGCTCCGACTCAGGCTCGGGAAATCAGAACCCTCTTCGTTGCTCTTTTCCAACCCTCAGGTAGTTGAATACGTACTTCTGCTGTTGTGGATATTTACTTTCTTTATAAAAATATTATAAAATACAGTGAATTTCCCCGTCGAATGTATTACAATGAGGAGTTGTGCAGCCGATGGTTAACTAAGTTTTTAATACGCGCAACTGAGATGTTAGAATGGGAGTTTAATTTCCTTTTTTTATATTTCATACCTTTTATAACTTATACTAAAGTATATAATTTAAGAGTTACTAGTTAAGATATACCAAAGGAGTAAATTTAAAGTTCGTAATTTTTCCCCAGTTTTCATCGAATCAAAGAAATTGAGAGAGAATCTGACTTTTATGATTGACTTCTATGAATGTTTTCACTGAGATTTTTCGGAAGGGGTAAAAATATTTTTCATTAAAAATAGTCTTTTTTAATAGAAATTAATTTAAGAGTGCCAAACCAGAAATCCACATTTCCTTATGGATTGTGTCATTTATTAAACCCTAACTTACTGCGGTTCAATACCTGGATGTTGTTTTCGGTTCTCTGATAATATTTCGGAGATTGCATATCTCAGATTTTCAATTTTTGGCTATTACATTTTTATTATACATTATTACATTATAAAATCAACTAATACATTTTTTTTCAGGGCCATAATCAGCTATCTTTTGGAATGTTAATATAAATGAAGGTATATTAAGGACATGCTAGAGTATAATTTCGTAAATATCCTAGTTACTGTACTTTATTTTTACATTGCTAATTAACTCTCTATTTACTGCAGTAATTATTTTTTTTTTAGTTTATTATAGTTTTTTTGGTTATCTACCTGATCTTGTGGAAATTATCGTAAGTTTTTTACATTTGGAATGGATACAATGATCGTTGTGTTTGGCGCTAAGTTGGGAATAAGCGCAATGTTGTGTTGTTTAATAATTAAAAGAAATTTTTACACCTGGTGAGGGTAAGCGAGGGAACAATGTTGATTATAAATTTATAAATTATTTTCGTTATATTCATTTCGTTATTTATTATTTATAAATTAAGTTATTCGTAAATGTTGTAAATACCCAAAGTTAATACTTTATGCACAGTGAAGTGCACATCTGAGTTCAATATATTGCATGTAGTATAAGTAATTCTTTTGTATAATAATTATAGATATAATACATAAACTGAGAAAAACTGATAAATGAAGTGGTATAAAAATGAGGACGTCATTTTTCCTCCCCCCCCCCTTTTTTTCATACTTCTCTGTACTTTTCAGTTTTTTCATGCTTAAAAAAATTTTATCCTCTTTAATTTTCCATTTCTCAATGATTTTTTATCTTCTAAAATATTTTTGTCTTCTCAAAGATTTTCAACCTCTAAAAGGGGTTTTCACCCCGTAAAGTTTTCCGTCTCCGGAAAACGTTTTCACCCTTAAAAGTTTGTCAACTCCTAAAGATTTTTTCATCCCTACAGATTTTGTCTAGTCAATTGTAGCATTTTTCCGCTTTAGTGTTAATTAATTTTTTTGAAGTAATACTTTAACTGTTTTTTAAAACAAAAATAATGTAAACTGTGATAAAATTTGATTTAATTGGATAATGAGTTTTTTTTCGTTAAAAATAAATATAAATTAACTTAATTAAGCGGCCTTTATGTGATTAGAAGAGTAAGGAGAAACAAAAATAGTGCAGAATTATAAAAAAGTTTCAAAAGGAAAAGAAGGATAGAGTGAAAGAATCAAAACTATTTTGGAAAAATTTAATAAAAAACAAAAAAGCTCTGAAATTATAGATGAGGGAGATTCGTTCCCGGGGTAATTCGCCCTCCAACCCCCAACTCACGTTTTTGGAATCAAATTTTTGGAAATATATAATCAAAGGCTTATTTCTGGAAATATATTTTTAGACATCAATGTTTGAAAGCTTATTTTTAGAACTCTAACGGGAGACTCTGCCTCCTGATTTATCTGCCTCCCTGGCTTTATCTGTTCGTAATAACCGTATGAATATTATATTATTAATCTTTAGGAGGCGATCACCGACTGTTTGTGTTCATATGTTATTATCGCTTACGATAATCTAATATTATTGGTTTTTCAATTTTTCCGTCCGAATGCCCTTCAGAACCCGAAAATTTCGGAACTTCCAGAGATATGCTAAAAATGGACGAAAATTATTCCACTGATTTTAAAATGAAAATGTGGAAAAGTTCGTCAAAGAACATTCGTATCCTTAAATTGGAATAAATAAAATGGCTGCCACAAACGACGAGAAATAAGCGTAATAATTTAATTGAAAAAAAGCTACTTCTACGTCATCATTTTTATGGTAAAATTTTTTGTCTGAAGGGCAATCTTGTTTACTAAATGTAATATTTTAAAAGACGGAGTTTTTCCTCTAATTTCACTTTTAACAAAGTAGTTCTCGAGGGTAACGCAGTGGTCATATTAAACTCTGGAAAAAATTAAAAGGCGGTGCACTAATATTAATCTCAGAATTTTAAGCTCTTTCTCGGATTTTTTTTTGCTAAATGAAAAGAAAAGATGGGAAATACAATGGATGAATTTGATACTTAATAATGTTAAATTTATTTAATATTTCATAATTTCCAACTTCTTGAGTTGTTACTTGCAAAATGGAAAATTAATCAAAATGAGTCTGGTCCAAAGTTGAGCCGTGAAATGAAAAAAAAAAGAATAAGGAAGTGATTACAAAATACACAAAAACAAAATCTATGATTAATCGTTTTTCAATTACAGCAGTTAAATAATAGGCAAACCACAAAACGATAAATATTTATATTAAGCGCCAAACGAATCAAACTCAGTTCAAAGCGGCAGTTAAACTTTCTTCATTAAACAATTGGAAGCATTATAAAAAAAATACAAGAAATAAAAAAATTAATGTGAAAAAATAGAGCAATAAAAAAGTTAACAGGCGTTTAAACATATTTCCCAAAGAAATATTGTTATTTGTTATGTTAAATAATTAGCGATGACACTCATTAAACAAATTCGCGCTAAACTAAACACATTGAATAAGGCTAAGCGAACGTTAACAGAGCTAAACCATACCATTTTGTATATTTCGACAACACAAAAGTAGAAAGACAGAATGCAGGAAAAGTGTAAAAATTGCTACGCTGAAGGAAGCTCAATAAAATATGCGTGTCATTTTCCTTTACTGAAAATGATAGAGCAAAAAGTTAAGAAAAATAATTAAAAAATTATACGTAACTAACTGTTCCTTCGATGCGGATTATTGTGTGTAAAAGAAAAAATAGTTTATCCCTGCTATTGGCGCTACTGTTGCTATTACTACCACTCCCGCTACTGCTTACACTCTACAAGTGCGATTTTTTTCTCACGAAGTGATTCAACAAAAGTTTTTCTCCAAAAATGCCATACGAACTCATCCACTCACTCAGTCACATATTCGTGTGTTTCATATATTATACGGAATGAATTTCACTTTTACACTTTCACCCATGACGTGCAATTTCAAAATTTTGCAAAAAATTTAATTTTATTGACGTCAGTGTAAACACAATAAGTTAATTAACACCCATTATAATTTAAAGTATTTTAAATTTTTAAATATTCCATGGTACAGTAATTCTTTTTTTCCGAAATACGAATATAAAATATTACAAATCCGAAAGCTTTTAAATATTAATTTTATTAAATATTTAAAGGCATAGTTTCAGTCAGTTCCCATAAAGCATATATGCTTCGTTAGGTGAGTCATAATCATCAGTTTTCATCTTTGCCCTCCCCAACACGCTTTAAATTTCTGCCATCAGTCCAATTCAATCGTTTTCCCAAAAATTGTAATTCGTTTCTTTTTTAGAAACCAAAAATACAGCACTGTCACACCCATAAAAGCGATGTGGTCTACACATCGCTGAATCCCTGAAAAAAAATAAAAAAAGAAAGTATCAGATAACTCAACGGAAATGAAAATCCTTCCGCTCTTAATTATAGAAGAAATGAACAGCTTAGAAGTCTAACTCCTGATTTATAAAACATTGCCAAGAAACTCAGGTGCTCTTCACACCACAACAATCGATTTCAGCAACAAAAAATAAATACAGACATTTCAGAACAAACCTTCATCAATAACATCAATCAATCCAAGTACACATTCACTAAGTTGAGATACTTTCATATTAATGCTCTTTGCCCGTTAATATTTTCAACATCCATTATCAGATCCGTTCACAATATTTCAGACTCCTCAAAAATGCCATTCCGACCTGCATCCCTCTACAAATGGCCACCTGAGGGCTAAAAAGAACAACAAAGGGGGTTCTGATTTCCCGAGCCTGAGTCCGAGCGCAGAGTCGAGAGATTCCAGCGGAGGTGTTCGACGGCGGAAAGTTTCGGCGCGGTTTCCGGGGCCGGTGGCGGGGGGGAAGGGCCCCGGTGCCTCCGGGAGGGGAGTTAAGGTTCCCGGGAAGGAGCGGGCCGGGACGGGGCGGGAGGCGGGAGTCCCGGAGGGGGCGAACGGGAGGCGGGAATCGGAGAGAGGTGAAACCGGGAGAGGCGAAGGCGGAAAGAAAGGCCCCTGGGAGGGGGATGGGGGGCGCCTGGAGGGGCGCCTGCGGAGCGGTCGGGGGGCGGGAGGGTCGGAGCGACTGTGGGGAGGAGGGGGAGCGCGGGGAGCGCCCGCCCGCGGGAGAAAGGGGACCTCTTCGGAGGACGCCGCGAACACCAGACGGAGGATAACCAGTTGGTTTTCGAGTGTCGGTCGATTGCCGCCTATTGCGTCCGCGACTTCGTATCGGCAAACGAGACCGGGTTTCGCTCGGGCCATTATCGTAGTCGTGCGCGTTTGGGATTTCTCCACAACGTACTCTCTATCTTCGACTATCACTCGGACTTACTCTGTCACTTGGACTGTGAGCGTGGAAGCCTGGTATTTGCGACCCGTTGGATTGCTGTAGCCGAGTTGTTTGAAGATGTCTACGGAAACGGAAAACGCGGCCGCGGCCGCTCCGGCACCGACCACCCCGAAGAAGTCGGCGGGAAAAGCCAAGGGAGAAAAGAAGGCGGCGAAGGCGAAGGCGAAGCCCAGCCACCCGAAGACGTCGGACATGGTGAACGCGGCGATCAAGAACCTGAAGGAGAGGGGAGGTTCCTCGCTGCAGGCCATCAAGAAGTACATCGGGGCCAACTACAAGGTGGACGCGGAGAAGCTCGCGCCGTTCATCAGGAAGTACCTCAAGTCGGCCGTGACGTCCGGATCGCTGGTGCAGACGAAAGGAAAGGGAGCGTCGGGGTCGTTCAAGCTGCCGGCCTCGGGAGAGAAGGGAGCGGGAGCGACGGCGGCGTCGGGGACGACGGGAGGCTCCGGGGGAGCCGGTTCGGGAGCGGCGAAGAAGAAGGCGGCCAAGCCCGCGGCCAAGTCGTCGGAGGCGAAGGCCAAGAAGGCCAAGTCCGCCTCCGTGGCGGCCGCGAAGAAGACTCCGGCGGTGAAGAAGAGCGCGAGCAGCGCGCCGAAGAAGGCCCCGGCGAAGGAAAAGGCGGAGAAGGCGTCGGCTCCGTCGAAGGCGAAGAAAGCGAAGAAGGCGCCGACGAAGAAGCCGAAAGCGCCGAAGCCGAAGAAAGTGACGGCGGCGAAGCCAAAGGCGAAGAAGGCGACGGGGGCGGCGGCGAAGAAGAAATGAAGCGGCGTGGCTCTCCGAGCGTAAACTGCTTAATCGGCCCTTTTCAGGGCCACCAACCTTCGAACACGTTTCATGACGAGTTGGTCCGCTCTCAAACTGTCTAATTCCTCTCAAGGAGGGTCCTGGGCATGTTCCTGTTTACTGTCTCCCAAAGTATCTTTGTCTGGACCGAACGTCGCGGACAATACATGTAAAACCTGGAGAGGGAGGGGCGGACTGTTGCTGATAAATGGGAAGGGGGATAAACGCTGCTCATTTGGCCACTAATATCTTTAAAGCGTTGGTACTCAACCTTTTGCTTACGGGGACCAAACTTATAAGTTACAAACCAAAGTATCTTTGTCCACACCGAACATAGCGGAAAGCAGATGTTAAACCTGGAGAGGGAGGGGAGGACTGTTGCTGATGAATGGGAAGGGGGATGAACGCTGTTCATTTGTCGCTGTTCTTGGTCGCTAATATCTTTAAAGCCTTGGTAGTCAATCTTTTTCTTACTGGGGCCAAACTTCTGTTGGTAACAACGCGACGGGGCCACTGGACTATGCCACCAAAAAAAAAGGTACTTCCAATTTACACTCATTATTTGATTTTTCATAGTTTTGTAAAGCACAAACCTATCCATCACAAATTTTCACTGTTTATCTCGGCTGGGCCACTGGGTTGAGTATCAAAGTTTAAAGCATCGAGCATCCTGAACAGTGCTTACGTAGTTTCACATGAAGACGTCAATTCTGAGCTCACTACTATCAGGGTTCTCAAAAGACATGATATTTCTGTAACAACAAAGCATTCCGTTTACCGAGAGATATATCAATTGGAAGGCTTACAATCTCGGTAGGGTTGCTTCTGGAAGAATTTCAGAAACAAAAATTGAGATCAATTGTAGGAATATTCTGTTAAATATTTTAGCATCTTAATCGTAGATTAGTGTACATTAGATACGCTTGCATACTGTGTGCAAGTAATAAATCCCCCTTAGAGTGGAAATAAAAAAAATAGGATGGTAAACTTTTATAATATTTATAAAAAGTAAGAACTGCAAACTCCACATTTAACGTATGAGATTTGGTGGCCCTAAAAAGGGCCGTTTGTTAAAGTATTGCGAAGTTTATTTCGAGCTGGTGTATTTAGTCACAGCTTTTGTCCCTTCGCTGACAGCGTGCTTTGCCAACTCTCCGGGCAGCAGAAGACGAACAGCAGTCTGGATCTCCCGACTGGTGATCGTCGATCTCTTGTTGTAGTGAGAAAGACGAGAAGCTTCGGCGGCGATTCTCTCGAAAATGTCATTCACGAAGCTGTTCATGATGCTCATGGCCTTGCTGGAAATTCCAGTGTCCGGATGGACTTGCTTCAGCACTTTGTAGATGTAGATGGCATAGCTCTCCTTCCTCCTCCTTTTCTTCTTCTTGTCTCCCTTGGAGATGTTCTTCTGTGCCTTCCCGGCCTTCTTCGCTGCTTTTCCGCTTGTCTTGGGTGGCATTGTCAAAATCTATCAGAACTCCTTACTCGACTCGAACGTAGTCTGACTAATAAGACTGATACACTTCAACGATTGAAAACAAACAAAATGAGGTGAGAGCGACGGCGCGATCGGCCAATGGCGAGCTCGAGCGCGCGATAATTGTGCGTGCGCGCTGGTGATTGGGTGATCGCTCCGTCGCTCTCGGAGTTATTTATTGTATGCAGTTGGGGGAAAGTGTATTGATTTTAGTTTTGAATTGACTCGTGATATTCGCATCGCATCATGTCTGGACGAGGAAAGGGTGGCAAAGTAAAGGGAAAGGCAAAGTCCCGATCCAACAGGGCTGGACTTCAATTCCCCGTGGGCAGAATCCACAGGCTTTTGAGGAAAGGCAACTACGCAGAACGTGTGGGAGCTGGAGCTCCCGTGTATTTGGCTGCAGTCATGGAATACCTGGCTGCTGAAGTTTTGGAGTTGGCCGGGAACGCAGCCAGGGACAACAAGAAGACCAGGATCATTCCAAGACATTTGCAACTGGCCATCAGGAATGACGAGGAGTTGAACAAACTTCTGTCGGGAGTGACCATTGCTCAGGGAGGTGTGCTTCCCAACATTCAAGCAGTGCTTCTTCCCAAAAAGACAGAAAAGAAACCTTAAGTTGTTTCGTCGCTTACAAACGGCCCTTCTCAGGGCCACCAAATGTAATTCACGTTTTGGAGTATTGTTCCTACCGTTTTTACCTTTAATATTTTTTTTTTAAGTTGACTTGAACTTATCAAAACTGAATTGTAATGGTTATCCGCATTCCTTTAGGAAGTTATATGCATATTATGTGCCCTGTTCTGATAATTCACGTTGTTTCATTTGTTCAAAATCTGAGTTGTGCAGTTGCGTATGATATTATCAAGTTCATTAACAATTTTTCAGGATTAGTATTTGAATTGGATAATTCGGGGAGTTCATGCTAAAGATTAAACCCACATGCACATGTGAAATAACGTTTTGTAATTACTGTTGAAATTTCATGTACTCTAAATGCATGTTGGAATGTGCGTCATCAGAATTAACTGAAGAGCGTTGTAAACTGTCCACATTCCGGTCGATAAACGAACGTAGTCTTATAAAGAAAACCCTACAAATTCTAATAGAGATTTTCATTTGATATCAGCTAACGAAAACTAATTGTGTGAATATGAATTTCGTATAATTAAGGAATGAAGTGGTTAAATATTTTGAAAATAAAAATCAGGGCATGGATTTTCATGATCAAACTTTCAAACTTTTACATGCAGGACTAAAATCGCACGAATAATTAAAATTAATGCTATACAGGAGTAAAAAATCATTTGACCAAAAAACTCGTACCAAAAACTGAGGGAAACCTAAGCCGATCTTTGTCGTGAATGAAACTTGTTAACAATAACCCAAATATAATTTTTAACGTAGCAACCTCAAGTCATTTCAGTTGTCTTAATGTGGTACTTTAACAATGTGGTCCCCAGTAGAAATTTGAAACTGTGGGAACGAAGCAGAAAACTAAAGCATATAATAGCAAATAAATTGAAATGCAAGAAAACTAAAAATAAGTGGGAAGTATTGTTTTGAGCAGGCCATTGAAACGTTTGAGAAAATTGTGGCCCTGAAAAGGGCCGATTTTGTAATATTAAAAGAACTCCGCTTAACCTCCGAAACCGTACAGAGTACGTCCCTGTCTTTTCAAGGCATAGACGACATCCATAGCCGTCACCGTCTTCCTTTTCGCGTGCTCAGTGTACGTCACGGCGTCCCTGATAACGTTCTCCAAAAACACTTTCAGCACACCTCGCGTCTCCTCGTAGATCAGACCGGAGATACGCTTTACTCCGCCGCGACGAGCGAGACGACGGATCGCGGGCTTCGTGATGCCCTGGATGTTATCGCGGAGAACTTTGCGGTGACGCTTGGCTCCTCCCTTCCCCAATCCTTTGCCTCCTTTTCCGCGACCAGTCATGATTCACGCTGATTATTCCTTTCGATGCAGTTCCAAAGAAACCCTAGTTTCGAATGATGACCCGTTCTCCGGCCGGACCCTTTTATATGCGTCGACGCCGCGCTCTGCAAACGCCGACCAATGAGACGCACGCTTCGCGACCGTACGACCAATGAGATCGTTCCGCTCGCCTATATAAGTCGCCGACCCACGTTTGGGTGATTATTACTGACCTGACTGTTCTCGTCGTGTTCTCTGTGTTTTTGAACTCTTGACAACTCAGTTTCTGAAGATGGCTCGTACCAAGCAGACCGCTCGTAAATCCACGGGAGGAAAGGCTCCCAGGAAGCAGCTGGCGACTAAGGCGGCCAGGAAGAGCGCGCCCGCCACCGGAGGAGTGAAGAAGCCTCACCGTTACCGTCCCGGTACTGTGGCTCTTCGAGAGATTCGTCGTTACCAGAAAAGCACGGAGCTTCTCATCAGAAAGCTCCCCTTCCAGCGGCTCGTCCGTGAAATCGCCCAGGACTTCAAGACGGACCTTCGCTTCCAGAGCTCGGCGGTGATGGCCCTTCAGGAAGCCAGCGAGGCTTACCTGGTGGGGCTCTTCGAGGACACCAACTTGTGCGCCATCCACGCCAAGCGTGTCACCATCATGCCGAAAGACATTCAGCTCGCCAGGAGAATCCGCGGGGAGAGGGCTTAAGCATCGGGCGTCGAAGGCTTTATCACACAAACGGTCCTTTTCAGGACCACAAATCCAACACGTTTAAGGGCTTGCTTTGATCCTTTCATATGGTAGCAGTTGCACCTAAATTTTCAGGAGTTCGCTTGGAAGGGCGTCTCAACTTCCGGGACGGGGTATCTATAAAAAGCAAATCTGTTTTCTGTATAAACATAATTTTATTATCGAGATTCAACATTTCCCTACTAATACCAAATTTGGCAATACTGTGACTCAGATGGCACAGGGTTTGCGCAGGCAGTGGCACTGTGGCTTGACGTGGTCATAAACACTGCTTCGGAGTATTGTCAGGGTTCGTAAGAATAAATACGGCAAGAGGTAACGCCACTGCATGCGCCTAATTATACATAAACCTTTCTTTCTCAGGTATATTATTAAATAGTCTAAATCTAAAAATAGGACACAGGAAATGTTCATTAGACGTTAAAATAAATCAAAAGGAACAACATTACGCTCTCAACAAATTCACCACTTGGAAAAATCTTCGACTAATTCTCTGACCCGCGTGCGGAAACTTACACTCTAAAAATTGCAGATTCACTTTTGACTAATCAGGAGGGGAGGGAAAGAGAACCCCTTCGAACCACCATTAGCTGGGACCTGTGCACCCCCTGAGCGCGGGCTCTAGTAGGGGTTGTTTTCGAGGAAGAGCGCGGCCCAGTTGGAGAGGTCGGGCTGTACGGGAGTCTCCATTCGCGTGATTTCCACCTCCTTGGAGGGGTTGGCGTCTTCCCTGGCCCAGGGGACGTTGAACAGGGGGTTCGAGAGAGTGTATTTCGATTCGTAGGCATTCGCGCTCTCACTCGTGAAATTAATAACTAAATTTGGCAAACTATTTGATGCGGTTTTCGTTTGTGGCGCGTCCTCGCGGACGTCCGTGTAACTATAAAAAAATCGAAATCTCGAAGTGCGCGGGAAGGGTTTTTCGCCGGCATTGGAATGATTAAGTGTATTGTATGCGGTCCGGTGATTCTCCTGTGAAATGCCACTAAATGCAGATCCTTCTTCGGCGGGGTTGTCGGGCAGGACTTGTTCACTTCGAGAGGGAAGACGGCAGGATTCGTCCGAACCTCCTCCCTGGTCTGCAAAACACAACTGCAGTTATAATAACAGTTTCCCTTTGGAAAAAGGATAAATTAAAGTGAGAATTACCATAATTTACTCAGCTGGCAATGCTCTGGTGATTTTGAATTGGTATAGGTTTAGTCCTCGAGGGTTGTTTTTTCTTTCTCCTAAATGGAAAACAACCCGGAGATTCCGGCTCGGGCGGCGCGTCCAATATCAGATCGGGTGACCGGGTGTTGTTCGGTCCAAATTCGTTCAGCTCTTTGAAACACTCCGTCTCGATCATCTGAGAAACAGTCAGCGGTTGGAGACAAGTCGACAACGTGGAGGATTCTCCTCCCCTTTGCTCACCTCATTCTGCCACGGAATGGACACGCTCCCCGTGTTGAATTTGCTATAAAAGGTGTCGTCGGTCGCGTCCAGGTTGACGCCTTTCACGGTGGAAAACTGCTCTATCTCCAGGACGTCTTTGGCGTAGACCGCGTGCGGGTCCGGGACGAAGGGTGGCTCCCACACCCCCGCCTCCAGCCTCTTCCACTGCAGACATTTGAACAATTCGTGTTGCTTTATTTCTTTGGCACCGTTCCGACCTCCCGAACAACCCAATCTCTGCTTCGGGGACTTCTTCAACAACTGCTGACAAAGCGACTTGGCCTCTTCGCTGAATTTGTGCGAGTACTTCTCCTGATCTTCCTTCACCCGCCTGTCCACCTCCTCTCTCTTCACCTTCTCCTTCCGAGCTCTGCAACGAGACAAACGTCACAAACTCCTCACCCTCTCTCCCCCTCCCCTCCTCATTACCGAAAAGGAGCTTGTCCCTCGATCATCTCATAGATCAAGCATCCGAAGCTGAACCAGTCCGGAGAAAAGGTGTACTTCTCGTTGTAGATGACTTCGGGTGCCATGTAGCCCACAGTGCCGACGCGACCCCTCACCATGTCACCCTCCGGTATCTGCACGGCCAACCCCAAATCGGATATCCTCACGTGTCCGTGATCGTCGAGTAAGATGTTTTCCGGTTTGCAGTCTCTGTATACAATGCCCTGAGCGTGAAGGTGTTCGAGGCCGCATAGAACCTGTAAGAGAAGAGAGAGAGGGATGAGTGGTGGGGTGGGCGGTGTTCGGTGAAGTGAGGGTGGGCGCTCACCTCTGCGGCATAGAACCTGGCGCGGTAGAGGTCGAATCCAGGCTCTCCTCCCATATTGTAAATGTGGAATTTGAGGTCTCCGCCGTTCATAATAGTAAGAACGAGACAGAGGGCGTCTTTAGTTTCGTAAGCGTATGCTAAGCTGACTACAAAACGAGAATTTATTTTCTGTAAAATTTGCTTTTCTATCAACACCATCGCTTCTCCTTTTCTTTTTTTGATCCTTTTTTTTTCTAATTTCTTACAAGCATACATTTTACCCGTAGCTCGAACCTAAATTGGAAATTAAAAAAAATTAAAAAGGTTGCACAACTCATTAAACCCATTTAGACTCCAAGGACCGCACACGTGGCGATGTTCGATCCACTTTTTTTTTTCGCATGAATCGTTCCAAGGTTAGCCTAAGTGCGCCGCTTTCGAACGACAATTAGGGGGTTTCGAAAGCCTTCCTCGCCCACCTCGGCTGGGGAATCTGTCAGGAAGAGGAAAGGTGGGCTTCCACGGGACTTTCTAAGGAGAAGATAAGGGACGGACATCGGTCCTGGAAAACAAAAAATCAGGTCCTTAGGGAGAAAGAAGGGGAGGTTTTCACCCTCGCAGGTCTCGCCACGACCTCACAACTCACCTGACATGCGCACACCTCGCCGAATCCTCCCTTTCCTAACACCCTGTACATTCTAAATGTTTTATAGGTAACAGGCAAGCTGAAACGACAAACAAAATTTATTATATTCACTCTTCACATACAATTATAATTTTCAAAATCCTCTCAATAACCCAAAATCCATCAACCCCATTTAGATAACTTTTCATAATGACAGTGCAAATACAATTGTAAAAGAAAATAATATATTAAAAAACTCACCTCTCCAACCACTTCCATTGCAAGTATCTATGAAAATACATTGATTCTAGGAACTGTGAGAATGGCTCATTTGCTAAATAATTTTTTATAAGAGACAAACAATCCAGGAACAAGTCTCTGTCTGCATTATTTAAATTACCTTTGCACTGTTCTACCAGGTCATTGTTTATAATATCGATTGCACTCAAGCTATCTCGGTCTAAGTATATTGAGTATATCCTCTGTGCACTTTCACTACGATTCTCATCAGACTCTATTTCATACCTTTCCTGAAATCAACAACAAACTCAATCAGCATCTGAACACAAACTGACATCTGACAGTGATGAAAAGGCTCTTACCAGTGCATCGAGGAAGTCATTGTACTTTTGATATTTGCCCTGCTTGTCATTTTCACAGTATTGGCGAAACAGCAATCTTCCGATGGGTTGTTGGTCAACTATGTATGAGTATTTCACATCAATTTTGTTTTTTAAATCAAGACAGTGAGATATGTGAGGAAACTGCAGGATTTTACGCCATTTCTTGCTTTTACCTTTATTATTATCTGAACCACCTCAAATAAAAAAATAATTATATAGTTTTGAAATGTGAGTTTCTTATATTTTTTCCCTGACTTGTGCAGGCCAACACTTTTGCCTTACAACCATTTCAGGTAAATAAAACTCCAGTAAAATATTAAAACATAACCTCTTTTGATAAAATCTGCGGTCGGGAACACGTCAGCAATTTTATACTTAGAATTATTTTCCCTTTTTGGGTCTTCCTGGAAATTCAGAAAAACAAACCAAAGAGAAAAACTAAACTAAACATCGAATTGTGCGGCTGCAACGCCACATCCATAACATATTCTGATTATTTCAGTACAGAATTTATTTTATATATTTTACAAAAGAACGCAGATTTACACTTCAGTCACCTGATTATTTATTTATGTGCACCGAGTTGAGTTCAGAGAAGAAACAATTACATAAGCGTCAACTTATGCCTCCTTAAGGAGTTCTAATCATGAAATTCTCTTTCGAAAAACACACCAAAGGTATATTAATAAGAAAACGAACTCGGTGACAACCCCTCGATTTATGGGCAGTTTAAGTTTAAATTCGCATCGTTTTCTGTTCTCACCTTCTCTTGCTTTCAGATACACTGTATTCGCGACAATATTTTCTAGCTCCATCAATTCCAGCTTGGCGGTTATCCCGGTTCCCGGGTCGAAACCGACCCTCTCCCATTAAAACGAAAACAACAAATTATTGGGGTGTGGTAAATGCACACGCGAAATTTCGAAAATGGCGATATCCTTACGAACACCTTTCAAAATTCATTTTGTCAACAATTATTTTTTGCGGTGAGCCTGGGGCGAATGAAATAAATAAAACCTATTTCAACAAATTTGAGCTCACTTAATTTATTTCTCCTTGAGTGGTAACGAAACGGATATTTAATTAAAGAGATAAAATGAATCTTCACACATCAATATTTTTTCGATTCTCGATTTGCGAGCAGCGTCTGCTGGATACCGCCGGAGTCAAATAGACAACTTTCACGCCTTTTTACCCTTTTTGTCTTCCCTTGGTTTAGCTTTTGTTAAAATTATTTTTCGATATTTCTAACAAAATTCTGAGGATTATTTTCTGCGATGCAGGATATTAAAAATATTGTTTTGTTTCTGCGGTATATTTTTTTTTTTAAAACGTTTCAGAGAAACTTTATCGGGGGGATGTTGGCTGTACTGATTTGAATCTCTTCATGGACACCGCATTCTTTGAATGGGGAAAAGAGACAAACGTCCCGTAATTTGAATTTTTATGGAAATATATTTACGATAAAGGTCATAGAGTCTCGTTCCAAGGTACTGAAGTCCTCCTCATTGAGTACTATTGAAAATAATTGGCTGTTATAAATTTTACATGTTATTGCCAAAACATGTTAATTGGAAATACTGGAAGAGGTTTGGGGGGGAGATAAAAGAACGGGGAAAACCAAAAATCATCGTAATTGGGACTCATAATATGTTATTAGGGAAGACAGAATTTAATTTCGGATTTTAATCAGTAGTATGAAAAAACTTTCCCTCTCTGGAAATTTTAAAAGCATAAAAATGCTTTGTTCGAGATGCCAAAAGCACAATAGCCTGTCCCCTTCATGATAAAAAATTATTTTATTGATCAATAATTCCAAACATTGGGTGTGAATCTTCGAAAGGATAATTTCTGATGGTGAACGAGCAGTAGTTTGGATCTAAGAAAAGAAAATGTCCCAGTTTGGGAGGCACAAAACGACTTTTTGCGAGACTGGTTCGGTTACCAATGCCTAGGCTGCCATTAATTCAAATCAAGATTGCTGTGCTCGCGACATAACAGCAATGAAAACAAGGTCGCAGAGCAGGTCCAATTTTCATAAGACTCTCCCCCGTATGAAAAAAACTCTTGCATAATCCCACCTTCTCCCTTCCTCCCCAGCAACACCCGAAAAATGAAAAATTACCGGTCCTCAGTTGGGCGAAACTCCACGCACCGGTCTGATATGAATCAAAACAAATATGGCCGCTTTGTAGCAAAAGATCTAAATTAGCATGTTGCACTTTCTCGTGCGATTGCAATCACTCATCCACCCAATGGGAGAAAGAGATACAGTATTTTTCCTTAAGGGAAATTAAGACTTGGGTTATTTTATGAGGGTGAAATAAGAAACGGTCGTTATGTCAGGTTTCGCTGTCACTATTTGGATCCGACGTTGACTTTACCGCAAACGAGCGAAGTTTATTTTTTATGAGCGGAAAACTTTTTCGCTTTTATTTTCGGTATAATGCTGAATAATAAAAACTTGTCAAATTTATATCTCTCCTCTCATAGTTAGTCTGCTAACTTTCTCAGTCAGGCACTCGATCAAATAAATTTCAACTCCCGACAGCATTCCCTTCCTTTGATAGGGAATATTCATCTGCGTCAGAAACACTTCAACGAGCAACAGCGAAACAAAGAAATAACAATAAAATGGAAAAACTAATGAGCCGCGTCGTTCTGTCCCAAAGGACCGACAGAAGGACAGTCCCGCCGTTCCTGTCGTCCCGCAGGAACAGACGGAGGATTGTGTCGGTTTTGCATAAACGCGTGCGTAACAGCCGATTAAGTCACCGATTGAAATAAGTCCTTATGGTTATCCAAGGCGCGTGTGGAGCAGCTAGGCAAGAAACCATTCGATGATTATGACAAAAATTACTATAAAAAATTAATGTTTATAGATATCACTTAATCGATTGCCATGAATGCGGCGACGAGAACCGACACCGACCACACTGGTCATGTTGTTACATTGTTTCAATTTTAAGTATTAGCGGATATTGTTAAGTGGAGATCAGAATTTGGCGAGGATGCACGTTCAGTATTATCAGTTTTTTGTTTTTCTAACTTTTCTCAACATTTGCTTCGTCGACGGAAGTTCGCCGGAAAAGTTTCGGGCGCAGAAAAAGACGCTTATAAAGAAGTACATGCGGAGATTGAAAAAGCAAGAGGGTTTCATTCGTCTTGTCAATGGAAAGGGAGCATATGAGGGTGAGTACCCCTTTCTGTATTTATTTATTCTTCTCAGATTTGAGACTTCGAAAATAATCTGATTTAAAAATATATTAATAATTATTTTAGCTGATTAAATAGTGTTTTCCTGTGACTTTTTTTTGATTCCCACTTCGACTTTTTTCCCCAAACGGGAGAGGAAACAGCTTTAAAAACTTAGTAAACCCTCGAGGAACTGTAAATCAAAAGAAAGAAAAAATACTTAATATAAATTTTTAATTTTATAAATTTAAAACTTGAAAACAAACTGCCCCCCCAAAACATTCATTCAAAATTTATGACTTCCCTTATTGTTTTGATATTTAATATTCTCCTGACTTTTATTATCTTTTAAAATTTCGTATAAACTTTTTCTTAAGATGAATGAATTACTTTTGCGGATCATCGAAATCTGAATAAAAATCGAGAATCAATTTTGCCCATCGAAGTGGAAAAGAAAAGTCCGACACGTGGAATGAGATTTTCGTTCTCGAAGAAAGACTTCCTCGAATAAAAAAGGTCAACGTTATGCGTATGTTATGAAAGTCACGTATCTCGAATAGAAGAAATTGATGAGTTAGTGAAAACAAAAACAATCCTGACGGAGGAGGAGGAGTCGGATTGTAGGCAACAGCATTTTTCTGTTCCGTTTTCAGTCTTTCTTAATGAACACGTTATTAGTTAATGCATTAATAGGGCCATTGATTGAGGAATGATGAAAATTTCACTTCGATACGGTGGACCCAAATCACTGTCATTTACAGTTCCCCCGAAGTGTGTTTCTAACGTGAGAGAGAGAGAGGGAGAGAGAGATCAGGTTTTTGGGGCGTTGTTGCGAATTACTCTTTTGTGATAAATTGTTTTGTCATTTGTATTTTATTACCGTGTTTGAAAAACAAGTCAAATTAAACTCATAAATCTCTCCTCTGTCGATGCAGAACTTCCAAACTGTACGTGAAATGCATCAACCCCCCCCCCCCTCACCCCTTCTCCCTCCATCAGAACTCTTTTGGCAGGGCCACAACATGTCGGCGAAAACTGTAAATTGATATCCGGGGCTAACAGTAGTTCAAGGTCGCTCTACAGCACCAAATAAAATTGCCCTCCCCTCGATCTACCCTTCGTTAATCACTGCGCTCAAGATTAATTGCTTTTAAAAGACTTCTTGTTAAAAATTAATTCGGGAAAACCTTCTGAAAAAATTGATGGTTGTTTTAATCGATTGCATCTCCCGTAACCCTGACACGAGAATCGCTGACGGAAGCCATTTTTAATTGCATTCCGATCTGGAAGGCAATGGAGACAATCCCTGCACCACCCCCTCGTTAAAGAGTTTCCTCTCACCTTTCAGGAAATGTCGAGATCCATCACATGGGCAAATGGGGCAGCATTTGCGACGACGAGTGGGACATGGCCGAGGCGAACATCGTCTGTCGGTACCTGGGCTACAAAAAGGCACTGAAAGCGACACACGACTCCTTCTTCGGTTCTGGCAGAAGTAAGTCCTCCTCTAATTCCATCAGCCTTGAATTTCCCTTTGCGATCATTAGGATTAAAATTTTTTTGCTTTTTTTTGCGGTCGTTTATTTGAAAATCCCATCATAACCATTAAGACAAGGACGAGAGTTGAAAACTGAAATTTATGGCGACTCGGGTTAATTGCAGGGAGATTCTGGATGGACAACTTGTACTGCGATGGGACGGAGAAGACGCTGTCGCAGTGCAGGTTCGACGGTTGGGGGAAGAGCGACTGCACGGAGGGGGAGGCCGCCGGGGTGGTGTGCGACACCCCCGAGGCCCACATTCAGAAACCGGTCATTACAAAACCGCCGAAAATTAAAATTAAGGTCTCTATTATTTGTAAGTGATGGATAAGAGAGAGAGATGGTTTACCATTGGGAGAGAGTCAAATGAAGCTGATGAAATGGGGCTTTTCAGGACAAATCAAAGGAGGAGTTCAAATTGAGACTCCGAGGAGGACGCATCCCCAACGAAGGGAGGGTGGAAGTCAAAATCGGAAATTCAGGTGAGAATCCATGAGAATCACTTTGAGTGGTGCAAATGAAAGGTGATATTTACTGCCAACAGAGTGGAGTGTCATTTGCGGTGACGGTTGGAGTCTCCTCGAGGCGAACGTCGTCTGCAAGGAACTGAATTTCGGTTATGCGAGTGACGCCGTCCAAACCGACTTCTTCGGCGGGAACAGCAGCCAGATGATCCTCAGCGGGGTGCAGTGCTGGGGCAACGAAACGGGACTTTCCAGCTGTCTGCACGACGAGATGGGAAAAGTCGAATGTCCCGGAAAGAGAAACCACGTGGCGGGGGTCGTCTGCGTTCCGAGTGAGTGAACCTCTTCTCAATGTTCCTCCGTTACCACTCCTAACTCCTCATTCCTGATTTCAGTGATGGCGGATTTAGTGATAGACTACGAGGAGATAATGCGAACCATACATCTGGAGGACAGACAGCTGTACTTCCTGCAGTGCGCCATGGAGGAGAACTGCGTCGCTTCTCAGGCCTACCAAATACAGAAGGACGACCCCAACGGTTGGCACCTGGAGACCAGAAGATTGCTCAGATTCACCGCGAGGATCCCCAACATAGGCACCGCTGATTTCAGGCCCTTCATCCCGAAGCACCTCTGGGAATGGCATGCCTGTCACATGTAAGCTCCCCAAGCCCTCTCTCCCCGAGAATCCCACTCATCCTCCATCTCTTCAGGCACTACCACAGCATGGAGGTGTTCGCGACTTTCGACATTCTGGACCGCAACGGGACCAAAGTGGCGGACGGGCACAAGGCCTCCTTCTGCCTGGAGGACAATCAGTGCCTGCCGGGGATCGAGCCTGCGTACGCGTGTGCGAACTACGGGGACCAAGGCATTTCGGTGAACTGCTCCGACATATACAGGTACAACATCGACTGTCAGTGGATCGACATAACGGAGCTCAATCCCGGGATCTATCAATTTAAGGTAGTCCGCCTCAGGCACGAGATCTGGGAGGTCTTTCTCGGTGACTGACACTTTTCTCTTGTCCAGGTGTCCATAAACCCAGAGTTCAAGGTGGCGGAGATGACATTTGAGAACAACGCAGCGATGTGTACGCTATACTACACGGAGACTTACGCTTATGTTAATAATTGTTCACTTGCGAGGCCATGACTTAAGACTCAGTCAATAAATTTTAAATTTATTTGAAACTGCCATAAATTTTAATAGAATATAACTCAATGAATTCATCACTTAATCTCGTTTTGAAATTGTCATCTTTGAGAGAAAATAACTGACAAAGGTTCCGGTTTATTACTAATGTAATAAAAGTCTAAATTTATTGTAGCAGAAGTCGTGCACGTCCCAGAGGCTCAAAACTCACCAATACACTCTCCCCTTCGCCTCCCATAATCGAAATTCATTATCCCCTCGAAAACATTGTACGGTTTCCGGACGGAAATTTCAATATGTCAATCACCGCACTTCCTCGAGAGTTAAAAAAGCGAGGAAGTGCGCACCCCTTAATGAAACCAAAAGCAACCGAATGTTTCGTAAAGAGAATGGACGATAAACATGCGAGTTAAGATTTACAACCAACAACCGATTTTCTGTAGAAAAGTCGCATTGCACACCGGTCGTGCCCGGTGTGTCGGTTTCCCTCCTCGTGAAAAAGGGTTGCTTCTCCGCGTGCCTACCGCACGTCACCTCGCATGAGTCACCCCAACACAGGGGTGATGTAACACTGTCTCTGGTGTTCGACCAGTCAACGTTTCCCCCTCGTGTTTAATCGAAGGTTCGCTTTGCGAGACGATGTTTCCCGTTCGACTGTTGTGGGTGTTTTCATTGTGGGCAACGGCTTTTTCCCAGTCGGAGTACAATGAGTACAACTCCACCGGGGCTTTGTTGTACGAGAAAAGAGGAAACGTTTCTCTCATCGGTGAGTTAATTTTCAGTGTAGTCATGGAGAAAAGATGTCGATTGGTGTTTGTTTTGAAAGGGTTGTTCGATCGTCGTTCCGGGAAAGAGTGCAATGGGGAGGTCGTACGAGGGCTGGAAGAAATCCTATCGGCGATTTGGACGGTGGAGGCACTGAATGAGTACCAGTACCTCCCGGGGATGACCATAGGTATGTCATTTGGTGTACCACTCATCGGAGTCCTCCATCTAACCACAGTATCGTTTTCGAACGTCAGGTTTATCGATATTCGATGTTTGCGAGTCTTTGAGCGACCGAACCTCTTTAGAAAAAATGGCGGCGGAGGTCTCACTTCTCGACGAGGAGGCAACAAACATGGGTTTGTATACATGCAAATAGGGAGCAATTAAAACAAAATTGGCTGCACATAATGGAGAAATATTAATATATCGTCAAAATTGGAGCGCGAAGAGCTTAATTTAATACTGCGATGAAAAAGATTCGTTAATTTTGTAAGCTTTGATAAGAGATTATGTTAAGGGGGAAACTCATTTCCTTAAATTTTACAATTTATTTAAGGGTAAAGGTTTATGGGGTGGGAGAGGGTGTTTTTTCGCTCGAATATGCCCCTTTTTTATTCACCCCTCTGCATAGACCTGAAGGCATACTCCATTACGAATAAGAGCATTGGAAAAACGTTTTTTCAAAGGCATCATAACAACGGCGGAAATTTCTAAAAAGCTTGAGGGTATAAAGAGGTTTTCCGACAGCAACGTCCTCCAAATCAAACATATTGTCAGCGATCATATGCTCACCGATATAACGATCCAGCTCTTAATTAACCTGCAGTGGTCGAATGTGAGCGCGGCCATTTTCGATTCGCTGACAGCTATGAATTCGTTCAGCGATAGAGCTTCCGAGGAAGAGATCTTCATCCAGGAGAAAAAGCTCTTGAATTGCAGGTAGGCGATGCCGTGGCTGCTTAACATTCAGGCGATGAGGGGAATCGCTTCCTTTGATTTTCAGCAACTCGTGCGTGCATGTCGAGGGTTTTCGAGAAGTCGAGCAATCCATTGTCGTTGTGATCGCATCATTTTCTAACATCGCCCGCCTCGCTGAAGGATTCCGGGAAAAGCCCATCAAGCTGATTTTAACGCCGACTGATTTCATATTCGATTTCGGTTTGTTAGGTAAAAGCAGACATGAAAGAGATCACGTTGGTTTATTGGATTTTTATTCCGCACCCTTTTGCGTTTGTTTCAGAGTTACCAAAGGACACGATAATCATTCTCCCATCGATGCAGGATCAAACAGCGATGTCGGAATATCTGAAGAACATTCTGCGTCGCAAGGGCTTCTTCGTCCACAAACCCCCCGTGAAAGGGCCGCTCTTCGTGGGAACGGCGACGACCATTCTCCGTTTGTTGAAACCCCTCAGAAGGGGTTTCAACTGCGGGGATGAAAATTCTCCCTGCTCCCCGTTAAATCATTTAATGGGAGGAATTAGGGACAATAAAACCCGTTTACAGGGCCACGAAACGACGGAAATCTCACCTGATGACGTAGAAGAAGCTTTAAAAGTGCTAAAGATAGAGCCGAACTTAAACGATGAAATGTTCTTGTGCATCGCTTCCGTTATGAACGCGAATGCAAGCGAAGACGTCGCCATTTTCCAAGTGTTTAATTTCCAGATGAAAACGTTTCAGGCGGTCCCCTTAATGATCAACGACCACCCGTTGTCCCCTCATCAGACGGGGGGAAGTGTGGCGAGGGAAGCTCGGATACAATCACAAACGAAATCCCGACGAAAGGATCTGTCGGCCAGTCTTTTCCAGGAGGAGGGGAGCCCCTCGACAGAGAACATTCCAGAGGGAAATGTAAGCACTGCAACGACAGCAGTAGACGGCGACAGCTCTCAGGTGCCATGGCGCTACCTCACTTGGGTTTCCATTAACGCTTGTGTGGGTTTAGTGGGCATCACGTCCACCTTATCAATTATGTTGTTCATAATCGTGAAGATGTGTAAGAATAATATTCTTGAGGGGTCGCCATACTTCACGCTCGTGCTGATGACATCCGTTGTGCTGACCTACGTGTCTTCCCTCCCGTTTCATTTGGAATTAACCGATGAGGGATTTCTTTGCCGGTACAGAAAGTGCGCTCCCCCTGTTGTGTTTGCTGTTCTGTTCTCCTTGTTGCTGTCGAGGAGTCTCATGGTCGCGTTCAGTGAAAGCGGTGGGGGTAACGGTCATATAAACGGGTATCTGCAGTCCGTGTTGTGTATTTTCATGATCGGAGTGCAGGTTTCCATGAGCACACAAAACTGGATCTCTGAAAAGAGCAATCACGACTCGATGTGTGTATATGAGAAGTACGAAATAATATTCACTCTCGTTTATGATTTTTTTCTGCTGATTCTGCTGGCTTGCGTCAGTCCTTTTATTGTCCGTTCGAAGAGAAACTGTAACGAAGGATTACTTTTTTCCATCAGCGTATTTTTTATAGCCATCGTATGGTCGGCCTGGATCAGCTTTTATGTCCTCCTTCCAAACGAGCACAGAGATTCCGCGGTTGTTGTGGGTCTCAACTCGACCGCTTCCGTCCTCCTCTTCTGCCTTTTCATCCCCCAAATGTACCTCATGGCCGTCCCCTTCTCCCGGGACCGAACCATTCGGGAACTATCATCCCTCGACACGACCGCCCTCGCAGGCGGCTCTCACCCCGACTTCAAGTCCAATCTCGCCCTTAACGACTGCGCTTTTGGCAGTTATAAGAACTGTCAGATGGGGTGTGCCAATCCGGGCTTTCTCACGAATCGGCCAAACGGCAGCAGCAATCCCGGGGGGACCGACAGCTTCATCGGGGAAGCCAGGACTCCGGAACCTTCACATTCCAATTGAAATCCATCGCACCCATGTCAGATAAATGTGAAAAAAGAGACGGTGAATTTAACATGTTCTGAATTCTGCAAAGGCAGTGGGAGTGGTGCAGTTAGTAATTCACTCTATGTGCTCAATAAACTGGAAATTGAAGCATCTGGGAAGAGGAGATTGCCTTAAAGAGGTTAAGCTCTGTGCTGAGGCGCATAAAGGTGTCTCTTTGGGTAAGATAAGCGAGAAGAAGAGGTTCAATTCTTTTGAGTTAGGTGATCGGCGGAAAAACTCAGCTAACACCACAAAAGACTTTATGTCCTATTCAGTTAGCCATTAAAATGGGTGTCTCCAGAGACGTCGGAGTCCTTCATCTTGATTTTGGACTTTTCCAACAGCAAAATAGTGGAGGAGACTTTTTATTTTGCATTCTGTCCTTTAAAATGGTTTTTATAAATAAATTTTTTTGAGTAAAAGTTGGAAAGTGGAATTTCCTGAAAATGGATTACACTGTTTCCCTTGTGAATTTTTTTTTCTACTGGAATTTTACTTTTTGTCCTTTTCCTTCTCCTCATATTCCTCCCAAATTTTTTTACTTTCACGTCCCCCATTTCGCACTGATGCTTTTCTGTCATGCGCCTGCCACGAGATAAAGAAAAGAAACAAAGAACAGATCACCGGAAGAAGAATGAAAGCCCTGTCAGGTCCAGCCAAAGCAAAGAAGAAAGGAAGTTAATGGTTTTTTCCACCCGAACTCTCGACGCCATTATCTGAAACCAAACGAACCGCAAAATTTTGCTCTAATTTGTCGCTTCTTCAACCGATGTGACTAGGGTTTTTCGATCGAGGGCATGCGTCGTCTCCTTCTGAAGAGGCCAGTCTTTGACGGAGGTACCCTCTAAGGTATTTGTGACGAACTCGAAGAATTCAATGTTGTAACGCAATCAAAAAACCTCACGTGTTCAGTTTGGTTAATCGGACGAACAGGAAATGCTCAACTTCCGGCGGATATATACCACTTTTGAGGAAGACAACAGAAGAATCACAATTTGCATCGTGTATCTGACCTTGCTGCTGGACAACATGCTTTTGACTATGGTGGGTGAGTAAAAATCCGTGTTTTTCAACCCCGAAGACTGCACAGGTTAAACTTTTAACTTTTTCAGTGCCGATAATGCCCGATTTTCTTATAAACTCGGAGACGGAGGGAAATCAATTGTCGGAAAATTCCTTCGTCGAAGGTTATAGAAACTCCCATCCGGATTTGGTGTTTCCGGCTCATTTCGAAAACGCCACTCGAATGGATTCTGTCTTCGATATCAACAGCGAAAGTGGAAAAATCGGACTGCTGCTTTCGTCCAAGGCTTTGGTTCAGCTGGTTCTAAACCCTCTCACCGGCGCTGTCACCATGCGTTTGGGTTACCACCTCCCTCTGTTCGTGGGCACTTGTTTGTTGCTGGTATCGGCCGTGAGTAAGTTTTCTGCTCGTTCCTGGCTTCCCTGCATTTCCATGTCGCTAATAAATTTTATCGAAAGTTTTTGCTTTCGGAGGAGGATACCTGACGCTGTTCTTGGCGAGGAGTTTGCAGGGTGTGGCCTCTTCCTGCATTGGAATAACAGGTGAAGGGTGGTGAGTCGCGCGGTTTTTTCACATTCACAGGGTGTTTTCTTCCAGGGATGTGTTTGGTGGCGGAGACGTACCCGAACGAACCTGACCGCAGCAAAACGATGGGTTTTGTTTTGGGCAGTGTGGCAGTCGGCGTGTTGATAGGTTATCCTTTCGGGGGATTCATGTATGAATGCCTGGGAAAATCCGCACCCTTTCTCGTCGTCGTTGTGTTCATCTGTCTCGATGGAGGTGAGATCCAAACGGATTTGTTCTGAATTGTGTATTGAATCGTGTTTTTGTTTATGCAGCTCTGCAGTTGTGCTTATCCAGCTTGAAACCAGCAGAAGAGGTGAGTCAAATGTCCTCTCCATCGGAATAAAGCGTGAATGGGTCGATTATTTCCAGAAAAAATTCCAAAATGTCGGATGGTTTCGGGTGCTCAAGAGCAGAAAAATTCTCCTGACGGGTTGTGCAATTGGTATTTCCACTTCGACAATAGCAGTATTGGAACCGTTTTTACCGGTGTGGCTTTTGAGGGAAATCAAACCGAAGGTAAATGAGTACTTTGAAGATTATGTGACGATGGTAACGAGTTCATTTTGTTTAAGAAATGGCAACTGGGGACGGCGTTCATACCAGACAGTCTGGGATACGTCATGGGGACCAATTTGGCCGGTGTTTATGCATACCAAATCGGGCGTCTGAAGATAGCTTTCCCGGCCATGATCCTGGTCGGACTGGCAGCTTTTTTGGTTCCCTCCGCCAGAACAATGCTGCAGCTGGTCGTTCCCCATTTTCTTCTGGGGTTCGGAATCGGGGCGGTGGATGCCGCTTTGGTACCACTTCTCGCCGGTCTCGTGGACGGAAAGAACTCCACCCACTATGGGACAGTGTATGCGATGCAGCAAATGGCGGTCAGTTTGGCGTACGCATTAGGTGAGGTATAGGGGATGAAAGGGGAGGTTCAGGGGAGCTGTGTACCGAAAGGTGAGCGTTTGCAGGTCCCGTATTCGGGAGCGAAATGGTCCGCGCTGTCGGTTTTCCATGGATGATGAGGATATTTGGTATAGCGAACGTTCTGTATTCTCCGTTGCTATTGATGTTGGAACGATTCGTCGATGAGGTAATGAGTTTTAATTAAAAATTAAAAATCCCTTAAATAAACAAAATGATGGTTCTTCCAGGACAACTCGGATGAAGAAAGTGAGATCGTGAATTACACAAAACGAGTCAACGGGGGTTACCAGAGGTATTACGAGCTCGAAAACAGTGAATGAATCTTGGCAGAATGTTTCACAAATGTTTACAAACGGGAGAAAAGAAATTAAGATGTCGAATGAAGAAACAAACTTCGTTTATTTTTCTAACCCATAAACACGCGCGACTACGGCCAAGTTTACAGCCGTAGTTACCCTCGTGGGAAAGAAAGGATCAACCGACCTTCGACCACCTTCAGGAACCTTCAGGGAGAGTACACCCTTCATGAGGGGAACTCCCCGTGAGCTGCGACCGCTGTTGTAACCCATTCGAAATAAGGAATACACTCATAATTAAAAAGGGAAAACTTTCTTCTGTCGATCCGTGCCAAAATCACAGTTTTCGAAAGAGGAAGACCGATTTCTGTCTGGCGACCCAGTTGGGGATGGCCAAGTAATTGGGTGTCCGCCTCTTCGCCAGAAGAAAGCGGTCGGGCATCTTGCCAGACCACTTCGCTTCCTCCTTCCCACAAGAACCACCTCTTTATCGGTTAATTTGTTAATTGGATTGAGGAGCAGTGAAACCCTTTCGGAGACCCAAACTGTCCCGATATTTGGTGTCGCTCTCTCCCGAAACTCCTTAATAACCCACCATATTAATTCCTCTCTGTCCCCAATTATTTACGAGGGAAAACTTAATTTCGTTCCGACATCGGCGACCTGAGTAACCACACCTGTTATCGAAATCATTACCTTTTCATATGGTTTTAATAATCTTAAAGAGTCGTTAAACGGGCGGCGGATTGTTTAAGATAAAACTTTGGGGATTACAAACTTTTCCATTAGATCCACGTGTAATATTCCTCGTTGGACTCATCGGAGGTTTAATACTTAATTAGAATAACCTCTTCATTTTACCGTAGTTTGTTCTAATGTGTAATCTACTTTCGAACAATTCCTTATCCTGGCGGTTTGGGGGTGGAGATGAAAGGGGTGAAGAGCTCAACGTTGCCTGGAGAAGCAATTTCACGATTTGGACAGAATATTTCCAATCTGAAAGAAACAGAATAATATTAAGTTTTTCGAAAAAAATACGAGAGAAAATTGTGAGTTTCAATTGCAATGATGACAGGGTTGCAGAATTTACCCCCTGATCGGGTTAATTAGAATGAAGAACAACCGCCGGCTGGAAACGAATGTCATCTGATGCCAAACGGCGGGCGAAGAAGAAAATTAAAATCGTGGACTTCTTTGTTGGGAGAGAGTAATAAAATATGAAATTAACTGAGGCGGACGAAGGTTACAATAACAAATAAAACGTTATATAAAACGGAGCTCGGGAGGACGTGTTCGGTGCATGTCGCTTCAAAGAGGAGTAATCCCGGATGAAGCGAAAGGGAAAATGGAGCAAAGCTTCGAGGGCGCAGGCCCCCAAAATCTGGAGGAATGTTTCGGGGGGGCGGGAGGAGAGGGGCCATGAGGGAATGCACCGAAGTACCGGGCAGCATCCCAGGAAGATTAGTTCGCAGGCTGCCGATGAGCTAAACGAACGCACTTCGTGAGCTTTCGCCGCGAGTGAGTGCTTTCTCACTTCTTTGTTTAAAAAAAACAATTTCGCCCGCAATTATGTCCGCAATTTCGATCTGAGGGAGAAACGCGAGAGAAAATGCGAAAGTCTTACGGGGGTTGTTCGATTCGGCCGTAGCATAATCGCTCGCGAGGTGAGTTTGGATACCCTTTACTCTTATCAGTGTCACCTATCGCATCCGTTTCGCATCTACAAAACATCGGAAACACTCTACATTTGGAAGGAATCCATCATTTATCAAAAAGATGTTGTTTTTGGGGGGGGAAATTCCTCTGTGAGTTATTGAAACACAAAAAAATACAATCTGCATTGCACTGTGTTTTAAGAATCGGTTGAAATAATACGTCGGGAACAGTCGAACAGGTTCAGGATCTGTTCAGGTCACACCTAAAAGAATTCTACGGGAAGAGAAACCTCACAAATTTTTCCCCGCGAGCCACCATGAAAAACTCCAAGTCCTGCTGATTTTTATTCTTTTAAGTGGATTATACAATCCATTAATTAAATTGCTTGACAGTCCCGCAGAGTTTTCAACTTGAATTAAATTATTCAAATAAAGTGCTAAATTTCGAGACTTTTGCGTGGGCCCGCTGAAGGTCTGCTCTTTGGGATGATTTCTCCCGATGGCAATTACTGCTTCGAGAGGGTTGTGCGAGGGGGGGGGGGGTGAAGGGGGGCGGCGTGAAAGTGGGGTTGATGCTGCCGCGTTCACGTGACCGCAGAAGGAGAAAGGAAACTCTCGGCCAAAAGTGTGTTTCATGTAACCCACGTCAAAGTTGTCGTTAACTGACCGACCGCGTTTGACCTTCGGAGCTTTTACGAGTGACGGGTGAATTTGACGAAAGCTCCAAAATAACCGCACGCGCGACGACCACTCGACCGATGAAAATTGCTAAATTTCGACCTCCCAACCGATCAGCAATGAGCTCTAACGACGAAAAAGCTGATAGTTATTCCAAAAGTTGTTCAAATGATGGCGATATACTAAACATCGTATATTTTACGAATGTCAAAAAGCATTTATACATAATTCATCGATGACAGAATGTTAATATTCTTAACCTCTTTAATTGTCGATAAAATTAATTAAAATGTTGACAATTCTAATTCGAACAAACGAAGGGAGCGGTCTTTGCTGACGGAAATGGGGACTTGAGGTGCATCTCAGGGCCCAACGAAAGGGTTGTCATGTCTGTTTTCCACGTCCTTGGCATCGTCCTTTTAATTTTCCCACTTTGCAATAAGGCTTCATTATAATCTTGTAAATGAACGGAGGCCTCATCACTCCCCGACAACCGCATCTTTTCCAAATTACAATCGTCCCCGGGCTCAGTTTTATAAGATTTCGAAATAATAAGCACGCTAACATCAAAGTGGCTTACAGCGGAGACATTGATTTTCTTTCCTTTTTTCCTTCGGATTTACACTAACCCACTTGTGACAACGTCGTGTCCATTTTTCCTTTCTAATTTTCCCAAATTAACTTCGCCTCCGTTCTTTTCGTGTTTTTTTCCCCCCCCAAAGCGTCGGCAGCTCCTTCGCGCAAATCTCTCAAAATCAACGTAACTTATAATGACAGGGCATTGCCCTTTTCTATTCCACCTGTCCTTCACAAATGGTCGGGCATTTGTCACCTCCCGTCGGACCTTTGCCTCCCTTTACACTTTTCCAGGGGTTTCTTTCCCCTCCGATATCGATCGTCTGTTATTTTCGATTCTCATATTTTTTAACAAATCCTTTAAAAACTTTCCCTTTTGTGTCCAGTGTTTTCTCTAACGATGACTTTCCCAACCCTTTTTCTCAAGATTGTTAAAGGGGTGATTTTATTACGTGGTTGAGAAAATCTGTTCCTCCTTGCACAGTGGAAGGTTTTTATTCACGCATTGCACACAGGCACCTCTAAAAGTATACCCCCACAATTGTATCGGTTTCGTTTACAGGCAAATGTCCGGCGCTGCTGTCTGAGGAGTTTATCAAAGGATCAACATGGTTTCATACAGCGGAAGAAGCGAACACAGAAAGACAAGAAGCAAAAGACAAACCGGCTCCGAGGAATAAGAAAGAAAAAAAAAGAAAGCATAAAAATCAAATGAAACCCGAAATCGATAATTCGCATTTCCCTTTCAACCCCAACGAAGTTCAAACTAAATGGAAAAACGATTTAAATGAGAAACTAAAATGGTGAATCATAGTTACAACAGAACGACGATTGATATGAATGATATTAAGGTCAATCTAAGCGAAATCTACTCGAATCACCCGGCGGCGTTCGAGGAATGGCTCGTCAGCGAGACCAACGAGGGCCTCCTCAGGAAGATAACGGAGATGAAGACGCAGAGACAGAGGGAGGGGGAGGAGAGGGGCGAGAGGAGGCTCAGCAGAAACAATTCCGTCACTTCGGAGCTGTTCCAGGTTTGGGTGTCCTCGCCGAAGAGCACTAAATCTCACAATGGGCAAGTAGTCGAAACATTTGCTTTTCCGATATCGAAAATCCACCCCGAGTCCGCCCCCACCCCCTTTTATTCCTTTTTTATCAAATTTATTCCTTCCAGGCGAGAAATGAACGGTCCTGGGCCCAAACCTCCCTTAATGAATATTGGGCGGGGCCTTCGCGAGAAAAATGTCATTAAAAGCAGAAATCGCTAATGACTTTAAACATGGCTACCGTTGGGGGTGGGAGGGGGTGGAAATGAGTTGGAAACAAAAGTTTTTCCCGAGGAGACCCGTCGTGCATAAATCCACCCCTTGAGGGTGTGGCCATTTGAGTGATTTGTGGTCATTTGTCGGAGTCCGATGCTGATCAGCAACAGAAACGACAGGTCCTCCCTTGTAATATTTCACCCTCGAGGTTAGGGGGAGTTTTTTCTATTTGAAACAACGGTCATTAAGATTTGGTTTTTGTCGGATCACTTCTTTGAGGGAAACAAAAAAATGAGAATTTAAGCGAACATTACATCGAAATCAGGGTGAGGTTTTCTCTCTTTAAGGGTGGATTCTTTAAATTTTATCAGTTTTGGAGGGAAAAAGAGTGGAAAATTCAAGGAAAAGAGGGGCATTCGTTGGGGCTGAAAAGCCGAGAGAGAGAACAATGGGATCCCTCCACAAAAAACCCTTAAAGAAATGTCAACAACAGAATATCTAAAAAATTCAGCGACCCCCTCCGGCCTCGGAGAAAACAAAGGGAGTCTAATTAAAGAAGAAATTTAACTGAAATTTGAAGGGGGCGTTCGGAAAAGCGAGGGGAGCCCCGTTCGATGGACGAAAGCGACTTCTTCATGGAGCTCATTCGCGACGTCGCAACCGAACTCGACATCGACGTCCTCTGCCATAAAATACTCATAAACGTTTGTCTGCTGACTCACGCCGACAGAGGAAGCCTCTTTTTGGCCAGAGGACCCCCCGAGAAGCGCTACCTGGTCGCCAAACTATTCGACGTCACAGTGAACACAGGTGAGTGGATGTCAGTTAAAACCCCTCAGTTTATGAAACTCTTCTGAAAGTGTTACTCTGTTACAGAACTGGAGGAAGCCATTCAGAAAGTGAAGCACGAAGATCTAAAAATCCCCTTTGGGGTGGGCATAGTGGGCTATGTCGCACAAAGCAAGGAAATAATCAACATAAAAGACGCTTATAACGTGAGTGCTGACGGTTGAAATCTGTATCAATACTCTCTGAATTATTCTCTCGATTTTAGGACCCCCGATTCAACAGCGAAATCGACATGAGAACGGGGTACAAAACAAACCTGATTCTGTCGATGCCGATCTGCAACTACGACGGCGATGTCATCGGAGTCGCTCAAATCATAAACAAAACAAACGGATCGCAGGAATTCACCCAAAGAGACGTCGAAGTGAGTCAATTACCCAAATCCCTGAAAATCGATCAAAAAATAACTCCACGCGTTTTCAGGTTTTCCAAAGGTACCTCACATTCGGAGGAATCGGAATACAAAACGCACAACTATTTGAACTCTCCGTTCAAGAATACAAGAGAAATCAAGTAAGTATTATTGTATTGCTCTGCTGACTAATTTTCATTAGCTGACCTTAGTTGGAAACCTTTTTAGAAAATACAAATAAAAGGGGAGATAATTAGAAATATTTTCCTGAGGGGTAACAGCGTAAAGAGGTACACAACAGACAAACCGAACAATATTCCTTAAGAGTCGGGCTTTCGAAATTCCTTCGAGGGTCCTCGAGCTTTCGCTCCGTGAGGATCTCGACCTTTTCAGCTTTCCCACAGCCAGACTGCTCTCTTCTTTTCCTCCCCTGATCAGTTTCTCCTTTTCTATCTGGAAAACGACCGCAGCTACGATTGGGATTAAAATAAGCGAACGGGAAACCGTAATAAACGAAAAAAGACAAATTTATATGCATGAACGGTCCTCTCTGTAATATTTTCCGAAATGGTATGACCATTTCCGTATACAGTCTTCGGTATGAAAAAGGTTTCCCTCGAAAATATTTCTGTCTGATGAAAAGGCGGACACGGAATTATATTTGAAATTTATTTACGACGGGACGACGACGGGAGACACTCCCCCGCCCCATCGGCTAAAATAAACACTCCCCTTCGGGGATACAATCAGCGGAGGAACAGCCAATAAAAATATTGCGGCTTAATGAAACTTTTTTCGGGATTCAAAATCGAATTTTACGGATTCCATTAAATTATTTGTTTTATTCTGAGGATATTTTCGAAAGTGCTCCCCCTCCGTATTCTTTTCAACCCCCTTGTGTAACGTAAATTTAATTTTACATCAATATTTTCCGTAGAATTTGCATTGCTTTGATTGAGGAGATTTCCACCGACCGTTTAAATATTCGTATAACGCCTCTTTTGTAGTCTGAACCCGATTTGGATGTTAATTGGGGTTTATGTGTCTTTCCTGACAATCACAAAGAAACGTCCCCAACAGACACAGAGTGCCTCACTCGGACTGACATTTCCAAGTAAACATTTAACTGTATTCAGACAAAGGCTTTCCATTGTTTTTCCACGCGCTTAACCAAATACCTCGGGGCGGTCTTTTCGCCCTTTGATCGTTGGAATTAAAAAACTTTTCCCTCTCTCTCTCTCTCTCTCTCTTTAGATACTCTTACATCTGGCGAGGAGTATATTTGAAGAGCAAAGCAATTTGGAATGTTTGGTAACGAAGATAATGAGGGAGGCGAGGGATCTGCTCAAATGCGACAGGTGCGCAGTGTACCTTATGGATTTGGAAAGCTGTTCCGAGGAGGTGAGTTTATCCAACCGAAAAACAAGAAAAATTGTTCTTTGATGAGGAAAAATATTCAATAAAGCTCCCACCCCATCGCGAAAACCTTCCCTCGCACGTTTTGAATAACCCCGCCAATTTACATTTTTATTGGGACAATCGAATTCCCGCTCAGAAGGGGTTGTTCTTCGGTTTTTCATCCGCGTCTCAACCTGCTAATCACTCGAACTTGGCCCATATTTCGCCGCATGCTGTTGCAAACGTGACATTCATGCTAATTTTCAGGTCTCCGAGCCGACCCAGTTAGACCGTGTGTAAACATCGGAGCTTTTCACGGCTTCGGCCGAACCCTCTCGCGGAAGTAAATCCACCCCCGCGACCGATCCACCCCACAAACAACCCCAAACACTGGATAACCCTCGACGGCCTGCATAAGCTCTTGGCGGGCTGCGGGCCCTCGAAGGCCGCCGCAGCTGAACATCTGTTGGCTTTGCATAGCCGAGCTTTCCCTTCACTCTAAAGGGGTTTTTAGGTTAATAAGTTTTATTTGCTTTTCCACATGCCTGGTTCGTATAAAAGCTCCGCGTCTCGCGGCTTTTAATCATTTCGACTGACTCTGACTTTCGATTGAAATGACTCTTTATTTTTTTGTGTTTTTTGCGCTGTGCGCTTTCTGCGAGGTAAGTTCATTCTCTTTTGGTGTTGTTCCCGCTCGGAGGAAAAGACGGATTTGAGTTTTGACTTCTCTTTCGACAGGCTCAGGTTGTTTTCCTGACCGATACGACAGAATTGGGTTCCGACAGCAGCGATGAAAGTCTATTCGAAGGACACTTGGCGAGACAGGAACCGTTCAGACTCGTTGAGAATATGATCGACGAAGCCAGAACTGTTATTTTGGGAATACTCAGAGGAGATCTGTCGGATGAAATCAAAAAAGAGATCGAAGATAAAGACATCGATCTGATTGGGTCTTATAATGGGGTCTCCAAAGTGGTAAAACATTATTCTGTTTTTCATTCCATTTGGAGCTCTTCTCTCATTTTGTAACCCTTCCAGGTGAAAAAATGCCTGAGGAAAGCCAAAAACAAAGAAGAGGGGAAGGAAATAGTTAGAAAATGCTTCGACAGAGCGATGAGGGAGCGTCAGACAGAAGTCCCCGAAGAAGGAGGCCCCACGACAGCACAGTCCTGCATACAGGAGGCCATGTTCGACGCCTCGCAGGCGGCCGCGCCCCTCATGATGGAAGCCCAAGAACACGCCGCCATGTTCAGGGAGATGGTTCAGAAGGTATCGATTGCTTCCACCCCTTCCCTCTCCCTCTGAACGCCCCTAACGTTTGTCTCAACCCGACAGACCAGAATCAACCTGGCGAACTGCAGAGGACAGGAAGCGCCGTTCCAATGCATGATGGGAGTTTGGGCAGAAGCTCAGCAGAACATGACGTTCATGAGGGACCAGGTGATAGACATGATGCTCATCGCGAGGGATATTTACGTTCAGTACATGGACGACGTGCGGAAGTGTATAACACCTGTGGAGGAGGTCGAAGGGGATGACGAAGAAGTCGAGGAAGAGGAAGAAGAAGAGGGCGATTTGGTGGAGGAAGAAGAAACGAAACAGGACCCGACGTCCGCTACCCCTTCCAAATCCACACCTTCTTATTATGACATTGTGAACGAAGTCAAAAGAAAAGCTTTTGTTCAGACCCCGACAAAATGATCTCCACGAAATATATTTATAAATAACATAAATTAGTCCCATAATTTATAATAAATAATTATAACACCACCGGAAGCCGTTTTTTATTCATCCATTCATTTTCCCCTTTCAGCAAAAGAGCCGCGTTCAAAAGAAAACTCGTGCACGTTTTCATTCACCTGTTTTCCTCCAGTTTTAATTTAATTACCGACTTCCATTTACGAGGCTACCAACTCGGCTGCACGAAAGCCTCACCCTTCCCTGGATCTTGTTCAATTACGCCTGGAGAATGTGTCTGGAACATGCGCGTGGACCGGGAAAAGGAACTCCCATGAATTTTAAATAAATGTCACATCAACCACGATTTGCGTCCCGGGCGGATCCCCTCCGCCCCCTCGGCGCCCCCCCCCACCCCCCGACCCATTAATTATTTCTTATTATCACACGCCCTGTCTTTTATTACAGAATCATTTGGAGCACATCATTCAGCAACCGAAGAAGAAAACACAGGAGCATCAGCCGTTATCCAGGCGCCAGGTGAGTCATAAACTGCGCAGAGAAAGAAAAGATTTTCCCACGTGGAAGACGTGGGCTGAATTCATTTCCACCAATAATTATTAATTCCGAAAACGCAGATTTGGGAATTGTAGCTTTTATTAAAAGCCTGAAAGGGTTTAGAAGACCTTCTTCGATCGGGGGTTTTCACCCCCAAATCCCGAAGCTACAGCCCTTCTTTTCCTTTTATTATAAAAAAGACAAAACGAATCCAATTGTTTGGTTTTCTCATTTGGAGACGGGGAATTAATCGAACAGCTTCTCCAGTCGGTGGAAAAACAAACAAAAGTCTTCCCAAAATATTTTTCCTTTCCTCCAATTTATTAATATCAATAATGGATGGAAAAGGGATTGTCGCGTTTTCTTCGCTTTTGTTCCGAGTCGACATTTTTACTTGCAGAGCAACAACATCAACGTGGAAGACATTTTCCAAGCGGGGGAATCCATTTCGGTAAGCAAACGGAAACCCGAGGAGACTCCCTTCCTTTGGCCTTCTGCTCTCCTCTCCTCACTTCGCTTTCCTCTTTTAGAAAATCAGATTCTCCACCATCTTCGAGCTGAGGGCAGACGAAATAGACGCCATTGTCCTCAAACCGAAAGCCGGCGAAATCACTTCTTCCAAACTGGAGCAAATTGCCAAATATGTCGCCGCCAACGGTCAGGTGAGTCTCTCCCCCCGAAGTTCCCCGTGAAAATGCCAGAAAAGAGCAGCTAATTCTCTCTTCTGCAGATTCTGAACATCAGCGACGTGTGCGCTTGGATGAGCGAAAGCATAAAAGAAGGCGACGATTTCCTGACGAAAAGTATCCTCTGTATGCCGATATCAAATGGGCAGAAAACTCTCATTGGGGTGGCTCAGCTGATAAATAAGGTGAGAAAGGGAGATAGAAGAGAGAGAGAAACAGAAAGAGGCAAAAGACAAAGTTAGAGAGAGAAGGAGAGAGAGAATGAAAGAAAAAGAATGATAATGTATGAAACAGTGGAACAGAGAAATAAAGAGAGAAAAGGAGAGAGAGATAGAACAAGAAAGATTGAATATGTATGAGAGAGAACAGAGAAAGAGGGATAAAAAGAAAGAGAGAGAGAGAGAGACAGAGCGTAAGATAGAGGGGGAGAGAGTAAGAGAGCGTGAGAGAGCGTGAGAGAGACTAAGAGAGTTTGAGTGTGTGAGAGAGTGAGAGAGAGTGAGAGAGACTAAGAGAGTGTGAGAGTGAGAGAGCGTGCGACAGTGTGAGAGAGAGAGTGAGAGAGTGTGAGAGAGCGTGAGAGAGTGTGAGAGAGAAAGGCTCAAATTTGGAAGCCTCCGACGAACTGAAACTGTAATGAATTTTCCAGACAAACCAACAACCATTCACAGACTCGGACGTGTCCATCTTCGAGGCGTTCGCCATCTTCTGTGGTTTGGGCATCCACAACACTCAAATGTACGAGAACGCGTGCAAACTAATGGCCAAGCAGAAAGTGGCCCTCGAGTGTTTGTCCTACCACGCGTCTGCCTCTGTTGACGACACTGAGCGTCTCTACAGAGACGTCATCCCTTCGGCAGAGACATACAATTTGCTGAGGTGCGGAAGGGGTGCAATGGACGGGGGGGAGATAGAAGACGGGGACGACCTCAAACCGAATTCCTCTGTTGCAGTTTCAAGTTCATAGATTTCAAGCTGTCGGACGAGGACACCTGCAGGGCCACGATAAGGATGTTTATGGAATGCAATCTGATAAATCATTTTCAGATTCCGTATAACGTAAGATTTTTAGGCGCGTGTCGGGAGAGAAATAGTTTCCCTCAGTGAAAAGTGTTTTCCGTTAGGTTCTTTGCAGGTGGGTGTTGAGTGTGAAGAAGAATTACAGGCCTGTCAAATACCACAACTGGAGACACGCTTTGAATGTTGCTCAAACCATGTTCGCCATGCTCAAAACGGGCAAAATGGAGCGGTTCATGACGGACTTGGAGGTGAAGAGCCACCCTCGCCCTCGAAGACAGCCCGACAATGAATCACACCCCTTTTGCCTCAGATTTTAGGATTACTCGTTGCCTGCCTTTGCCACGATTTGGATCACAGAGGGACCAACAACGCTTTCCAAACCAAAACGGAATCTCCGCTCGCAATACTCTACACGACCAGCACAATGGAGCACCACCATTTCGACCAATGCGTCATGATTCTAAATAGCGAAGGAAATAATATTTTCCAGGTGAGTGGAGGACACCCCTTCCGCCCCCCACACACCCTCTCCTTCAACTGTCCACCTTTTACAGGCTCTTTCGCCAGACGACTACAGGCAGGTAATGAAAGTAGTCGAAAATGCGATCCTGTCGACAGACCTGGCAATGTATTTCAAGAAGAAAACGAGATTTCGGGAGTTGGTGGACGACGGAGAGTTCGACTGGCAGAGCGAAGAGAAGAAAGAAAGTAAGGTTTTGTTTGGGGAGAGAGAGAGAAGAAGAGCAGCGATTGTCAGTTGATTAATTTCAGTCCTGTGCGGAATGATGATGACAGCCTGTGATGTAAGTGCAATATCCAAACCGTGGGAGGTGCAACACAAAATGGCCAAACTGGTCGCCGATGAGTTTTTCGATCAGGGAGATCTTGAAAAACTGCAATTGAATCAACAACCCGTGGTAGGTATTTGACCTTTGTTAGAAGGCGGTGGCACAGGAACTGAGCACCTTCGATTGCAGGCGATGATGGACAGGGAACGAAAGGACGAACTGCCTCAAATGCAGGTCGGTTTCATCGACGTAATCTGCCTCCCACTTTACAAAGTCATGTCCGATACTTTTCCCTGGATTCGTCCTTTATACGAGGGATGTCTGGAGAATAGAAACCACTGGCAAGATTTGGCCGAAAAAGTAGAAATGGGGCTCACGTGGATCGACCACGACACCATCGACAAACCCGTCGAGGAGTTCGCAGGTACCGTTTAATTAACACACAATTGCCTCTTCATGTAAGCGAAGGAAACAAAGATGAGACTCAATTGCAGCCGACGAACAACCTGAAGACATTGAATTCACAGTCACCACTTTGAACTGTTCCCACTCTTTGGAAAGGCAATCGACGACGGAGTCGGAAAATGGCGGAATGGGTTTGGAGCCCCAAAGGAAAGTCAGCACTGTAGGACTCGCCCTGGGGAGATTTGCCAGCCTGCGCAAAATGAAAGGTGGGTGGATGGCAAAGACATAAAGCGGCGAGCAGCCTCAGGCAAGAGCCTCGTGTTTGCAGGAAAAGGCATGCAAGGGAGGCAAAGCAGGTCTTTCTATAGCAGAACGAAGGATTCGAATGAAAACAGTCCCAGAAGGACGGAGCCGTCGACACCGGAGGACAAGAATGGAGCAAAACAGCTGAATCCGCACCAATCAGTGGCGGAAAACTCGTCGAAACAGCAGAAAAGAAAGAAAATTTGCACTTTGTTCTGAAAATAATTTTTTTGAAAAGCAATTACTTTGAGAAAGTGGTGAAAACGCAGTCAAACGCCGGGAGGGCATAAACAGAAATATAGTGAGTGCCTTTGTATACGGTGGTTCGGTTCAAGAGAAGTGTCAACTGCCAGTGGTGCCACCGAAGTATCTGCAGACATAGTTCTCGAGGAGTAATTTCGTAGTCGAAAGTAGCTCAATCCAAGCGAGTGGGGCCTTGCTCAATTTTAGTTTTAGTTTGTAGCTTAAATATGTCGTCGTTTTACTAAAACATTCCAGAATCGTCTTTCAACTGCTCCTCTTAACACAAAATATGCATATTTATACACACGACTGCATTCGAAGAGGCAGCGGATTTCACAGTAGGTGTCTTTTTCCGTTTTACCTACAAAGGTTGGCACTTGAAAGACACAATTCTTTTGCTTTCAGAAATATCTGTGGAATTAGAAAACACTGTGGGAAAGACCAAACCTGCAGTTTAAAAATTAAAACTATTTTTCAGAAAGGAATGAATCTGTAACGGAGTCCCCATTGCTGCAGTGGTGCCAACTTTCTCCAACTGTGTAAAGATGGAAAAGTTTAGTTCCAGAATTTGCCACCTAACGGATTATATTTGTGGAATGAGAATGACGAATTCGCCTCTCCCCTCGCGCTTTAAACGTGGAATCGACCACATGTTTTTTAAAAAGGAAATGACAATTAAGGGTTTGAGAACAAATTTCCCCCTCCGCCTCCATATAACCTGCAAATATGGAGTTGAAATTTAATTCCCATTACGCAATATGTGGGAGTTTCGTCAGCCATTAATTTCCCCTTTCTGATTTTTATTTTTTTCCTTTTTTTATACAGCTCTAATTCCCGGTTTAATTTCCTCTATTGGTAGTTTGAATTGTAAAACGATGTTTTTTTTTTTACATTTCTGCCTCGTTCGTTTATCAAAATTTAGAATGGTCTGAAAGGCCCAAAGTTGCTTAAAATTTTACTGATTAATACAATGGTAAATAAATAATAAATAAGTAATAAATAAATTAATTAAGCAAGTTTCCTTAATCGCAATATGTGAAATTTTTAAACAATCAAATTGTTGTAAATTGTTGTTTCTTCAGCAATACTATAAATTTAAAATTGTCGTTATTAACTTTTTTTAATAAGAAAAAATATTAGTGAAGATTAAACATTTGCATAAAGTTCGCATTTTGTTGACCTCGAAATCTCACATCCCTTATTTTGACACCACCGCCCTCTAACCTCAATTCCTGTCAAATTCTCAAAGCTCAATTTCAAATCTAACCGTCCATTTCTCCATTCTACAGAGGGAAAGACTCGACAAAACCGGAGGTTTTCCTAAGATACAATAAGGGGAGAGAAACATCTGTCACTCTAAGACATTTTCACATTCTTTCTCAGCAGTGCAATCCCATTAGAAAAGTTCAGAAGTAAAATCCCAATGGCAGCAATAAAAACTTTGTTCAGCAATTGCTACAAAGGAATCTATTGTCTGCACGATCCCATTGATCGCATCAGGGAGCCGAAAAAACACTTCATCCTTACAGGTTTATAATATTTACTAATTATAATACACCATTCGATTCGAGGTTTTCCATTAGTAACACTCAAAACTGTCAGCTTTGGAACAAATTTAGAACTAAAAAAAAAAAAAACAATCGTGTTAGGCAAGAGTACGATTTTCTGGCCGCATAAATTCTCTCCTCAGACTAATTTCATAATTGAACCTTTCAAAGCCAGAAGGAGAAAGTCACACAGAGTGTAATTGCACTGATTTGAGCTCATACAAAATCTATCCTAATTGTACAGTATCTTACAATGCTCTCAAAATCCCAATCTGTACAAAAGCAAGTGAATGCCGTCGTCACGCCTCGAAAATTCTCCTGCCGTATGCTTTCACAGGAAAGAGTTCATTCCCTTGAACCTCAATCATCATAATGTAACCCAATATTTACAAAAAATACCAACTTAAAACTCTAGGGCAATGAATAGGAGAAAGACGAGAGGATGTCACATAAAAAACTCTTCTGTTGACTGTGATAGAGAAAGTCACGTCCTTGACACCGTTGGCTGGTCCAGGATTGCAATTTCGATCTAAAGCTCACATTGAGGAAAAGAAAACAGAGACTTTAGACTTCACATTCAGACAAAATTATGTAAAAGGATACAACTCTGAGCCCTCTTTCTATTGGATCAGTGATATGAAGATTATGAGGCTCATAAATAGTTTGATTCTGCTCTGCGATAAATTTTGCTACTTTCCGAAGACACTGAAATAAATACAGTTTTAATAACATTTAAACATTAAAACAACAATTGATATTAAATTTAATCTTCTCAGTTATATCTTATTTGTTTACAAGCAAATCTGAGCATTTTGGGAAATAAATAAAAATCAAAGAATTCAAATATACAAATGGTAATCATTACCGAACTAATAAAATCAGTTATTATAATACAAAATTACTTACCTTTTCATAATGAGTCTGAGAACACAAATAAATTAAGTAAGCAGTCAGACAAGCTAAGCATCCCTCACAATAAGTGCTACAAGAAGCTTTTTCAGCCTCAGCAAAGTAAGTATTTAACTGATGTATGGTATTTTCAAAAGTGTCCCTATCAATCTGCAAAAGGATTTCAAAATAAATACACATAAATGGGTTTGAATGGAATCTCAGGGATTCATTGGAAAAACCAAATAATACTGACTTTATCTTCTAGTTCTGGAGGTCTTCTTGTTTGAAATTTAACCATTGTGCCTTCACTGTAGTCTCTTTGAATAAATACTTTCATACACTGATTATTTCTATTTGTTCCCAGATCTTCCAAAGGAGTTGTGTGATTCGCCTGAAACAATCATAATATTATGAAAGCTCCGCTGCTATAATTCTCATATCGCATGGATGAAATGCACATTTCACAAACGTTACTGGTTTTCGTTTCGGCTCATAAAACGTTAAAAATCGCATGAAATCGTTTTTCTTAATAAGATGACAAGAACCACATTACCTGTCCAACGGGCATTGTATACAGTCTACAATTAAAATTCACTAGAAATAAGTAAATGTCACATAACTCAGTACTGAATGAAGTGGAACAGTCCACCGCGTAATTTAAACGCAAGTTCAGACAGAAATCTCGGCTACAATGAATACAACGAATATAAAACAAAGACGACTTCCATTAAAAGTGAGAAAATGAATAGCCAACTGACAGCTAAATTCGGCAACATGGCAGACGTTGCGAAAGACCTGCCACTCCTCCCCGGGAGCTTCTTATTCGTTCGAATTAATCTTTTCGAGATTTGTCTGCATGCCGATTGCCTTATGAAAAGCTCGCGCAAAAGATAATCGAGAATACGTGCTCTGTTGCTTTGAAATTAAGAAATTAACCGGATTAGATTGAGAGATAAATGGATTACTCGAAAAGGAAAAACCCAAGATTATATTACATAATGAGCAATGCAAGAGGAATGCTAAGTAACACTAATTACTCGCGGGAAAAAATATGCGGAAACAAAAAATCGTTTTATTACAAAGAAATACAAAATTTGAATGGTACAATCTATATTATTTCATGTTTTACACTATTGGATATCCCCAAGGATCCTTTTTTTGGTCCATTAATTCAATTGAGGACTCTGCAATTTTCAATAAAAGATCTTGGAGCTTTCTGGGACTGAACACCTAAAAATAAATAAATAAAATCAGCGATTTTATGACAAAAAAAATACATAGAATAATCAGTTTAACTGACTTTGTAAAGTTTATATTGCTCTGCTGCTATGACATCGGCGAGGGCCACACAACTGCTATAATCTTCCATCCCGTGCATTACTGTATGAAGTAAAAAAGTGACTTTTGTGATGACAATCGATCTCAAATGAGACAACTGCACTTGTCTGTCATTATCCTCAATGTTTTCATCATCGACCAGCCAACCCATTGGAAACATTAGAACGTTAAACAAGAAGCGTTTTGGTTGTCTGCAAAAAAATCGCTCATTGTATCATCAAACATAAATGCGCGCAATTCGGTGTTAAAAAATACCAACCATGGTTTTACTTTCCATGGCCATTTTCCACCTGTCATAGTTGACTTTGTACTGACTGTATTTGTGCTGATATGCTACTTTTTCACTGAAATTAGCTTCGTTTTTCAATACGGGTTCGACGGGTTTCCCGTGATGGAAATGCTGAAACCAATCTGAAAAGCTTTCGTCTGCATCCTGAAATCAATGGAAAACAACATTACACACCAGATAAATAATTTAATTATTTAGATAGAGCAGTAAAAGATTCTTACCAGGTATGCTTTATAGCATAAGTATTCTTTTGTAGCGCATGAAACTTGCTTGGGCATATTATTCAGCACCAAATTGATGTAGGAGTCATCCGTCACACTTTCATTCACGTTAGCGCTCACAATTAAATCTATTGTGCCATCTGGGACCTGAAAAAATAAAATAAAACTTCAATTGGGGAAATGTTTTCACGTGACAGGTGAAATATACCTTGTTGAAAGCAAGCCTGGCTGCCTGAATGTTCCCTGCTGACAAAAAACTCGAGATCAAAGCATTGGTTTGGATCAGCAGTTCCGTTCTCTGTCCGGGGTAATACAACAGCCAATCGAGGGCGGAGATTTTCACGAGATCCTCCGGACTCACATCCGGTTGCATTTCGAGCGAGAGGACTTCATTTGAGGGTGACTGTTGTCTGCAAACAGAGGGGAAAGTCATCAGTGCGTTCGCTGTGGCCGATAACAGGGAAAAACGGCGAAATCTACCGAATATTCTCAACGACTGTTTTCGTGATGACGTCGATGTTGAGTCCGGCCTCTTGCGCGGCTTTCAGACAAATGTTCCTCTCCTCAGGGTCGGTTATTTCCTCCAAAAACGCGGCATAATAATATATCTGATCTTCTTGAGCAAGCTGAGACACGTACCACGCCACTAATTTGCTCTCTCTCATTTCGATTAACAACTGAAACACAACTCTTCTAAACCCTCCGAAATGAATTCCAACAATCCCTTCATTAACGCCCGTCTTTTTACCTTTACATAGGCCTCTATTACCGCATCACCGATTGCCTCACATTCACTCTTTCCTATTCGCCTCAAAAACAGGACGAGGTGTGTTAAAAACCTTAAAAAATGAGGTGAAACTGCTTCGAATTCATTACCGACGCTCATATCGGAACCTAAAAAACAAACAACGAATCATTACAGGAAAGCATACAAAGAAAATAATTAAGAACAAAAAAGGGAGACTCTACCTTGAATCCATTTTGAGATTTCTTCCATCAACTGGGGAATTTGATCTAAAATTAGAAATTTCTGAACAACGTGATCCGGAGCCAAAGCTTCTCTTCTCACTAAAGGGTTTTTACTTGCATTCAATTCACTAAATATTTCTTCCAATGACAATCTAAAAATAGAATTGGAAATTAGAATGAACTGTCCAATTTGAACACTCCCATCTGATTTATCACACTCACATATTATTCCAGTATGCTTGCGGCATGTCGATATAAGTTTTTAAACTCGTTTCGCGAATTTCTTTCTCGACTTTAGCATCTATTACTACTTTTAAGTAACTCCATAAAAAGTCCTCCCAAGAAACTGAGGCAGAGAGAAGTGTTTGCAGGTGACCACAATAAGCTGCTAGAGATGCTCTCGTCTTTAATGGCATTGTGATATCCTCACATAATCTCCAGGCACATAATTTCCATATATCTCTGTAACAATTCATAAGTTTATGATGATTATGTATTTTAAATTTATATTATTTAATGTTTAATAAAAAAGAGATTTTGATTATAAATGTTGTGGTTTACCTATTCGGATTGCCTTCGATTGGGAGAGGTTCTCTGTGCACTTGACTAATTGTTTTTTCTGTGTAATTAGGGTCATGATGAAGTCTCCAACCTTCCAGTAATGCAGCTCTCCAAGACTGACCAGCATGAGTGCAGGCAGCCTGTGCTGCATCCAGATGACCACAACGAATGTCTTTAAAAACTTCATTTATCAACCTGTCTTCGTCTTCTTTATCCAAATCATGTAAGGCTTTCTTTTCCCTTCTTGGAGCATCTGGATCCAGTCTTGAAATGAACTCCCTGCTGCTTTTATATGGTATGGGTTTCTTACTTTGAATCTCATGCAAAGTGTTCTCCCATGCAGTGGTCTTATCAGTGAATTGTTCAAGACCAAAACTCTCTGCTAAGTCTCCGGCATTTTGTTCCAACCAATCAACAACCAATTGACTCTCTCTTATGGTTCTGTCATTTTTATAAAGTCTCAGCATTATTTCCTTCTCACTGATCATTTCCAAATCTAAATCATGCTCCATTTCTTCATCCTGCATCATCATTGTGATTCTGTCTTGATATAAAGCATAAATTAACCTCCAGGTGTTTCTCTCTGATTCTATTTCTGAAGCAGTCTTTTCTTCTGCATTCACTGCTTTCATCAGAGCTTTCTCATCTGCTTCTTTAATCAATTCTATGGTATATGAACAACTCTGTATGAAATCAAGTATGGAGTCAAACACTTCCTGAGCAGAACCATGACTTTGCCAGATTTCTAAGAAGTCAAAAAATAATCTGTCTTTTGCTAGAAGAAAAAAGTAAACACATTTAATATAAGTATAAATATATATTGTATTAAAACTCCTTAGTAGTAAGATATGTAAACAACATTTCTGAAACAAAACAAAGAATAATATACCTGTTTTAGATGGTGACAGAGCAGGTGCTGCAGATGCCAGACTATGTTCTGACATAAGTTTTTTAAGCTCTTCAGGACCGACGGTTATTGAAATATCACAAACGCTTTCAGACAACAAATTCGGTCTTTTACTTGGTCTGCCTTTAAAAATATTTGGTGAACTGATTGAATCCTCTTTGAATCCACTAGAGTCGAAATAATCATCTGTAAATTAACACTTAATAATCAAGTTCCTGCGGTAAGAAAATCGCGGCAATGAGGTTCCTAACCTTTTCTGCTTTGCTTTCTCGACAGCCTCAGCAAGGATTTTCCGGGCGAATTTAGAGCAGAATCCAGAAGCCGAAGAGATCTGTTTAGATCTTGCGTTGAGATGTATTCGGTTTCTTCTTTTTGATACATTTTTATTGGGTATTTTTTAAGTAAATTTATTAAATTCAGTAACTGACCAGTGCCGATTCGCCACTACTGTCTGTTTGACCTCCACTAATAAAATCCATGTTAAAACCAGGAAAAGCTGTGTATGTATATTCCTCGTGCTTTTCTAAAATTAAAATTTATTCCAAAAACTGGTAAAAGACTGATTTGAGCTATTTTATTATATATACTTAAAATAACGCACGCCGACTTAGCTCATTTGGCAACATTGCAACGGTCGTGGAAGAAGAAGAAGTAAGGTCTGCCAACAGAATTACAAAATTAAAAAAGTTATTTGTCATTGTCGTGAAATGGCGTTCTCTCCAATGGTTGATATTTTTTCTCCGCAAGGATATGGCACTGAATTGAATAGGTTATATAATTACAGAGAAAAAGTAGAAGCGGTTTCAGATTATGGGTTTCAAAGGTCAAAGGAACCGATCACTACCGGTTCATCCGTCTTGGGAATAAAATTTAAGGACGGGGTTATAATAGCGGCAGATATCTTAGGAGCTTACGGAACTCTCTTGAGATTCCGAAATGTCTCTAGAATATTTAAGGTAAATAAAAATATACTTGCGGGAGCTGGAGGAGATTACGCAGACTTTCAATACTTGAAAGAAATAATCCTGCAAAAAGTGACCGATGAAGAATGCATCGATGATGGATTTCACATGAAACCAAAAGCGCTGTATCATTGGCTTACTAGAGTTCTGTACACGAGAAGAACCCAGTTGGATCCCTTGTGGAATAATTTTGTGATTGGAGGCATCCAAGATGGGGAACCATTCTTAGGCACTGTTGATAAACTTGGAACAGCCTATTTGGATGATCACATAGCCACAGGTTTGTAGTCCGGGAAGAAAGGGGTCATTGTTGACATTCTTGTAGTAATTTTTATAATTTTCTTTTAAGGTTTTGGAGCTTATTTAGCAATCCCAATAATGAGAGATGCTTTGGAAGAGGCAAAACCACGCGGAGGGCTTACGAAAGATGAGGCCATGCACATAATTTATAAGTGCATTGAGATTTTATATTACAGAGATGCAAAATCTTGGCCAAAGTTTGAAGTTGGTGTTATAACACCATTAGAAGTTAAAGTTGAAGGTCCTTTTGTTGTCAAAGGGAATTGGGATGCAGCTGCACAGATTTATGGTTATGAGTAACTTTTGTATTGAGAAATAATAAAATTTTTTAAAAATCATTTAAGCAATTCAATTCTTTACAATGCAAACTATAAATTATTTTTAAAACCTGTCATGTCTCAGTATTAAGAAATAAACTGTCAATTTTTAGTGTTTAATTTTTTATTTTCTCAGTATATTATGCACCTCTTATGGAAGGAATAATGTGATTGCTGAGGTTCTGTATATTACTTGTGATAAATTCATACCTCCTTTGAATCAGCAATCGATTATTTGCTAAGTATTGCAAAATAAAAGTAGAATACAAAATCAGGATTGGGTTTAAAGTTTTGATATTCAAACTTACTGAATGATTGCACCACTAATATGTGTGAAATGTTCTCCTGTTTGAATTTTTTTGAGTTTTATTTAAGAATTAATGTCATAATTAAATAAGAAATGAGATAAGTTAAAAAGCAATTTCAGTTTTATTACCCTGTGCGATTACAAAAGTCCACAATAATTTACTCAAAATCGTTTTTTGTACTCTCATTGCAGTCAGTGTTCCTGAGGTATTCACTTTAATCAGTGTTCTTGCTAATAAGGTCCAGCTTATTACCATTAAATTACTGTAGGTGTTTATAGGATGAGATTCTGATGTTGAGTCTTCGAGTACAAATTCTTTTAGCGGTTTAGGTCGACTCACTTCCTGTTCTCATCTTTTGTTTGTTTTATTTGGCAATGATTCCACATTACTCGAAGAGTGTATTTTAATATTTTTCATATAAGTGCTGTTTGTCTTTTCCCCCTCCGGTGAGGCCATTCCGTTCCCCTCGAATATATTTTTCAGTGTAATATCGGGAGAAAATGTTTCTTCCTTTTTATCCTCCTTTTTGTTGGCAGCAGTGTCTTTTGAATACTTTCTGGGTTTTCCCGGGAAAAACCTACTCAGTTTTAGTGCGATTGGATGAATGAGTTTTTCGTCGTATACATCGCTTTCTTCCGTTCCTGTGGATGAAAATAGGGGTTTAGTTTTTATGGTAATTTCCCGAATCCTAAAATTTTTACTCCACCAACCTGTGAGGTAACTTATGATGAGACCAAACACAATGCAAATAGCACTTCCCATAAGGGAGTAATACATGTAAGTGATCATATAAATCTGGCTGAGGAAGTCCCTGAAAATGAGCCAAATCATCTCAAACTCTTGTGGGTGTTAAAACTTTGGGTGGGTTTTACCTTTCTGGAGGTGCAGAAGAGACTTTAGCCGTGTCATCGATGTAAAAATTCTTTACGTCTGTCGTATTCACCCATTGTATTCCGCCCTGAATGCTCGTGGCGTCGTACTCTGGGAATACATGATTGGTAAAAGACTCATTGTTACAGCCATCGATGGAGAGAGGTAACATCGGGTTGGGTCCTTTGTCGACCAGTTTGCTCCCGAACGTGATCCAGATGGTGACTATATGGCTGATGATCATCCCCGAAGCAGCTCCCTGAAATCAACCCCTTTCGTCAGATAAAGTTTAAGGGACGAGTGAATGAGAACCGACCTTCCAGTTGCATCCGGGGAACAACATGGCGAGGACGAAGACGCCCAAAAGAGGACCACTCGTGGCTGACGTCATAAGTTGCGAGCTTTCTATGACGCCCGACAGCAAAGCCACTCCGAAGGCCACAGCCATGGTCAGCAACCCTATGATAACTCCCAGGGACTTGATTATCAAAAGCTGTTCTCTATCTTTGAACTGCTTGAAATAGGATACTTTTGAGAGGAAATCCTCCCAGGCTACCGTTGCCATTGAGTTCAAGTTGGAAACCGATAGGCTGAAAAGGTTAACGTTATGTGTATTCGACCCTCAGGTCACAAACGTTTCCCTCGGGAATACCTGAGTGCTCCGTTGAACAGACTCGCCATGAAGACGCCCAGGAGTCCTGGGATGTGCGTGAATTTATCTTCCACGTAAAAGGGCACAATCTCATCGATTTTGGAGATGTATCCCAGTTTAAGAGGATCACAATTGACGTAATCGGCGTAAATTACCATTCCGGCTATCCAATACAACGAGAACAGAACGCCGATCACCGGAATGTTTGTCCAAAGTGTCCTGGAAAACACAACACCTGGAGTACAGACCTCCTTCATCAAAATCCATTCAAATACCTTCTTATCGTTCTCAAGGACTTCATGCTGCAGTATCTTTGAACGAAATTTTGTTGACATCCGAAAATGGACAGAGACATGAAGAGTTGGCCCAGAAGAGCGGACAGAGTGGTGACTCTCACCGTCGGATCCGTGTTAAAACTGAAACGAAACACCCCCGGGGTTAAAATCATCTCAAACTGGGATTCCATTCCCCCCCCCCCCCCAAAAAACGGGATAATCACTTAAATAAAATAAAACGGCCGTTGTCATAGTTGGCCTTGAAAATTTGATCGATGCCTCCCGTATCGAGCGAGCCTTGAATAATTATGGCTAAACTGCAGGCTATCATAATTAATCCCTGGATGACATCTGCTAAAATTACGGCTTTTAAGCCTCCCTAGAACGAAGGAGATTTATGAGACTCGCGTATAAATAGAAAAACGTCTGGAAAAAACCGAAGAAAGGGAAACGCCGACTCTCTCACCACAATGGCGCATATTATGCTGATGAAAGTAATTCCTGAAATGGACACCCAGTAGGGAAATCCGATAATGGTTTTAAGGGCGACGCAGGGGGTGAAAACCGTCACCCCTGTGTTGAGTATATTTCTCAGGATATACGTTCCCGAAGCCAGGCACCTCACCGTTTGGGACTTAAACCGCAAATCCAGATACTGAAATAAAAAATTAACATTTCATTTCCCTCCGCTCGACTGTATTCAATGACTCTTATGTGTAATTATCATGAGAACTCATCGAGTCTTTCCCCCGATTTTATTTTCAGTATGGATCAAACATTATGACAGCTATTTCAGTTGTTCCTTCTCTTCTTTTTACATTATCCAGCTGTGCGTGAAACGAACTCAACGTTCGATTATTTAATAATCAATCACAGAGGTTATTAACAGCCGGATGATGCAAAGGTCAGCTTTATTTGCCACTTCAAACTGTACCTGGTACACGGAAGTTATGCCTAAATTATAGTACACCGGAACAAACACATACGACACAATTGGATATGCCAACAGTATCCCGTAAAGGGTTTCGTACATCGCAGTGCCGTAATAATACAACTCCGATGGATAACCTAAAAGAGAAAGATGATAACATGAAAAGCTCAGAATGACATGTCAGGACAGAATTGTATCGGGACTCACCCAGAAAAGAGCGAACGCCCAAAGTGCCTCTGGCGAAGGAGAGGAGCATGGCGCCCAAAGATACTTTACTGGCAGCGGCGAAGACATAGTCTGCTTTGGTATTTTCTTTTGGGCCCATAAATTTCGTATAAAAGGGCACCGCCAGAGAGGCGAAAATTAAAATGACAAAAACGACATAGTCGTATACCATGGAATCCGTATTCCGAACCATTTTAACTCCTTTTTTTTCTCGCTCAATTTATTTAATTAAATAATCCTAAGGAAGTCTACTTTTCACAACGCCGATTTCTCAAATCCATTTTTCAGTTAAAGATAAATCACAGGAGTTTGCACCTGAAAAAAAATTAAATTAAAACGTTTAATTAATCCAATTAAAGTTGGGTAATTTATTCAGACGGGTTCTGTCATCCGATTGTCGGAAATTATCAATTTTAATAATGCACATTTAACTATGTAAGCTCACTGTGTGTGCTTTTATCGGTTTCTGATTTTAATATTTATTTATTTATTTATTTCTTTATCTATGTATCCAATTACTGTCCGCTTTGTGTCACTTTTTAGTTGTTCTTTTTGTTAGCGCTTTACTTCCAAACCTCAGTGCGTATTTCTTGTACCTCAGTATGTATTTCTTGTTTGTTTATGTAACTCCATAGGTTCAAAAGATTGTATCATTAACCCTTTAATGCCCACAGGCGAAATAGACGCAAAATTATATTATAATGCACATTTAAAATTTATATAAAAGGAATCCTTCATTTTTAATTCGCTCCAACATAACGAACACAGATTCCATCTCAAGAAACTATCACATTACAAAACACTGTTGTAATGTTTGACTGTGACTCATCAAAAAAACATTGTCTGACTTTGCACCTCTAATTACTTAATAGTATGTAATTTTGACTCTGTAATAGTTCAAATCTGGGTTTTCCCGGATCGAACCTTTCGGCCTACTCAAAAGATCCTGTTTCAGGTTCACAATTATCCTTTGTTGATCGCCCAAAATGTTTTTCTTAGCTAATTTCTAAACTTAGAAATTAAATTGTTCCTGTACCTGACCTAGACCTTACTGTAAAACTGCCGACACGAGAATAGAGACGAAAAATAAATATTATTCTATCTTTTCTCGGAGGACTTTTCGAAAAATGACCGTTATTTGTCTTTCGCAAAACCCAAAACGATGCGTCGGTCATCTGATAACCTTAAAATTTAATTAAATTTCATTATTTGCGAGAAACGGTTTACTTACAGTGTTAAGCAAATAAAATTTTTCGGAGTCATATTTGCACGAATGCGAGCGTGTTAATGAACTTACCGAAAACACCCAAACGCTCTGCCATGTTGTAAATAAATAAGATTTAAACTGAAACCGACTGTCTCAACAAGAAAAATACCGTAAACCACTCACAGCTCTCAATTCTGATCTGTGTCCAATCGGGAGTAAACTCACAGTCGGTTGGTCGTTCCTTTCAGGCACGACTCCATTCGAAAATGCGGATGTTGTGAGGGCAAACCTTTCCCGGGAATTCCCGGAATCCCGTTTGAAATCTAACGGTCTTTCCAATTCAGATGAATGAACTCTTTAATAAGCGCCGTAATCCCCGAGGAGATCGAAATTCGGCGAATTCCCAAAACTTCGGAAGGGTTGACATTTCGCTTCGAGCGACTTTTCCATGAATTTTTAATTCTGATAAAAGTTGCACCTGATGATTAATTCATACTCGGTTTTACTACAGTTTGTTTTCAAATTACGGTTAAAAATTTTAAACCGGGAAAGAGACAAACTGAGTGATTTATTACAGCTTTACAGTTTACTTTTCCTCAAATTGTTTCTCTGACGACTTCTAATCTCGGAAACATTTTTCTAAAACCTCTAAATTTTGCATAAACGTTCGTCTTAAACTTTAAAATATTCCTCAATTTTATTTTGCACCTTTCCCGGATCAATTAACCAAACGAAATTCAGGTAAAACTTTGCTCTGTTACGTCATTAAGCCTTTGGCTGAGTGGTTAAGCATTTGGACTTTGAAGAGTTCGAACTCTGACCCGAGTTCAAATACAATCGGCGGCAAAAAATTTTTCGGGTTTTCCTTCGTTTTTTAAGGTTTATTTTAATCCGCTTATTTGGCCACTTTGTGTAAATGGGTCCGCACAGAAATTAATAATTAATTAACTCAATTTAGTACAGAATTAGGCTTTTAAAATGCTCACATTCTTTATACTGCTTTCAGCTCATAAATAAGCAGTTAACTGAATTAAATATTCGCTGCCCCTATGTTAATTAGGGGCGTGATTTATCTACTATTGTTTGGAATTTAATATATATTTGTTTTTAAATGCATTAAATTATGTTAATTATTGTCAAAACTGTAGACGACACCTTTTAATTAATAAAAGGAAAATTGAAATTTTGTGAAGTAACAGAAAAAGAAACACAGCAAAATTTTATAACTGCGCAAAACCTCAAAAAGACGCCCACTAATGACTCCAGCCACAATAACAACTTGATTTGGCAAAAGTTAAATGATCTCAATTACACGAGGAAAGGGGTTGGGGTTGTCAACCGACCCCCCGCGACATCGGCCACTTTACTCCATACAATCTCCCACCGACTCATAAAATTTTCACTTAAGAACATTGGGCTCGTGATCCCAAGAGGTAAGTGACCCTGGTGTAGTGCAACAAGAAATTGGGGGACAAGTGCAGCATGTCACTTCCGGAAAAAATGTCGGAAAAGTGAGAGAATTAACCCGGTAAAAATATTGAAATATTGTCAGAATTAATGAAAGGTTTCCCGCAGTGAGCGAACAATATTCGGCCAACAATTCATCCCCAACCCCACGAAAGGCGGAAGTAGGAACCGGCAGTTCGCTTTAGAGCTTCCTCCATTGAATTTCAACAGGCCCACCCCCGGGCCTTCAACCCCAATTTTATTCACGAAAATTCCACTTGAATTTGAATCCTTAATTTGAACAAAAAAACCCTGAATTTTCCCCGCCGAAAAAAAAGCTCCACTTCCGGTTAGGCGAATCGATTCCCGTGCATTATTTCCATTTTCATAGTAAATGTTGTGGAAAATGAGCAAAGGAGTCATCGCCCCTTTGAACTCCTCTTCCCGGAGGCAAATAAAGAAAAGCGCCAACTCTTGAGGTCTTTGATCCTGGAAACCCAAGTCCGCGACTTAAGATCTCAACTTTTCTTCAGCCCTCACCCCTTCATTTTGGGGATGGGATGATTACCTTCATGTTATTTTCCCGATTAACTGGGCTTATTTTTAGAACGATTAAAAGTTTCCTTTCGGGAGACTGAGAAAGTCTGAGATTCCCTTTCACCCCAAACTTTTCCGAAATTGTTTCACGTATTACGTTAATTAAGGCGTCTAACGTATTTTTTTGAATTGCTAATTAAAATTTTTTTTCAACGGATGAATTCACTCCCATCTTATATTTTGCTAAAATGCTGTCTCCATTTTAATTAACGCGATCCACACCAATTCGTTTTTAATATCGTAATGCCATCAGAGTAATTCCAGTCAAGGCCAAACACTGAGCTTTTAAAAGTCAGCAGTTCGAATTTAATCTCAGAGGAAACTGAATAATGCACGAGTCTCTTTCCCCAAAATAAATATTAATAGTAAAGCCCGAAAAAGTGAATTTATTCCTTCCATTGTCCCCCGCTGAAGGAAAAGGAACGATTCAAAGGAGTCCGGTCGAAAGGAAAGAAGCACAAAGGTATGGCGTTCGCATGTGATTTCCTCGACCCCCACGGTCCCATGCACACATTGCTCAAGTGCAATTCCATCAGCGAGACGACACACTTGAGAACAGCCTCGTCCCTGATTGGAGCGTCACACCCTAATTAGCCGAGAATGACCTAAAGGAGACCCAATCGGGTGGAACATCCAAAATAAGGGTGAATTTTGGAAAGAGAGGTGTGTTCTTCCTCTCGGAAAAAGTCTAAGTGGAGGAAACAACGCGTTTGCCGCAACAATTAAATCTTAATCAATTGCGAAATCACGCTTTAATTAAAAATAATAAGATAATGTTGTTTTATGAAACTTCTGCTTGCGTAATTTCGGGGTGTTGTTTAATGGAAGTGCAAAAAGTATTTCAACCATTCAATGGGTCTCAGCTCCGAAACTCGAATTGGAAAACAATTTTAACTTTTGAAAAGTTAAAACTTTGCGAACTCTGCGGGAGAACGACCTTTGAGGGAAATTAAACCGACACTCAAAGGTCGAATAAATATTAAATGATTGTTTTTCTTTTCTTCCGATTTTCCATCTCCAATTCGATAATTCCCAAAATAAGATTTGTTTAATTAAGGGGTTGTTTTTATCGCACCCCATTCATTCAGAATTAAAAAAAACTCTCCGTAATTAAGTCCTACCTGCAGCACTAAACTTTCAAAGACAAACAATGCACAGAATTAAGGAAGGAAAACTGAAACTTTTGCAATGCTTTCAAAGGTATTCAGGCACCGAGAAATGATTATTAACGATCGTTTGAGAGAAACTGAATCTGCAAGATAAATATGACATTGAAACCTCGCGCGGTCCTCCAATCAAATCTCTCTGGACATAATTTTCAGCGTTCTGAACATCCCGGGTTGGTTGCTGGATAAGGAAACGAAGCTGACTGAATGAGTTGGGATATGAACCCCCTTTTTTAACCCTTAGCGGTCGTATATATACTCTCGGGCACCACAGCAAGGAGCTATACGAATATATACGAATCCTATACTGTATGCATTCCTATATCAGTTTAAACTTTTCCTAAATTTCTATTAAACCTTTTCATCAACTATAACGATACTCCATCGATTGGAGATAACGAAGAGGTATCGCCTTTTGAACGTAACAATACATTGTAGACAAACAAATAAACAAATACAATTTACAAATACAATATACAAATATACAATATACAAATATACAATATACAAATAAAATATACAAATACCAACTAATCAAATACATTGTATAATTCCAAAGAATATTTTCTAAATTGTAATTAGGAGTAATTATAGATTCTTTCTTGTTAAAATATGACTAAATATTACTAAATATGACTAAATATTGCTAAATATTATGTATATGTATCCCTGATCTTTCCAAACAAATTAATTCCGACCAATAGATACCCATACACAAATTTTATACAACGGTAAAGGGTTAAATGAAACCTTTCAACGGAATGGCGTTTGCACTTAGTCATTTTGGCGTCTGTTGCCACTGTTAAAGTATCTTTGAAAGGCCAAGGTTCCGTAAGGGAAATAATTAGGTTTTAATTAGGTCGAAGTGCGTCCGCGCCACCGTTACTCTGTCAAGTTCGCGGCGTTATGTAAAGTCGTCTAATGACGGAGCTTTATTCGGAGAATCATTCTTTGAATTAAGTATTCTTATATAAGCAATGATGCTTTTGGATGGGACAATAAGAATTCCCTGTCGGTGGCTCGTCTTTATTTTTAGATGTTTACTAAAGGTTTTATTCCTTTGGCAGTGAGAAAAATTTCCGGTCGAATTTTATCATCGATTCTCCTTTTGTTTCGGTGACTAAAAATCAGTCACTTAACCCTTTACTCCCTTCTATTGGTAATGAATCAAAAATATTCTCATCGATCAAAGTCCTAAAAGCCTTCAGAGAGCAAAAGCAAATGGAGTGTTGGGATAAGTACGGTCCCAAACACATGAATTGAGCGGTGATGAATTTATTGGCAAAACCCTACCCTTTTTTTTCTCCTTAGCTTCGAGTGAAAGACATCTATTTTTGGCCGAAAAGCTCTTTAACTCGGTTTGTAAGCACTTTCGCCGGGCTCACTTTGAAGGGAACGAACTGCGGCGGAAGGGTGGAAGAGAGGGGGTGGAACCGACATAAATTCCGCATAGCGGTAAGTCTCCGCAAAGAATCACCTTGAATGATGCCGACCACAAGTCCTCTAACACCAATTAAGTCTGCATTTAGATAATGTAAAAATTTTGTTTTGGTGTCCCGTTAAAACGCATTTAGAAATTTATTGGGCCTTGGAAAAGTTTCCACGAGAGCCCGCGAGAGCAGGAAGTCAGACGCACTCGAACCATACTTTGTGAACGAGAAAAAACAAACACCCTCCGCATTTGGGGAAACGTTATACGAACAGGGGAATATCCAGCAAATTAGCAAATTTTCATCTCTGCTGTTGCCGCCCCACCCGGAAGCTATTTCCCGTCATCTGTCCCCTTTCCACTCCTCCCCCCCGTAACTTCCGCGTGTTTCCAAAACATCAAAAATAAAATCCCCCGCCGAACCACGTCGGAAATCTAACAAAAGCCGAGCAATTGAATGAGAATGGAAGCAAAGGAGTAAATAAAAGAACAGCCGAGCATTTGGGATCGACACTACAGAATTCATAACCGCCGGCCTTTTTTAAGGGCGATGACGTCGTCATGTCACGACCACCCCTTGAGGCGGGGGTGCCTACATATCGGAATTATAATTCACAACTCTTTCTCTCTTGCTTTGCCTGAAGTGATACTTGAGGGCGCTATGCTTAATCTTTATCTACAACCCCCTCCCGAATTTTCCTGGATCGGAGCCAATGAATATTTGCGCGGCCCCAAAAGAGCAAAAGCTCAGGATAGGGAAACATTCACTCCTCTTCGCACGTTGACTTGACATCTCCTTGAACTTGGAAATTCGCCCGCGAAAATTCAGCAGAATTTACTGCTTCCTAAAAAGATTTGCAAATAAAAGACTTTTCAGCACTTTAATACCTTCGAAAAACCAACATTTCCTTTAAGATCTTTGCTTTGTATAATATTGACAGTGGAGATAAGTCATTACGAAAACTTATTTCTGTCACTCCGGTGAGGTGCAAACGAATTTGTCGTATTCTTTTAGAGCCGATGCTCCGGGGAGTGAAAGCCTTGAACTCCCTCCAAACCTCGATTTCGTCGGAACAGGTTTCTCATTAAATTCGCCTATAATTTGCTCACTCCGCCTTAAAAGTGTCAGCCACTCGCCTTGAATTCGCTTTTGAAACCGAAAGACACCAAAACGAATCCACTACTGCACCCGTTTACACTGTGAGGACCAACGGGGAGTGACAGTCCTCACCATTCCGGAGAGAGAACACGGGAAGCGCGCACAACACTCGGAAAGCACTGACCTACTACAAAGCTCGGCTAAATCCTCAGCACTGCCAGCGAGACAGAAAACTCAAATAAACAAATAAATCTCTCAATGCCATCGAGAAATGTATTTTTAATCTGCGACTTCTTCACTCAACTGCTCCGCGTCGCGAAAGGGAGCACACCGTACGGGCATTCGCACATGTGGCATTCGGCTTAGAATTGCCCAATGCCCTCTGCCCAGGCACGGTGGTCAGTATTTGGTAACCGGCATTCTTGGCAAAGGAGAGGGGAGGCATTCGGTTCCGGCATTGCTTTCGACTGCCGAGTGTATTTCACTTCAAAGGATGTCTACGACATACATATACAGGACAGAAAGAAGCGACAGAACTACACAAAACAGGTCGAAAATGAGCATTATTTTGTGTAGTTGAACCGGAGGGAAGACAACCCACAGGAAATGTGATTTGGGAATGACCTGAAAAAAAGTAAACAAAAAAGCCGGAAATGTCGGAGGAGTTCAAAATGCTTTTTTTCAAAATGATTCAATTTGGGCTTTTATAAGGCGAAAGCATATTTAAAAACAATAAATTTGCAGGTGGTCTGCTGAAATTGCCCCAAAAATGTCAGCCACAGCAGCGGAAGTTTATCATAACAAGTCAGACAGAATTGTTTACAAACACTTTTAAATTTTCGTGATGTTTTGAAACCCAACGGACCATATCCGCACGAGAAATAACGAATTTAGGATAGTGACTCTCCTGAATTAAGACGCAGAATCCCAAAGAAAAAACTCATAATCAATATGGCGGGTCAGAGTTCCCTGCAAAAGAAACGCAGCCTTAATATTTCACTCCGAAATTATCACCATTTCGCAAAGTTCAGTCTCCACAAAGAGCTAAAATTTAAAAAACAGCTGATCTTAAAAGCATTGTGAAAAGGTCGAAGGTCAGAAGGTGAGAAAAATGTCAGACTCACTAAAACAATTAAGAGTTAATATATGCTGAGATAATTTTTTAGAAGCCCTTTTGTAATTGCTGACCAGTAATTGAGTTTTACCGGAGATAAAAAGCGGATTTAAGAGAATATTTTCTTTTAAAAGGGTTCGATGCTCGAACGGATTAACCGGTGTTCTGGGCGAACGTTGAGGGACCAACGTAACAGCAGAAGCGCAGAATCCCGTAACCCCTCTCAATGCTCACCGCCAATGACAGCAGCCGACACTTGTTGAATGCCTTTTCGTTTACTAATATACACAACAGCTCTGGCAGTCGTAGTTGATTTTCCAAAGAGTGAAAACACCCGAGGGTTAATTTCTCAAAGTATAATTGCGAAAGATGACATCGGTTACAGGAGAGAGCTCGGGGCTCTCTCCCTCTGATAAAAGAGGGAGCGTTTCCGGTTGAGGGTTCGACAAACCGAAGTGGTTCTAAAAGCAAATAAGTGTCGCAAATGAACGAAATAGGCAAATACTGAAATGGCAGTAACGAAAACAACCAGTGGAAATCTAACGCTAAGCACCGACAGCAATAACAATGTCGCAACGGATTTGGTATTTAATTTTAGTTTAAACGTCGCCTATGACATAATATTAAAATCTCAGCAATCGGACGTTCTCTTCCCCGAAATAGAAACCGTGCTAATCGTCGCGTATGTCGCGCTTATAACCTCCGGCGTCCTTTCGAACGTTCTCGTCTTTTTCGTTGTGATCAGACAATGCGCGAGGAAGAAGATGGACCTGCAGAAGTCGAGGAACCTCTACGTGGTCAACCTGGCGGTGGCCGACTTGGCCCTCTGCTGCATTTGCATGCCCTTCACGCTGGTCGCCCTCATCCAGAGGGAGTGGACCTTCGGCAGCCTTCTTTGCAAGCTGGTTCCCGTGGTTCAAGGTGAGTCTGCATCGCCGAACCGTTGCTGCCCACCACCAGAACCGACATGAGGTCTCGCTTGACAGCTTTGCCAAGCCGAAGTTCCCGCAGCACCTGACGATCGCCTCATTGTCTGCTTTCAGGAACGAGCATAACCGTCTCTGCGGGGACAATCATAGCAATAGCTTTCGACCGGTACAAAACGATAGTGAGGTCCTCGAGTTCGAACAGGGCACGCAGGGGGCGGTTCTCCGGCATCGTCATCACCATTGTTTTCATCTGGGTGTTCAGCATGACGGTGACCTCCCCGCTGTTCTTCTACATGGTCATCGAATCCGTCACATTCGACAACTTCTTTCTCTACGAGAAATGCATCGAGAGATGGCCTTCTAGAGTTCTCCATTCCGCTTTCACTATATCCCTGGCCTTGGTGCAGTTTGTTATCCCCGTGGTTGTACTCACGGTGATTCACGTGAAGATCTCCTCTTATCTTAAGTTTCACATAAAGCCTTTGGGGAAGGCGAAACCCGAAATTCAAATCCACTCTCCCAATGAGCCCGTCGACGACAAAACCCGACAATCCCATCAGGAAGAGGAGTTCGACACAAAACTCAACGACGACGCTCTGCAAAAGGAGCTGCTCTACATCAGGAGGAAAGAGTCCATTGGGTCTGAGAATTCTCAGAGGAGTTCCGGAAGTTCCCAAAAGCTGACTGAGTCCTCCAGGAAGAATTCCGAGAGCTCCAGGAAAAATTCCGACTCCTCCAGGAACAGCTGCGAGTTTTGCCCGCGGAAAAGATCCGACTTACTTCCGCCCTTCTCCGATTTCTACGGGTTCTCCTTCTCGAGATTCAGCGATAAGTCGAAATCGACCAGGGGGAAGAAAAGGCGGGAAATCCAGAGGAACCGACGAACGACGTTCATCCTCTCATGCATCGCCTTCGTGTACGCCATCAGCTGGCTCCCGATGACCACCTTCCAGATCGCTTCTGCCGTCATCCCCCAGGGGAGCCAGAACCCCAGGACGACGTACCTCATCTTCGCCTTTTGTCACATAGTGGCCATGTCCTCCGCCATCTCCAACCCTCTTTTGTACGGCTGGCTCAACACTAACTTTAGGAAAGAATTTCTCAGCATCTTCTCCCTGCGTTCGAAAATGCTGAGCCGACGGTTTGTCTTCTCTCGAAAGCGGTCGGCCACTCTGACCGCAAGATTGCGACAGGACGATAACGTGGAAAAGAACGTGGGAAACGGTCGTCATTTCATGGAGCAGAAAATTACTATGAATTACAACGAGGGAAAAATTAAATCGAATATGATTCTGTCATCGCCACTTCCCAATTCTCACATCGGAACTGTTTAACTTCGATGAGGAACAAAGGAAAAACGCGTCGAGGGCCTAATGAGTGCTTTTAGACGTCAGTGGTTTCCGTCTGAGAAGTAATACCACTTCCGACAGGAACTAAACCGGAAACGGAAGAGAATTTTCATTGTTTGAGCCGATGACTCGCAAAAATTACCCTAACTGACTAATCACAGTTTTTTCCCAATAATTAAAATCGACTTTGCATAAAAACGCAATTAAATTTCTCAATAAAACTGACATATTTCAACCCCTCACGTGTTATATTCTCAGAAGGAGCCATTTTTAACTGAATTATTAATAACATTAGGACCATTCTAAAAAATTTAGGACAAGTACAATTTGCTCAAAAATCGATATCAATGTGATTTGGAGTAAAATGTATACGGTAGTGGTTTGGCATGTACAATCATGAGTTGTGATGATATTAAATGTCCCAGTCCATACATTCTGCTGTCGGGGAGATACTGTATCAATTGCGGAGTCATTATTGGGCACGAGGGCAGATGACTGTATGTTTGTCCTTTGTCACTGAGTGCTGCCCCACAACCTGATGAACCTGAGCCAGCACTGACAGAGCTTAAAATACGTTTTTAATATGAGTAGAAAAGGCGTTCGGTTTCGAGAATCACATAAATTTAGAAGGCGCACACGCGTATACGCCAATGCAATGCAATGCGTAGCGCAATTTCCTTCCTTCGTTGAAATTGTTCTTTTTTTTTTTTTAAATTCAGAAGTTAATTGGCGAAACGTTATGCATCTATTGGAGGTGAAATGTGAAATAAAACGGTGTAACTCAGGCAAAAACCGCTTTTTTTTACGAGGCTTTTGTCACGTATTTAAATTCTAAGTCTGCATTTGATTGTTTATTATGAACGCGTTTTCTCCTCAAAAGAGAACAAATCTCGGAAGACTTTGTTTTAAAAGAATTCTCAGTTTGCACTCTCTTTCAGATAAAAGGTAAACAAAAGCTTGATTATAACCGATGTAAATAATTTCGTTTTACATAAATATTTTTAAATAAAAATTAAAACCTTAACTCACCTTCGGGACTTTCTTTCTCATTTTTTAACCTTCTTCAGAAAGAGTTGCCGTGCCGTGAGCACAATAGAAAATGGCTGCGTCTCAGAAGGTTTCAACGATCGCTCTACCTGAAATCATTCGACAGGAATCGACACCGAACTCAATTTTGTAACGGTCAGTTGGTGCAGACATCCCATTGCAGAACCTCCTCGAGGGTCACGTGAACGCAAATGTCATCTCTCTGGGCAGTCGACTCGTATTTATAACTTCGCTTTTTTTGGGCTTCGCTCCGATTGGTCAGAAGAAAAGATTAAGCGTTTTTGATTGGTCGATTCGGATTTTGAATCGGTTTCGCCGTTATTCGAATGCAATTGCGTTTGTGATTGCATCTTCGGCCGATCAGAAACCGGAAGTGAAACACTATTTTTCATTTTAAAAACCGGGAATGGGGATTTATACTCAGAAGAATTAAAAACCGTTTTTATTGAATCTTTTATTTGATTCCACACATTTGAAATGACTTACATCAGTGAGTGGTCGTATGCTTTTCCGAGTGCACCAATCGTTGTCAAATATCCTCATTGTCATGATTTTTCTTTGGTTGACGAAAAATTTTGTCGATGGTGATTCTTAATCGATTAGTCCGTTGACTGCGCAAAAGGGTGACGGGGTGTATGTCCCTGCAACTTTATTAATCATAAACCGGAGAAAATATAAAACAGTTTCACTTAAACGGAGGTAATTATCGTAAAACAAACTAATGCGTTCAAAAATAATTTCTCATCCACCTGGCTCAAGGATGGCGCCCTCTGAATCACCAGAACGGCGTACCTCAATCACACTAAAAATCGATGACCCGGTGCTTTGCCTTTAATTAGTACTTCTTTAATTAAAAAGGATAATTAATCCCCGAGTTTTGTCAAAGTTTTACGGGAACGGGGGAATCTTTCGATCTTTCTTGTTCTTAGCTGACATTTTTTATCAGTTCAGGAATGTCGGGGATCAGTCCCCATATTAGTCGGGACAATGCCGACTGCTCAAGGTGTCCCGTGTCCCGCATAACATTCCAAAACAACAGCAACGGGTTTCGCCTTCGCACCTGACAGCGGATTTCTCACCTGATTAAATATTTAACTGTTTTCGGTTCTGTATATAAAGCGAAGAAAATCTCAAAGTTAGATCGACTAATCAGAACGGGATTTTTTCTTTAGGATGTTGAAATTAGGTTTCGGGGGCACCCTTTTGATTGCTTTTTGGCTTTTGGTAAGTTTGTTATTTTTTGTTGAGTTCTCTTCCCCTCAACGGGAAGCTTTCTACTGATGAACTTCCAAAAGAACCGCCAAGCTTTTTCCCAATCTTATTAGATGTGAAAACAGGAGATGGAGGATTGTTTGTTCTAATTTTATTCTTCATCTTTCATTTCCTCCTTTTTCTTTCAATTTCCTCCATCTTCTTCTTCGTTTGATTTGTTCCTTCTTTTCTTATTCATTTAGTTTTAAATTTTTGCTCAACTCAAGGACAAATAGTTATCCTCAGACTGGTGAACTCTTATTGGCGCCCATTTGCAATTCGATATTGAAAGAATTAGAAATGGGACAGACGACACACTTTTCAGCTTTATTGAACTTTTTGAACTCGCGACGTCTTCGTCTCGCTACTTCCCACAGATTTAGTTTAGTACATGAACACAATTACCTTACTTAAAACTCTTCCGATTAATCTTTCTGTTTCTGAATCTTATTGATTCTGGAAAGTAAATAGGAAGCTCGCTTCTTTACCTTTTCTTGATGAGTCGCCTTTTGAAGAACAGGTCGATGAACTCCCTCTGGGTTCAAATCCAAAACAATTCAAACAGTGGAATGAAATTAGAAATTTGTTATTTAATTTCCAGCCAAAATGAGTTATTTAAATCGCTTATAGTCAAAAATATTATTTAATTCACTAATAAAATTATTTAAATCAGAGAAAATTTTATGGTTTGATTAATCCCAAAATCCGATTTTCTTATCACCTTATCTTGGCTTATCTTCGGGGGGGGGGAAATCAAAAGAAACGAAGGGGTGAGTGCGGTCAGAGGGTCATCTATTCATGGAATATTATTATACAAACTCCTAAAATTTCAAATAAAAACTGATCCTTCTTTACAAACTGCAAAAAATCTCGTCAGATCCTTCCGGGTATTTGTTTAGATTCTGCATAACGTCAAAAACCGTTTGATATGATCAAAACGTTATTGACATTCTCCAAATTTTTCACTGACGGGATTCGACTATGATTGCTGAGCAACAGCAACAATGGAGAGTTACATGTAATATTACTGAAGTATTAACTTTGGTTCAAACTGGAGTCCTTTGTTCAATTAATAATTGTTTTCACGGTTATCTTTACCAATTAACGGTCGGAAGGTTCGAATTTTAAATCAGCAAAAGACAGATTAACACAAGTTTCAACGAAAGTATTTCTTTTAAAATAATTCCAGGGATCATTGGAGATTGGCGAAACTAAAGCAGAAGACAGGATAGGATGGTTTTCTTCACAACCAGGTTCGTGGAAATGATTCCCCGAAAATTTTCTTTCTTTCGCTAATCATTCTTTTTCTCATTTCAGCACGACCCTTCAACCCTTTCAGTTTGAACTCCTGGCTTAGCGTCCCTTCCCAGTTCCTACAGTACTGGTTCCCCCTCTTCCAGCCGCCTTACCGCCCCCCCAATGTCCCCAAACCCTCCACCCCCAAACCGGCGGTCGACAACCAAACTAACCAGACAGAGAAGGACAAAGGGAAGGACAATATATTCGGAATGCCCGACTCTCCCGGTGACAGTGTTGAATATTTACCCCCGGCGAGTGAAATCGAGTGGTGAGCTCAGTTATGCATCAAATATTATCATATAAAACAATTATTGTAGTATAAATTTAATTTAATTTGGCCTTATAGCAGTTTTCTCTGACATGCGTCCCCAAATTTAGGTCGAGGGAAGTTAATGACAGTTGTGCTGAACTGCCATGCAATGACAAATCCAGGATAATCGATTGCTGTTACTCTCTTTGAAATATTAATTGACCAATCTGATGAGAGTCATTACGGAAGGAATTCCAAAACAATTTATTTTGATGAGTGATTTTATGTTTTGAGTACAGGAGGTGAAACGAGAGGCCTTGACGCCTTAAGAACAGGAAGTCAGCAATACTCCACTTTCCTTAGGGCATGAAAAATGAAGGGGTGGTAAAGAGAAATTAAATTCAAAATAAATCTTCGGAAGTAAAACTTTCGAAGTTCAAGAACCTTAAAGGCGGCGAAGCAAAAATAAAATCTGAGAAATTTTCCCTTTGGAAAAGCTTAAACTGGGGGTCTTAGGGAAGTCAAAAGTTGAACGGAGTTTTCCTCTCCCCCCCCCCCCCCGCAAAAGATGGAGAAATGGTCAATACCTTTTCCCCTTCCCCCGACTCGAGAGACAAACAGGTGTGAACATCCCCCGAATTGTAATTAGCGGGATTTGTCGTCGAGGAAGTCTAAATGAGAGTTTATTGAACCGTAATCAACGCTTTTTTCTAAAGCTTTACAACCTATTTAAACCCATTTCCTGTGGCTTCCGGAAAAACATATTGGGGGGAGTTTTCCAACTGTATTTTTCTCAGAATTTCTCTATTTATTTTCGATTACGGGAATAATATTTCAGTACTAAGCGACATTCTTCACATAAATGTAATTTTCTTCAAAATGCATATTCGGACTTTCCGACAGGAATTGCTACAAAAGGTAGCACTGCCACAGGGAAAAAGGCTATTGTTTCACAGAGCCTCCATATTGGTAATTTGAGAAAAAGGTATCGGTTACGATTGCTTTTCCCAAGACCAAAAAAAACGAAGAAAATTATTTTTGAAAGTTAGGCCAGGAGTGCTCAAAGGGTTAACAGTCACCGCCTTAATGGATTTGGAATCCAACTGTTCAACCGAGTGTAAAATTCTGAAAATTTTCCATAAAAAAGTGAAACATGTGAGAAAAGTTGACAGGGATCTAAAGAATTTGTCTTTATGCACAGAACTTTTATGAAAAAAGGGTTGAAGGGAGGAGAAGGGAACCCCCAAAAGTTCAATGCTCTTACAACGGAAACATTGTTTTGCTTAAATAAATATTAAATATTTCGGGGGTCCAAATGGGAAAGCGTTTTCTCCGCGGAGGAATCCGAACCGAGGCGTTTCGACAGAAATGTTCGGGTTTAGAGCTCCTGAAAATGTAGGTCGAACTTTTAATGACGTCATATCTGGGTGTACACGTGCAAAGGCAGAGATGTTGACACAGTTTCTAAGGACGAACAAACAATCTCTTGAAAATCTTTTCGTTTTTTCCAATCGGAATTAATTCTCTTTTGATGGATGTTTATTTCTTCGGGCTTTCGTATTAAATACACCGACGGTGGTCAACCATTTTAACATTGTTTGCCCACTCGGCGATGATTTTCATTCTACGTGAATCAGCAAAATCACAGTTAACTACCCTTCGAGGTATAACTCTCCTGGTGGAAAACTCTTCGCCAGCAGTTTATATAAACGGCCACCATCATATTGTTTAATTAATCGCAGTATTATCTCGTAATAGTTTATACTTCAAAGGGTTGACTGAAAGAGGAGAACCTTTTCCAGAGTTTTCCAGCTGGACATCGACAGTGTGGGGGTTCGCAGGTTTTGTATCGCGTGGGAGTGTGTAGGCAACGCATGCCATTTCCCTTATTCGAGGAAACTGCGTACGTTACATATCTAATGAATGTAATTAATATTGACGTAACTAAAAGCATCGGAATTAGATTTAAAAGCCTTTTCCTAGGGGAGGGAATTTTTTCCGGGCTTTGTTTTTTTATAAATTTAAATTCATTAACCTTGAGTTACGGTTCAAACCACTTTCCTCGAATTATAATTTTCATTGGCGACCGTTAAGGATTTCATGTAGGAACAAACTTGTAATTATGTAGACACTGGCAGGTCAGGAAAACTCAGTTCGTCCCGTTCAGATGGCAATTCTGTATCACAACACTCACCGCACCACTGTTTAATGACTGTGACGCAACACCCGCTGAGTTTTTCCTGCTTTTATTGGATGTCTGCAGGCACCCAATGCGACGTCGACTAAAGAATGCTTCTGATAAGATTACCGGGAATTGTATTGTTCTCTTGCGAAATTCACATTCGAAAATCGGGTGGTGTACTTTGTGTGACTCACATCCGGGACTTCTTCAGATGAAACCACCCTCATTCTGTCGAATGATGAGAGAACCTTTCGGGGAAAGCCGTTCGGAAACCTTTGACGTGATGAATGAGAAATAAGTCAATGAACTTCCGACCGACTGCCGCCGACCTTAAGGGCGCACACTCAGGAATTAGGGGATGAAAACATGAATAAAGTGTTTTATTTTTGAGGGTACTTATCTCTCCCCCACCCCCTCCGGATAAAAAACTTAAATAAATTTTCGGAAAGAATGTTTCCTTCGCTTCAATCATGAGGAAACATCCCTTACTTTTTACTGACTGTTTCGATAAACTTTCCCCGGAAGTCTCAGCAAAGTATCAGTATTTTAAATAAAGGAGAAACACTCTTAAAGATAAAAAGTTTAAAAGTCGGTAAATCTTTTTGACTGGAGAATTTCAAATCGGCTTTTCTTCGTTTTCATTTCAGTTTGAAGTGTACCGTTTGCTTTTTATAAAAGTAATCAATTCTTACTTACTAAAATTTGGCACAGCGAAGTCTCAGCTAAATGTAGATTTGATTGACAAATCACAGAATCGAATCCGGAAATAAATGCAACATAAAAATTTCTTACGTAACTATAAAACAAAATTTTTTTATTGCTAAATTCGGAAAAATTATTTATACACTCAAATTTTGAGGGAAACAGTCTCGTTCAGCATTAGCTTAAATTAAACAAAAAAAGGGAATTTCGGCGCCGGAATTTGTAAACTGAAAAAAATCGGACAATACACTAATAAATAAAAAAAAAATTAAAGGATAAGAATTAAAAATTTGAGGAATTAAGAATAATAAACGGAATCTAATTTTAGAAAGTTTTATTTGGAGAGTCTTTATTTTTGACCCATTTCGGAGAATGACGTCAGAAGGCAATTGTGACGTCACTTGAGGTCATGACACAGAATCCACGTGCTTGCACGTGCAATGCGGAAAACGTTCTGCATGGAATTTAGCTTAACTTATATTTTAAAATGTTCGCTTTCTGTTGGATTTCCTTAATCATATTTTTACTCTAATGGAGTTATGAATCTCAATTCTTCACTTCCGAATATTTCGAGCAGTGCTCTGTGATATATAATAACTACCGAATTTTAGATATGCTTAAAGTTTAAAATTTGCGCTATGTCAGTTAGGGTGTCCCTAGCCTGAAATTTTTATTTCAATATAAATATTAATTATTTATATTTTTTCTATATCTTTCAAATTAAAATCATACATACATTACATAATATTTAGAATAAATCATAAATGAAAAAATCTAATTTTGACAAATTCCATTCATACATTCTGATAGGCAGGAGGTTGGGGTTTAAAAAAAACAAAAGTCACAGATTAACAGTGAGTAAAAGATAAAACAGAAGCAACCGAAAGGATGAGAATGAGATAAAAAAGAAAATTGGAAGTTAAGAAAAGTAAACACAGCAATGTCAACTCGCGCATTCTATCGGGATTTGACGAAACCATCCCCAATCATCCAACCAATCACGTCCTCTCTTTTTAAATCCAAACAAATATGTCTGTCGATAGTGGGAATTATGTAGTTTTATTTAAAGCGGTCTCTGAAAAAGAAGACGAGGATGACGACGCTTACTCGAATATATTTCTATCAGCCGGTTTCGAGGTGACACTAGTACCTGTTTTGGATTTTGAGTTTGTGAACCTGGATGATTTTTTGCTCAAATTAAAGTCTCCTAATGATTATGCAGGTATTGGAAGTTACCCCTAATTATAAATTCCTGTATCGTTTTTGAATTTCATGATTGTTTAAAAATAAAAAAAGTAAAATTTTCAGATATATGAGACTTAACAATTCCAGGAATTATCTTCTCAAGTCCAAGATGTGTTACTGGAGTGGAACAATCCGTTGGAAGTGACCCAACAATTCTCGAAAAATGGACTAATCACAGCCACTTTGTGGTCGGTGAGAAAACTGCAAGGATGGTTGAAAATTTGAAACTAGTTGCTAAAGGAAAAGAAGCAGGAAATGCCAAAAATTTGGCTAAAATTATAACAGAAAGTATGACCCTCACTCTCCAATAATTATTAAAATCGAAATGATACACATGATATGATACACAAATAGAAGGAGATAACTTGATTGATGAGGCCATAAAAGTTCTTAAACACTATTGTTGTCATTAAATTCAAAAATCCATACATACATTTTGATCTCCAGGAAAGTTTTATTTTCAGTGAAAATATTTTCTCTTAATATTTCTTTTTAATCCCACAATTAATAATATATTAGAAGTATTTTGACATTAGTAATCCTTTAAATAATTTTTTTCCAGATGAACATAAGAAACCATTTCTTTATCCAAAAGGTTCCCTTACAAAAGATGGTTTTAAATCAGAACTCAAAGAGCATCAAATATTGGTAGATGATTTAGTGATTTACAAAACAATACCTCACCCTCAATTAGAGCAAAACATATTGAATATCAAATCCCAATTATCGGGGAAATCAGTATATTTTGTATACTTCAGTCCATCTGGAGTGAATTTTACACTCCCTCTGCTGCAGACACATCAGTTTGATATGAGTCAAGTTAAGGTAAACTTCATTCAAATTATGGATTTGATTTATCCAATGGCAGTAATATTTTGGGATTTTTAGTTTGTAGCAATTGGTCCAACAACTGAACATGGATTACAGGAAAATGGATTGAAAGTGGCAGCTGTGTCTTCTAAACCCAATCCTGAATCACTTTTGAATGCAGTACTCCAACTTCAAAAAGAATTTAATTAAGTGAAAGTATTATTACTATTGAATGCAATCGTTGAGCTGGTTTTTGTTACTGATGTTGATTTTATTTATAAAAGTTATTAATACTTTTTATAAAAATATATTTTTTGAATAAAATAATATTTTAATATATCTGCCAAATCATTTTGTATTTAAAAACTTACATTTTCAAATTATACTTAAACCCTAAACTATATGTGTATTTTTAAACATACCTTAACTCTGATGTCCAGACTTAAATCTGTAAGATTTTATTTTCCAAAATTATCTCTGATTTTATTCTTCTGAATGAACCAGTACAGCACAAAAAATTTTTTTAAAAGAGTGAGTGAGGTTGACCAAAAAACAATTTAACTTATCAATAATGATTTTATTTAATTGAGCATTCATACATGTATGGGAGAATAAAGAAATGCTGCCAACATAGGCAATATAACGGAATATAAACGAAAATAAATCTTACGGGGGACGAAAAAAACAACCTTTTAACACCGGCAAAGGAAACTTTTCCTTTGCTCGGTCATAAATATTACGTAGAAAGCAATTCCTCGCGAGTCCGAATGTTACTCTTCAGCAATCAGACTTTACTGCCTGAATTTCAGCTTTAATTTGACCGAAGCCCGATTTGAAGGGTTTTAACATCGCCGAAAAGCCGCGGCAAAAAACAACGGGTTATTCTACACTTAATATAGGATAGAAATGGCTTAATTTAAGTAGCGAATATATTTGTCTTTAGACAAAAATGTGATTTCCGTTCACGATGTTCATCTCGTTCGCTCGTCGCCTGACCGAATGTACAACGATTATCGCATTCATCGTGTCATCCACGTTTGAAAACCGAACAGTAATAATTACCAGTAACAACAATTTCGCGTTAGCCTTAGCCTCGTTTGAACTTTAGAACTAACAAACTTATCGAGAGGAATATGAAGATCCAGAGGATGGTCGCGATGAATCCGTTGTACACATCCGGTTCCACTATGTCCCAGCCTCGCGTGAGCATCGAACGCAAGGCCGACGTCGCCATCGTGAGCGGCAGCCCTAAACTAATGTATCTAAGGATGATGGGCATTCCCTCGATGGGCCATATGACACCTGAAAGGGGCAGTCGGGGTTCAGACGGGGCGGATCAGTAGATGTGCTCGGTGTGGTGTTCCACTCACCGCTGAGTAGAAGAGTCGGGTAGAAGCTGCCCAAAGCCAACTGAATGGCGTTTCTTTCCAGTTCGCAAATGGCCGATATGACGAATCCGAAACACATTCCGCATAAACCTTGCAGTATGGTTAGAATTACGATCCAGTGGAGCGGGCCGTTGCATTCTACCTTGAACACGCAGATCATGAATATGAGGACGAGGGCAGTCTGGCCACACATCACGACGAACTGAGTCACCACGTGAGAGAATAAAATTTCCACTGGAGTCACGCCTAAAAGGGGAGAGAAAGATCGTCAGCGTAAATGTCGTCGAACCGTAAAAATCGGATGATGACTCAGGACGCACCCGCGACCCAACTTCTGTCCAGCAATCCTTCCATTCTCTCGATGATGAGTGCGGAGGACGTCAAAGCCACTGCCAGGAAAAATACGATCGTCAGGATGACGCCAGGAGCGACGAAGTCAGTGAAACTCGGGTCGTTACTTCCATAAATCGGATCCTTGAACTGATTAAACAATACCGAAATTAAAACACACGCGACTGACTTCCTCCCCTGTTCAACAAGAAGAGATTCGCACCTGTATAGGAATATCTGCGAGTTTCGGGTTGTGTTCGCACTGGGAGAGCAGTGTCTGGGCGAAGTCTCTGTAGGTTATTTGAAGGTCCCGATTGAGCATTAAGCCAATCTGCTGATCTGTAAAGAGATTCAGTTCAGTAAGAAGGAAAGCTCAGTTCGAGAAGACACAATGATTGTATCTTACTGGACATGTCGAGCCAAACTCTTATCTCGCTTTGATCCAATGTCTCTTCGTCTGCGTCCCGTCCCAAAGCCATTCTCGCCACGAGGGCATCCGTGAAGTTCTCCGTGAAATACAACGCCCCCCAGGCCTCCCCTTGTCTCACAGCGTCCAGCGCTTCATCCGGCGTCGGGTAGTATTCCTGAAAAGTCAAAAAAAACAGTTAATTCCTTGCTGATTCAGCGATCGGGCTCCCGCGATGCAAACCTTAATTATTGTTCTATTGAGATGACTTAGATATCGACAGCTGAGGTTTGTGAAGCTGCAGTTGGACGAGAAGGGGCATTCCATTGTGTCGAAGTTCATTTCGTGGTTGACGATGGCCAGTTTCAGTCCCGTTGGATCTCTGCCGATGGCGAGGCAGAACAGGATGACTTGCATCACTGGGAGGGCGAATATGAACAACATAACCCTGGAAATGATTCGCTTTCGTCAGTCTCCGGCCGAAATCCCTCTCCTCCTTCGAAGTGACACTCACCCCACGTTCCTCCACATCCTGAGGAAGTTCTTTTGCAACAGCGCCTTTATTTTGCCTTTGGTTGTGATATTGCAGCAATCCGCGACGTTCCCACAGTCATCGCAGTCCATGTCCATTGCTTTACTTGCTTTAGATCCGATCGTTTTAATCTGCAAACACCAAATAACTGTAGTTTTGGGGGAGGGGGTGTTTGGAGGCTCTGTTTGGTGTCGACTTACGTCCAAGTGGCCGTTTCCAAGTGAGTTCTGGTTTTCTTGATTGTACATAGCTTCTTTTGACTGATGGAAGTTCAAACCGACGACTCCGCTCTCTTCGGTTACGTAAATGGCATCTTTTTTAGACCAGTTAAGTGAAGCCTGTTGGAAATTGTATTAATTTAACACCAGAATACCGCCAATACACAGCTGAAATACTCTTTCATTGGGGTCCCCGAGTGTCTCACAGGAAAAACATTCCTGATTATATTTATATAATTTAAGATAGCTTCATAAAAGAGAGAGAAATCACTTACTAATGAAATGTTGTTTGAAATGTTCATGTCAGCCTGACTGGCATTATTGGAGCCCTGCTTTCTGGATAGTTTTAGGAAAACCTCCTCGAGAGACTGGCAACCGTACATTGTTAGCAACACTTGAGGCGATTCTTCAGCCAATAGTCGTCCACTTCTCATGAGTCCGATCTGCAAGTTCATAATGGGTTCAGTTTGGGGGATCCTTCGGGGAGGTCCCGCCACCTCCCGCGACCGACACCCACCGTGTGCGCCTGCCTGGCCTCTTCTATGTAATGAGTGGTTATTATGACGGTCTTGTTGCCGTCCTTTGTGATTTGGACCAGGTGAGTCCAGATGCTTTGACGAAGGAGCGGATCCACCCCCACTGTGGGCTCGTCGAGGATGAGGAGCTCAGGGTCGTGCATGAGGGCCACCGCAAAGGAAACTCTTCTCTGCTGACCGCCACTGCAATGTTTCGTTGGTGTTAACCCTTGGAAGGAGGGGGAGAATGACCGCCGAGGGCGTCGCTTACCTCAGATTCTTCACAAGTCTGCTCTCACTTGGGAGGTCGAGGAAATTGAGCAAAAACTGAAGTCTGTCGTTGATTTCTGCCGTGTCCATACCGAAAATCCAACCAAAGTACATCATCGTTTCTTTGATTGAAAACTCCCCGTATAGTGCTATTTCCTGTAAATTTTTTAAAAGCAGACAATTTAGATTCTGACATTTCCTCTCAGAGGACAAAACACGTAAAATGTATTCTTTCTTAATTAAACGCTCTCAGAAAAGCTTTCAAGTGGAATCAGTGCTTGTCCGCCCCGATTGTTACTCTTTAAGACTCTTTTGGTAATACTACTTAAAAAGCAAAAGAAAAACTGTCGCACCTGAGGCATGTATCCTACTCGTTTTCCGGGTACTCCGCTGCCTTTCGTGCCAGGCCGACCTCCCAGTACCCATATTTCTCCAGTGTTTAGCCTACGTCTTCCCACAATACAACTGAGTAGTGTGGTTTTACCACAGCCTGAAGCACCAAGTAATCCGTATCTGCAGGAAAAACCACTTGTCAGCGCCACCGAAGGTTCCTCCAGTTCCAAACCTCCTCGACGGGCATACTTACATTGTACCTTTGGCTACAGTCATGTTAAGATTACTAAGGACGTGGTTGGGGTTCTTGGCGGACCCATAATGCTTGAAGGCGTGCCTCACGCACACCGCCTGCTGTCGTCTCGTGTGGACAGTGCTCTGCTGCGTTTGGAGCGGCGGCCTGTTGGGGAGGTCAGCAAGGTTCTCATGACTTCCTTCGTATGCCGGGTTGTCATGCATGTTGTGGATTTCACTGTCCCTGCAAAAATAATTAACACTATTGAAAAAATTCTTAAAGTCGTCATACAGCTGACGTAAGGCAATGTGGAGATCATCGACACAATCCAGCATTTCATGGAATCACAGCGTGTTTTTCGTTAAGTTTTGAAATACCATAACCACATTATGCGTGGCCCATTGACAAAGGGAGGCAAAACCGTATAAAGTCGACGTCAGAGATGGTCCGCACGTCAGATTCGGGGAAATTCCGATGAATTTATTCACTCAGGCAAAGGAAAACCAGCGCTAAAGATACCAAGGAATTCCACTCGCGGACCGAATGTTTCTGGAAAAGTACGTTAATAAGATCTGATTACACTCACTTCTGGTTTTATAATGCAGAACTTTTATCTGAAACAAAATGCGTTGCGGGTGAAAAGCTGGTCGTTGCCTCAACAGGTAACATCTTAATTAATAAATGACTCGAGAACCTGTCATTAATCACGTGAGGTTTCTACGGAAACTTTGTGAAAAAGCAATGAAACATCGGGAAAAACAAATCTTTACTTTGCCCAATTAACGACTGAAGTGGTGCAAAAGGATTTTCTTCCTTTTGGAAACAAACCATTATTTCTGTAATTTCATACCCGAGATATCGCATTACGGTAGTGTTGAATCAAAATCCATACATTTCTGGGCGGGCCAGGAACACAGGAACCGGGTAAAGCCCACTTGAAGCACATGAAGTTATTACACCATCCGAAATTGATTATTCTTCGAATGCACCCACCAACGACTCTCCAAAGTGTATCAGTTCTCCCTGAAACTTCCACTGACTGCCTATTGTTTTGCTTCTTTGTGGACCCTTTAATTGCCCTAATTACTGTCTCTTGTCTTCTCACGTGGGTGACAACGTGACTGACTTTTTCGTTGTGTCACAGCAATCGTTTTTTACCGATGTCACTTTTCCTGGAGCGATCGATGAGGAAAAAAAAAGGCAGAGAGAAGGGAGGATAAGAGATAAGAAAAGAGTGAGATGTGAAGACAATGGATTTCAACGGAACTTCACAAATGAAAGGGTTATACACTCTCACTGTATCATCTTTTCTTTCGTTTAAATGTGAGGAAAAGCACAATCGGGAAAGGCTCCCGATTTGAGGACAAAGCAAAAGAGAGTCTTTTCTTGAAAGGAACAATTAAATTGTAAACCCATTGAAGCTGCCATTTTCCTTATAAAGTGTTATCTTACCCTTCTGAGGTATAACCGAAGCATTATGTTATTATGTTTATTGTTTTTATTGCTTTGATTAACGATTCTTTTTGTCACTTAACAGCTTCTTTCGAGACCAGGAAAATGGAGGTGATTTCTACACTTTTCTTTCCTCATTATTCTCCGAATAATTTGTATATTTAGACCGACAGAAAACGAAACGATTACTGGAATTTCTCGAACATTTATTTCTTACCTTTGGAATTATCCAAAAACATGAAATGTCCGGTTCTGACGACGTTAAATGCTACAGAACAACTTTTTTTTTGTGCACCGATAGGACAATCAAGTCTTCGTCGATATTATGCATTTTTTTACTCCGATTCAAGATTAAAAAAAAAGGGAGTGCGATTCCTTTCAATGTCGAACCAATATTTTCCATTATTTTATGTTAATTAATTAACATATTAATTGGATTGCGAGTTTTTAAAATTTTGCTTCCGAAATCTAACCGTCGGGGACTGAATAATTTGTAAGGTTTCTGAAATCGATCGTCCGAGCTGTGATTGGTCAGTCATTGGAAAATGAAGAGCTCTCATTGGCGCATTGTCTTCCGGACTTTGTCCTGATTGGTTCTCAGAATAAAACGCATTTCCGAAGTGCGTTCATCTTTTAACGGATAATTATCGGAAATGGTGGGCTGAAAACTGCACATGATTCACATGTATTGAGAGAGGGCGGTGGGAGAGACAGATTTTTTTCAGGCGATAACGAAGTTACGTCAAAAAATAATTGAATCTTGCCTGCAATCCGTTTCACAGACTCGTGTTTTTCGGGTTTTGGGCGGTTCACGAACTGTCAAATTTCTTTTCTTGTTTTCACGTAAAGTGAAAAGAAATGAAATTCAATCGAAGCGGTTATAATGGAATTTTTTCCGGTGTTCTCGAAATTCGCACGTGAGGAATTTCAAAAGCGAATCCGTTTTCTTTTTCCGAGAGAAAAGTTCGACTGAGTCTGAACCCAGACGAAGACACCCGAAAGAGGTCAATGTCTTGGACTGAACGCCCAGCTGAGACTAGACCTAAGCTAATCCTGTTCCAAGTAACTAAGGGCTAGTTTAACTAGCAGTATGGCACAAACTCAGTGGGAGATCTGACATTGTCGGTGGGGTTATGCATGACCCATTCAAGTCCGATTTGTTACTGAGAACCTGAAATTAAGCTCGGGGTGATTGAGGAAAAATGTTGACACCAAAACAAACAAATCAGTTTGCGCGGACTCATTCGAAAAAGGGATAATGAAGAGAAAGAGTTTTTCACGGGTCCACTGAATAATTAAAAACTGAATGCAGTTTTCAGTGTCCGCAGCAAATTTCGGGCTCCTTTCTGTTTTCATTTTGAAATAACTCTTTCTTTTGCAACCGATTATACGGATGCAAAAGTTTTCTTTTGTAATACTCGAGAAAATAAAGTATAAACAATCGACTGCAAGGTTGTGGTCATGACAAGCGATTCTTGTAATCTCCGAGAAAACAGAGATAAGTTTCGTACTTCTGCTTTGTTTAATTAACATGTTACAGAAAGCAGATATTTACTCGTTATTTTACACAAGATTTGATTTCATCTGGATGGATATCTCCTGATCTCACACACATGGAATGCTGTTCTGCCAGGAGTGAATCTCACCATAAACAAAACGGGGTTGTACCCTTTTACAGGGTGGTTTGATCAATATTTATAAGATAAAGTGAAATTACTCGGTTAAGGCTATATTAGAAAGAAATCACAGCAAAAAGAAGCAGGAAATGAGTGACAAAAGGGCAAAAATCAAAATACGAGTCTGTCGATATGAAGAAAGAGAATGACGCATCGTCACAAGATAGACAAAACTCCTCCCTCAAAAGACAGAGTCAGATCAACAGTCTGTCGTCAGCAGCGACAGCATTTTGCGAGGGAGAAGAAGATAACGTCGATGACACAATCGCATAAGAAATGTGAAGAGCTCGTCCTTATTTTTTATTTTCTTTTCAAGGCCTTTGTTAAATATTGCCCTAAGGTTCCTATTTCTTCTGCTCATGACCTCAAGTGGAATTTACCAATGCCTGGCAACGAAAAATTGGTTTGCGAGTTTGCAGATTCCTCAGCTTCTGAGAAGCGTTCTCTCTTTTACACGGTTTTTCTCAGCATCGGTGAGTTTTTCAATTTCCACGTCCCCCAAAATTCTTACGTTTTTTTTTTCTAAGGAAATGCGGTGACTCTCATTTCCATACCAAGGTATTTAAGGTTACCTCCTCTCGAAAAGTCCCTGACACTTATTTGTGGGACTTGGCAATTAAATAAAACCTCCGGGTTTTTTCCTTGAATGTCTGCGTCATTTCGTGTTTTTCTTCTGTCGCCCCTTTTTGCCTCTTGGCTATAAGCTTCGATGGTGTGTATATTATTTTTAACATATATACTCTACCTGGGGATTTAATTTCATTCATTTGACTCACAGTGCGATTCCAAAAAGGGTTAATCACTCAACAGTCAACAGGGTTGCAGAAAGGATTTTCTTCTGCTGACCAATAGCAGAGTACTGTCATGAGAATAAGAACTTTTCAGTGTGGTAGTTCAAATTAACTGTATGATAACCAATGTTATCGTAAATTGAATGGGTCGCACCCTTCACACGATGATGTCTTCTTCGTGGTCACGATTTGAACTTATAACACCCACATCTGTCTCTGCCGCATTCAATTTGTGAGTAGGTTTGTTCTTTTCAACCATCCCTTTTTCATTCCTTGAGGATGTATAGGCCATCGTGAAAAAGATGACGCTGGAAATGTCAAATTTCGCGCAACCTTTAACTGAATTTTTTATGGGGTCGTTTTTGCGTGTAAAAGCCGCATAAATTTTTTTTGTGGGTGACTGGCTATAACATAATGTGTTTCGTGGATTTCAGAAGGTTAATGTCATTATGGCACCATCGGAGTGCCGTGATCCTTGCTTTATTGTCATGTGAGTTCCTTCCGCAACGTTGTCTAATTATTTTGACTACAACAGTTCGCAGATAAAATTTCGCAGCCAAATTTTCTTAATCTGCAAATCATCGTAAATTTTACAGACGGCTCCATATTGCGGTTTTGTTTTCTCTTTTGTTGAAGAGCTGTGTTTTGAAATCAGGTTTTAAGGTATGAAAAGTTGCCAAATTTCCATTCACCGTAATTTAGGCTGAAAAGGGGAACTGAGCTGATTCAATACCACCATTTGAAGACTCACAAAAATCATTCTAAGAAATGATGGACCGACAATTGCCCACAAAAAACGATTTCACACTGCTGACGTGATTTCATGAAGCGTTGGGGGCAGCAAATCAGTAAAGGATTCCGCCCGCACTCCCATTGTATCGAATCTCACTTACCTGCAAATAAAAAAAAAACAAATGTTAAACTTCTCTTACGTTATTTTTCTCCCATTTCCATGGGAGAAATGGACAGAAAAGGCCCAGGTACGTGTGGAGCCGACGTTACATTATCGGTCGACCATGGCCTCAAACTAACAATGACAGGTGCCGGCCGTGACTCAAGCCTTATTGGCCGAACTTCAATATTAAGTCACCCACGAAGAAAGTGAAGAAAACCGTTTCCTCTGACCGAACACGAAGTTTGCAATGTTTACCATTATTCCATCTAAAGGCCAAAGACAGCGAAGTTTGGAGGGGAAAACTTGTTCCTGGTTCGACTGGAAGTTTCTGCGGAAGGTCGGCTTCTCCAGTTATGAATTTTGCATCTTTTTTAGAGTTTTCAATAAGGACGGGTACTCTGGGGGTGTGCGCCCTCCTTCCTTTCATTTGCGAGTCAAAATATTTCCATTTTACGCCCCCATGACGACATTTTTATATTCTGAAGACAAAATGACTTTTTCACAAACTGCTGAGATGCGATGCGCAAAAAGTAAAAAATGTAATAACACAGGGTGTACTTCAGTCCGTGCAACCAAACCACGTACAATGTACTGCAAGAAAGAAGGACTGTTTTAACAAATGCGGTTTTGAAACAAATTACCAAATCACGTCAGTCATCCAAGCAGTGATCTAACAGAGCTTGGGCAAAGATAAACCAGGCTAATGAACACGGGCTACCGGGAAAGCGATTTCTCAACGGTTTCTCATTATTTCCCAGAAAATTTCATTCCGGTGATCACTTCGAAGAGTACACCTTTTTGGATGAGTTCACACGGCAAACAGACTCTTATTCAGTTAGGGAAAGGAATTTTAGGAACTGACCTTTACGCCCTCCAACATAATAATCCCGCAAAAAGTTTCAAAAAACATTCTCGCTCTTAAACGGGAAGTCGGACTGACTGGTTTTTATGGTTGTGCACGCACCGGTGTTGCATCTTCGCCATATCTTCACTTTTACTTCGAGTGCGAATGGGGGAACTCAGCAATCGGCTGTCGAACCAAAGGTAAAGTGAAGGCGAGGTCAGATCCCGTGGAAGAGGTGTTCGTTCCACGAGGGTTTCGATCCTCTCGAGTTTGTGTAGCAATTACCGTTGCGAAAGATCAGTATTCTTGGCATTGTGCGCACGAGTTTGGACTGACGAGAACAACAACACAAAAGGAAATTTTTTACTACACAAACTCACTCCGGTCTCGGTGCTTGGGCAAAATCTGTTTCATTGCAGATAATGATTTTGAGCCAATGTTTACGTAACACATTGGCTTCGGAGTTAGGTAATGGACTCATCTCCCGATGTAACATCACCTCGGGCGGAGGATTTTTGGATTTTCCCTGTTTTTTGAGCTGCAGAAGAATCACCAATTTAAAGGGTGATTTCCTCCCATTGTTTTCTGTACTCTCTTTAATTGGAAAAAATACTGGGTTGGCTGCACAAAGAGTAATTGTTCTTTTATGCGTTTAATCAATTTCTCCAATAGTTTTTTGTGTTTAAACTAACAATATTATTATATTTCTCGCTTTTCAGCATTGGAATAATTTATTTAATCTTCTTTTCTCTTTTACTTTTTCTTCATATCGTGTTTTAGCTTCTTTTTTTAATTTTTTACATCTCATGCATGTTTCAAGACCTGACAGTAATTTTATATATGTATTTCTAACTGGTCATTATGGTCTTTAAAGTTGATAATAGTTCGGAAATTCGGTCCGCAGTGCCATTGGGCAGTCCGACCATTGAAATCATAATCAGTGAAAGCATTCAACCCGAATACTTAGCGTTATTTCCGGCTAATTTTCGGTTTAACATAATCGATGAACGGAGATGCAGTTTTGCAACTGATAAAATATGTAATTCTCCAATTGACTGCCATATTCGTGAAGAATCGATAGACCACCCCTTTTCTTTTGCGCTCATGATATTGTTCGTCAGGAAAATGCTTTCAATTTTCTCATTGGAGGGGTTGAAATCATTCCGAGAAACGCCTCCCTATTTCGATCGTTTCAGATCCATTTTCCGCCGCTCAAATTTTTCATTGTATTGGTGGTTTTTCCGTTTGTCGCCCACCAGAATCTCAAAATGGCGGTTTTTTATTCACCCGTTGGTTTTGATCGTTCCTTTAATAACCCGTCCCGATTTAAATGACGCATTCATTCATTTCAGGTTTGAGAAAATATATCCGTAAGTTCTGTTTTAACGATGCGTCAAAACCAAACTGAGACAAAAAATGGTGGCGCTCACGGAGTTAAAAATGTGATTCCGTCAATGGATTTCCCATTGGAAGGAAAAGTCATTAGTCTTTTTCACTGGTCAAACCGAGTGAAGGTCACGTTCATTTTCTTAAAAAAAAAAGCTACCATTTTACTTAATAATACGTTCCCCGGGGTGTGTTTACATGTGAAATTAAAAGCGTTTGTTTGCTGACGGGAACCCTCTTCCGGGAAAAGTCAGACAACCTCTGACTGGGCCGACTGGAAATGTTTGCCCAGACAATCAGAGTTATGGTTCTTAATTAAAAATATAAATAAGCAAAGCCATATGTTGAAAATGAACAGGTTTGGTCGACGATGCTAATTACCAGTTACTATGCGAAAAGGTGAACTTGGCTCGGAGACGATTGGTCGAAACACGCAAATTCTGCGCAGAAGTTTAATCCAATCGGGATGTACGCAGGACATCTCCGCACTCATACCCTCGACTTTGTACTTGTGCAACTAGCAGACACTAGCAAAAACGACAACACGTAAAAAGGCGGTCTGCCACGGGAAAAACATGCGAGAGACATGAAAAAATGTTTTCATCAAAGACGGACAACAGCAAAACAAATTACAAAAGGCACAACACTCCCGTATAAATTATTAAGGAGAGTTGTGAGGTTCCTTTCATCTGTAACAAACGCAAAGGAAATCATTGAAAATTTATTTGGAATGAATTGTCCGACTCACGTGTCACTGACCCACTTAATCAGCAGCCTGCAGGATGTTTTGGTTATGTTGCAGGGGCCCAACCCGGCCGCAGAAATCTGGGAAGGGGCACCCTCTGTCGGGTGGTTCCCGCAGGAGATACGCCGCCATTTGGACTAAAATTTGACTCTTATGTAAACATATTTGGCCAGACGCAATGACTAGGCTTTTTGCTTTGTTGATATTTATAACTCTCAACCTAGTAATTCAAGCAAGTGTAACTGTAAGCAGGTTCATAAACTAAATCTAAAAACTGATATACAGTATACCAATCGATATCGTCATAACGCGATAATAACCTGCAGAATCCGTGGTTTTTCTTTGCTGATCCGCTGTTGGCGAAACCAACCGATAAAAAGTGCAAATGGTCACCGGTTTCTGCACAAGAAGTGCATGGGAATTCCAAAGCAAATTTTCTCAGCATTTGTTCTCCTTCCAATTGAAACATCAATAGACGGCGATACTTTAATTTTGTTTAAGTATTAACCTCTAATGACAGACAATAGATGTCAACGAGAATGAAAACGAAGAAGATGAGGTAACCAGATTTTGGTTAATGAGAGTTTTAAGTGCTCCCAATGAAAAGAATAGTTTTGCAAAAGGAGTGATATAAAAAAAATGACCGTTCGCAGCGGTTACGTAAACGACTCGAAACGTAAAAACAAATTCAACATTTAATTTTTTCCCTTTTTAGATATAGGTCCTCGCAGGATTTGGATTTTGTCTCATTAAACAACCCGCCGACGCTTAATTAGAAACTTTCTTCACATCATTTAATTATTCTTTTATAATCCGATTCGCAGCCACCGAAAAAAAAACTTTTTCATTAAAATTCACATCCTTTCGTTACGGAGTCGATTGTTCTTTTCCAGTGAAAAAAAAAACTGCTGACGATAACAACATTCGATTCAGCAAAGCCCACCTGAAAAAGCTTTGCCCGAAAATATTAAGTAAACAATGCTTGCGAGACCCAAAGTCTCATTTTACGATTTATTTACACTCCCCCCCCCGCACCTCAACGCTTATCTTACGTGAACAAATAACATATATTATTTACCCAACAAATGGCCATGCCAGAGTGGCCAAATTGCAAATTCATGCGGGGTATTCGCATATTCGCCAATCGCTCCTCGCAGACTTCCTTTTATTGAAAACCAAAGAAGGATCTTATTGTGCAAGGGGTGATCGAAACATCAAAATGGGGGTCAAAGTTAATTTAGGGGGTGAATAATTCAAAGAGTATTTGTCTGATCCTCCAGTTATGACACGCGAATCAATTCATTTTTTTCGCATGCTTTGATAAATATTTCAAGGTGAAAATGAAACATCGTTTAGGAAGAAAATTAATTATGGTTTTCTCAGTTCGATCCGACAAACATTCCAATTTGGGCGAACAAGAAAAAATTAGTTGCTTAACCGTCCAAAGTTATGTCACTCAATCCCCCAATTCACTCAGAAGACGTATCCTCGTTTCCTTTTTCATATTTACAGAAATTCCACAACTCTCGCAGGGACAATTAGTCATCACAACAGATAAGAAACATGAGAGAGGACCATTGCATAAGACATTACTGTGAAAATCCCTTCCTCGGGAAGTCAGCTACCGACTGTGATTATGCCAACCGAGATGAGTTTCCATTGATGGGATGGTCGAAGTCACCTCCGGAGAAACGTCTGGTGATTAGCCCTGTTGCGCAATATCACACATTCGCTGACCTTTTCCCCTCGGAACAGTCGCTGGGTGTTTGTAGAAAGTAAATAAAAATTCCAAATTAAGAACGGGAGGTTGCAGAAACAATGCAAATCGACAACGACCAATTTCTAAAACCCTCCTTTTAGTGCCCCAAAGTTTCGAGAAACCTTTCTATAAGGAAGATATGAAAGAGTGGGCACAGAAGAGGACAGAAGACACCCCATGTTTGTATTTGTTGCACTCATTGCTTGGAGTTACTCGTCAGCAGCAAAAGGGAGGCCGCAAATACACAAACACTGGTGTACATTTCGGCACACCACATAGCAGAAATCTCAGCTATAAACCCAAAAGAGTTATTGCTTCCGTTAATGATCAGCTTCGCAATAGTGAGAGTTCACTTCGTTTGTCTCAAATGAAAAATTCATTATAGAAAAAAAACTCCTTTACTTTTTAATTAACCCCAAAATGAGAAATTTTTTTGTCGTTTTAAATCTTTTTATTCCAGTTTTATATATAATTGGTTAACCGTTCGGATTAAATTTCTTTGTAATCTAACCTTGACACACATTGCATTGGGTTTTTTGTCTAAAAATCGAAATGTTATGCAACTCCGCATTTTTTAAGTGCGAAAGAAAAATGAACGATTATATCCGATTCCTTCTGGGGGGGCGAATGAGTGAACTGTTCAACAAATTCCCGAAGCGAGAACAGAGCAAAGAGTTTAACACTCTCCCAAGAGCGAATTAAGGAAGATGCCGATTAATAAATACACTTGAGGAGCCTTTGCCCGAGGGTTTCCGAAGGTTCCGCCCGAATAGTTAAGCTCTCACTCTATTTATGTAATCGATGACAATGTTTATGTACTCTCGCCGAGTCCGCATAATAATAATCTCTGCCTGTCAACCACATCTTAATGATTTGGGTTTGTATACTGAAAAAAAACGAACGATGGTATGTGATTGTGCACATCAATACCAGTACACACCGGTGAATAAATAAAAGAGAGTCTCTCTCGGATGGTTTTCCCAATGGGAAAGGAATAATAAGGCTGTGAAATATTTACAGAGAACTAATACCACCGGCAGAAATAGAGGAGCAGTAATGCAATAAAACAAGAACAGTTCCAACTGGAAAATACTCAGCCAAGACCAGAGAGAGCCCTGTCATTGTAACGAAATCTCGAGAGGTAATTGATGTTTCAAAAAAAAGAAAGAAAAGAAAAACGAAAGTGATAATAAAAGGGAAAAGAAATGGCGAAGTTCTTAAAATTGTAAGTATGGTTATATAAGTTTTGGGTCATTGAAGAAGGAGATCATGTGTATTTACCGCCCGAGGTGGGGAATTTCCTCATTGCTACGGGTACTACAAGAAAACTCGTTAAAGAACTCCACTTCTGTGGCGTTGCCCACTACAAAAGACTCATTTTGTGTGATTCAGTGTAAAAGTCATTGCAAACGACCGAGTCATCTACATAAATAGGAGAAATGCATTCGGTCGAATCTATTTAATTCTGTTCGGGAGAAAGGAAAATGAACAAACCGAGCCTTAAATGAAGGACACTGAACCTGAATCTTCACAAAAATATAAATATATAACAACTCCGGCTAATAAACACTTTCGTATCCGAACATTTTGCCCGAACAAACACTATTCACAATTATTAATTTGTCTCCCAAAAAAACCGATCGATGGTTTAAAATTCCAAACTAAAAAAAAATTCAGTCGCTGTCAAAATTTATTTTTAATGATGAAATGTTTCCTCTCAGGATTTCCGGTCAGACATCTCTCGAAATTTTCTTCTGCGTTTTGCACGAAAACAATAAACAGGTCCGGAAAAATTTTGAAAAAACAGTCTCTTACCTCATAGTGAATTATTTAAAAAGTACAAAAAGCTTCCGTTTGAGTTTTTAGTTTCCCGCGTCAAATCGCAAAACAAAATCTCGTGTGATTCACTTAACTGACACAAGTTTTTTCAAACTTTCCCGGAAAAATCATTTTGCACGTTTTCACTGTATAAAATAAAAAAATTTTCAGCAAAATACAAGGCGGTTCTTTGCCTCGGACCGTGTGGGATTAAGTGCGGATTAATGTCTGCAAGACCGACGCGCAACAACCACTGGACACCGCCGAAGAATTGTTGCGTTGCGGCACAATCAAGTGAGCGGCCATGTTCCCGGATTGACGTCACCAGCCAGCGAAAACTGGGAGATTTAACGACTTTTTGCACTTTTTTGCACCCGTCGTCATTTCGGTATGTAATTCTCCCCGTTTTTCTCGTCAAGGTTTTAATTAATTAATGGAATATGTTGACGCGGGGCAGTCAATTCTCCATTCGGCCGAATCGTTTATAACGAAAGTGTGTGACGAAGGTTCTGAGAAATGTGTCGCAAAACTGCGGTATTTGCTGTCGTTGCCTAAAGCTAGAAGTTATACACCTCGAGTCTTTTGGACTTTCCAAACCATTGAATAGCTGAAGCATTCTGTCGTTCAGAAAGAATCCATCTGCATTGAATGCACCCACTCTAATCAGAGTGTAGGACATCAATGGAAAGTCACAGCTTTTCCCGAGAAAAGCTCGAAAGTTCCCTCTAGAAAGTATTTACAAAGTATAGAAATACAGAAACTTCGACAGCATAAAACCAAAACAAAGCCAAAGTCATCGTCAGCAATTCCGTCAGCAAAAAATTATTATTAATTAATTAATTATTTACCCTTACCTCGCCCGAGGGCATTAAGGCAGTATACACAATTTTTTTTTATACAAAACAAATTTTTTACAGAGTTATAAATTATGCATAAAAGAAAAACAGGCATCAGATCAGCTATAGCTTTTAAAGTAATAAGATAGATAAGTAAAACAATAAATAACATATTAAATAGATATCATAATAAAAATTATCAATAAATTAAATATAAAATTAAAAGTTAAGTTAGCGATACAATAAATAACATATATTAAATAAATATCATAATAAAAATTGTCAACAGTCAGCAAAAAATTAAAGATTTTCGCTTTTGATTTGAGCTTTCGGCTGACATTTTTTTTTTAAACAAATTTTAATTTTCCACAATTGACTTTTGCCACGATTTCAACCTAAAAACAAAATCATTATGCAAATTTAATTATAATTAATCTTTTGTTAAAAAAAAAAGCTAATCAATCGATGGTTGATTGGGTTTTTTTCTTTTGCAATTTGTGCCGTGAACCGCACCTCTGCGAAAGAAGTTCATGGCGGTGATTCCGGAAGGTTTCTGCGCAGTTTCTTCTGGAAGGAGTGGAAGGTTCGGCGGGCCAAAGAGACAGTTGTCCCCTCAGGTACGTGGCAATCAATGAAAGATCCCAGAAATTCAACTCATTTAATAAGTTGCTAATAATAAGCTCCCATGGCTCATATTATGTATTTTATTTGAAATGGCAGAACGCGGAAACCGGAGCCCTGTCTCAACTTCGAAATCCACCGAGGAGGTGAGGAGAGAGGAAGGAGGAAGTAACCAGAGAATTTCAGACTTTGGACACAAAATCTGCATTTGAATAAGTCCAAGTTTGCCGTCAAGGACGCCGAGTGAAAGAATCCCTGAGGAAGCTGTTCCCAGCGAGGAATGTCCCGGTGGGACACCTGCCGGTCATTCTTTGACTGTGCCAGCCCATGTGAGGACACCTCCAGAGGGACCATCCGCAGACGTGTGTGCCACTCCGAGGGCAGTCAGCCACTCGACGGAGAAACAACGTCGATGGGTAGGGGCCGATTAGCATCGGTATCGAGCAAGGCAAGGCGGTCGAGAACGGGTTTTGACGTCAGAAGAAGAAGGCCCATTTCAAGTTGAAGACCTTTAATCGTGCGCAGTTTCAGGTTGGAAATTTGAGGGTTACGCACTCGAAAGGAACTCGTTTGGGACGAAATTCGAAGACCTCTCCGCCTGAGGAAACCATTCACGAAGACCCCCACACGGACAGACTTTCTTCTTCGGTTGCTCCTCCGAAATGGCCGACTCGGATGACACTGCCGCCCTTTCTCTCGCAACAGCCCCGGGGCAGAGGACACCAACCGAGGAAGACAAGAAGTGAAAACGTGGGCGAAGGTCAGCTCGGTGTTGCTTTCGCGAACACCACTTATGTCTTCAGGACTGCATCGGTTTAATATACTCGCGTTCAATTTCCGTCCTCCCTTTTTGATAAATCTATAATTGGATTTGGCTGTTTTTGCGTGACCTTTGAGGAGAGTGAACTCTCCCGCGTTGGATTATTTAGTGACTTCTCGCGAAACTTGTACCGGAAACAGTGCGAAAAATTAAAAATACACAAGACTTTTAACTTCTTTCCAGCAGAAGACAGACAGAGAAAGGTCAAACACAAAGAAAGACTAACAGTCGATGTCGTGTCCCCCGCAGTCGAGTCCCCATTTCGGAAAAAACCGAATTCCTCTGAATGTCACCACCCCTGAGGAAAAACATAAGGACGCAAATTTGATAAACCAGGAAGAGCACGACATATGCAAAAGCAATCGGGGGAGAGAGGAGATGAGGGGAGGAAAGTTCAAAGGAATACTAAACAGATGTAATAAATCCAAAGTCGACTCAAAGACGACTTCCACAAAATTAATTTTGATGACTCTATGGTTTTTAATATTTTTACGAGTGCAAAACTTTTTACACCGTGGTTTTGTCATTCATATATATCATCTTTGAAAGACAGACAGACAGAGAGAGAGACACACACACACCGAGAAAGTGTTAATGTTAACGTTTTAGCGGTGTTTCGATCAGCGAATTCGATCCGGGACTCCGCGAGCTAATTAAAACCAATTGACATGAAAATATTTGCTTTTGTTAAATCTCAGGTAAATGTTTTGATTCCGACGCTTTGCTGACCCGGTTAACTACATCAGAGTTTACTTGTTGACTTTTATTTTCAAAAGAAGAAACTGTTTATATTCGCACAAATGCTGATGTTAGCATTAACACTTTATTTTGAATTACTGATCCGGATTGGGGGGGAAACAATAATTAAAATCGCTCAAATTGAGTGCACGGAATTTCCTTTTGTGAACGACACACGGAAGGGGGGGAGGGGGGGGGGGAAAGATAATTTTACTCTCCCCTCCCGAGATAGTAAAATAAAGAGTTTAAAGCGTGAAAGGAAACTTCATTTTTCTTTCAGAGTGCCGTCGAAGCACCCGCGAAGACATTATGTAAGAGCGGATAAAAGATTAAATTACAGCGTTTTGTAACATATGAGACGGGCACCAATAACTTAGACACACTTTCTAATTTGGTCTGTGCAGAGTTCGTACAGAGCTACGATTTTTCGAGCACTATTTCGAATTCTGCCAACGCGAATCAAAGGGTCACCGAAACCCAAATAGGGATCGCCATTTGTATTTTCATCTCCCTCTCTCCTTCCAAGTACAATTCCTTCAACTCCCACCCGAACTATACACAACCAATCCAGTCGCACACCCCAACATTTTGTTTTGGCCAGAAACCTGAGAATAACGCCACCCCCCAACCGAGAACAAAAGGGTTAACTTATTTCTCCAGTTGGAGTCGGAGCGGAATCTTCGTTGCGCCACTGCTTAATGAAAATCAGTTTAAATGAAAGGGTTATTCATTGTTATTCTCTTATGTAATGACTTATTTTAAATTTCAAATAATATATTTCTCAACTAAATTTTTATTTGGTTAATCTAACCGGTATTGTTATCCGGGATTCGGTGATTTCCAACCGCTCGAGTTTCTTCTCGGTGTTGATTTGCACCTGGAGAGATTTTTTCTGAATTTCCAGGACGTCCCAAAATGGGGTTAAATTGCACGTGGAGTGCTAAATTCGCGCATCACACGTTTTACAATGACTCCCATTCACTGGTTAACACTTAGGCTCTGTTGAGTAACACCTCGTGTGTGAGTCAATGGCGGCGTGACGGAAGAGGAGGTGTTTTAAATCATGCGATCCGTCCGGTTGTCCGTAACCGGCGGACGTAAGGCAAAAAGCAACGCAGAAAATTCGAATAGCTTCGGGGAAATCGCGAACCCGAGCTCGGTTTTGCTGGATTCGATTCCGAAAAGCAGTTTTGAGTGTCCTTTGCAATTTATGTTTTAGTCAAGGCAAACAACAATGTAAAGGAATATATTATAGCTTATAAAAACGTATGGTTTCCTGAGATTCAAACATGTACGGGCGAAATTCCTTTCCTGTAATTTGGAGAAAACAGAAGGAGAGAAAAGGATACTGGCACCTTTCCATTTTCCCCCGGAAAATTTCACATTTGGTTTGTTCTTGACATTCTCCATTTTGGTTTGAAAGTATAAAGTAAGAATTTTGTGTTCTTTTCTGGACACCAGTTGCGCCTTTTCTATTGAGGCTGTCTTCTGCTTTATTTTCAATCATCTTTGTATGTAAAATTTAGGTTCTGGATTCTCCTTCTCCCATAAAAGACTCTTTTTTTCTCTTTGTTTTAATTATTATCGAGTTTTTCCATTGACTTTGAAAGAGGACACAGCGCTATCTGTTATTAATAAAAAGAACTTAATAGTGTGAATCTACTTTAGCGCAATCTATCGCCACTCGTCGGAACTATTTCCAGGTATCATGCAAATTAGATGCGTGACGTGGAATTTTGGCTGAATTTGCTCGTGTGTAAACAGAAGAACTCGCGCGGGAGTTTTCCCGGACATTTATTTAAATAATTCCTCTTTTTTAAATATTCATTTTTGTTTATTTTATTTTAGATGATCGCATCCCGGGATTCTAAAAAGAAGGTTTTTTAAAACGAATGACGAGTTCCGTCGCAGATTTCGTGCCCGAATCCATTTACGAACGTTTGTATAAGATTGGAATACCTAATATGTTGAAACCTTGGCACTGAAATAATCTTTGTTCCGGTTGGATTCAGAATTCAAAAATTTTTACAGCCGACACCACAGTTTGTATCGGTTTTGCCACTGTTTATTTGAGTGGGAAAACAAATCTGCTGAGAAATCACGGTCGAGCCTTGAATTTTCTTTTTTGCTTTAAAATATACCCGACCGAAAACCTTCTCGTCACGGCTTCTTTAGATGATTAATCTTCCTCTTCTAATTTTTTGCACTGCACTTCCAGACTCTTCGGGCGGCCATTTTTATTCCGGAGTTTCCTCCGCGTCCTTGCAGAAATAATCCAAAAACAAAATTAGTCATTACACTGTCCTGCTGGCGGATTCTCTGACCTTCACCGCATTGCGTGCCGGATGCTCCATTGTTCTTTTCTTCGAAACAAATAAAAACCGCACTGGAAATACGCGAAAACATACGAAATTCTTAAGAGAGGAAGTCGAAGGTTAAAAAAAAAGACAAACTAAATATGGTAGCTGAGGAGGAGAAGGAGAGTTAGACGGAACTGAAGCTGAACAATGACTGCCCATAGAAAGCTGAATGCCTTTTCAGGTGCAAAGGTTGTCTCAAAGCTTTTTCACTGGTATTTCATATACTAAAGGTTCTTTTAGTTTTTTATCAGTGGATTAGTTTTTATGTTTAACACACCTGTGTTTATCCAGTTTTTGTAACATTTCTGGAGTTTTTTAGGTCAAATAAAAAATTACTTCTTAAACAGGATCGTTTTCACTGATTGCAGCACCTCAGCTAAGCAAACTTTGTTCTCACAGCCATAACACAGGTCGCATTCGACCTTTCGAAGGGAGCTTCTCATGACTTCCTCAAGGTCAGGCCAATCATTTCAGGACTTCGAAATATCAAATTCCTCGATTTGGAAGAAGTTTTGTGTCTGATCTTTATATCTCTAAAGCATACCGAACATTGGGATTCGATTCTTTCCCTGTCCTCGTGATTTCGGCTCTTTACTTCTAAAATAAATTTACCTTTACCTTAGAAAAAAGGCTTGACAATGTTAGTTTTAGTTACGCAACACTCAGTTTGCGATTTCTCCGGTTTCGGTATATAATAAGATTAATTAGGGGTTTTTAACTCCGACCTTAACGGAATTAAACGCATCCATTGTCGTCATTGTCTGTCGGCTAATTTTTCCAAATTTCGTTTCGTTTCAAGGCTTTTCACAATGGCACCTGCATGTCTTTGTTGTTGGGTTCGAGAGTTTTGTCATCCCGGATTATTCCCGCTTTTCAAACAAGGAAAGCCGATGGAACTGTGTGTTTTTTTCTCTCTCTCCAGCCGGGAGTTCCAAATTAGGCTCCTAAAAACCTTGACAAATTGCCTGAGTTTTTTTAATATTTATTTTCATTAGAAGCTCGTTGAGATTTTGAGAGATTCCTCCACTGAATCAGGCATATTTTCAGACACTCGACGACTCAAAACTCATAATCGCTATCGGTTTTAAACGAGCTGTAATTTTCCACTTGAGAGCCCGGTTCGGATCTTCGAGTGTCTTCGGGGGCGAACAATGCCATCGCAAATTGTATTCTTTCTCTCATTACGATAAACTTTTCCACTGATCAATTATTTATCACAGAATTGATTGAAACCGAATGCGGAAATTATCGATGAGGACAATAATGTCCTCTGGAAAGAGATCACTTCGGTAGTTAAATAAAGCAACGAAGTGGAAACCAAGAAGATAAATGAAAAAACCAGAGTGTTCTTCCTCAAATGAGGCTATTGGTTTAAATTGTCTGAGCAAAATGAAAAAACGACGAATGAATAAGCAGACGAAAGGGATGGAAAACTCAAAGAGGATCTGGGAACTGTACACACAAAGACAGCCTATCGCGACTTTTTCCAGAACGTCACACATTGGAAGGAAATGAAAGTTGAGTTAAAATAAGTCCATCGAAAGATGATCGCTACACAAAAAAGCAGTTTATGATGGAAGTAAACGTCTAAAGCGGATCACGGGGGAGCCGGAGGCATTGGACACAAACAGAACGAAAAGAGGAGACGTGGAAGCAGAATATGTGGTCACTTATCCCCGAGAGTTCTTCCCACGTCGTCTAGAAACTGCCCTCGGGTCCTGTGGACAGTCTAACCTCACCTTGTCAGGCGCCTTTCTTCAAAACCAGATTAATCACCGTTTTGTATTTGGCTGCAGATAACTTATTGACCAACACTTTCTCCCCATTATCGAGTATTTATAAAAATTGGTTTAAGTTCGAGAAAAGTTTTCGTTAATTTTCAATTATTTTCTTTCCGAGTTTCAAACTATATAAGACTAATAAAAGTGGAAAAAGGCCTTGTGCCACTTCACGGTTATTTATACCACTGGGGGCGATGCCCCCCATCAGTTCAATATCTGCCACAGAAAAAACCCCGAAACAGAGAGCCCCGATACAAAGGGGGCCACGGAGGGCATCGAAGGGGGGCGGATGCCTTACGTAAGCTCTGAGGTTCCTCTCTATGTGCTTATTCAAGTTTCAAGTGATCGAAAGTCTTTATGGAATCAGATCTTTTATTGGTTTTTTGTCAGTTTTGTCCAAATCCACTGTCTTTTACCGCATAACTGAAAGAATACATATACCTGAAAAAGCAGTTTTCCTCGCTGTAACTGTCCTCAAGGGGGAACGCCCCTCAATGTGGTTGTGACCCTAAATAAAATTGATAAAAAAACTGAAAACTCACGTTAATGAAGCGCTCCAGGAGAACATTTTCTTAACTTTCTCCTCCGCTTGCTGTTGATTTAAGTCAGAAGCCATTCTCACGATCGATCCAAAGTATCCAACAGTGTAATCACGGACAGCCCAATTGACAAAACGTTTAATCTGATGTAATACAACAGTTTAGAAAATGCATTTTTTGCTAAAAATAAAAAGTAAGCAAAATGAAAGTTTTCTTTTCACTCAGACTCTCTGCCATAAGGCCCCGGATAAACGATCGAATTTCTCTTCCCCGTTTTGACACAAACCCGAAATGAGATCTACACCCCCGTGAAAGCCATATCCAGCGGGAAAACTTTCAAATATCGCGATGGGAAACTCACTGTTTTTGGCAATATGACGTCATATGCACGCACTCGATAAGGCGCCGTTTTGCCCCGCGAAGGAAAAAGAGAAACCACCGCCGACCACAAAGAGAAACTCGTGACGATCCTCAACAGAAACAAAAGACAAAAATAAAAATTTCAAAAGTTTAACAATGTCAAAAAATTTTCAAAACTGATAGCATCGAAAATGGAATCCTGAATTCTCCAAACGTTAATTAAACTCCACTTAATTGTAAAATGAGCAGACGACCGATTTGTGCCCGCGTCTTCGGGGCCCCTTTTTAAAATTACAAGCAATTAAGGAGCAATCCTTCGCGTACGTTTGATAAGTATGCGCTATGAGTACCCCCCGAGAGAAGAGGGCTCTCGTCATTGTTCTCCAGTCCATCGGGGGTTCTTCTTACGCTGACCACTTCAAATAACCTGTTGCAGCCTTCCGGTTCAACTCGAATTTTAAGATGATCTTCTCCCGCTGCATTTACGAGGGCCCTCCGGGGTCTTCTAAACGCGGGCTTGATGGAATGCCGACCGAGCGCGGCCATAGACCAATCTTTGGCTTTGCGAATCAAATTGAAAGACCGCTTTTAAACCTTCTGCCCCTCCAATCGTAGTAATACCGTTCGGCTCGTGCAATATTAATAACAAATAAATATCTTCTTATGATGTATTAAGAGATGTTATTTAAGAAAAAGAAAGTGAAATTACGAGCGCGAGAACGGCCCCAAATGTGAGATAATTCCAGTATTTCCGTCCCTTTTGCCACTCACGTATTCAGGAGTAAGAAGTACCCGTTTGGAATATATCGAAAACGACGGCGGAGCTCTATTTTAGAAGTCAGTCACTCTGATTGAGTAATTTATGAAAAACAAGGCAAAAAAGCGCCTCGGGCTGCCTTTGCAAAATAAGGTCGGTGGCGTCCCAGCAAATGTATTTAAATGGGTTCGAGGGTGGCGACAGTTCCTTAACTCTGTGGTTCGTTGCCTTTGAATTCTCTAAATCTGAATTTTCAACCGTTACTTTTGACGGTTATATCTTGTTTCGAGATTCTTTCACTTTAGGTGCAACGACTTTAAATGACGCCAGGAAATTAGCAAATTGTTGTTAAAAATACCACCATTTCAGAACGGAGTTTTGCTGCCAGTCGAACAAAAAAATCCTTCGAGTAGTGAACGTTAGATAAAAACTCTTACAGCGAAGAATACACAAAGCAAAGTGGCATTTTTGTTTAATTTCAAGGATTTTCAGATGTGGATTAAAATGTTCGTTTCTTTAATAAGCTAATCTCTCCTTTTGAGATCTGAAGCAAGTAAAAATTCGATTTTTAAAAATCAACCCACTAACACAATGACAATTTAACAATTCTAAATATGGAATTGTAAATTGTTTCATCTTTTGAGTAAGAAATTCCATTTGAGAAGCACTTGCGAAATTTCGCCTTAAATAAAATTTAATAAATTGTTTTTTTCCTTTCTTAACAAATGTCAAGTTTTATGTGTCTGTGATTTTTTTTTGTCTTTCGTTCGAAGTCTCTTGAAACTTACTAAATCCGACAGTTCAGTCATTTTCAAATGTGCAAAGTCATAAGCGGTCAAAATACAAGGTTCGAAACTCATTATTCGGATAATATGAAGTCTATTTGTTCTGGTTAACCGGTTCAGTTTCTGTTTCCTTTTATCAAAAGTCTGCTTCGACGGTTATTTCGTGACTGCCAAAACCGTAACAATCAATTGAGAAACTCAACGACGGAGTGAAAGGTGCTGTTCTAAACATTTTTCCCACACTTTTTAGAACTGAACCTTTCAGTGCCATATTAATACACGAAAAAATTGACCGTTAAAAGATTTAAACAGGTATCCATCCGATTTAGACATCCAATGACAGCAAAATATAATTCAACAGAACTGCGACAAAATCTTAAATCCCAAAAAATAAAGAGAATATAAACAAAAATGTCTAATTCTTCTTTTTAGCTTTTTCTAAATATCCGATTTCCGGTCGAAGTTTTAATTCGCAAAGAGCTCTGAAGGACAGCAATGAAGGATAATGAATAATAAGAACCAAACCCAAAATTAAAAGCTTTAATTAGGCGATTGAAAAGCAAAACGGTATCTTTTCTTAAGACGTCTCAAAGGCGCGCCAATACAGATAAGTAACTAAAAGTCGTCTGCTTTCTTACACACTAATAAAGTAATATATATATATAAGAATTTATATAAAAACTAATTTTTCCTTGCGGTACTGATTGAAAACTTTTTACATATTTATAAAATATTTACAGAGAAATCTCCAAGAAAAAAAAAACAATAACTTAATAAGGGGTACAAAGAGTTCAAAAGGGTCGAATCACTATCTCACCACAATGCAGCCAAAGTGTTGAGCAGTTTTCAAACAAATCTCCGATTAAATAAATAAGGGAAATAGACTTAACACTTATTTTACTAACGTAGTGCTTATTAAGTAAATTACGTATCAGACTTTTAAATATTTAAATATAATTATTTAACTTAAATAAAAAAAATATTTACAAAATCTAAGCAGTAACATAAACAACTTTTGGAAGGGAATGCACTGTGAATTCAGTATAATAAATGTATATATATTTTTTTAATTTTAAAACTGTAGTTAATAAAAAACAATACAGCGATTTGAGAAATAAAACGGGAGCAATCGATAAATTCTCTTTGATCAATTCATAATTAAACAATAATTCATTAAATAATACGTATTAAATCAGTGCTTCCCAAATATGTTTTCAAAGTAAAGAAGTGTTTTATGGAAGAATTTATGCCCTAAAAAACAGTGACCTGAATCGGTTTTGTACTGACTTTTTAAATGTGCTTTACCGGTTACGAATTTGACGATTTATCGAATTTAGTGCTCATTTTTTTGGTTATTTTACGTCTCACAGAATCCGATAAGGGGGTGAACCTCCTCATACTGTGAAACATCTCTTTCTTTGGAACAGAATCAATGTTTTAATCAGACGAATCAAAAGTTTACCTTAGAATAAACTAAAACTCCAAAGAAACCATTTCTGCATTCATTGCAATCCAAACATCTCAAAACGTTATCCAAAAGTGAAGAATCAATGACTAAATACATAATTGATTGCAGAGCCAATAAATGTCTTATTCTCGTCAAGCAATATCTACTTCCGGTGACTAGTTCTTCGCAGTCTTAACCTAATTTCTACCCTCCAGGGAAACGGACTTTTCACGAGTGAAGAATGAGAAAAACCACCCTAAAATTGCTGACTGCTAGGGAATGCATGGAAATAAATCAACCCAGGACTTAATGTATCTTTCAGGCAGTGATTAACTGTCCACGAATGACTTTTTTCAAATAAAAATTTCAATGATAAATAATTTAGGAAAAAATTTCGATGACTTCAAATGACCGACAAATAGATAACAATACGAGTCAAAGGGATTTTATGAGTTTATTAGGCAATTAAAAACGAATTTATGCAACAGTTTCGAAGAGATTATGAAATCACAGGAATTTACGGGGTAATGTATGACGAGTTTAAAATTCATACGTCTTCGCATATCCCACCCCGTTTATCCTTTCCTACCTTACACCCTTGCCTTTTTAAAAAAATACACCTTTAAAGCCAAGTGTCAGGGTAGCAAAGGAAAAAGTGACGACATTTGTCTCATCACAAAAGAAGAAAAAACATTTGGACATGTCAGGTTCGAATGTTTTAAATTTCAACGTGAATACGTCTTAAGTACTTCAAAATTTTGACAGGGTTAATTCGTGGACACACAAATTAAACTAAGAGTGAGCTCAGAGAGATATTGAAGGCTTTAAGAACAAAAACGGCGCGGCTCAAAGATAGGTCCGTATACTAAGTGCTCTGCGACCGACGTTGCCTTATATATATAAGAGCAAAATATATAAACAACAGTAAGACCTGCCAGGAATACAACCTTTTCCTACTAGCCCAGCTAAATACGTGAAACTGAATCCTGGATATGTGGAAAATATTTTTTTTTTAAATTAAAGTTCAGATTGCAAGGAATTAATTTCAAGATAGTACCATTAAACGATTTAGAACTACTCGAACTCCTTTGCACTGTTTTAACAACCGCCTACTTTGCTCATTTAATCCTGCAAAAAAAAAAAACAAACATTGAGTAAATTGCTTCTTGGAACCACATTTGAATCCTTCCTTATGTATTTAAAGTAAGCCCTTTTTGGTCGCTTAGTGAGCTATTTCTTGCTAACCAATAATTTGTTCCAACTCTGCAATGTCAAAAACTTAAAAAAAAAACTTACCTGTCTTTAGAGTTGTGTATCTGCTCCTTCTCTGCTGTTTGCTAAAACAATATTGGTGATTCCAAATAGATTTTTTTGGCTTCCTGCAAGTCACTTTAAAATCTCCTAATTCCCTATATTCCCTATTGTTCCTACCAGTAGTGCTGGTGCTACAGTAGTATTCATTTATCATCAAAGTCCTTGATGTTTTACTAATTAAATCACGTTTTGCACTAAATCCTAACATTTTTCTCCCAAAGAGGGAAGAAAATTCCACATTGGGGTTTTTGTACAGACACAGGTCAGCACTGACCCAATGGTTCCATTTTGGCGCTGTAGCATTTTTCCTTTTTTGGGATAGTCTTTCCGATTTATCACTACTTTTTGTTTCCAGCATTAGGTAATTAAAGAAATTATTTTTTTTTCCTGATGCATCAACATTTGGTTTTATACATTCTATGATTTCTATTTCCTGACTTGAATTTCTTCTGGGCCTTCTATCTCTTCTGAGATTCTCATCTATCTCTTGTTTTTCAACATTCTTATTAATATCTTGGGTGATTATCTTAAAACATTCTTTCTCATGTTTTTGCATTTCAGAATGAGAAGAGAATTCAGCATCACAGTTTTCACATAAATATATATCTGGTATGACAATGGGTTTTTTGGGCAGTGCTTGCAAAAGGCTCTGCCTTGGAGGTTTTCCTGCTCTTGATTTCCTGTCATAACTCTGAAAGAAAAGACATTTATCATAAAAATGATAAGATTAGATATGAAGAAACTGTTTTTTTTTATAATTAATTAAGAGATCCAAACCTTATTTTCATTATTAAACCGCATCACTTGTCTGGCATTATTTACATAGAATATTGATGTTGTGTTATCCTCATTGCTTTGTAAAAAAACAGATTCCGGACTGTTGGCAATTTTAGCACAAAATGGCAACAAATACTGGGCATCATGATACCAGTAACAGCTGCACACAAGTGAAGCTAGGTGTCTTTTATATCCATTCTGACTCAGATTATGTGGCTTTTGCAGAGGAAACCTGAACTGTATCATAGACGACCACCATTCGGGAACTCCATTAATGAGCTGAGCCCCTGCCTTACTGACAGAACAGCTCACCATATACGGTATAAATGTTTCTAAATCACCCTATTAATTAAAAGACAAACAGTATAAGTGGTTTATTTTTTTATTTGATTGATTCACACGAAAATACGACCTTTGCTGACTTAACAAGTGTTAAATAAAATACAAAGAAAAATTTAAACTCACCACTGTCATGGAATTCAAGCTCTGAAATTTTCCATTCACCATTAATAAAGGCAACCCTATAGCAGTTATCATGCTGCAGGTGCTCCTGAAAAAATTTAAGTATAAATTAATAATGACCAAACAATCCATTAGTCATAACTTGGAAAGATTTTTGACAGCATATTTAATAAGTGAAAAATTTTAATGATTTAATTTATTCCACATTAACTTTTATATATCAAAGCAGCCAGTTATTGGTAATAGAGACGAGTGGATAATATTAAAAGTCTCCCCTAGGGCATAATTAATGATAACTTCATGATAATAATTAAGGGCCGTTTCAAGGGTACATTATGTCGTAGCCATTCGGTGGCACAGTTAACTTTTTGCTCATTTTCCTACCCTCCCGCAATGAACACAGTATAAATATTAGATATGGGACAGCATAATTTTATTTGGTGCGTTAATTTTATTTCTTAAAATTTCTACACCTTAATGAATCAATCTAATTAGACATTATGGGGGCAGTATAACCAGTCAAGGCCTGCATTCGAATGTTTGACTGATACGCCATTAATAAAATTTGGCGTTTTCATGATGCTCAAAAATATTCCCGTACAAAAAATTGTAAAGCCTTGCAATAGCAGTTCTAAATAAAAAAAAAATTCGTTTACCCCCTGTCGCTACCCCTCCCTATGGAAAAATATAACGACAGGCATTTTGCTCAAAAACCATTATGCAGAAAATTTAAAAATTTTTAATTATTAATACATACAAAAATTTATTTAGAACTTATAATGTTCACTTATAATATATTAAAAGCACTTCGAAATCATTTTCCACCATAAAAAATTATGGCTTCTTTTTGCCGTTGGTAATGGTTTAAACGTTTTGTCCTGATTAGCAATGCTGCCAAAGATAATCCAACTCATCTTAACTTTCCATTAAAAACCCCCCTTTAAAATTTCCGCGTGAAATATTATAACAAGTAATTTCATTCTATTTATTAATTTTTTATAATACCTAAAAATGTCACTAATTTCACTTCTACATACAATTTTACTTTAGCGAGATTTTAATACTGTATATAAATTAGGTTGGCCAACCTGTATTCGCCATTTTACCGTAAAAATTAGTTAAGTGATTATTGTAGTTGTAATAATAAAATGCCAGAAATGACAGAAGTAGATAAAAAAACGAGTTCTCCATCCGAGAACAAAGAATCTGGGAACTGGGGAAATTATTCAGACGATTCAGATGATTCTCTGCCGGAATTGGAAGAAGCAACTGCTGCAACGAGTTCAACGTTTCCAGAATCGGCATCTACAGGTTTACCCATCGAAGTGTCCAAAGCAAAACAAAGTCGGGGAGAAAAAAAGGCGAGGAAGATTATGTCCAAATTAGGTTTGAAACCTGTTCAGGGAGTGAGCCGAGTAACTATTCGCAAGTCGAAAAATATTCTGTTTGTTATTAATAAACCGGATGTTTATAAAAACCCCGCGTCTGACACTTACATTGTTTTTGGGGAAGCAAAAATTGAGGATTTGAGTCAGCAGGCCCAAGTTGCGGCTGCTGAAAAATTCAAAGCTTCTCAACCCACGTCTGCTGGTGACAGTAACACAGTCGTTGCACCCATTCAGGAAGAATCTGAAGAAGAAGACATTGATGAAACCGGTATTGAGGATAAGGATATTGATTTAGTTATGTCTCAAGCAATGGTATCTCGCTCAAAAGCTATAAAAGCCCTGAAAAACAATCAGAATGACATTGTGAATGCTATTATGGAACTTACAATGTGATAAGATTATTATATTAATAAGTACAAACCAATATTTATCATAATCCATTATAATTATATAATTAGTCTGCAAATGATAAAAAAGCATAGTCTTAATCAAAATTTATATAATAAGGTTCCTATGAGTTGCATCTAGCATCTTTAAGTTGATCTGAAGAAAGAGCAATTATTTTTTTTACTCCCATAGTGTTATGAGTAGTATTTATTTTTTTTAAAGCGCTTGATTTCAAGCTGGATTTCACAGTGATCGAGACTGTATAATGAAATTATGGAAATTGTTGATAATCAATAACAAATATATTAATTGAAACTGCAGAAAGTTTACATTTTTTTTTAAAGAAGCTTTAACTGAAAAATCAAGAATGTATTATTCTGAAATTATTGGTAGTATTCAATTCCTAAAATATCCGACTGAAGTTCCAAATGTAGGAAATTTTGTGCCATTTTTCCTTTAAGAACTTTAAAATGCTTTAAGAAAACTTTAGTATTCTTAATGATTGTTAATTAAAATTCATACTAAGCCAAATTGTGATACTCATTACAGTATTTATAAATTCTTGAAATTTATGAATCCATGAGGAATTTGAATTTTTGTCTGAAAATTCAAAGCATTCAAAATGGCGCTCGAGAAAGTCTCAAAAGTGTCCGAATCAGCGCCATAGCAACGCGAGTGTAAACAAATACAAGCCAAGCAGTATGTCAAGTTGAAAACACTTTTCCACATGGAAAGAAACGAGCTGATCGGTGTTTACGTGAACAAAATCAATTTTGACGAACCGGATTTTTTTATAAATGAGCCTACAATTGAAGGCTTTCTCGTCGACAAAAGCTCTGGAAGTTTAACAAAGGGAAATTCTTCCGATTCAAACCTGTTCTCTTACAAGAGTCCTTTCACTTTGACTAATCAAGAAATATCGAAAAGGTATTCGAAATAACCTTACAGTGGATGCTCGTCGAGCACAAAACTCAAAAAATTTTAGTTTTAGGCTTTTTTCTGCTAACTGGAACAAACTTCTCGTGATTGACGTCAAGTTTTCTAATTTAACTTCCGAAAATAAAATATTATTTTTTGAAATTAGTAAAAAAGTGAAATGCAAAAAGACTCAAGAATTAGGTGAGTAAATTCTCCCTCATCTGTCCTAATTGTATGTAAATTTTGTACAGTTTTAAATTGTAAAATCTTACAGAAAACAAACGAATCGCCTGGGCGTTTCTGTTACCGGTGGCGTCCGACGGTTCACTCAATACCAATCAAGACTTAAAACTTCAGCTTTATAAAATTCGAAAAGACTGCAAAGTCTCTCATCAAGACTGCAATGTAAGTTAGCAGTAGCACACACTAATTCGGATCTCAATAATGATTGACTCCTTGCAGATATTTCATTTGTACGCCGACCATAAGCTCAAAAAGCTCACTGGATTTATACAGATTTCCGTGAAGGGAGTTGTACCGGACTCGCCAAAAGCTTCTACAAAGAAGGAAATCGAAGCAAAAGATCATGCCAAAACGGAAGAGAAACAAACAATTGATTTTCCGCCCTCGTTGAAATCATCCCCCAAAACGTGGGAGTGGTCCCGACTCCCCACTCAATCCTGCAAAGTGCCAAACAAAATCCACAAAATGCTAAGTTTAGGCAAAAATGAAGTGTCTTGCTTACAATTCAGCAGAAGCGGATTCCATATTGCCTCTGCTGTATTATCCAAGATTCTGGTCCACGAGGTCATATCAGGGGCGGAAGTCATAGTTCTCAAAAGCCATGTCGGATTCATCTACGAACTGGATTGGTCTTTCGATGACCAGTACCTCTTGAGTGTATCCAATGACTGCAGGGGAGCAATATGGAGTATTTCTCAGAAAACCCCTCTTTTTGTGCTGCCACATCCCTCCTATATTTACTGTGGGAAATGGTTCGGGGATAACGAAAGAATCATAACGGGGGGAAAAGATCACATGCTTCGATTTTGGTGCAGGAGTAAGGAGAGCTTTGGTTTGGTGGAGGAAATACCCGGTCATTCTGGTTTTGTGAGTGCTTTAGAGACTCGCGACGATTCCCTGGTCTTCTCGGGAGATTCTCACGGCTGCGTTATGGTGTGGAAGTACTCCGAAGGGAATTTCGCATTACTGAAGGAGTTTTCTTTCTCGGGGATTTCCAAAAACGTCGTCGATTCCATCCACCTCCACTCGAGCCGCAGAAGAATAGTGGTTTCTGTACGTGCTCGCGGATCTTATCTTGTTGACGTCTCTTCCGGCGTGATTTTACAGACTTACAAATCCTCCATAAATGCAGTCGTTCGTTTGGTCTCTTGCCTCACTCCCTGCGGATCTCTTCTGTTTTCCTTCCGCCAAAATGGAGACGTCGGTGTTTGGGAAGTCAACACCGGAAAGCTTTTGGCCACTTATGATAATTTATTCCCCACAGATCATCTGTCTGACTTAAGTGGATACATTCGCTATCATCCGCATGAACACATGGTGGCGATTTCAGCTCTTGCACACAACTTCCCCGTCATTCTTTTAAAGTATGATATCAGTAAAATTGATGATTCCGAAAAATTAGGATTGAATTTTATCGATAAAAAGACGAAATAATGAATTTTATTATGTCGTAGATTATGAGCAAAGTAAAAACTAAAAGCAGAACATTTTAAAAGAATATTCTCTTATTTTTTCCTTTTTTGCGCTTTATATTTTTTTCCTTAATTTGTTTATTTTCTTGTAATTAATAAATATTAAGTATTTGAATTTAATATACTTAAAACATAACTTATTTTTTTAATATTTAATAAACAAACTTATTTATATTTAAGTTTATTATAAGTTTGTTTTATATTATCTTAGGATATATTTATATATAAGTTTATATTATAAGTTTGTTTTAAATTAAAAACAAACTTTCTCTTATCGGTTATCTCTTCAGAAAATTTCCATACTTCAAAAATGTGTTATTGAATATCGCTTTTATAATTCAAACTTGATTTTTAAAACTGATGAGGATAATAATATGTAATAAATGACATAAAAATCTTTAGATTTGTTGAAATTGCTTTTGACGACATTCAAATGATGGCTGATTTTCAAATAATTTAAAAATTACCAAAAACGCGCGCTTTTTGGACCGGATAGCGGTGGGAATTCGTTCTCAAAGGAAAAATCGTGGGCCTTACGTAAGCTAAGTATAATTCTCAATGAGGGTTCAGCCATTTTAATTTTTGTGGTGACGAAGGTTTCGTCCAAATTAAAATGTGTCATTTTTTTTGAAGCAATAGTACATTAGTATCGAAAACTGATTGTTTGTTGTTGAAAAGAAAAATGGCTCGGTACGGACAACGCCCTGAAAATGCTCTCAAGAGAGCAAATGGTGAGTAGAGGCATTTTTTTAAATTGTGAGGCTCTCTCACGATTGGCAATGTGGCTGAGACCCATTCTCTTGAAACTTCCGTTCAGATCGGAGCATATTTTGATATTATTATGGACATCTTTTCGTCCGCACAAATTATGATCTCGCGATTGCTTGAGTCCAGAGTTTTTTCTTCCCATTTAAACTCGGTCGAATTTCGATACGTTTTATTTTTTTACAGAATTTATTGATGTTGGAAAACCCGCAAGAGCTTTAGACACCCTTTCAGAAGTATTCAGAAATAAAAAATGGGCTTACACATGGAGCGAAAGTGTACTCGAGCCCATTATGTTCAAATACTTGGACTTATGTGTGGAGCTGAAAAAATCTGTAGTCGCAAAAGAAGGCCTTTTTCAGTACCGGAACATGTTTCAGTCCGTGAGTAGTTTTTATACTTGATTTCTATAAAATATGCCCTTTCACATATACATTTTCATTAAAATTAGCATGATATGCAATTATGCACTATACAAAGTTCATTAAAACCATTGGTTTGAGTAAAGGTTTTAATTTATTGGAAGTCACTATTGAGAAAAGTTTTTAAGCTTTCTACTGACTTAAATTTATTCTTCAGGTAAATGTGGGCTCTTTGGAAAATGTCATAAGGTTTTATCTAAAAACAGCAGAGGACAGAACAGAGGCTGCAAGAAATCAAAGCCAACAAGCTGTCTTTGACATTGAGATAGATGATTTAGATAATCTAGCAACTCCAGAAAGTATTTTACTCAGGTAAATCCAACTGCAAAAACATTAACACTTACAGACTGTTCACAGATATTTATTGTCTTTATTGGAATTATTTCAGTGCTGTGTCCGGAGAAGATGCTCAAGATCGCAGCGACAGAACTATTTTAACACCTTGGGTGAAGTTCTTGTGGGAGTCTTATTGTCAGTGCCTGGAACTCTTAAGAACAAATGTTCATGTGGAGACTTTGTATCATGACATAGCTAGAATGGTATGAAGTTCACAATTCTATTGCTTTCAATAATTTTGGAACAATTGTGGAATGATTATTTTCACTTTTGCATATGGTAATGACTCTGTTTTTCTTTTCAGGCTTTTCAGTTTTGCCTCAAATACAACAGAAAAACCGAATTCAGGAAACTGTGTGACAAACTGAGAAAACATCTTGAAGATATTGGAAAATTAGCACCTCAAGTAGCAAATGTGTCAATTTCAAAACCTGAAACCCAACAACTGAACTTAGAGACGAGATTATATCAGTTGGAATATGCAATTCAAATGGAACTTTGGCAGGTCCTTAAATTTTCTCTTCAAATTTACATCTTTTTTCAGTGATTTGAGAGATGTTTTTCACCTGAAAATTTGAATGTAAAATTCCAGGAGGCCTACAAAGCCATTGAAGATATTCACAATCTCATGAATCTTTCCAAGAAATCCCCATTGCCAAAAACAATGGCGAATTACTACCAAAAACTGGCTTTGGTGTTTTGGAAAGCTGGAAATTACCTCTTTCATGCTGCTGCTCTGTTTAAATTATTTCAACTCAGTAAGGAAATGAAGAAAAATATGTCAGCTGAGGAACTCCAAAGGTGAGTTCTGTCTTTCGGTTAAAGAAACATTAAGCAAAAGATGGCTATTGAAAAAAGATGTTTCCTGATAAGAATCAGCACTGAATAAGAAGTTTTTCTTCCTTTGAGCTTAACTTCTTTTTATTCAGAATCAAGTGCTGAGAGTAATTCCATTACTTAGACACCATTTTTTAAATTTTATTTTTTAAATGGTCGCATCGGATGGGACATTATTGTTTGAAATCAATGTTGTCAGATGTTAGTTGGTATTTTGTGAGTGCATAAATCCGATTGGCTTACAGGATGGCTTGTCGAGTGTTGCTGGCGACTCTTTCGATTCCTCTCCCTTCGGCGCATCCCGAATTCGACAGATTCATTGAAACCGACCGATCACCCTTAGAAAAAGCTCAGCGATTGGCTGTCCTCCTCGGCCTTCCTCTCCCCCCGACCCGAGCATCTCTTCTCAAAGATTTGGTAAGGATCTGGAGACAGTGAGGTTCCCTCTGTTTAGTTCGAAGCCTCATCAGGGTGTACTTGATTGCAGTTGAGGGTGAACGTTGTGAATTTGGCGAGCAAACAACTTCAAGACCTGTACTCGTGGCTGGAGGTGGAGTTTCATCCGCTGTTGCTTTGCGAAAGGGTTCAGTCCGTGATCGAGGTGCTCCAGAACGAGGAGAGCTCTTCCCTCCAGCAGTACATCCCCGCTCTTCAGGATGTCACCCTCGTTCGCCTCATAAGACAAGTGGCCCAGGTTTATCAGACAATCGAGCTATCCAGGATGATGGAGCTGGCCAAATTCACGGATGCCTTCCATTTGGAAAGACTGCTCGTTGACTGTGTGCGTCATAACGACATGCAGGTGAGTTGCAGAGATCCCAATGCCTGTTAGGAAGGGTATTATGAGTTTTTAATTTCGGAAAATATTCCGCATTTCAGATTAGGATCGATCATGGGGCGAAATGCATTCGGTTCGGCATTGATCTGAGCGAAGCACAGCGAGAGGACAAACCAGAAGGCCCGACACTTCAGTGCATGCCTTCGGAGCAGGTTCGAAATCAGCTTGTAAACATGGCGGCGGTTCTCCACAAAGCGCTCAACACGATATACCCGAATAAGAAGAAGCTTGAACGTGAGAAACTTCGAGCCAAGATGGTGCAGCAATACCACGAATCGAAAATATCGGAGCACGAGAGGATTCTTAAGAGACATAAGATTATCGAAGATAGGAAAGAATACATCGAAAGGAAAAACACTCAGAGGGTGAGCGAACGATTCGGTCAGCGATGTTGGGAGTCCTTGCGGAAAGGTGAATTTAAATTTTTTCTTCTTTAACAGGAAGAGGAAGAGATGAGACGTCAAGAGCACATACAGAGGCAGTTGCTGCTGCAAGAGCAGAAGAGATTGGAAGCCGAAAGAGAAGAAAGGGAGAGAAGGCGAATGCAGAACGAAGTGCAGCAGATCCGGGATAGATACTTGAAAGAAAAAATGCAGCAGATATCGCAGACGGCCCACGGACAGAAAATCCTGAAGAAATTGGACGAAGATGTAAGGGTGGATTTTTTGGGGGATCGAAGGAGTGGGAAATGAGCGGGGTAAAGTCTGAAATGTTTTGGTCTTGCAGGACATGAAGAAACTAGATGCTGAGCAGATCGCCGCGAAGGAAGCAGAAGAAATTCAGAAGGAAAAGCGGGAGATGCAGCAGAGATTGAAAACTCAAGAAAAACGAGTGGATTACTTCGAACGGGCGAAGAGACTGGAAGAAATCCCTTTGCTGGAGAAAGCGTTCGAAGAAAAGCAGGTCCAGGATAAACTCCTGTGGGAGCAGAGAGAGAAGGAAAGAATCCAGAAATTGATAGAGGATAGAGATTTGGCGGTGAAGTGCGCCGAAAGATTGAAAAGAATGACGGAAGACAAAAACGCCTTCTTGGAGAAGCTGAAATCGGAAAGGCGAAGCGTTTACCTGGAGAAGTTGAAGGAGTTCGAGAAGCGTTTGGATGAGGAACGCAAGAAGCGTTTGGCGGAAAGACGACAGCGCCGAAAAGAAGAACGTCGCCAGCAATACCTGCGAGAAAAGGAGGAAGAGGCCGAGAGAAAAAGATTGGAGGAGGAAAAGAGAGCGGAGGAAGAAAGACGAAAACAGAGAGAGGAAGAGGAAAGACAGGAGAAACTTAGAAAACAGAGAGAAGATGAATTATACAGGTAAAATACACTTTCAATTCTTATAAGTTAAATTTACACTCGGGGTAAGACGGATAATAAATTAAATTTTACAGGAAAGAGAAGGAAAAGAAAGATCACCAAGCGGAGATACAAAGAATGAGAGAGGAGGAAGCGGAGCGAAGGAGATACGAAGAAGACAGAAGATTGCGAGAAAAGGAATACGATGCCTGGAGAAGTGAGAAGGGCGACTCCAAGTACAGCAGAGACAGCAGAGACAACAGAAGGGATTGGGCCCGCGACAGAGACAGAGACGGAGAAAGGGACCGGGACCGGGAGCGGGATCGGGACAGAGATCGCGACCGCGACCGCGACAAGTCCAGAGACGAAGGAAACGACGAAGGGGATTGGAGGAGAGGCGGCGGTCCTCTCAAGGATGAGCTTAAAAAGGCAGACGTCTGGCGGCCTTCAGGTGACAATTCTGCTCATCTTCCTGACGTAAATCTGAAAATTACACAGGAAACTTATTTCCGGATTTCAACTTTTAGGTTGGACTCGAGAAAGAGAAAGAGAAAGAGAGAGGGAACCGAAACCAGCGGAACCGGTAGAAAGTTGGAGGTCTTCTACTAGAGTCGAACCTTCGGATAGATATGAACGCGACAGGGATCGCGATGCAGGAAGAGATAGAGAGAGAGGAGATAGAGATAGAGATAGAGGAGACAGAGAGAGAGATAGGGACAGAGGAGACAGGGATAGAGATAGAGGAGACAGAGAGAGAGATAGGGATAGAGACAAGGACAGGGATAGGGAAAGAGATAGAGATAGGGATAGGGATAGGGACAGAGAAGGACCTTCCCGAGGTTATGATCGTCTCAATCGTGGCGGTAGAGGCGATAGAGACACCAGAGATAACAGGGATACAGGTGGCGCCAGTTGGAGAAGTAAAGATGGTCCTGAAAGGTGAATTATACTCTCGACATATAACGCCATCATTCAATGTCGGGACGGAGTTAAACTAATTTATTTGCGCAGGGGTCCTATGAGACGAGACGACGATAGGCCTCGAAGGGATGACAGAGAAAAGGACGATCGGATGATCAGAAGAGGTCCCAGAGATGATGACCGTCCCAGCAACAGAAGAGACCGGGATGAAGAGCGCGGGCCGAGAGGAGGTCAGAGGGACGATAAGGGGCACGATGACTGGCGCAGCGGCGGCCGGGATGAGCCCAGGGGAGGCGGCAGGTCAAAGGATGATTCGAAAAGTCAGAGAAGTGGGCCCAGGGATGCACCTCCCAAGGAAGAGAAGCCAAAAGGTAGAAAAATTGCAGCCATTTCTATGCTCTCAATGAGAGGCAGTTTCATAATCGGTGGAATTATTGCAGGACGTCAGGATCCGGATGACGACGAATGGAAAACTGTAGGCGGAAGACGCTGAAGAGTTCGTTGGTGCAGAGGAAACCGTCTCCAGCTCTATTTTATTAAGAATAACCAAACTCGATTTAGTGGGCTCTGCGCACGATAATTACAAAAGGTCTGAGAAGTTGGAAAACATTTTAATTATGTGATTCGAAATGGCCTCCATCCTTTTCTCAATTTTCAAGCCATAAATTAGGGTTAATTTGAGGTATTTTTATGGGTTGCTTTTAGTTATTCATATGCAAATTTTTTACTTGTTCTGGATAAGTTTAAATAGAATTAAAGTCTGGGCTTTTGTTGCTTCTGAGTGTCTTTATTTTAATAATTTTCTCATGGTTTAGAATTACAATTAAATTAGCAATTCTTATTACACATTTACTCTTTTATTCCCCCTTTGTGTCCTTTTTGGAGGAGATGGGAGTGACTGCAGTGCTTAAGAAATCAGCACAGTAAATAATGACAATCAGCCTTCACCAGAAGCTCAAACAGCCTCAAATATTTATACAATTATGGATATTTAGGAAATGATTCAACAAATGGGCCTAAATTTATAAAAATTTTTTACACATTTTTACAGTATAATTACAGAAAATTACATAATAATAATAAATACTTTAATACACAATGAGGGGTTCTAAGCTTAAAAATATAAGCGTCCATATTTTCTGAACCTAAATTTAACTGATTCCAATCCTTTTTAACAAAGATGGAATGAAAGAATAAGAATTCTTTGTTGTGTGGATGTGAATTGCCCCAATACCCTTTAAAACCAGTTTTGTATACCCAATCTGCTTTTGCTATTTCCATTACAAAAAATTAGCAATTCTGATAGGGTGGAAAATCCAGTTAGCAGTCTTTTCCAGTAAATCACTATTTAAAATGACTAACTACCCCATAAAAATGGTTGGAATTTTTTGTCTAATCAGCAGCAGTTATGGTAATGGTTTTCCCTTTAGGATCATCAAACCTGTCATTTGTGTTTATGTCCATTATCATGGTGATTCCCCAGGCTAATACAGCACCTAAGATAAAAACTACAACTAATCCTGAGAGAATCCCAATTGAAAAGAAGGGAACACAGTGGACAACAGGGCCAAAGGCATTTCCTTTGCCCACTCTCGGTTGAACCTGAAACAAAAAGCATTTCTATCAACAAAGCCGAACTTTGCTGACTTTTCCCTGTCAAATGTTTTGCTCACCTGAAGGTTCTCAAAAATAAATGATATATTTCCATTGGTGAATTCAACACTTGGATTACAAAAATATGAAAATGAGCTTGGTGCACCAATGTCATACTCTGGCATCAAATCTGTCTCTTTCATTGTGTCTATGTCTATACTTTTCAGAGTCCACCAATCTTCTCCCTGACTTGAAAATTTGAAATGAACAAAATCATCCTGAAAAAAATGTTTCAGTTCTAATAACAGACCTATTGGAGTTTTAATAAAAGAGTGGATTCACACATACCTCTTTATTGTTGAGGGGAAACCTAACCCTCAAAATCAACTCTTCTTTGTTGCCTTGTATTGTAGGAGTTCCATGAAATTCAGTGATATTCAGAATAACAGGAGTTTTCTCTCCCTTTTTGAAAAAAATAATGGGAAGTGTAGTTACTATTCTAACTTCATCATTTGCATCATTTATGGCCAAAATGCCACTCCCATTTGTATCTGAAATGAATTATATCCATAATAAACCAAACAGAAGACTGCATCAGATAATGTAAGTGTAGAGTCGTACCCCTTTCTTCTCTCTTGTATCTCCCAAGCTCAGCATCAATCCAAGAAGTGTGACTTCCTGTGTAAATCACCAAAACATTTGGACTGTATGCAAGAGCCTCATTGTAAATTCTGGCCATTTTATTGTCATGTCTCTTCAACATGTCTGGTCTGTCTTCCAGATAATCCGGTTCATCCAATTTCACCTCAAATATTGAATTTTTTCCATTTTTTAATGAGTCCAAATCCTTTTCAAAGTTTTTCCACAAGTAGCCATGGCTCTTCAATTTCTTTAGAGCTTTGTAGGGATCGTGAACCGATGGTAAGAAAGCCACATCTGGAATAAAAAAAAAAAATAATTAATATATTTTCATGACTTAACACATAATGTCACTTTTTTAATTTTGGAATTTAGGCACGTTAATGATAATCTTAAATTCAAACAATCAATCGACTGACATGACAAGTTTTTCATCTGTGTTCGTCAGTTTTAACAGAAAATTTTAAAATGAGAGTACAGATTTCCGCAGGTTTAAACACTAAACCAAAAACTAACCATCTGCCATTCTTGTTATATTACTCAGTGATGGAAAAGCACCGTCCCCGTTTACATCTCTCCAGCTGAAATCCTCCACACTTAGATTTTCTTCCATAAAAACCAGAATCACTGGCTTTTCGACCTTAACCCTCTTCAATAGAAAATCCGAAAATTCGTTACTGCTTAATTTACTAAGGGCGGGAATCGCCGGATCTGAATTCTCTGCTGTTCGACTGCCCCATACCAATACGGGGACATATTCATTACACGAAACTAAACTCACTGATAACGAAAATAAAAGTACATATAAAACACCCATTTTCACAGCTACTTTACGGTTTTATCGATCATATGACAAAACCAAGTAAGTATCACATGCTAAATTCAAAGGAAAAAAGGAAAATGGAGGAATGAAAAAAAACTTTGAGAGAAGGCGGTGATCGATGATCGGCAAAATATAGAGAAGTTTACTATTGCTTTTGGTTTGGCATTAGTCTTCAATTGTGGTCATTTCTGAAGATGGTAAGTTTTTTATATGAAAAAAAAGTTAAAATTCCAGCGTACCTGCATCTGCTAAATACGAAACGTGTCTAATTTACCTGATTTTAATGAATTTGCCTGATTTGAGTAAATAATACTTAAACCGAAAGTGTTCATTTTGATGTGTTCAATTAAAAGTGTCAGACTTTTTTTGAAGAAAATATCCATATTTATATAATTCCGTTCACGCTTTTCTGTTTTAATTATTGCTACTGAGTAATTATATATTTCTTATTATATGTATGTAAGTTGCATATATGGATGTGTTGTAATTCCATAATTAACCAATTTGGGTTATTTGTTGGCGTTTGAAGTCTCATGTCGTCTAAAATCATTTAAAATTTTTATATATAATTCCGATGTAACTTTCCATTAAAAAAAATAATGAATTTTTCAGAGTATCTTAGCCCATAATGGAGGTGCTGTTGTTGCCATGACAGGAAAGAATTGTGTGGCCATTGCTTCGGACAGAAGGTTTGGTATAGGAGCTCAAACAATATCATGTAATTTTAAAGTAAGTTTTGAAATGCTTCAAATTTATTTATATTCAAGTTATAAATGTTTTGTATTGGAAATATTGTTAATCAATAGTCTGTTGTTGATTTAATGAGCTTTGACTTTCCTTTTGAAATAAATTATGGAATTTCCCACTATTATACTCAACTAATACCAAATAAAATTTTGTTCTTCAGAAAATATTCGAAATGGGACCTCATCTTTATGTAGGATTACCTGGATTGGCAACAGACACTCAGACAGTGTATCAGAGACTTAAATTTCGTCTTAATCTGTATGAACTAAAAGAGGGAAGAAAGATGGCTCCTAAAACCTTTTCCCATATGATGTCTAATTTACTGTATGAAAGGCGATTTGGACCATATTTTGTTGAACCTGTTGTGGCTGGTTTAGATGAAGCAACAGGTGCTCCATTTGTTTGCAATATGGACTTAATTGGTGAGTATAAATTCTAAAAATTGTGATGTATTACTTCATTAAGGTCTAACATTAACAATTATTGTCTTAGGGTGTCCAAATATGCCAAAAGATTTTGTGGTGGCTGGAACATGCAGTGAACAGCTCTATGGAATGTGTGAAACCCTCTGGGAACCTGATTTAGAGCCAAATCAATTATTTGAAACAATTTCACAGGCTTTGATCAATGCCTGTGATAGAGATGCTATTTCTGGATGGGGAGCTATCATTTATATCATGTAATCAATTTATTTAATCTTCAAATAATTTATAATTTAAGTAATATCCAATGAATAACTATTTTCGTTTTTTTTTTCATTTGCAGTGAGCCAGATAAGGTGACTATGAAAACACTAAAAACAAGGATGGATTAAGAAGACTTCATTTTTACATTTCCAGTGTTTCTTTTCATTATAACATTTTGAATCGAAAGTATTATAATATAAAGAAATATATCGTAATGCTAATTTTTATTTCATTTTAAATATTAATATATTTTTGAAGGGGAAATTTTACCTTACAGACAATTCAAAGACTTACACGGATTAACATTTTCTTTTTTTGAATTACGCGCCAAAAGAAGTGGCGACAAATTACCCCGTCATTAATGTATTTGAACGATCTCCTCGTGCGTGTTGTTGATATGAGGTTTCCGTTGTAAATATAACAAATTCTTTGAAATAATTCACTTAAATTTTTAAAAAATGGGTAAAAAAAGTAAAAGCAAAACAAAAGATTCGGTTTTGGAGGAAGAGGTACAAAATATTACATTGGAAGATCAGGAACTTTCATATGAAGAGAAGCTGAATTTCGTTAGCGTGATCGCCAAACCGATGGCCACCAAATCCCAAGCGAAAAAATTATACAAATTAATTAAAAAAGCGTCAAAAGAGAAAGGGTTCCTCCGATCTGGTTTAAAAGATGTTCAGAGACGTATTAGATTGGGTGAACGTGGATTATGCATTTTCGCCGGAAATGTTTCTCCCATAGATATAATGTGTCACATGCCGGCAGTTTGCGAAGACAAGAAAATCCCCTATTGCTACACTCCTTCCAGGCAAGATTTAGGTAATTACAATCATTATTTAATCAAGATTTCATACCATATCTTCGCTAATGCCAAAACTATAACATTTTAGGTACTGCAATGGGAGTGAAAAGGGGATCAGTAATGGTTTTAATAAAACCTCATCAATCTTACCAAGAATTATATGATGAAATGTCGCAAGAACTTCAGTCAATGCCAATTCCAGTGGATGCAACAACAGACTATATAATTCCTCAGGGGAAAGTGTAACATTTATCACATGAGACTCAGAGAACTTTCCAGATTTCAGTAATATTAACACTGCTTCTGTTGCAGCATTTTAATTTTTGTTAGAAATATTTTTTTAAAAACATAATTATATGTTGATTATTAAAACCATTCAATTTATTTAGACCAATATGTTTGCAAAAACATAATCAAAACAAGTTATTATAGCTCAGTAAATTTGTCTTGTGGTTTTTTTAAACACATAATATTATATTTGATATACTTTCAGAACAATATTAGAATAAAAGTGTATGAAATCTCTAAACATATAAATATAATAACAATTTAAGTAATTATTAAATCATATACGTTTTTCGAAATGTTATTGGAATCAAAGCAAAACTTATTTCAAAGTTGAAAGCTTCTTCTTTGTATAAAAACTGATATTTTTACAGTTTTTGTTTTAAAATGTTAAATATTATCCCAATTTCATTAAATGTTCCTTTAATTATTTAATTATTCTTATTTCGGATGTCTTCCGGCAAAATATTTCATTTTCATGAAATTAATTTTTTTGGAGCTTTCTGTTATAATATTTAATGACTTGAATCTGTTTTAAAATTGAAAAAGTCAACCTGGTCTGAGCTGTTGTCTTAAAAATGTAAATTTATTAATTATTTTGCCTCAGAGGAAGTATTTAATTTAGGCAATTTTTAATTCCAATTTAATGAATGTCACTTTAAAGACAAGGATTCAAAATGGTCGACATGGGAATGAATGAAGCTCCAGTTCTCAGAATTTGAGCTTTGTAATTTTTCCTAATTTAACAACAAAGCGAGGCGGTTGCTTATTATGTGGGAAAACCCCGTGTGCGCCGGTGTGTAAACGCCAGGAGACCTAAAGACTCCTGTCGGGTTTTATATTTAAATTGGTATAATTTAAATATAAAAATTACGAAACGTATTTCCTTTGAGAAATTTATTCTTCGTGTCATCTCCACGTAAAATCGGTGACGAAGTGAAAATTTTATAAAGAAAAAAATAATGACGTCAATCGAAGTTGAGGACGGCTTTTCTCGAGTCATTAATTTCAAAACGGTTGAAAGGAGGCATTTCCAACAGGAGACGACACACGTAGACAACTTGAGGAACTCGAAATGAATCATTTGAGTCAAAATCGTATCACCCTAAGTGTGATTATTTCAAATCAAAATAAATCAGACATCGGGAAAAAAGCGCAGAGACAGAGCGAAGAGACATTTGTTTGAAAGCGAACGTTTCTTCCGTTCGGTAGTTTTTAGTGTTCATTTAACTTTTCTCATTTATTGTTTCGCTCACGAAGACATCGGATTAAATGTAATTTTTATGTGATGTGTCAGCTCGGGTCTTACACAATTTTACATTAGGTGCTCACTACAAAGGAGTTGAAAAAAGTAAAAATAAAAAGTTTGTACTCGGCGTTGGTGCCAAAAATTTCGCTTTCGACAGTTAATTGCGAGGTAAGTAGATACATATATTTTTTTTTTTAGGGAAATTTCCTCGACCTTCATTGCACTTAATTACTCTAATAATTTTCTACTCAAGATTTCGGAAAGGGAAGCTTTCTTATAAACCCTTTGAGATTTTTAAACTCGAAATTTTTTTAAATCAATTTGAATGCCTTTGTTGTATTTCATAAATTATAATAATTCGTGGCCATTGCTCGAAAGAGTATCAATCTAAGCAAGATTATTAAAACTTAGCATTAGAAAATATAAAATGAATGTGTTAAACTCCGTGATGACATGAAGAGGGAAAATGTGATAATTGGGGAGCGAAAAAAAGACTGAAAAATAAAAAGGGGAGTGCCGGGAATGATGTTTATTCTCTCACGAAGAAAATTTAATTCTTTACCACGCCCGACATTAAAATGGTTATCCAGAAAGATATGCAAGATGATATAATAACAAAATCAACCTTTGTGAGGAAACTATCATTGCCAAACAATTTGGATTGGTGACACGAAAGAAAAGAGGGAAATGAACATTCACAACAGCCTTAATTGTTATTCAATAAATAATCATAAAAAATAAGTGAATTTATACACGGTAATATAAAAATAATAGATAAATTTTAGATACATAATAAATATTTAAATCATAGATAATAATTTTAACTCTTTGCGGTGGTATAAAATTTGTGTATGGGTATCTATTGGTCGGAATTAATTTCTTTGGAAAGAGCAGAGATACATATACATAATATTCGGTAATATTTAGTCATATTTTAACAAGAGACAATCTCTAATTACTCCTAAATACAGTTTAGAAAATATTAGTTTAGATTAAATTTTGTTATCTCCAATTGTATTAGTTGATGAAAAGGTTTAATAGAAATTGAGGAAAAGTATAAACTGATATAGTAATGCATACAGTATATAGGAATGCAACTTATACAGTATAAGATTCGTATAGTTCCTTTCTGTGGTGGCTGAGAGCAGACATACGACCGGAACGGTAAAAAGGCTTTGGTGGCTGAGATATACCACAGCAAAGGGTTAATAGACAGATTTATATACAATATATTATAATAGATAGATAAATAGATAATAGATAATAATAGATAAATTTATAAATAGATAAATAACCACACCAGATTGTACCATAAATACCATAAAAGATCAATTAAGAACAGACGTAATTAGCGAACGAACTAAATTTGTATTAATGGGTGAACGGAGAAAAATGAATAAAAATAAAAAGATGACAGGATTAACTATATAAACAAATAAACTTGAGGGATGTAAATAAATAGATAGATAATAGAATATTTATTTATTAAGCCTTATCACATAGATACACATTAATTTTTGTTGCACCCACGGAATTTTCTAATTTCATTTAATGCTGCAAATGGTTTTCCAATCGGACTTTCGATAAATAGATGTGTTTGAGGGGTTCTGAAGTTGCAACATTGGGGGTAAGAAGTGGAAAAAAATTCCAGATTAAAAATTAAGTTCACATAAAGACTGTTGATATTCCTCCGAAGATCTGTTCTCAAGAATGGACGGAACAGAATAAAGGAGAACTGTCTCTCGAAATCTGATTAAACCAACATGGCGGTAACCGATAACCGATAACCTCAGTTATTTATTTTCAGGCACTTCCCAAAATGGAGGAGCATACAAACAACGTGCAACACCCCTCCAAAAACAGGAAATTCTCAGCGCCCAAGCTCAGAATCCCACCCTTAAACACAGTCAGCTTCAACTTGCAAAGGCACCCAGAAGTGCACGTGGCAATGTCGCCGGGATGTGTATCAGCCATTCCCATCGGTAATGCGAACGGACCGTTCGGATTATTCCAATTCCAACCTTCCAAAGCGAGCGAGTTCATGAATAAACGTTACGAGAACTTCAAAGATTTCACCAAGAATACGGCCAAATCGGGGCTGAGTTTCGGCGAAAAGGCCCTTTTCTGGCTGAACGGCCGCGTGAGACAATTGTCGAAGAAGTGGTTCACTCATATTTTCCTCTCGTTCGTGGTGCTGCTGTACACTCTCGGGGGAGCCATTCTGTTCGTGACCGTCGAGGGGACTCACGAGGCCAGGGAAAAGGCCGACATCGACAAAGAACTCAACATGTTCATGACCAAAGTCCGCGGGCTGGCGATGGAGAGAGATATCCTCATGAACAGTGAACTGTGGCGGAAGAATTTTAAGGCTGTGATGGCTCCTTATGAGAATCAGCTGTTGGAGAGCTTCAGACACGGGGTCACACCCGACGAGCACAAAACCTGGTCCTTTTGGAACTCTTTGTTTTACTGCGGGACTATTTACACAACAATCGGTGAGTAAAAAATCATTTTACATCTTAAAATTAAAAGAACCAGGAAAAGCTGTGTTTATTAATGATTTATGAAATCAGCGGATCTTTTAATGAATAATTAAAATAGCCAAAAATTATTACATCATATCAAACGGGAGTATTTTAAGAGGTTTTGTGTATTTCCCAAACACTCAAATGAGATTCGGTCCTCTGCAATTGACACTCCATATGTTGCATTTCTTCAAAGCAAAACTGACCTCGATTTTTTCAGAAATTCGTCTCTGACCCAAATGAGTGCCCTTGCTCTTTGGACTTCGACAGACATTTTCCACTCCCGGTGTCTTCAACTGTTTCCCCAAAAACTACCAAACAAATCTGTTGACTCAAATAAAAAGTATGTACGTAATAAGAATTACCCCTTTCGAAAGTTCTTTTCTTTGAGATATTCGGTGAGTCCAAAATCACCGATCGGTTCCATGAAAAGATGCGTTGGTGATTTACCATCTCGACGACCATAAATCAGCTTTTTTAAGTAATACTCAACGAAATATTTTCGGTTTCGTGTGCGTCTTTTTCGCTCCACCTGTCCATCATGCATTTTTCTTACTGGCGATCATCCAAAAAGAGTTTTGTTTCTTCCATCTCTGCAACCCGGTCGTTCAAAGTTCAATTTAGATAACCTTTCGAGCTTCGTCAGTCCCTTAATTTGAAAAAAAAGTAGGAGGATTCCCCTTCCTCCTCGCGCAATCAAATTTCACATTTTTGGCAAAAAAACAAAGTCAGAAAAGCACGTGGGAGACGATGAGAACGCTCCGAACGCTCACGCAGTCTCTCCACATAAACAAAAAAGGGTGCTAACGGGGTATAACCCGTTCTCTTCTTCAATCAACTTCCAGTTTGGGCTCAGATAACCAAAATCACACAGAGGTCAATGTCAGTCTTGGTTTAAACCTCTGGAAATAATTCCTCGACTTCTTGAAATTTTTCGGAAACATTGCTGACATTTCTCATATGATTTTTCCTTAGTTATTTATTATTTGTTTACTTATTTTTAGAAAGCCATAACAATAACGGTAAATTATGTCTTTGTCTGCTCACAAATCGATGTTATAAATTTGAATCCTTCCAACTGCCAAATCCTGCCAGAGTGCAAAGGGGAGGAAAAAGCCGCTCTCAGACCGATGACCCATAAAGTGCAGATGGTACAGAATGCTCTGCCATGAGTAGCACAAATCCAACCGAATATTCCCGGTAAAACAGCCGCGAACCGACCACAGAATGGTGTAATGCCAAGAATTTGTCAAAACGTTTTCCAATCACCGACAAAGTGTCTTTTATAACAAATTGTGCATTTGTTATTTAAGCTGAAAGGGGGGACAAATGGGACTTGTGTGGATGATGGTCGTGTATTTCGTCTTTTGAATGTCTTCAAGAGGAGACCAATGTTATGTCTTCCAGGTGGCGACGACCCCAGTTTCCTGTCGGCCTTGCACTTTTCAAAAAAGAATTCCTTTCGCCCACCTTTTTCACAATATGAAAACTCATAAACAGCTCAAATTCATTAAAAAAAAAAAAAAAGATAAAAATATATGTCAAACTGCACTTGGGCTTCGACTCTCCGAAAATAACAGAGATTCTTTACTGAATTATTTTATTCGTCCTTTGGCGCTTCGTTTTTTTGATGACTTAAACGTTTTAAAAGTCGGATGAATGTGTCGAGTAGACGAAAAAACAACTTTAACCCAGAATTTCTCTTTTGCAATATAGAAAAGTGCGTGCCAAATCTGTTAAGAGTGTGGAAGATGACAGTTCCGATGTGAATCACAGAAAGATTTTCACGAACGACAGCACAGACTTCCCCTGAGAATCGTCATCGTTTTTAATTTTGTATTCTTTTCCTTCCTGTGGGGATGTTCCCACGAGAGATGAAAAACTACTTTCGCCGTGGGAAAATAGAAGGAGATGCCACCTGGCGGGCGTCGTGTGAACTACCCGAAGATCAGCCGCAGAGATCATAAATGCCGAAGGCGAAGGTAAAGCCGCCAACCGCCAACTGTCAAATCGCCGGTTAATGTTTTGATGACTCACCTTCGACTCGTTAATCTTTGCTGGCGTTGATTCAGATGCAGGGAATTCCTGTCGGAGCCAAATCACAGCAGTGCGACTGCAGGAGAAAATAAAAACGAGACCCCGTTGCGTCACCCATGTGAAAATAACCGAAAACAAATCTTAAAATAAACACCAACGTGGTTTGTAAAATCCGGGGACGAAATTCAGGAAAAATGGCCTCCGTTCCGCAGGAGGTTTCAGATGGAATTTCGAAAAAGCGTAGGAATTTCACGAGCGGGAGTGCAACTCGGATTAAAAATCGACTCACGAGATCGCCCAAACGAAGAGCGGGGACACCCGAACCGGAGCAGAGGACATACACAGACGAAAGTGAAAAAGACGTTAGTGATGTGGAGAGTTTGTTGGGTGGGAAAGGGGAAACGCGGGAGGAATCCAAGGGAAAGTCCAACTCCGCCATTCGGAGGTTCTTCAGCAGAAAGGAAAAGAATTCCGCTCGAAGCAAATCCCTGGAGCCGAAATCGAAGGAACCGGAAAGCGAAGAGGATTTCGAAACGATACTGCAAATGCACAAAACGAAGGAAATCGAAGAAGAGCGAAGAGAAGCAGAGAAAATCATCAAACCTCGAGTGAAGGAAGAACTGAAGGAATTCGTACCGAAGGAAATGCCGCCATTGATCGTCGCCCCGAAAGACACGAAAAAGAGAAAACGACATAAAAGTCTGCCGCTGACGGAATCTCAAAGCGAGGAAGAGAAACCGAAAACTCCTCTGGCGAAAACAAAAATGAAGATTGTTAGAAGAAAGATGTCTACTTCCGAGGAAGAAGATTTTCCCAGTTCCAGAAGAGGTAGCACCAAATCAGAAGACGAGAAGTCGGACATTAGGAATAGAAAATTAGTAAACGACCGAATGAAGTCTGAAGAAAAACAGGAAGTTAAAAAATGCGAACCGATAAAGGAAAAAAAACCAGGGTTTTTCAGCACTTGGTTCTCGAGCGGGAAGAAACAACCGGAAGAGAAAAAAGAGATAAACAAGATAAAGACGAAGAAGGGTTGGTTTCTGGCTGAGATCTACCGCGAATGGCGAGCCCACATCGACGAGCACCGACACTACTACAACAGCTGCAAACTGCTGAAAAACCGCTGCATGACCGACCTAATCATCCTGCTGATGTTCTGCGGCTGCGGGGGAATAGTCTTCCGTTTTACGGAAGGTGCTTTCGAGTCCTTCTACAAATGCGGTGTGAAGAGAGTCAAGAGAGATTTCATAGACACTCTCTGGAAGTACAGCCAGTACATGCGGGAGGACGACTGGAAGAGCCAGGCCAGGAGAAAGCTCATGGAGTTTGAGAATCAGCTGCACTCTGCTCACGAAGCCGGAATGACGACCTACAGCGGCCAGAAATCCTGGTCCTTCCTAAACGCTGTCGTATACTGTCTGTCGGTGGTCACCACAATAGGTAACACCATCGACAGAACAATTGTAGTGCAGTGCTTAATGACTTATGTTTGTTAACAGGTTATGGACACATTTCTCCGTCGACTACAACGGGTCGTGCCTTCACCATCATTTACGCGATATTTGGCATCCCAATGTTCCTAATTCTGTTAGCTGACTTCGGTAAGCTCTTCACGAGGGGCATAAAGTTCTTATGGGCTTTCGTCCGAAGACTTTACTACACCGGAAGTTGCCGGAAGGTTAGGAAGACCGCACCCGTTCAGGTGAGTCTTTCGGATCTTCTACCGGTTACAAAGATTATTAATTACCGGTGTTTGCAGGAGGTGATGAAAGGTATGCAAATTATGTATGACTTTGCCAAAACTCGGAGACTCACGACAGCTGGATTGGAACAGCAGGAAAACCACCAGCATCACCTCAGACCTCCTGAAGTAAATCCTCAGGGTGTTCCAGAAACACCAGGTGAGATTTTCTCGCGTTGATTAATCATTTGCCAATAGACTATTTAATGCTTTTTTGAAATTCAGGCACACCCAATTTGTCAACCTTCGAGATTGACGATGAATTCAATCTTCCCATATCGGTCGCCATTACGATTCTCCTCATCTATATATTCTTCGGCGCTTTTATGTATTGGATTTGGGAAGAATGGAGTTTCTTTGAGTCCTTTTATTTTGTTTTCATATCAATGTCGACAATTGGGTTTGGAGATTTCGTGCCTCAGGTAAGTTTACTGAATTTTCATAAAAATTAAAATACACACTAATCCTAACCTTTCTTTTACAGCATCCGATGTACATGATGTTGTCAATTGTTTATTTAATTTTCGGCCTGGCGTTGACTTCGATGTGCATTAATGTCGTCCAGGAAAAATTATCAGACACTTTTAGACAAGCCAGTGCGAAACTGGGAACTACAATTGGACTGAGCGTTGGGGAGGAAGTGGTGATAGTTCCACCGGAAGCATTAAACCTGGAACTCACGAATCAATAATATAATTTGTTTTATACAATTTGTGAATATACGTTATTTTTTTATAATTCGAGAATGCTTTACTTTTTTATTTTATTTCTGCCTACAGTTCAATATATGTGAAAATATGTGAATTCAACAGAAAATATGTGAAAGAAGACATGATTGTAACTTTAAAACTCCAATGTGAATTTATTTGCCATCATTTATTTGAAGAATGCCAAAAATTCTACACGAACCGGTAAAAATTCGACCGAGTTTTAATTCTTTCTACTTCGACAGTTTTCCCTCCGCACGACGTTATTTTTTTTCAAAAGTTGGCGCTACCGAAGTAAATCCTACGCCATTTAATATTCTCATCACATTATTGGGCGTCTCTTTTTTATTTCTAATAATTTAAAGGCTGATTCACTTTATTTTTTATTTATTCCATGGTACTTGCGAAAAAGTAAGTATTGTATAAATTTTAATTGAGAGTGTGAGGCTTTGTATTTCACTTGGTTGGCTTTACCGGATTGTCGGATGTTGAGACTTGTCTCACGATTTATAAATGTCATTTGCCTAGGAACGGGCCACCTGCTTCTAAAAAGGGTGGAAAAAACAAAGGCCAAGGAATGAAAACTGGCAAAAATTTCGTACGGGGCAACAAGGGTCCTCGTCCTTTAATGTCACTGCGTCCTGGACCTGGTCCCCGAGGACCGCCAGGTTTCATGGTGAGTTTTTATTCTGTTTTGCTTATTTTTCACCTTCTCAGTAATTAAAACTCGTTAATCATAAATGGATCTGCGTTAAAAATACAGTAAAATTTATAATTGAAATCATTGCATTTGATTTTTGGCATATTTCACATATAAAGAGTAAATTCAGGCAGCTCTTAAGGCATTGATTCCTTAAAATAAAAGAATAAAAGGCTTAAAAGTCATTAAATATTGTTTTAAGGTTAGAAAATTTCAGACTTATCTCTGAATTCAATCTTCATTTTGAAATTTTTTGATTGAGTCGCAAATGAAATCTCTTATCAGATTGAGAGATATCATATTAATATGAAAACAAATAAAAATGAAAGTCGTTGCAGTTATTATTTTTTTGTATTAACTGAAAAATACCTTTGAGGAATTAGTTGATAATTTAATCAAATGTAATTTTCATAAGACAGGAGATTTAAACTTCAGTTTTGCAATGTAACATTCAATTCAGGAGCAATGTACACTCTCAAGTGAGATGCTTACAGTGATATAAAAGATTATCACTGATTAAGTATATTTATCACATAACTGCCAAAATTGCAGTGTTTATTTTTACATTGAGGGTTTCTTCAATATGTTTTCATGAATGCCATAAAATTTTTTAATTTTGATAATTGATATTTGGGAAATTTTAAAATCACTTTGTTTTATTTTATAAATGTAGTATATTTTCAGATTTTTAATTAATTTAATTCGTGAATATACTCAGTTTATATTAACACAGCATAATAATATGTAATTACAAATCTGACAGTTTGAATGCATAGATTTATTATAAAAAAACAGTTGAAAGTTTTACATATATTCCATAATAATAATGTAATAATATAATATAATATATTACTCTATTTTGCCCATATTAGGCATTAGAGTTAATGGCTACAGTTCAATTTTCCTAATGAGTGGCCCATTAATAGTCTTCAACGATACTTTTTCTCTTTTTTTAAATTATTAGAATATATACATTAGGGTGTCCCTTATTTTTCAAAGTTTTTATTTTACAACGCACACCCCCTAATTTTGTTCATTTGATTGTAAAACACTAAAAAAAATTTTTTTACGTCATTTGGAGGACTGGAACCCGTGCCTGTAGGAACCTGTAGGAACACCCCTTATGCGCGGTGCACGCCCATTGTTATTCTCATACAGTTTCGTTTTGTCCTTTAATTAATGCGAATTGTTTTGTTTTTCTAAAATGTCAGGACAGCTAAGAAGTGATAAAAAAAATATTTTCTTGGTTGGTGGTGTAAATCATCAAATAACGGGTGCTAAATTACCCTTCGATCGCCAACTTCTCGCAGTTTTATTTTTTAACATTCGCAAAGATAAATAAGCACGAATATTGTCATTCGGGAGTGCCTTTTATTCTGGGAAAAGGCCAGAATACCAACTAGAGCTGTTCCACACTGTGTAAAAAGGCTTGTGGATTTACATGAGGTCTGGCGAGGCCTCCAAGAAGACCCCGCCATGCTCTTTAAGCTCTTTAATAAGCGCCAAGTGAATGAGTTTAAGAAAAATTTATAAATTTTTGATATTGTATAATTGATAATTGATAAATTATTTGATATTGCACACACTGATACTTTAGAAAAAACCTGAAAAAAAAACTTGGGTGATCCCGGAAAGAGATACAGTATGTCCCATCGAAAGAAGAGATGTCTGTCACTCTGTATGCTAGGTGGTACTTCATCCCCTATATTATTTTATGCTTACTATAATTATATTTTTCTTGCTTTAGGAAAATCTTTGAGCGATTTTGTATCCCAAAAGAGCAATGAGTTATTTTGTCGTTTAGAAATTGAAGCCAGTTTTCTTGAAGGAGACCTATCTTTATGGGATGGGAATGCAGCACTCTGCATACTGTATGTGGAGGCCAAAAAGAAAGTTTATTGTTTAAAAGCAACGAATGGCATAGCTGAAACAGCCGTTAAATTGTTTCAGGATTTCCATGGCCTAAAAACGGCAGATGAGGAACAAAAAGAGTTCCCATTAGGCTGCGTAGGGGAACACAGAAAAATTTAGTCAAATTGTAAAAAAGGAGACTTTAAAAAGAAAATATTCTAAGTAATGATATACCAATTTTTGATACTAATAAAGAAAATATTCATTGAAATTAATATTTTCAGCAACATTTACCTATTTTATCAATAATTAAATAATTTTCTTAGAAATTAAAAAGTGGTCGAAAAACACATGTTTTCTAAAACTTTGAGGCGCTACAGGCACGGGTTAAACTAAACGTATCAAGCTAAAATTTTATATTTGAGTAAAGACTAGTATATAGCAAAAAATTAGGGGGTGTGCGTTTTGATAATCCTAAAAAAATTTTTTTCGCCAATATAAGGGACACCCTATTATACATATAAAGTTTTCAAATATGTGAGACATTAAATCTAGGTAATTATAAATAAATCAAAATTTAATAAATAAAATAAATAACATATATACCGCAATGTTAAAAGGGTTAAAATTGTAAACATTACATTCTATAATTAAAAGATAAAATTATTATTTTCATAATGCCCTCAGTGCTAATTTCTTTTATAATACTATTAAAATAAATAATTTTAGGGTAACAGGAAATGCTGTGACATTGTATAAAGTTTAGTTTGATTCTTTCTACGCTTTAAATTGATAATTAATGAAATTATTATAATTAGTAATTATCGTTAATTGTAGGTTATGTATTCAATCTGCATTGATTTTTTTTTGGTATTTTCCAGAGGCCAGGGCCTTATGGTCCACCACCAGGGCCTCCAGGGCCCTTCTTCCCACCACACCTGATGATGTGTCCTCCCGGCGGACCGCCCGGGATGTTTCCGCCCTACGGACCGGGGCCCCAAATGTGGGGAGGCCCAATGGGACCCATGGGCCCTCCCCCGTTCAGAGGTCCCATGGGACCGCCAGGGCCCCCCGGCCCCATGGGCCCCATGAGGAGAGGACCCGCCCCCCTCCTGCCACCCCAAGGACTGCGACCGTCTTCGGGGCCCTCGGGCCCCAGGAGAGGAGGCCCCGGACCCATTAGGAAACCAATCGGAAAGAACCCCGTGAATAAGACTCCAGTTAAAAAGCCCGACCCGAAAATAGACTTTACCGAAGATACAATCGATATTCAGTAAGTTGGGAGAGCTTATTTATTGTTGCGATTAATTGAGATTTAAGTCATCTTGAACATTAATTTCTCCTCGAGTGGGACAAAGCCATCGGAGCTTTGGATGTCCAATTGGTGTTCGGTGTATGAGAATGAGAGTGAGTGTCTGATGGCTTTGTCGGAAACAAATTTATAAATCATCCCCCGAGGGGAGCTTTCCTGAAGCCGTAATTTTCCGAAAGGAATTTAAAAGCTGCGGAAAATTTTGTAGCCTTTTTTCACGAGCCTCTTTTCTCATATTAAAGGCGAATGATTTTAATCATGGCAACGGTTTCAAAGGAATAATGTTCAAGGTCACAATTTTTTTTTTTTCAGAAGTTTTTGCTTATTGGGGAGACGATTTTGGAAAGAAATTATGCTCAGCCGCCCTGATTTTTAATTAAGAAACTCGCATTTTTATATATTCTCACAGTGACCCGATGACAAAGTCTTTTTTTTTTGTTTTCGATGCAAAAAATGTCGTCTCCTTTCTTTCTCTCCCCCTTCATTGACAGTCAAGGTAGGTTCGGTCCGGTGGAGGCGAAGAGAGAAAGAAAGGATTTCGGGGGGTCGCATCCCCTGAAAACTCTTTCGCATCGATCAACCCGAAATAAATTAAAATTCAGTGTCACGACAGAGAGTCACACTTTATTTTTATTAATAATGAGAATTCTTTTTCTTCTAGATCTAACAAACTTGGAACTGCATTCTAGGAAAGACGATGATTTAGGCATTCCTAAAAGGGATTTTATTTAAAAAAAAAAAAAACTAAAAAATAAAAAAATTAATTTGGATAGCCTGAGAGAGAAAGCGAGGTCCAATCGTTGAAATTTTATCTCCCTTTGCGTGGTCACATTGATTTCAGTCTTGAGAGAGAGAGAGAGAGAAAAAAAAAAATAAATTTAAGGCGCAAGTGGACTCGAACTGTGTGTAAAAAGAAAAAAGAAAATTCGATGTCATCTTCCGATGAATAGTTTAAAAGTCTGGTGTTTTGACGACTGTTCGTTTGTGATTTTTTTTATCATTAATGTTTACGTGGGTCAGTTAGCAGAAGACAGTGGTTGCGTTCGGCGATGTTCGATAGAACTCGGGTTCGAGATCTTCCACCCCCATCGGGGAGGGGGGGGTGAGTTTGGGACTTGTTTTCACGGACGAACTGACGAATAATAAAATTTCAGTCTCTCGCATCGTCGGGTAGGGATCGGAAAAATTTCTCTCAAGAGTCGATGGCAACGAAAAGAGCAAATAAAAGGGTAAATAAAAACAAGAAAAACTCCGGCCACAAAGTAAACAATAGTAGAGGAGAGAGCGGAAGAACAAAAAGGAGGAGAGGAGAGGAAGTATGAAAAGACTAGTGACCTCCCCTCCCCCTCCCACCCCGTCCGTCGTCTGCTCCATCGAATTTCTTTGTTTGGTTTTTCCCTTGAAAAAAGTACAAAAGCTCGGGAAAACATGCATTCGTTAAATAATCGCGGTGTCCGCGGATATAAGTTCGCTTTTAGCTCAGAGGGGGGAACGATGTCTCCCTGCGCAGATCCCCTTCCCCTCATTCGAAGTCCCATTAGGAATTTTCCTCCCCCGCGTCGGGGGTGGTCGGGAATGATCGTCACCCCCTCAATGGCAGTCGGTCTGTCGTCGTTATGGGTGTGGCCCATCCCACCGATGTTATTGTAAAGCAAAGTGAGTCGATGAGACACTCGAGGGGGTTCAAGGGTTGATCGAGGGCGGGGGTCGAAGGGCGAATCCCGGGTTCCGAATGTCGAACTTCGCTCGTAACTGATCCACGGGGCTTTGAAACGATTCAGCAATCTCAGGTGACGCAAAGATGAGAACGAAGAACTCAATGAAGATTTTTAATTAATATAAAAAGTACGTGTCTCTCCCTTTTGATGATTCATCTTTTATCTTTCTTTTCTGTTAATTAGAAGAAAAAGCAAGTTTTTTGATAATTAAAAAAAAAAAAAAGAAGTTACGAACCCTTATTTATGTGAAATACTTTAAAAATTAATTTATTTGGAAAGTTTGAAGGGAAAAAAAAAGACTTTTTTCAAAAAGTCGGAAAACGTTTTTTTTTTTTTTTTGCTTAATGGAACGCCACTGTTTCCTACTTCTTTTAAATGTAAAAGGGAAAAAATTATTTTTGAATTTTTTTTTTTTTTTTTTAGTTGATTATAAAATAATTTGGCCTTTTGCGGATGAATCATTCGGTCGGCGAACGTTCGGGAGATTTTTCTCGGTCCCCTCTTTCGACCGTTCGATGCTTCCGCAATGAGAATAATAAAAATAAATTACTGATAAGCGTTCCTGGTTTTTGTTTGTTTTTGAATTAAAAAAAAAAAAAAGAAATTATTATTTTTCTCTCATAAACGCTTTTATTAGTCGCAGCGGTCTCGGGTGGCGGGCGGCGCTTCTTTTCTTTTGTATTTACTTTCTTTTTTTTTTTTAATAATAATTTATTCCAAGGAAAACTAATTGAATTTTTAACGAAGGGGGCTCCACTGTTAGGATTTTTACATGGTCTTGTGTTATGGCGGTTTTGTTGTTCCCTTTTCTCCTTCTCATTACCTCAGACGTTTTTTTTTTTAATCGACTTTCCCCTCGGAACTTTCTCACCGAATGGAGAAAGTCTTCCATCAATTTTCCCCCCTCTTTGTGTACCTTTTCGAGAGCATTTGGCTGTCCTTTTCGATGACTGAAGTTTTGCAGTTCAATAGCCAAAAAAGGGTTATCCTTTAGGGAGAGAATGTTAACACATCAAGGATCGCTTTGAATTCTTTAAGACGAACACTTTTCTATTAAAATCATCAAAATTTTGTTATTTACGGAGCAATTTTCCGTAAAAACCTCATCAAAAATGTTTTTGTTGAAAATAATTCTTTACATTGTAAATTAGTTAATATGAAAATAATAAAAGGTATTAATGAAAAAGAATACCGGTAACATTGTCTTATAACGAGTTTTTTTTTAAACGGAGAAAAAACGATACAATGGGCATCGAAATAATAGTCATAAGAGAAAACTCGCGAGCGGTCTTTGATGTGTTAAGTGAAACTGAGCTTTCATTTAGAAATGTTTTTCAACATTAATGAGGGGAAATTGGGTGAAATTTTCCGACGCAATTCGCCTCACGAAAGGAATTTCCTGCCGTAATAGTCATTTCCCCGTTTCTTCCTCGTTTTCCCTATGCCCTCGGCTCTTTGACACTTGTTGGGTTCCTCCACTACGTGGAAACCCGGTGATACAGAATAACAAGGGGAGTCTGTTATTTTTCCTTGTTTTAAAATCATGAAGAGGGGAGGTTTTATTCAAGTGCTCGGGAGTCGGAAATAAAACGAAGAAAAATATGATTATTATAAAATACGGGGAAAACATACAATTAGTGCAATGATGATGATTTCTTAGAAGTGTGTGAATTTTAATGGAAAACGGAATATAAGGAAACGGATTCTGCTGTCAGACATTGTCCGAGCGTGGCTTTGGGAGAAATAGCGCATGAAACGCGATTAGGGGTGAGGCACCCTTCGAGGGGCATAATATCGATCCGTGGCAGGGGTTTCTTTAAATTAAAAAAAGGGCGGAAGGCCCGGAATAAAAGGAAAAAGGGCATTTGGGGGGGGTGGGTGTGTGTGGGGGGGTCAGACGTGGAGTTTTATTTTCGCATAAAACCGGGCAATAAAAATTTTGTTTAGGGCGTCAGGGAGTTTACTCTGAGATAATTGAGGGGCGGAGGGTTGTTCCGAGTGGGCGGGGGGGGGGGGGAGAGCGGAAGGGTTAATATATGTTTGCATGGAATATTCGTTTCATAACTATTTTACGGAAGCGCCGCACGTGTCGTCGCATCGATATAAAAGCTGCTGGATTTGTGAGAGAAAAAGAGAAGAAAATCAACCCCCATCCCCCCCCCCCCCCCCCCCGGCCTCGTCTTTCCTAAGTTTGAATTGCGGTGAATTAATTAGTTCCGAAATAGTCAGTTTTTTTTCAAAAGTCGAGCAGTGAATATAATTTTTGATATTTAATATATAATACCGAACTGTTTCCGTATTAAGTGAGCGGCGAAATCGAAAGCAGACTGCTGCATAAGGAATTAACATCGGTTTTCCGCAGCGGATAAAAAGAGAACAGCCGAGTTCGGATTTCTTCTCCCCATTGAAGCACTTTGTACAGAATATATATATATTATATATCGTATAATATATAAAGTTCGAGAAGGGAGTGAAACGATAATTTTTTACACTTCGTTCTAGCTTTTTTCCGGAGGTAAGAAATTTATTTATTTATTTGTCTTTAGTGTGTTGTTTTATAAATTTAGGTTCTGCGTGAGGAATTGGCCGTCTTAAGTGTTCTCACATTACAATTATTGAGGGGAGTTTAATCCGATTCCTTTCGAATGATTTCCCCGTCCGATTTTAAACCCTTGTGCGATCGCACCGACTTCCCCACACTTTGGCCAAAGCCGGAGTTTTGCTTTTAATCTTTGACAAAACGCGGATGACAGTTTTCCGAAAAGGAAATGGAGGATTCGTACGGTTCGGCTCCGGGTCGGCGGGATTTTCCCACCGGCGAATCCTCACGTGAAAATACAGGGAAAAGGGAAAGCTGTGAAAAGTGAAAAAGTTGAGAAGCATCCCCGGGTGTTGGGGAAAACACAAAAAGAGTCGGGAGGTTTGATTGGAGGGTGAAAAATTTAATGCGCCTATTTTTGAACCTTTTCAGTCGAACAGCCGCGGCAGTCTTTCAAGTGTTTTCCCTCATATTTCAATACTTTCGGCCCCCCTCAGCGCTTTTCTTCCCCGGCTTTTGTACTTATTCTATTTATTTTCTCCCTCAAAAGCAACTTACCGCCTCGGAAATCTTTCCCCCTCCCCCTCCCCTACCCCCCCACAAACCCATTCCCCCCATTCATTCGGACGGAATTCTTTCGAGCATTTTTTCCAAAGTGTTACCGGAAATGAGTTGACGCGTTTCCGTTGAAGAATGGCTTCCTTTGGCATCCGTTGTCCCCGGGCGTTTTCCTTACCCCCCCACCCCTTTTTGAATCGGATAAAAGTCAAAATCTCATTTAGTCATTTCGGCGGAATAAAGCCGGTAGCCGTTTGTTGGGGGTTGGGGGGTGGCGGGGGGGGGGGGGAGAAGCGCCACGAAATTTTATTAAAATTTTATTAGTCAGTTCCATTTCCAGTCTTATTTTCTGTCTCTTCCGTTCTTTTTTATCTCTCTCTCTCCCCTCGAGAGATCAGGAGGATTGGAAGAAAAAAACCCCCCCATCGCTTTCTTCCGTTCTTTGTTTTTGGGAAATACCCAATGAAATTCCGAATGAGAAGTCAATTTTTTTATTTCGTTCCTACGTTGTTTTGCTTTTGTTTTTTTTTCTGTTTTAAAGGAATTGAGAAAATCGATTTTTTTTTAATTCCAAAGAAGGCTTAGGGTTTTTTTTTCCCCGTTAATTTTCCGCAGAGAAATCCCCCCGTTTTGAGTCTGCTATTGTTGATAAAGTTGCCGAGAGTGTAATCCGTTCCGCACGAGGGAGCCCCGAGTTCGCCCTCGAGACGATAGTGACACTAATTGCACATTGGGGAGCAAAGGGTGGGAAATTGGCGCGGACTTCGCGATAACGGTTGGGGATGATTTCCCGGAAAGGCTGTGGTGATGCAACGGACCGGCCGAGTGCTCCATAAGTGGGTCACTTTGTGCACCCCCTCGGGGGACGAACGCACCCGGGGTGTTTGCCTCCATCCCCTCCCCTCCCCCCCTCCCCTTCCGCCCCTTCCTCGATTTAACATTAGCCCAAATGAACTTTTCATTTAAGTGAAAAGGAAAACGTTGAGCGTTTTAATCTTTTTTTGAACAGGATTTCAAGTGGGAAGGAAGCGGATTTAAGGGGTCGAACGGACGTCCAGAGAAAAGGGTGCGGATGACGAGAGAGACGGATCAAGGGGAAACGATGACGCTCGGAGTTTGGAGGTGAGTTGGCGAGGAAGAGATTTTTTCCCAGGCGAGGGGGTGACCGTCGGGGGGGGGGGTGGGAAGAGAAAAAGGCGGACTTGTTGATCCGTCCTGACGTGATTAAACAGGACGGGTGGGATAGGCAATATTCGCGGCATAAATTGTGTGCAATTCGAGCGGAAAAGTTTTCAATCTCCTTCCCTCTATTTGCTAATTCCCCGGGTTTGGAAGGAAAACGAAAACCTATTAGCCGCATTAAGGGGGTGTGCGGGGGTGGCGGGGGAGGGGGTCGGGGGCGAGGGCGGAGAAAAATCGACACCGGGAAGACGAAAGGTAATCCAGTTTCCGCCTGTTAAGTTTAACGGCTCGAGTGAAGCGAGGGAGGAAGGGGGAGAGACGTCTTGGTGCTCACCTTTAAAGGCTCTTATTAACTCTTCGGGTTTATGAAGAATCAAATTAAATCGAAGCGCCATTTTGAAAGTTTTTCATTCGATTTAGATGATAATTCGTCGAACGTGGGAAATTTGTAACGACTCCCCCCCCCCCCCTCCCCCTCCGAGTTTAGCGTCACCATCGATGGCGGTGATAAAGGAAAGGCTTTGTCGAGTCCCATTCCACTCGGGGAGGGAGGGGGTGTCTTGTTAATGTTTGTACGTGAACGATTTGCTCTCCCCCTCGACAATTTAGCTCTGACGTCAGTCCGTCACGCGGAGATTCTCTCAGAGATTTTAAGGGCCGAAACGTTACTCACAAAACGTCTTCAACTCCGAAAATTGAGCCAATTTCATCCCGAGGGAGGGGGGGGGTGAAAAAAAAGGGTGAAACGTCTGGGACTTCAGAAGTGCTCGGTCAATCGAGGGGAGAGTTGAAAGATCAAATGTCCTTTCGAGTTCTGAACACTCACAGTTTTTGTTAATTGTAGATAAATGGACGGAGGTCATCCGGGAGTCGCCGAAGGAGTTGAGGGAATGCGTCTCGGGGGATGATTTTAAAAACGGAGAAGTGTTGGAACCACTTTTCCCCTCCCCGTTCGACTTCGGGAAAAGTAACGACACTGAATAAACATTTTCCCGAACGAATCTTCGAAAACTCTCCGAAAAGAAACCGAAAAAAAAAAAACAGAGAGAGAGGATTCGCGGCGAACGCGTGCGAAAGCTTTTCCTCACCTGTTGCAAAAGTTTCAACAGTTGATCGACATCGGAGCTTTGCGTTTTGTTTCACCCACTCCCCCCGATTTCCATTCGGAGCTTTTCCACTTTTCCAGGTGCGAAGCGGTTTCCGGTTTTCATCGGCCGGATTTCCCTCTTCGTTTCGCCGATCGGAATTCCCCGAGGTCGTCGGAATGGGGTAATTCGATTTTCCATTTTCGATTTGACGGGGGGGAGGAGGGGGGTGAAAGTGCGCAGATTTAAAAAGAAACGAGTAAATTTTTATATTTTTCCCACCCCCGATCTCTCCATTAACGGATTATGGGGGAATTTGATGGAGGCTTAGGTTCGCTTGAGGGAAAATTGTCGCCAAGAAACAACTGCCGTTGTTGGGCGTCTCCTCATTCTGTCTTCGTGGGTTTCCTCTTCGTTTAAAGGAATTTTCAATGAAATAAAATGTTTATCGATATTATTTATTTATTTTCTAACCTAAAATCTAATTTTTGCCTCGGGAGTTTTCACTTACGTAACGAGTTGAATTGAAACGCCCGAGGGTTTTCCAACATGAGATCGCGTTCAAAGGAACACCTAAGGGTGGTTTATCAAGAGAAGGGGGGAGGACTTGTGTAATGCCCGAAAGTTGAAAGTTTAAGCGGTGCGTGTGGGTAACCCTTTTCCGGGAGTTCGGATGTCAACCCGTTCCGTTTTGGAGGGAAGAAAGGTGAGTTTGTTGGGTGTGCAGGCTTTTTGCAAGAGATGCAGTATTGTATTACAAATGCGTATTATCCGTTACAAAGGCATTTTGCAATTTTCCGAGTTTCGTTGCTTTTAATTTTCCACTTTGATTTACTCGTAATTTCTCTCGGGGCTTTGTAAGGAAAATAACGATGTTCAAATGCAGACGCATACCCCCCACGTCCGGCTATTTTCAATGGGGGAGCCGTCTCCCAAGGGGGAAACGAGGTGAAAGGTTTCCTCAACCCTGTCATCCACTGTTCTAAAGGCAGCTGTTGTAATTATAAATTAAAAAAAAAAAATGGAGAGAAATTCTTAAAAAACCTCGTCGAGTTTGAAACTAAGCGGGAGTTTTATATGTTTCCAAAGAGAGGATTTTAAAAAAAAAACTGTATAAATTTTGATAATAATTTTATTCAGCCTAGAATATAAAATCAGAAAAAGAGAAATGTGGCTTTGATTTGGCCAACCTTGGGCTCACAGGCCGCCAAATCAAAACACAGATCGGTTTTTCCTTTTTCACAATTTATATTTTGTACAAATGAAATATTCGAAAGGAATTAAAAACTATGGTTTTGACTTCTCCGGGAAGAACAGCAGCGAAGCAATGGCAGCAGCATTCATATCAGCGGGACTCCTGTCTTCCGGAAACATCTGGAAAGAAATGAAACCCATTAGAAAGTCGCCGTACGACCAAAAATTAAAAAATGGCGGAACTTTTTCGGGAGAGTAAACAAACTGAGATTGTTTTCGCCTCGAGTTATACGAAACTCAGGTCAAGATTCATGCAAAGTTGTTTTCACTTCTTCGGTGAAGAGTATTTTTTAGAAGGGTGTGTACCAACGCCGCCCCGGGCTGCACCATCTCCCCCCGAAATGATTAAACTCCAGATGGGATTCCAGAGTAAATAAACGACAACCTCATCAGAGGGTTTCCCGTGGGGCTGTGATGTTTCGATATTGGTTTCCGTAATGGACTAACCATTGCTTACTGACAGCTGCACCATCACCAGTGCACGTTGGATCTTCGCTGTGAATCCTTCGCAAGTCAGCAATCTATCGGGAAGTAATGCAAATTTAGCGGAAACTCGTGTTTCTCAAAATGGCGGCACTATAATTATAATTTATTGTTGAAACTTTGGAGAAATTTCAGCTGAAAAAATCGATTATGGCGGACCCATTTGCAATAGCATAAAAGAAAATACAGATCGAGGGGTTGCTCGACTTAAGCTGCTGTCAGTCGACAGAAAGAAGTTGATCCTTACAGCAATCCAACCCCTAAATATCCTTCTTGATTCTCCCTTACACTTCCTCTTCCGCCCCCCGGAAAATAAAACTCTTCAACCGACGGAACTCCATCAGACGAAAGGAAAGCTTCTGATGCAGATTGTATTTTTCCACGGGGGGTGAGAGGGGGAGAAGAGGAGAGGGAAGTCTTGTTAATGATGACTGATTTCGGTTTCCTTTTTTCATTCCTTTTTTACGGGCGTTAATTATGTCTCCCGAGCATTCGGTTACAATTTCAGTTAAAAAGGGGAGGAAAAGACAGAGCAGCCGACGTTGCGCTTACGGAAACGTAACGCGCATTCTGCGGACGGAGAAAAGTTGTTACGACGGATGATAAAAATAGCGATAAAATTTGATTTTAATAACGAGTTTAACGAATAAAGTTTTCTTCCTCCCCCGATGGAATCCGTTTCCTTCCAACCCCCGATTGCCTTCGAATACTCATTTACATTTTTTTGTATCTCTCTCTTCGGCCAGAAGGAGATTAATCACGTGGAGTCTTGAGGGATGAACCCACGAATCGATTTGGGTTTTGGGATTAACAGCTCGAAGAAGCCCTGAATTAACGTCCTCTGAGTAAATAAGAGTTTTTTGAGGCAGGAAATAAAAATTGCCTCCGAACGCGCCTTTTGAGTGGCTTCGGGGGAGAGAGGGTTGATGAAAGCACATAATCAAAGGAAATTTGGCAATTGAGAGCAGAAATGAGATTTTCTCGGAGGCGCGGGTGGCGCCGTCGGCGGTCGCTTTTCAAATGCACCGGTTCGGCTTTGAATGTGCCCAAGTTTGCCATTTTTGGGGTTTTTCCCCCCCAAAACGGAGCCGTTGTCTCTCGAAATTAGTTTCCCCGGAATTCACTTTGTCTAATTTAATCATAAAAGCGGTCGAAATAACGGATTTTCCTTTTAGATGCATTCGAGAGCCGATATGGGAAAGAAAAGGTCGTGCGGGTGTTCGCACTGACAAATTTAATTATCGGAAAGTGGAAAAATTTACAATAGTGGAAAACCCCCGAGGCCGAATAAGGAAAACGTAGAGGATTTCCACTAAGCTCTTTCCCGAAGAACACAGTTTCGTCTTCACTCATTTTTTCCTTTTTTGGCCTTTCACTCTAAGCCCTCCCTGATTTGTCCCTTCTTTTCCCGAATTGAGGACAGCAGTCCCCGAGGGTATTGACACTGTCTTCTGCTGTGTTATTCTGGTGGTGGTGGTCAATGCACAACCCCCCCCCCCCCCCAGAAGGAGAGTCAGATGGAGAAAGCCGAGAAAGTGTCGCCAATGGGTTGTCCAAGTGGAGACAAAGGGAAACCTTTGACCGATTTGCCAACAAAAGAAGGGTTGAAAGGGGAGAAAAGGCTTCGACCGGCAGAAGTCACGTGTCGGGAGAAGCAGACACAAAAACAAAAGGAGGAGACGGAGGGGAAAGAGTTTAAGCAACGATTACGACGTGTACTTCTTTTTGCGTTTCGCTTTGCAAGAAGGGAGAAAGAGATACAGAGAGAGGAAAGAGAGAGATGGGGAGTGAAATACAGAGAGAGATGGCGAGATAGAAAGAGAGAGAGGAAAGAGAGAGGAGGGAGAGGAAAGAGAGGAATGAGAGAGGAAAGAGAAAGAAAAGAGAAAGGAATAAGAGAGGAGAGAGAGAGAAAAGAGAGGGAAAAGAGAGAAAAGAGAGGAATGAGAGAGGAGAGAAAGAGGAAAGAGAGAGGAATAAGAGAGGAGAGAGAGAGAGGAAAGAGAAAGAAAAGAGAGGAATGAGAGAGGAGAGAGAGAGAGGGAAAAGTGAAATACAGAGAGGAATTGGAAGAGAGATATAGAGCGAGAAAGAGAGAGGAGAGAGAGAGGAAAGAGAAAGAAAGGAGAGAGAAGAGAGGATTGAGAGAGGAGAGAGAGAGAGAGGGAAAAGTGAGATACAGAGAGAAATGGGGAGAGAGAAAAGAGAGAGAAAAGAGAGAGAAAAGAGAGAGGAATGAGAGAGAGAAAGAGAGAGGAGAGAGGAAAGAGAGAAGAGAGGAATGAGAGAGGAAAGTGATAATACAGAGAGAGATGGAGAGAGAGATACAGAGAGAGATGGAGAGAGAGATACAGAGAGAGAGAGAGAGAGAGAGAGAGAGAGAGAGAGAGAGGAGAGAGAGATACAGAGAGAGAGTACAAGAAGTAGAAGTTGTGGAAGTAATCACCGTGAAATATTAAAAGAAGTCAAAAAAACTATGAGAAGGATATGAGAAAAAGGCAGAAATACATAAATCCAAAACTGCATAAAACAATTTCTCAAAATGAAGTACGCAATTATATATGTAAAACAAATACAAAGTTTGTGCAAATTATGTATAATTTCAAATATATTATTATAAGCTTATACTTTTTAACCTTTTTCTTTATTTAATCTGCCATTTGACTAATCATTTTCTTCATAGAGTTCCTTTAACAGATTAAATTACACATTAAATAGTTTAATATCATTTATGCATATATTCTTTGAAGAAATTTAAAGTATATATTATTTATTTTAGTTAAATTAAAATCTGCATTGCAAATATTTGTCAAAATACGTCAAATAAAAGCATTTTTTTGTTGTTGTTAGAAAACTAACTCAATTTGTTTGAAAGACAACACTTCCATATTCCCATTCGATCGGAGTGAGTATAAAAGCGAATGCAGAGGAGAATAAAACGGCTCCCCAAAATACTAAAACCAGATAATCCCCTCCCTACGTGGCACTCCCATCTGCAGTGGAAAAATAGTGGACGTGTTTTGCCTTCCAAAGTGAGTCGAGTATTCCCCGGCGGTTGGTGTTCACACTGCGGGCGTCGATGCCATTATTTAAATAAAAAGGAAGACCGCCGAGAGAATCCGGGAAAATATAACGAAATTGAAATGGTTATAAATGTGAAAATCTTATTTAGAAGCGAGGCTTTAAAATTAATTTTCTCAGAAGAATAATTAATTTTCGCGAAAGTGATTTTCCGCGGAGGACTTTGCCACTGCTTTGAGTCAATTGCAAATAAAGCTTTGCCAAGTTGACAACGAGGGGTGGCACCGAAGGGGTGTAACTACCCTCCTCTCCGAAACGCATTTTCCGTGACAATTCCCACAAAACGCAAATCACATTCCCTCTGATTGTGATTTTAGTATGAGTTTCCTTTAAAACTAATTTCAAGGTCGTTTAATTATCTGCTCTTATCTGCATATATAATATAATATACAAATACATATACACGAGAATTTAATTTTCCTCGAATTTGACTGCAGCAAAAATAATAGCTGTCATTTCATCTCACCATTTTGGAAAAGTTTTCTACCGTTTTTCACCTTCGAAAAGGTCGATAAATGTCAAATCATAAAAAAAAAGGGAAAAAGTTTCGTTTGAATTTTTAAGAAGTATCGCAATTATTATATAATAAAAAATGAGAGACAAAGTGATAATAACGGCCGAAAAAGTAACAGATGAACTTAAATTTAAAAACAAAATGTCAGAAAAGTGACTGCTTAAAAAAAAAAGTTTCTTTTTTCTTAATATTAAGTTTTAATAATATTTTTATGTATCCGCCAATCAACGTCGCGAGTCGTTTCTCTGATAAAATTTTTCTTTTTTTATTAATTTTTTAATGTTTTTCTTTTTTCCGGGTGTTTCGGAATAATAAATGACTTTTGAAAGGCCTCCGTGATTCTCTTTTGTGTTCGGCATAAATGCTTTTTTTCAGTGGTTTCGCCGTTACGGAAAAAGAAAATTAATAAATTATTATTATTAAATTGGGTATATTTACTCGTTTGAGTATGAAAACGAAATGGTCGAATCTGTTTATGAAAGCATCGGCATTTCCTGTCGAAATCTGTGTAAGTTTGGTTTCTGTCGAGAGCGTAAATACATGATAATGTTGTCACTCTGTCAGTTACACAAAATGATGTATTTCAATCGGTTGATATTATTTCATTTTAGTGCACTTATTGCGGTGGAGAGTTCCTTCTGTCAGCGAAAATTTGATAAGTAAGGATAAAAGAATGAGACAGGAAAAAATCAAGAAAGGATATAAAAGCAGGGAAAGATAGGGAAAAAGTGGAAAGAAAAAGGAAAGTGAAAATGGGAAAGAAAAAAAGTAAAAATTGGAAAGAAAAAAAAGGGTAAAAATCGGGAAGAAAAAAAACAGTAAAAATCGAAGAGAAAAAAGTGTAAAAAGCGAAAAGAAAAGAGTAAAAATCGAAAAAGTGTAAAAGCTAAAAGAAAAAGAGAGTATAAATCGGAAAAAGAGTAAAAAGCCAAAGGAAAGAGAGAGTAAAAATTGGAAAGAAAAAAAGAGTAAAAAGCGAAAAGAAAAAGAGAGTAAAAATGGTAAAGAATAAAGAGTAAAAAGTAGAGAAGAAAAGCGATTAAAAATCGGAAAAAAGAGTAAAAATCGTAAAGAAAAAAGTGAAAATTGGAAAAAGAGTAAGAATCTTAAAAAAAAGGGTAAAAATCGGAAAAAGAGTAAAAACCGAAAGGAAATCGAGAGTAAAAATGGTAAAGAAAAAAGTGTAAAAAGTAGAGAACAAAAAGCGATTAAAAATCGGAAAAATGAGTAAAAATCGGGAAGAAAAAAAAACAGTAAAAATCGAAGAGCAAAAAGTGTAAAAAGCGAAAAGAAAAGAGAGTAAAAATGAAAAAAAGTGTAAAAGCTAAAAGAAAAGGAGAGTATAAATCGGAAAAGAGTAAAAAGCGAAAAGAAAAAAAGAATAAAAATCATAAAAAAGAGTAAAGAGCCAAAGGAAAGAGAGAGAGTAAAAATTGGAAAGAAAAAAGGTAAAAATTGTAGAGAAAAAAAGGGTAAAAATTTGAGGGTAAAAAGGAGTAAAAATCGGAAAGGAAAAAAGAGTAAAAAGCGAAATGAAAAAGAGAGTAAAAATGGTAAAGAAAAAAGAGTAAAAATTGGAAAGAAAAAAAGTGAAAATTGGAAAAAAGAGTAGAAAGCCGGGAAAAGACTAAAAAAAATCGGGAAAAAGAGTAAAAAGTATAGAATAAAAGGAAGAAAGGAGGAAAGACGGAAAGGGAAAAAGAAAATTGAGACTTATCACATTAAGTCGAAACTATCCAAAACAACCATTACAATACAGTTAACGAAGTATTTGAAGTAACTCCGGAAATAAAACTCAAAAACAAAACCCATTTTGACTTTTCCCGACCGTTACAACGTTAAAACTTAACTTTCTGGCAACTCACCCCTTTCACTTCCCCCATTACAAATCGCCCCTGTTTTCACTTAATCGCCTCTTTTCACAATCCAAAGCCACAAATTTGGAAAATGGAGAAAACTCACCAACCGCTCACCGAAATGGACAATTGTTTCACTCCGAAGTAATTCGATCATTAGCCTTTGTTTCTATATTTAACCGATTAGAAGAAAGGCTAATTAAATCACCGGCGAAGTCCCAACAGTTCCTCTTCCGAGAAAGCCGCTTTGTGCTAAGCGAAATTAATGACCGCCATCGCCGTCAGGGGGCGGAAGCCATTCCTCACTTGGAAACGAACAATTTACGGACCGTTGTCGCCCTCAGAGACCAATTTTTTTTTTCCTCGTAAATCCTTCGCGAGTTTTTCTAAATTAACATACGATTTTATAATTTTTGACTTTTTAACTTCTTTCCAATTTTTTCTTTGCGTTGGGAATAAATTTTCAATCGGTTCAATTTATTATATTTAAATGAAAATAAATAAGCAATAACTGTTGTGGAAATCAAACATTGCGGTGAGGGAAATTCAGTTCTGTTCGTGAGATTTTACATTCTGCGGTTATTATTTTTACTTTCACAACCACTGAACTCACACTCAAATTGTAAACCTTAACGGACTTTTGTATTGGTATGAGTATGGTTTCACTGCGTTGTTTCATTTTTTACTTTTGTTGTTCCGATGGATTCGAAAGTGGCCAATGATCTACAACAGTGATGGCCAACCTACGGCCCGTGAAGGCGTTGCATTTGGACCGCTCTTTTATTCCTCTATTCACATACGTATTTGGAGATTTTAGTCCATTTTCATTTTTAAATAAGGGATTATACTAATATTAGAATAACTTCAATTTGAAATTCTTTCTCAACTTTCGGCAAAATTTTAAATCTACGCGAACGCTTTCGAATTCATTTGAATTCCATTAAACACTTTGGGTTTCTCTTCTTTTTTAGATTCTGTCATAGAAGTCAAAAGGACTGCTTGCATACAATATTGTAAAAAAGGTAAAGCCGGAAAAGAGGCAAATAGTCGTGAGAACAGGAACGTAGAGAAAACAAGACAAGGAGAAAAAGAAAAAAGTATAAAAAGAGAAAAGGAGAAAGGGAGAAAAGGATAAAAAGAGAAAAAGTAAAAAGGATAAAAATAAAAAAAGAAAAAAGGATAAAAGAATAACAAGAGAGAAGGATAAAAAGAGAAAAAGAAAAAGATAAAAAGAGAAAAAGAAAAAAGGATGAAAAGAAAAGAAAAAGAAAAGAAAAAATGAGAAAAAGAGGAAATGAGAAAAAGAAAAAAAGAACAAAAGAAAAAAGGAGAAAAAAGAGCAAATGAGTAAAGGAGAAAAAGAGAGAAAGAGAAAAAGAGAAAAAGAGAAAAAAGAGGAAATGAGAAAAAGAGAAAAAGAAAAAAGAAGAAAAGGAGAAAAAGAGGAAATGAGAAAAAGAGAAAAAAGAGAAAATGAGAAAAAGAGTAAAAACTAATGTTATAAATCCATACTTAACTTTCGCACAAGTTGTGGCCCTCGAAATTACACCAAACTCAAGTTTGGCCCGCACATTATCAAAGGTTGGCCACCACTGATCTACAAAATGGCGGTCAGAAACGATCTGCGAAAATATTCATAATTGTCGTCTGCTCCATCTGAATGATTCAGCGGGAAATGATTAACTTCCTTTTATCCTCCACAGGAGGACACTTAAAAGTTTATATTAATACTGAAAGCGTTTTTATTCTCTCGGCTCCTCAGCAGTTTAAGGGGGGATCAAATTTCACTTAAACTTCCTAATTAATAAACTTTCCCAAACAGTTTCGCGGCTTAGGACTCTCATCCCCACCTAAAAGCCGAACCAAAAACTAAAACATTCTGCATTCCTCTCACGAATTTATTTCCACAACTGTTAAACTGCTGTCGTCTGCTGACTAAAAAAAAATTCTTTTTTTAACGATACAAATTCTTTGAATCGTAACATTTTCAAAAATTGTAAACACAACAAATAAATAAAACATTCATTTTAAAAATGAATTTATTGAATCTCACGGTACAATTGATGTCTTTTTTCTCAAGAAAATGAATACAATTTTTTAATGAGCGACCCAAAACGATTGGCCATTTCCGCCCGACGGCATCGATACACATTTCTCCTCAAATAATATTATTTCTTAACGGATGTGTACTTAAATATAACAAACAAAGAAACTTCAAAATCGATAAATACTTAAAAAAATGAACTCCCAATTTATTTTTTCTTTCGTCCGAACCGAGAAATTCTCATAAAAAACTACAATTAAATAAAAACCCGGAGAGTTACTCTGTTACTCCGATAACTTCGTTATCCTCCCCTCCAGGCTGACCTTCCCTTCGACTGCCTTCACCCCAAACTAAAAATAACTCGCAACCCCAATAAAACAAAGTCAAAACTATTTTCAATATAAAACCAAACGGTGACATTTCACAGAAACCCATAAATTAACAAAACACTAAAATTTCTGAATTATATAAAAGAATTTCTGTGTTTCCTTTAAATTTAAAACGCCAAAGGAAAACTAAAAAAAGGTAAAGAATTTATAAGAAATCGGGTCGCAGAAATGGGGTTAAAAAATGAAGTTTCCGACAGAGTGAAACAAAAATCGGAGTGAGCAAAACAAAGCAAACCATAACTCATTGTTCCATTAATTAGAAAGGAAACTCTCTCGAAAGTTTCTCGAAAATATACAAACTTGTTTTTCTGTTATTCTCGAGCACTTAAAATGGCTGAATTAAAACAACTATTCCCCAATGGCGCTACAATCGCTTTTCTAAAAAGAATTACCTATTTCTAAATGACGAAACGTTAATTATTTGGTTGGCGAAAAATCTGATTCGTTAATAAATTAATTAATTAAGGAAAAGGAAAAGGAAAGGAAAAAATGGACTGACATTTCAGCACTGGGTATATTTATATAATAAAAACAATACAAACATATACAATACAATGGTTTAATCGAATCCTTACAACTAATTATATAACAATTATACAAAATATATACAAATCGCTGAAAAGCAGTCAGAGGATGACATTCACTGGGATCCACTCTTCGTCAGCACATCACTGAATTTTAGTGACGTCTCAATAAAATGTGACTCAAATTGTGATGAGCTGACCAAGAATTTGTATATTAGCAACACATCAGCTTTGAGAATATTCAAACTGGAGAACAGAAAATAATTTAAAAAAAAAGGAAATATCAGCAATGGGGGCGGAAAAATGGGTTCGCATTGATTCTAAAAATAAACACGGATTTTCGTTGGAATATATCGAAACATACAAAAAAAAATATAGAAAACATTCGAAGCTGAGTGTATAATGTCGTCCTTTGTAAATATTTGAGAATATAATAAATCATTTCGATGTTTCCCCGAAAAAATTTCCAACAATTAATGAAGGCAAAATGAATTTCCAGAAAAAAGGTTTACTTCGAAATTGAATGGTGCATCGGAGAGTTAACCCAATGATAATTCATCCCTCACAATGAGCCCCGAAAAGGCGCATTCTTGGCCACCCCTAACCGCCGAACACATGTTTTCATATATATATACGTCGATTCGAGAAAACTCTAATCCAACGGGTTTGAGATAATTATGAAAGCTTTCGGTCCGTCGCATTTTGTTGAAAATGATTGTGATTCGTTTTAATTAAATTAACTTCAATTAAATTTTTTAATTAGGAGTGATTATTTTGAATAGATCGGGTTTTCATTTAAAGGTTTAACTGTACTACCACGAAAGCCTTTTAAGCCACACTGTGCATTATGTGTGGACAAAATGGAAACGAAAGGGTGGACAAAAATTAAAAAAAAGTATGGGGTTAATAGCTCACTTTAGATTGGGGGTAAACCAAAACACATTACTTTGTATTAACTTGGTACTCATTTTTGACTTATTTTTTTTTTTTATATTGAATTTATGTTACTTTACGTTAGACATATTTAGCTTTTATACTTATATTTAACTTATTGACTGTTATGATTTTATTTAATTTTTATTATACTTATTTAATCTATGTTACATAATGTTTTGTTCATTTATCTTATAATTTTATATTTAATTTATTGACAATTTTTGTTATGATATTTATTTAATCTATGTTATTTAATGTTTTGTTTATTTAACTTATAATTTCATATTTAATTTGTTAATTCTGTATATTTTATTTACTTTAAAAGTTATAACTGTTTATTTTTGGACCTGTACCTAATTTATAACTTTGTTTTTATTGTTGCTTATACCCCCTTTATGCCCTCGAACGAGATAAGACTAAATTATTATATTATTCTTAGTTGACCGCGTCTCTCTCTCTCATTTCCCTTAGGCCCTTACATTCATCTTATGATTCCGGGCTCAAATGGGCGTCGCAACCTTTTTTTTTTTTATTTGGGGTTACTGATACCAGCCCCGGGTAAAGTGGTCCCTTTACTTAAAATTTACTTAGCATTGCATAGGTGCTATGGCTAGCGACAGGCGCGATTTAATTGCAAAAATTGTTAATGGAGATGCGGAGGAATCACTTAAGTATGCTCGCATGCTGGTGAAAGCCAACGCGAACCCACAGCCACGACGAAATAACACCAGGAAGAGCGGCTCAAGAAAAGGATACAACCAGGCCAGGATGATGGAATATCGAAAAGCTCAAAATAAAATAACTGAAGCTGATCTTGCTGAAGAACTTCGCAAGAAACTGCTCCCCGGAGTCAAGGATGGCCGAACTGCCGCTGATAGGCTTGAAGCCTATAATACAGAAAAAGCAATTACAACGTGTGTAACAACTCGAGCAATTGGATTTGGAGTTTATTCAATTTTCAGCACAATTTATGAATTCAACAATGTTCCAATAAGAGGCAGCATTTATCAAATGTATCGAGTTTGTCTGGCTGTTTTCGAGTGCAAGGTTCAGATCACTAAGTTGACCTCGCATTCATCGCTTTATTTATTCTCAAACCTCGTTTCTAATTTTTCATTTTCATATTCAGATTTGTCATGTCCGATTCCGAACAACTTTTTACTTCTTCGTCGAGAAGAAATTTTTGAATCTCTGCGATTTCGTCAAAGATAAACGGAAACTGTCCTTAGGGGAACCCAAATGGGAGAGGGTGAACGACATGGAAAGAGAATATTACGCCCTCCGTCTCGAGATACTAAATTATAACCCTCAAATAATGAATTCACAACCTCTTAATCCTTTCAGGACTACTCTGAGGTCACTCCAGGGCATTTCCCCATTGGATCTGCTGTATACAAACGAAAATCGACTACAGCGATGTCAACGAACAACTCTGTCCATTGAATATCTCCAACAATAACAACGAAACCTTGCGCTGGTAAAGGAAGTCCAAAACTTTGACAACTTCTAATTCAATCAGATGGAGAAACAAGAACAACAGTACTCTGTTGGACAAAGAAGATGAATATCACCAATGAATCACCAAAAATCACCAACGAATATACCAATATTTTTGTCACTTATGCAACTCCATTATTATCAACAATACAACCACTACTAATAATACATGTTAAGCCTGGAAGCCATTTTGAGCTTATCAATCCGAGCTGTTGTAGACTCTTACTAATACAGTAACATTACTTTTATTAGAAACGATTGCAATTTATACTTATCCTAAAACCTTTCCCAAGGATACATATACATTTATTTATTAAACGGTTTTAAGGCTGACGGTAGCAGCTGCATCCGTGGAACTGGGAGCATTCCTTAAAAATGAGAGACCAGCAAACTCTGGAAATGCTATGGGGATATCTCTCCATGCGGAGATGTACAAGATCCCTAAGGTACCCACAATGAGGAGAAATTTAGATAGAAATAGTGTGATTTATTTTATGTATATATTATTGTACTGTTTTTTTTTTGTATTGCAAGGGCACGCAAACTATTAATATATTATATTATATATTACTTCCTTTACTTTACTTTAACCCGCTTCTCCGCCCAAATGGTACTTCTCGAACTCTTAAAGGAAAACTACCACATTTGATGTCAAACAGGCAAACCCACAGGACCAACGACGGCAACATTGCCAAGATTCTTGGCTGTAACTGCAATTCCAGTGTCCACAATCATCAACAAAGACAAAGGAGAGACTCTTTACCGATTTCTCCTAATGAGGTGGCAAATGGATATCCCTCTGGTATTCTGCATGAGCCACGCAGGAACATTACTGCCATCTTCTGCAGCAACTCCCGATTATTATATATATTATTAAACGGTTTTATTTAATCTAAATTGCATTTGAAATTCTTGTTTTTATTATCCTCGAATAACTGTTTCCTGCGGGGACTGTTACTATAAAATTTGTTTGAAGGCGTTTATTTTTCTGGTGCCACGTCGCCCTTTTCTAACCGGACTCTGCTTCATACGTGTTTTATTGCTCGGTTTTAAACTCTGCAAGTGTTCTTTTTATTTATTGTTTTATTATTTCCCGGCAGTTTCTCACTCCCGGCCACACTGTCCTTCCCTTCTCGCCTTCCCCCAAATCCTGTCTTAAACAGCTGCCTGTGACGTCACCCGCACGGGACGTTCCAACTTCGAGGGAGAAGACTCCCCCCCCGCCGGAGGGTGAGGGGTTGCCATAAATTAAATTCTCACAATCAAGGACATTTGGGTGCTGTCGACGAATTCAAATTTGCATCTTGAGAATGGTTGGGAGGAGAGAAAAGTAAAGTTTCTTTGTCCCGAAATAAACAAATCAACTTTTTGAAAAAATGGAAGCAAAAATGTGTTGGAGTTTCGGTTCATCTCCTGAGAGGAAATTAGTTTCTGCTTTTTGCCGTGCCAAAAATTGCAACCCCCTCCTTTTTGGGGGCGAAATGATAAATGAGCCTCGCGGAAAGAATCACGTCTCGAGGAACTCCCCCCCCCCCCTCCCCCCCGAAAAAATTCAAATTCTGAGAAATGCGATTCGAGCGGAAGGCGGACAAAAATTCCTGACACGAACACTTGTCAAGTGACACGACCTGCGAGATTTCCATTACAGATTGCGACGTATTCGCGCTCTCAAGGTGAATCCCGATGACATTTACACGCTGGGGGATGAAAACAAACGGGGAAACGGCTTTCGGCGGTTGTTTTGTCGTTGTCGTCGTCATGGCGACGGGTGTTTAGGCGAATCCGCCACCTTCTCCACCCTCCGCATCTGCCATTTTATTTTTAGCCTTCAAACGTGTCGGCAAAACCTCCCGAAGACTTTCCGACTTCCACCACCCCCCTTCGAGCCGAAAAACCTTCCACGTTTCCCTTCCATTAAAAGAGTTTCATATTTTCAAATTTCCACTCCGTTTTCACGGTTTCCAATTTCCATTTCGCATTCTCCCTCCCTCCTCTTATAACACTACCATTCTTTACTCATTACTTTCAAATTTTATAAATTCTTTTTCGCTGAAATTTTACTCGATATTAATCCTCTTGAATTCACCTTCGATTCCCAGTTTTCTACTAACGCGCAAAATTCGCTCTTTTCCCGAATCAGCTTTTGCTAAACTCAACTGGATTTACTTGAGGTAAATCATTTTATAGGGCCATCATTAAAACTGCCTTTGTGTGCACTTTCAAAGGTAATACATATAATAATATGAGAATAAGATTATACTAATTGTAAAACATGCAAGACTCTCCCACTCTATTGACACTTTTGGTAGATCTCATTGATACTGAGCAGCGGCGTGCTTTACTCGAATGAACGTGAGTGACTTTAAATCAACCCCTAAATTCTAATAATTCGCCGCCATTTATGGAAAAAGAATTGGTTTGTAGCTCAACATGTTGGAAAGGCGTTTTGTCGTCATTACGTCACTACAGAGAGACGTTAGATTATGTGCGTTCGGTAAAACCCTCAAAGACACCGCCAAATTTTGTGTACAGTAACCGCCTTTGATACCCCTAAAATTCGGCCCTCCCTGAGGGGGGTTCCTGAATTATTTATGGCGGTGCCAAAGAAAATTTAAGGGATGAGCTATGAAATCAGCAATCAAAGCCATCTTTGTTCAAAGTGTGGGCGGCGGGAAAACAACTCAAAATGGGAGGTCGATACAAAAAATATGTAATGAGTTCATTTCACGTCCATTATCTCCTCGTGTGGTCAGTTTAAAATGGCCGAGGTGTCGAGAGGTAATCTTTCCCTCCGTTTCTTTTCACCCATAAAATCTACTTTTTCAATTTAATGGAGTCAAAGTAAAAATCTGTCCAAACTGTTATTCTTTTGTTTTAGCCTCCATCTACCGACTCTTTGTGTTGCCTCCCACACTTTGCACGGGTTTTGCTGCCGAAATGTTTGCCTTTGCTTTGTTCCCGCCATTCCCGGGGCGTTTAAACAGTCCCGTCGTGAGGGACTCATTTTTCATTTATTTTTCCCCCTTTCCTGGATCCTGGAATTTCTAAAACACTTCCCGCTTATTTCGAGCTGAAAGGTCACCCCCCGTAAAAATCTGTCAGTGAAGGACCGACGATTTCCCGAAGCTTTGCTCTTTGAATCATCGAAAAAGGCAAAGCTCGGGGTAAGATGAGAGCAGCAAAGAGGGCTTCAAAAAGCTTTCCTTTGGCCTCCGTTTGCAAGGACTCTCTGCGACTTTCCCCCGGTCTTTGATGTCCCTCCATGATTGGAGTTTGTCCTCTCTGAGTGGCCACCCTGTTTAATTTACCCTGCACTCCCCTTTGGATTCTTTCCGCGATTTCACCGTGATTAATTTCAACAACTCCACCAGATTAATTAGAGTAAGTGGAGTTGCGGGTGGAAGCATAAAACTATTTATTACACAGCAATGCACGTGAAGAGTCGTAAACAATATGAGCAAAAATTAACTCCCTTTCTCGCCGGCGTTAAATGAACCACTTTCTCCCTTAAGGCCTCGCTCGAGGGTTGGTGAGAGAAATAACTAATCGCTTTTTAAAAGGGTGCATTTCGCCTTCGGGTAAAGGGAATACACAACGAAAACAAGAAGACAGAGACATGAATATATGACAGCCAGCGAGGAAGACCCGAAACCGTTGAGTGACGGCCAAACCAATTAGTCCAAGCCGAATGCCGACCCTTTTGCAGGAAATCCGGAAAAATTAACCCTCGGAAGTGAGCGGGGTCTTTCTGGGGGTTCGTCCACGCCAAGCGGAAGATATTTACTTTGGACATTTGATAAACTTCCGCATTGTTCGTAATAAAGCGACCCCTGCGGAACTTTGGCGACTCCGCACAAAAAGAAACGTCGTGGCAGCAGAACCGCACGAGTGTTTACCCACGGGTTACCGACATAGAACTGCAATCGAGTGAAAACTTCGGATGTCGAAAAGAATTGACGGGACGTGTCACTAGATAATTTACACGGTCACGTCAACCTCATAAAAGCAGTTGATAAATTCCATCACAAGCAGAATTTCATCTATGCAATGACAAGATGGCCGCGAAAAAGGAAAGTGAGAGTATCGTTAAGTGATGGGTCAAGAAAGGCTGGGGATATTTATAGGGGGCGAAGGGGTGGGAGGGAAGGAAAGGGCAGAGGGGGGGGGGGGAGAATTTATCCGAGGGCTGAAATTCAGCTGAATAATCGGAGCCAATCTGATTTCTCCGCTCTCATTTCTCGGGATTGAATCCCCGCCGGTGGGGAGAAGTGGCTTAAGCAAACCGGAAGTTCTTAGCCCTCCAATTTAAGGGAGGAAAATCAATTAGGTTTCCATTTCTATGAGAATGAAAAAAACGGCCTGTTGATTATTTTATTCGGATCACGTAAGCCATCGCAATCGAGGTATAAAGATATCGGTTTTGTGAGACCGAGTCAATAATACTGTGGCCATCAGTTTTATAGAATTAATGACTCCCCGTCTGCTTCGCCATTACTTTTATAATCTCAATAAAAAAATTCTTTGTGTAATGAATGCGATAATATTGGCGGATACAAATCCGAGCCCTAATTGCATATCGCAATAAATTAAATCCGTTCTACATGCATGAAAGTCTCCAAATAATTCCGTACTCAAAGGGTTAACTTGCATTTTTTTTTATTTCAATCAATTTAACCAAATGTGCAATTGTTCATATTATTGCAAGACGCAGTTTTTTTTAAACACATCAAATCAATAAACAAATTGTTTTGTAAACAATATCAATTTTTTGGGGGGAATTTTTAAAAACAATTAATCATCAACAATTTTATACTTTTATATTTGTTTTACATTTATTTATTTTTTCATTTACATTTTTTAGTTACATTTATGTTTTGTACTTATTTATTTATTTGTTAACATGGACTACAGGATGAAGTATTGGCTTCATTCTCTTTAACGTCCGCTCTGCTGGACAGGTGTGGGTACCATGGGATCATGGTACTGATCGAGCTCGCGAAAAGACGACTATTTCTACCAAAGACTTAACAGGACAAAACGGAGTCATGAAGCCGAAAGCGAATATCCCTGACAAGAAATCATCTCAGACGAACCCTAAGGAAGAACCCAGGTGCTATAATTGTCAAAACTATGGTCACTTATCGCGGGATTGTAATCAGCCTAGGAAAATTTTAAAATGCCGAAAATGTGACGGAGAGGGTCATACTCAGAAACATTGCGTGATGTCTTTGGGGGAATTGGATAGAAATTTTATATAATTTTAGTTTTAGTATTTTAGTTTGTGTTATTTATTTATTTAGCCAACTTTTTAATTAATTAGTTACTTAATTAGTTGCAGAGCTGTAATTTAGTTTATGTAGTCGTATTAAATAAGTGGAATTATGCAGTGAATTGTCTCGATATAACTTAAATGAATTATTATGGTGCATATTTGAAAATTTGATAAAATTTATAAAAATTAAATAAAAAATAAAATATATTACTAATTATTAATCATCAACGCGAGAAAATTTTCAATTGGCCGTAAAAGCAACCGTGGGCAACAAATCCCACACATCCCTCTCTCGCCCCCGACGTCAAACGCCTTATTGGGTTTCGCTTTTGCTAAATCGCTTCATGTTATGTCGAAATAAGTCTGAGGGTTGGGGGGAGGGGGAGAGACAGGCAATAAAGAAAGGAATTCCTCCAAGTGTGTCCGACCGACAGAAAAATAAAATAAAATCGCCAGTTTTTTATTTCAAATTTTACAAGTCAAACATTTTCCAAATACGGTCGGGAACAAAACGTCGGAAAAATACACGAAAGGGGTGAGTGCATTACGAAAATTCCAGTCTTTTTTTCGGGGGGGTAAAATGATCTAAACAGGACCGGAGGAATTTTTTCCAAGAATTTCATCATCTCGCAAAGACATTGTTCGCGCCTGCAAAATTCCCATACATCTCGAATTTGCTTTGTAAAATGCCACAATTGCGTGAACACCAATATACGCATTTGAACCTTCGATTCTATTTTCCTCTCCTTAACAGACATTTTGATTCGATTTGAGGGAGTGGCGCCCTCTTCGACAATGGAAAAACGCTTCCCTAAAAGGGGGGATGAGGGAGGGGGGGAGGAGTTACCGCCGCGAAAAAGAATTTCACCCGTTGGCTTTTTTAATTAAGAGGTTTTCTTTCGCTTTTATTAGCATTTAGCTATATGTCCGCGCGGTGGAGTTTCGCCCCCGGGGGGGATGAAAGGGGTTGTTATTGCGGAATGACAAACACGGAGGGATGTGAAGGTCGTCATAAATATTTCTCCAACTTCGTTAGCTTTTTGACCCATCGGTTGGAATTATTATATGGCACTGGGAGGTTTAGAGTAAATACACATGAAAAATTATTTTTGTAAAATTCGAGTGTTGAGCGAGAGGGCCACAAGCTAAGCATGGGCGCACAGGTTCGGACGTTTCGGGAACCTGCAACTGTGCTTGGCTTTCGGGGAGCCCAAACTTTCGGATTTGGCTTTTCCGCCCTGCATCCTGTCTTGCACACGCATTGGCTTTCACTTTCTGTTTCGGATCGGTGCAGTGAAGTTTGGACTCTGACTTTTCCCGTGGATTTTGTTAGAAAAGTGAGGTAAAATGTACACTTTGTTCTTTGTGAACTCTCGCTTTTTATTGCATTTTCCCTATCATACAGTCCAACATAGAAGGGAAAAGCACGAGTGGTCGCGCCTTCTTGTCACGCGATAGCCTTCCCTAACTCTGGGAGTTCGGACAGTCAAGTTGACGCAGTTTTTATAACTATCGGGTAAAAGTCTGCTGGCAAAACGTTATACTCTGTGAAGAAAGGGGTAAGACGCGACGAAGATTAACACGGGACAAAAAATAAATAAATGAAGACGAGAGAAGCGAAAAAGAGGAAAATTATACCGAAACCGTTATTATAATCTCAAGAAATGAATGAAGAATAATACGCAGTGCTTATCAATTTTTCAGTTATCACAGACTTGACAATTTGATGGGGTTGGAGAAAAACACTTGGTGGGCGGATCATGTACGAATCATGGCCCTCAAAAGGTTGGCCAACCTGATCATCACTCTGTTTGCTCACAACCCATACAATTTCGATGAGAAAAGAATACAGTCAAGAAGAGGCCATTTTAATAAACAACCAAATAATCTTTACTTTCTTTTAGGAAAAGCATATGAGAGAGGTTTGGATCGCCACAGAGCAATAGAATAACATCTCAAGGACCCTCTCTCGTCGGTTATTCAATTAACGTCGAGCTAAAATTGAGAAAAATTATTAAAACAAGAAGACCTCGTCGTTCCGATTGATCCTTATGAGACCGCAAATCAACATAAGAAATTTTATTTTTATCATTAATGTTTGGAAAAACAAATTTTCATATTTTTCTCGTGAAAACTCAAATGAAAATCTTTTCTCCATTTTCTTTCAAAAGAGTAAATTTTAACCCTACTTTTGTCCTTATTGGGTGTGTTATGCGTCAAAAGCTACTCATGCATTTTGGAGCTCTTCAGGGAGCGGAAAAGACTGCCCTTTTCCTTTTACTATTTTATCCCCGGAATTTTTTCAGTCCCGGAAAATTTTTTCCGGAATTTTCAAAAGTAATATTTCATATTTTCTCTGCCCGATTTCCTGCTTGTGATCTTTATCATTATTGTTCCTGACAAGGAAGAAGTATCCTTTGCCCTCTTTTTTTTTTAAGAAGAAGAACGCGGAGAGATAAGAAACACTGGAAAGAATCCCTGCCGGGGAAAATGCTTTTATCAAATGCTTTTATAAAACGCAGAGAAAATCATTCGACCACCGCGCACTCTTTTTTGTCATATTCCGACTGAAATCGAGGGAGGGGGGGGGGGAAGACTCAGTTCGAATTTGTCGCCTTGGGGGGGAAGGAAATCTTACAAGAGCTTGTCACTTCAACCCTCAGAACCTTCGTGTCCAACTTCAGCAACAGTATTGTCATTGCGTCTCTTTTCAAAATGAATCCCTATGAAATGGATCGCCCTCTGCCGGTTTTGAAAATTGAAAACTTGACCCGGACGCAATTTTTGAATCAATTCGTAATCCATTGTTATATGTTTGAGTACTGTATCGTTTCAAGTTACCCGAGTTTTACACGGGTATGAAAAAAACAATAAGACTAGCATTACATGAGATAATGTTTGTGGAGAAATTAGATACTGTTGAAAATTAAAACGATCGCTCGAATTTGGTTTCATTAAAAAACACGGTAGATTGTTTTAGTGCGTTTAAAGATCCCTTAATCGATCAATTACAGAAATTTTGGGAATTAGAAGAAGTTAATGTTCAAACCACACTATCTCCAGAAGACAAATTTTGTGAGGGGTTGTTTTTTATCTGAGAATGATTGAAAACAGTGTTTATTGATATTGCAACACCGGTTGTAAAGTGCCTCCCTATTCAGTTTATTTTTTTATTATTTATTATAATTACAATATTTACTTAAAATATAATAATGCCTGTGAATGATAAATAAAATAAATGTATAAAAAAAAAGAGGGTGCCCCCGATGAGGGATGCTTGGTCGTAGTACCCACATGTGAAAAGTGTTCTTTTGTGAGGGGCTACCCCCGTCGTGGTATTAGTATGTTATAACGTATGTTATTATACTAGAGTGATTCTGTGTGTTCTTTGCCGTTGCCACCGTGCCCCAAATGCAAAGGGGACGAACCCACCCCCATCTGGTGTGGAGGGAGGCGATCCTCCACCCTAGGGAAAGATGGGAGAGAGTTGAGACGGTTAAGGTGGTGCGGGTTTTATTTTAATTTTGTTTTTATGTTATTTTGTGAAACTTTTTTTTGCGCTCGTTTTATGTGTGACGGAGGGTTTTAACTGTTCCGGAAATTATACAAAGGATGCGGAAATGTGACCGGTTGTTTTTTTTTCCTTTTTTCCTTTCATTCGTCTTTCACTACCGATGGTCAGTTTTGATGTCGCCTCCCTTTTCAAAAACGTACCAATAGACACTTGTCTTGAGTTGCCAATATCCTTCATCTTTTCCACCTGTGCCTAACCTCCTGTTGTTTCCGCTATGGTGGTCAATTCTTTGAGCAAAGTGGAGGATTAGCCCTCTAAGCCCCGTCATGGCTATAGACTCCTCCCCAATCAAACCCATCCATTGTTGTTGGCCACATGGGGAAGACACCCCCCGCGACTTCCTTCGTCACCTCAATTCCATCCACCCCAAAATACCGCCCTAGCCGACCACTGCCTCCAACACACCCACACCGCTTCTTTCCGTCACACCAATATCCTCCCCCGGGTCTCTCACCCCTCCCACCTACCAGTCAGAGAATCCATCGAAATCTTGAAAGATCCCCGTAACCTCAATAAGGACACCGGCCTTGGCCTCAGCCCCATCTGGCAACCCCTTCCACGTCTCTCTTCATACCCTTCTCAATCTCTTCCTTCCTCCACCCCTGACCTTTCCTTTCAGTCCTTTCCTCTCTTTCATCTCTATTCATTTCCTCCCCTAGTACTCTACTCCTCCACCGGCCTCTGTCCATTCATTCCCTTACTTGTTTTAATCTTTGTCCTGATGATGACAACGACTGACGAAGTTGTCGAAACGTCGACTGCTGAAAGTGAAAATGACGCTGCGTAAAAACTAAGTGCACAATGTATTTTACTTTAACAAACAGTGTTTTATAAAGGGTAATCTCTGATTAGCTCTGATAAGTTTATATCGCATCGTATAATTTCAAAATTGTTTTGGTGTATTGTTCATTTGTTACCCCCCGGAGGGGACATTTTTTTACGTTTATTTGAATCGTCGTTATTTTTTATTTGTTTTAAAAAGTTTACATGGTCCTGTTGGAGTATCTAACCTATAATACCCTCTGGGCCCGTAAGGAAATTTGTAGGGGCAAGACCCACCCCCGCCGCACCAATCGAGGGAAAAGGGTAACACATTCTTCTTAGGCCCATTTTTTAGTAAGGCGAACCCTCTCTATTGAATGGCGATGACATTTTTCGGGAAAAACCGGGAAGAAACTCGCTTTCTTGCGAATTTCACTTTCCGTTGACTTCAGCCCACTCGCAACATTTCGTAACAATCAACTGTATTTTAACGCTTCCAATTAGAGGAAAAGCTCGTCCGGCGCCCTCCCCTTCCACCCCTCGGCTCCCCGTTGGAATTTTCCAGAAACAAAGTTATTTGGAGTCACTCCGAGAGATATCCGCGCGCGAAAAGCACGAGATAAATTGTTTCATTTGAAAAAAATTCACAAAACTTTGCCTGGGGGCGCGCGGGGGGGAGGGAAGGGGAGAGGAGGGACGGAGGGTAGAGGGACGTGCTTCATCGCCTTCCCCAGAGCTGAATTAAGTGGTAATGGAAAAGTTTTTTGTTTCGAAGCGAGACATTTTAAAAATTTTCTTTTGTTTTAAGAATCTGCGCATGGGGAGAGGCCGCCGAGAAACGACGGGATGAATATTCACCCTTATTTCTCGGAATTATTGTAATCAATGCGCGAAGGGGAGGCCGTGTGCATTAACTTATAAGAGAAAACTCCGCGGGTTTTCCGAGACGTCATTAATCACTCCGCCTGTTAATTAGAAGGTTGACATCGAAAAAGGGGAGGAGGGAGGGGTTGAAAAATCCTGATTACTTTTTTATTAAGTTCCAACCTCTTGCTCCTCATTAAGAGTTTCGTCTTCATCGATTTTAGTTCGAGTGGACCTTTATTCGCACGGGGGGTTGGGGAGGGCAACAAACCGAACTCTGAAATTTGGCGACGCTTCCGCCCAACTCCCGATTCCCTTCGCCGGTTTATTAATTACTACTGACGGGAAATGATCACACTGGACGACCTCGGAGATTTTAAATTCATCCCCTTCCGCCGTTTCACCCTCTAAAAATGCGAGTCATCAATCAAAGGAAAATCTCCCCTTTTTGCTCCTGTTGTTTTTCATAATCATTCAAATCAATCGCGTTAACTGATTTGATCGATCGAAGTTCTAATCTGCTGACACTTCCATCAACTGTCCACCGGCCTGTATTAATCGATGGGGATTTCATTTTTGATTCATTTCCTCATCAAAGATAAATCTCTTTCTTTTCCTGCCTCACCTCACCCCCCCGCATCCACCCCCGACTTATCCGAAAGGTTAATGGAGTTGCTTCTTGTTTTTTGCGGTTATTAATCAAAGAATTTCTTTCCCTTTTTCCTTTGGGAGGTATTCCTTTGTTTCTCGGATCTTCCCTCCCCCCACCCCCCCCCCTCTTCCTTTTCTCTCCTTTTCCGTTTTTTATCTGCGGTCGTGTGTCACTCGAAACCCTTGCTTTTACAACTCATAAATTATTATGAGGAAGGATGCGAGTACAAGAAGGCACACAACAAAAAACATACAAGAGAGATTCGCCCGAGTTAACATGTAGATATTTCATCCCTCGTTGAGTTTCCATGAGAATCATAGCTCCACTCGGTCTGAAACCCCTTCCTCTTTGTTTTTAAAATTCCTCACGGAGACTTTCATGATTTCGCCGTTTCACTTTATTGCATATTTGCAAAGAAGTTCTGTCAAATTTGATTTTGCGACAAAGGAACTCATTTGAAATTGGTTCACTTGTTAGCGACGGCGAACGTGATTTCACTCTTTTAGCCGTTTTTGGATTTTAAACTTGTTAAATCGAACCCTGGAGTAGCGATTCTCCCGAAAGTCGGCGAACAGACTGGCAGACATTCCGGGAACTCAAGAACTGTATTTGTTACTTTTAAACAACTTTACTGGGGTAAATTTGGAGAAAAATGAATTTAAGAGGAGAACAACTTTTGTAGAAAAGAATTTAAGAGATTTTACATAGTATTTTTAGTTTGGGTTATGACTTGAACAAGGATGAGCTTCTAGTGAAGAATGAGCGGAAGTTCATGAGGGCTCGAATTTTATTTCCACCTATGCAGAGTATATCAAGTTGTGGGAGTAGTGTTAGGGGTGTACACAATGTGGGGACGGACTTATGATGGATGAAAATCCCGTCTTCACTTGCATTTCTTTGCAGTCTTTTGACTACTCGCCTTTATCAGAAGTCGAGTTTTTTTTTTAGTTAGTGAGTTGTGGCGCCACCAAATCCCGGTGGCAGAGAAAAATGAAAAAAAGTTGTCATATATGCAACAAAACAGTCTGCGGGAGTTGCCAACGACATTTAATTTGTAAAAAATGTGCTCAAATATAAATTTTCAATTTAGATTCTCTTTTAATGATACTTTACACTTGTAAAAACAGTATATATTATAAGGTGGTATTTTTTTGTGAACTTTTGTAATTATGATTTCAAACTTAATTATAATTTTTTTGTGAACTTTTGTAATTATGATTTCAAACTTAATTATAATTTTTGTGTAAAATATATATGTTTAGAAACGTACAGAAAGCAAAAACATTGAAAATAAAACAGAACACACCGATTTTAATGCACTTTTATATGAGTGGGTCAATGGACCCGCTATGGCCGTTCTGGTATTAAGGAAGTGACGTCATTAATGATGGCGTCCGTTAGAGAGTGTTTGTTAGTAGTGTAGTTGACATAGTGTCTATTTGTAATTTAGAATTTATTATAATAAATAGTTAAAAGTATTAAATAGAACAGTGGTAATGGAGGACTACTGTGACAAGTGGGGGTTGAGGGTAAGTAGCAAGAAAACAAATACAGGAAGGGTGGCAGAAGACAGGAGGGAGCGTGGTTCCACAAGCGAGAGGAAATAGAAGTTGTGTCTAAAGTAAGTTACCTGCGGACAACGTTAAAGGAAGAGTCACAAAGATGAATGAACCAGAAAGGCAAGATTGGTCATGATCACAGTCAGAAGATTAATTTATAAAGCCAAAAATTTCCCAGTGAAGTGGTTAATCAAGGTGTTCGATATGATGAACAGCAACATACAGACTTTATACAAATATACATCCATCCAGCAGAGACAATACACATTGCAGAAGAAGTTATGAGGTTCTATAACAATTACCATTATGCCAGAACAATCAACTACATTCGATGGTGCACTCCAGAATCTTAGTTTCACTAAATGATCACAATGCTAACAACACATTTAACTTGTCTGGTCAAAACCCAGCCACCAGCAAAGAATTCATTATAATGGGTATAACACCAAGCGATTTCTTAACCACCCAAGCTAATAGAATAATCTTCAAGGTAAAACATGCAACATTATTGGCTGTCTCTACATTAGAAAGAATAAATATGATTGAACCCATCAGTAATGCTTCTTACTCCATTAGCTGATGCAATATTCTCAAAAGACGATGACAGTGAATAAATAGATCAGATAAATAATAAAATAGACAAATAAATTGGGCACTAATCAAATAAAGGAAGGCAATTTCATGCCAACCTTCGGAGTACAGTGCCGAGTATATCATCTAATTGGATCACTACTTCCAGTGGAAAATGAAACTAAATTTTTGCAATCATATTTTATTGCAGATCACGAGACCCAAGTCAATGCAAGAGGAAAAATCAGTCCTGATTTAGATCGACAATTGCTGGCTGTTCGCACCTCAATTCAGCGACCGCTTTCGTCCGAAAATCAGTAAAAAAAAAATTGTAAAAAAAAACAGGGAAAGGAATGTGACTCAGACGGAGCGCTGAAGTCAATTTTTTTTTTTCTAGTGACATACCATTTGAGTTTGTTGTTCGAGTATTGCGATTCCAACCAGCAAAGAATTAACGTTGTTTTTAAAACGAGAACTTTTTCATTCCGCGTGGCTTTTCTTCAACGCATGCTGCTTGAAGTCAACAGATTGTATGTTTCACATGGACAGCGTTAAGTTGATAGTAAGACCAACTTGGGAGCATCGCGCCCGTTACAACGCACCAACACGAGACGAAGTTGCTGTCGTGATTGTGGACACGGAATGCGACAGAAGGGACATTCTTCAAGGACAAAGGAAGGTCAGCTAATGTTCTGCCGAGGAGAAGACGGTTACCACTTCGCCATTTTCAACATTAATCCAGAAACCGGAGAAGCTAACCAGGCAAAGAAGAGCAGTATTACGGATATTTGCTACAAATCAGGTCGGAGTTTAATAATCACATTCATCGATTTAGGGATCTTTTTAGCCAATTTTTGGTTGACATGTACGCCAAAATAGAAACGGAAAGACTCATCTACATAAGAAATAATCAGAACAAAAACTACGAGTGGAGAATTACATTGACTTAAAGGATGCAGTCTGACAGGACGGAGATGTGGAAAATGTGGGCCGCTTAGTAATTCTGCCTTCTTCTTTCGTCGGAGGACCCAGATATACGCACGAGAGGACGCAAGACGCATTTTGTTACGTGTGGAAATACGTACGCCCGGATTTATTCATCACTTTCACGAGGAATCCGAAATGGGAGGAAATAAGGAGAGAGTTGTTTCCCGGACAGAGTGCGCCAGGTCTTATCAGAATGCCCGGGGGGAAAGCAGCCCCGTGGCCGTCCCCGGCAGGGGTGGCTAAGGTGTTAGCCGGAACCCTGGAGGAGGTCCCTCCTTGCCTCCCTCATCCCGCGACCCTAACATATGGGCGGGTAAGAAAAGTAAGTAAGTAAGTAAGTAACTCAAAATTGCTGCGGAGGGCTGGGCTGAGCCGCGAGAGCAAAGCTCAGTATCTGCCGCTTCTCGTGGGCGTTCCTGTCCTCGCCTGGAATGGTCATGAGGTGCGGGTGACTGACCGCAACGACTCACATTCTTCTATGGCTGGATACGAAAAGGCGGCCGAGATCAGGTATTAGGGGGACCGGAAAGTAATGTCGTTTCTGCGCATGCCAATACTTGATTGTCATTTGTCAGCTCATTGTTTTGTTCAGAGGCGTACCAAAGACATTGTGAGGTTATAGTGATTTCTTTACTTATAGACAATTGAATTACAATTTTTTTTTTTGTAATTTTGGGTAAAATGGCCAGCCAAATACCAGAAGAGGTACACATCCGGCATTGCATGCTCTTTGAGTTTCGCAAGGGAAATAACGCAACAGTTGCTACCAAAAACATTTGCGATGTTTATCCAAATGCACTGGACATTCGTAAATGCCAAAGGTGGTTTTCCAAGTTCAAATCGGGTAATTTTGATCTTTCCGACTCGTATCGATCAGGAAGACCATCAGCGTTAGACAACGACGTGTTAAGGGCGGAAGTGGAAGCAAATCCGTGTCAGACGATCGAGGAATTGTCAAACAGTCTCAACAAACCTTGGTCGACCATCCAAGAACATTTGAAGCAGATTGGGAAAGTAAGCAGAGCAGGTGTTTGGGTCCCGCATAATCTGTCCGAACAGAATAAGGCTAGCCGATCAATCACATGCAACTTATTGCTTCAACGACACAACACAGAAGCGTTTTTTGATCGCTTGATCACAGGAGATGAGAAATGGGTCCTGTATGATAACCCAAAACGCAAAAGGCAGTGGCTCTCTCCAAATGAAATCCCTCGGAGTACTGCTAAGCCAGGTTTACACCCCAAAAAAGCGCTTTTGTGTGTTTGGTGGAGTATTCGCGGCATTGTTCATTTTGAATTACTGAAACCTGGACAAACTGTTACTGCAGACCTCTACAGCGAACAATTGCAGCGAGTCAATCAATCTTTAATTGAAAAGTGGCCAGCGATTGCCAACCGAAAAGGCGTCATTCTCCAACAATTGACTGGAGAGGATGGATACCCCCACTACCGACGGCGGTTTTACAGCCACCGTCTCAAGAAACGGACAGGACCTGCTACTGGATAACAGATGGATCGTTCCATATTCACCAGTTCTGTCCAGAACTTTTCAAGCGCACATCAATGTTGAGTCCTGCTCCAGTGTCAACTCCATAAAATACATCTGTAAGTACATCAACAAGGGCAGCGACCAGGCAACTTTTGCTCTGCAAAACGACAAAGACGAGGTCACCAAATACCAATCAGGACGTTACATCAGCACATCGGAAGCCGTGTGCCACGAAAGATTCCCACCTGTCATGCACCTGGATGTTCACCTGGAAAACGGCCAACGCGTTTACTTCAACGCCGAAAACATCAGGGAAAGAATCGAAAATCCGAGAAACTAATTTATATGCTGCGCAAGAAATTGAAAAACGCACAACAATAAAGAAAACCAACAGGTTATCAAATTGGCAAAACGTTAGTGTTGCTGAGATGAAAGTTTTTATTGGACTTCTGCTGCAAATGGGACCTTGCTCTTTTCCATCAATTGAACATTACTGGAGCACAAACGAGCTATATAATGTACACTTCAAATACCAATCAGGACGTTACATCAGCACATCGGAAGCCGTGTGCCACGAAAGATTCCCACCTGTCATGCACCTGGATGATCACCTGGAAAACGACGGCCAACGCGTTTACTTCAACGCCGAAAACATGAGGGAAAGAATCGAAAATCCGAGAAGGACTACCTTAATGGCATTCTTTGAATTATGTCGAGTCGACGAATTTGCAAGAACATTAAGGTATGACGAGATTCCTGCCTTCTACACTTTTGACCGGCAAAGAGGCGTCTTTTAGAGAAGAAAGCGTGGAACTCCAGTAGAAGACCACATCTTAGGGCAGAGTCTACACGGTCCACATCAGGAATATGGAGTGTTATCATCTGCGACTACTTCTACAGACCGTAAGAGGACCTACGGATTTCAAGACGCTGAGGACGTACGAAGACACGGAGTACCCAACATACCAAGCCGCTTGCAAAGCTCGAGGACAAAAACTGGGACGACACCCTGGCGGAAGGGTCACTTTGCGAAAGTCCGAGCAGACTACGTCATCTGTTTGCCATTATGCTGGTACACTGCGACCTTTCGAACCAACTTCACCTCTGGGAAAAATATTACCCTCAACTTTCAGAAGATTTTCTCCATGCTGCAAGAGGGCTAATCACCCTCCACAATCCATGGGTTACTTAGACAAACCACAAAACCCCAATACCGGCAACGGACTAGCCCTTCTTTACGGGAAGCGTGGAGGAGGGTGGGCGCAATGCCCAATAGCAGGAATAATTGGAAATGAAAATGCAGCCGAAAGCAATTACGACAGGGAAGAACTGATTCGGATTTTAACTACAAATATGCCCAATTTGACTAAGGAGCAGAAATTAATATATGATGAAGTCCTCAAGAGGGGAAGGAAACAACGAGGGAAAAATATTCTTCATCGATGCTCCAGGAGGAACCGGAAAGACTTTTTTGACCGCGACCATCTTGGCTACAGTGAGACAGCAGGGAAAAATAGCTTTGGCAGTGGCTGCGATTGGAAAATACTGGAAAGCTGGAAACGAAAATAAGACCTAATCAAAAGGACTGTGTCACATCAGCACATCGGAAGTTTCCCCTCCGCGAAAGATTCCCACCAGTCATGCACCTGGATGTTCACAATGTCAGAGATAATACAGTAACTCCAAGAAATAAAAAAAAGAATTATGTCGAGTAGACGAATTTGACAGAATATTAAGGTACGACAAGATTCCTGCCTACTACACTTTCGACCGACAGAGATGAAAACTGTCATCTGTCAATTGATATTTTTAATAAAGAACCTGTTTATTGATGCATTAAAAACTGTTCAATTTTTTTTTGGCTTTATCAAACCTATAAACACCTGCCTTTGTAATATTGTAACAATGACTTGTAGGGTTTTTGAATTATCAAATATTATACCGTTTGACTTGCCGGTGAAGAACAGTTAAAAGCAGTTCGCCCGCAAAGAAATTTCAAATTTGCGCAACCATAAATCAATTCCCTCCCCATCCCTAATAAACCCGGGAAAGCTTTTATTTTATCGGAGACATAATGAATTGACTGGAAAGTGTCCATGCCATAACCATTTCCCGAATCGATTAAATTAGACTCCCGATTCAGTCTGATGGAATCGAAGTGGGGGTGGGGGTGGGAGGGCAGAGGAGGAATTACTGCCGCATAACTTTTCGGTCGTAAATATTTAAGTCGTTTGATTTTCCTCTCGGGAAAACACGATTTTAGCATATGGATTTCTGGGAAGATCGCATTAAAACGTAACGAGCACAAAATATAACAAGGTAAGTTAGGTAATAATCCGAGGCAAGTTCTTTGTAAATAATCCAATGGCTTATCCCCAAATATTTGTCGCGCATGGTGGGATGCCTTGTTCGGCGACGGGATAACTTGGAAACACAGCCGCATCTTCCAGGAATTCTGGACAGGAAGGGCTAATCTTTCCCGACAACATATTTCTTGTGTACCCCCTTTTTCCAAAACCAATGTTGAGGGGGAGAGCCATAGGCTAAGCATGGGTGCGAGGATTGGCCGCTTCCTCTGCAGGAATAGTTTCGCTCGGAGTTCCGGGCGGAATCCTGGTGTTTAGCTTTCGGGGGGCCCAATCTTTCGTGCCTGGCTCTCTTTCTCTGCATCCTGCCTTGACATACATTCTCAATTCACTGTCTGTTTTGGCGTTGTGCTGTGAAGTTTGCACTCTGTTTTTGTGGCGTGGACTTTTTGCTGTATACAATATAGACTTTTCCCTTCTATTGCCCTTTCCCTTCCCAGGATCTTTCGGAAGTCAAGTGGAACCGCGTTTTCACTGAGGCGGAAGTAGCGGTATCACCTTAAACAATCATATATCTCCTTATCCACTCCACATCCTCATTCATTCCAAACTATATTTAAATCACCCTTGTTAGAAAAAGTGAATGCTGTAAATTCTAAAAAACAAAAGGAACTCAGTTAATAATAAAACAATTTGTTATTTCTTCAAAATTATACGTCTAAATTAAAACTCCTTTAAGTTCTAATGCCGATTAGAACACTAACCTGGATTTAGAACACAAAAACTGGATTTCTGCCGTCCTGTATTATACTCTGCTTCGTCTCTCCGTGGGCGTGGGGCGTATTTTGAAAATGAAAAGGTTTTGCGGGGGGTATTGGGAAAGGGAAGAATTTTCCAAAACCAATACATTCATATTTGAAGGGTTCCTCCGAAGGGTGCTTCGGAGAAATTTCATTCCGGTTTTTAAGGTCGGAGAAGAGGATGCGAAAACCATCCTCAGTTTCCGATGAATTTATTATTTCATAGAACAGTCCCGAACACAATATTGTACACATTCCTTTGGTTAGTGAAAATCCTATAAATACCAAATGCCCAACTTAAAAAAAAATGTTTTACGGGAAAAATTAATTGGGCTACAGCACCTAATCTCCCCTACAAAGAGTTCGCCAATGAACGAGGCGATAAAAACTCATTGTATGGTATGGTACTCAAGCACTGAATACAGCCAAAACGAACAATACAAATCCGGGTGTACTACAACCATTAGTTGCCCTATCTACAGCAGAAGTCCAGTGCTGCTGACTGTTATGAATGTAAACGATAACAAAGTATTAATAATAATAACAACTAACAAAATAAATGACACACGATTTGGCGCTCCCTGGGTCCCTGGCTTTGTAAATACACTGTGTTCAAAAATTGCACAAAATTAAACGATCATTTTTTGAACGCACTGTATAGCTCTGGGTCAACGGGTGCTACCCATGAAAACAGCGTCTTTATCATAAAAAGTTTGGCCGGTAAAATTCCCTGGACTTTCCGAGCGTTCGGCAGAAGTAATCGTTCAGCTGTTGCAAATTGTGCCTCCCCATTTTCCCCCATAAAGCAAAGTTTTGGTTTGCAGAGTCTTCTTTATGTTCGGGAACAAAAGAGAGGGTTTTAATTCTGAGGGAACAATAAGTGGAGGAGGAAAATAGGGAAAGGACGGAGAGTTTTAAGTTTTCCTCGGATACTTCCAAAGGAGCCCTATAAAAAACTTTCCGTTTTATTTCTTCTGGAGGGAGAGATTTAACTAATTCACCCCCCCCCCCCCCACCCCCCGACATTTCCATATGGTTTTCCCTTTTCCCGCTTAAAACCTCGGCTTTGTGCTTAATGACTGTGAATTTAAGATGCGCGGGAAGAAAAGCGAAATGTGCGGGGGTGACATTCCTCATCCTTGCTACCCTCACCTCATTCCTACCTCCCCCCCCGCATTTCGTTTTAACACAGTTTTTATCGTCTCTGGTGGCGAACCCGAACACATTGTTTTACCGGAGAAATCTTTATCTGCAATTTCATCTTACGTCACAGAATCTGAAGTATTAAATCCACTCACTAATTCCCTTTCCCCTCAATCAAACCAAAATAAGATGGATTGATCCCAGCAACAAAAAAAAAAAAATACAAACTCAGCTAATCTAAGATGAAAAAATGAGAAAAAATCAACTCTTACATCTCTGCCAGTTTTCTACAGAGAAGAAAACAATATATAAATTAACAGACCCATAGACAAAGGAATTTCAAAGGAATTCATAAAAGAATATAAAAAAGGAATTTCGGTAATTGTTTAGTATTGCTACTTCTCGATTTGGAGGTTGTGAGTTATACCATATTGTAGGGGAGTGTATGTAGATAAAAAGTGAAACTGCGTTTCTTGTGCAAATTAGCCGTTTCAGAGATATTAGACTTTAAATTTTACCAAAAAGTGTAAACAAAACAATGATGCGGCCATTACGATCGGAGGTGTTTTTTCTAAATATTTATGAAAATACTCAAAGAATGTCAACTTTTACAATTTTCTCGCATTTCTGGTAGGTTTTATGATTTTTTAAAAATATTCCCTCATTAAAAAAAATAAGGTTTTCTTAATTAATTTATACAAATTGAACTACTTCTCGCTGCGGAGCGAGAACTTTGGTTAATTCAAAGAATTCCCAACCTGTGATTGGTTGATATTTAAACCAATCAGCATTTGCTTTGTCTCAATTCCTATTGGTTGAAATTACCGCCAAAAATGACACTCAGTTGTATCAAGGCATCAATAATTTTAAAGCATTCCCTAAAGAAAATTAAAATTAGTGAATTAAATTCACATTTAAATTTATAGTAAATTTAAATATTAACCAGGTATGACTTTTGTTTTATTTCCAAATTATCAAATAGCATACAGTATGAAACCTTATTATTTCACTTCAGATTGATAGACTCCCTTTAATTATCGAATTGTGAATGTGAAAAGTGTGTTTGATTGCAAATCAATTGCAAGACTTATTTGTTTGCTACCCAACTATCACTTCTTCCTTGTGTTAAAGTCCACTGGGATTAGGTTTTGCGTTCAATTTAGTAAATTTTTACAAAATTTCACGCGTAATTTAACCAAAATGAACTGCCAGTTTAACACCTGTGGTGGCTGCCACCTAGATTCATATGAAATGAGGGACATAGAAAATAATGACTTGGAATTGCTGACATTTTTAGTAAGGCACGGAGTCCTGCCTTGCTGTACAAAATGTGAAAAATGTAAGGCCGTTTTAAAATTCTCCAAAATTACAAATAATTTTATGTTTCGGTGCCAAAAAAAAGAATAAAAAAAAATAAACGGGCAATGTAACTTTTCATGCAACGAACTCGCCCTTCGTTACGGGAAGCGTGGAGGAGGGAAGGCGCAATGCCCTGCAGAGGGCAGGAAGGGACGGATACCTGGACGACGACCGCGACACCGACTTAGGACTGCGACTTGGAACGTCTTCTCGCTCACGGTGGAGAAGCGCCTGGAACTGGTGGGGGAGGCGAAGAGATATCGTTTGGATATCTTGGGGCTTTCTTCAACCAAGAACAGGGGCGTCGAAATCGTGGATCTACCTGAAGGATGGAGGCTCTTCTGCTCCGGAGTCGACCCTGCAATGGTTCCGCAGGCGGGTGTGGGGATACTCACAAGCCCCCGGCTGCGGGATCGGGTGATTGGATGGACCCCGTTGGGGGGAAGGATGGCGGTCTTGAAGCTTCGGCTGAAGAGATCAACTCTGGCTGTTCTGCAGGTGTACGCACCGAATGACCAGTCAGAGTACGCCTCCTTCTTGTTGGACGTGGAGGCCGCTATGAAAATAGCGGCGGAAGCGGACAACTTTATCCTGATGGGGGACTTCAATGCCCATGTAGGGAACGACTCCGAGACGTGGAGGGGTGTGGTGGGGAGGAACGGCCACCCGGATTGTAACCCGAACGGGGAGAGGGTGTTGGAATTTTGCTCGGCCCATGGCCTGGCAATTATGAACACCTTCTTCCAGCACAGAGACATCCACAAGTACACCTGGTACCGTGACAGGCTTGGCCAAAAGTCAATAATTGACTTTGTCATGGTGCCGGTGTGCCAGAGGCGGATTGTGTGCGATGTGAGGGTTATGAGAGGGGCTGAGCTGTCAACCGACCACCATCTGGTGCTGTGCGAGCTCGACCTGGACGGGACGGGGCCGAGACCACAGAAGCGCGGGGTCAGAGTACTGACCCGTGTGATGTGGGAGAAGCTCCAGAACGAAGAGGTTCGGGACTCATTTGCACAGCACATTAAGGGAAGATTTGAACAACTCCCGCCCGCCCTTGCTGAAGTGGAGGAAGAGTGGCGGCTGTTTAAAACGGCCGTCACCGAATCTGCGGAGGCAGCTTGTGGGGTGAAGCGGCTTGGCGTGGCGACGGGTGGCCCCCCCCGGACCCCGTGGTGGGGGCGCGCGGAGGTCCGGAAGGCCATCAAAGAGAAGAAGGAAGCCTTCAAGGTGTGGTTACACCGGAAGGACGAATTCTCTCGAGATCGGTACGTCGAGGCGCGAAGAACCTCCAAGTTGGTCGTGAAAGCGGCTAAGGAGCGGGCGTGGAAGGAGTTCGGCGAGCAGCTGGACTCGGACCACGGATCGGCAAGGAAAAGGTTCTGGCAGACCATCCGCCGCCTCAGAGGGAGGAACCCGGGTGCTGTCGAAGGAGTAAAATCCAAAGATGGCACTCTCCTCTCAGAGGAACCGGCCATCCTTGCTCGTTGGAGAGAGTACTTCTCGGAGTTACTCAATCCAACTCAGGGCACCGAAGGTGGCAGAACCGGCGCCACACTCGGGGCGGAGAATAGTCCCACCGAAGCCGAAGTCGCCTGGGCGATTAAATCGCTTAAGAGCGGCAAGGCTGCTGGCGTGGACGAAATCCGGCCCGAGATGTTAAAAGCGCTCGGGGAAGAGGGAGTCCGTTGGCTCTCTCGCGTCATTAAGGTGGCCTGGCAAGGAGGAACAGCACCGAGGGATTGGCAGACCGGGGTGATTGTCCCGATCTTTAAGAAAGGGAGCAGGAGTGATTGCTCCAATTACAGGGGCATCACCCTGCTAAGTCTCCCCGGGAAAGTCTTCGCCAAGGTGCTGGAGGCCCGTTGCAGATCCGTGGTCGAGGACAAGCTGGGGGAAGGCCAATGTGGATTCCGTCCCGGCCGAAGCACACGTGACCAACTCCTGACCCTGCGGCTCATCCTCGAGGGTTCCTGGGAGTACGCCCGACCGGTCTTTGCTTGTTTCATTGATCTGGAAAAGGCGTATGACCGGGTCCCTCGCGGGAGGCTGTGGGAGATCCTCGAGACATACGGCATTGGTGGTTCTCTCCTGAGAGCCATCATGTCGTTGTACGAGAGGTGCAGGAGTTGTGTCCGAATAAACGGGGTTATGTCGGAACCGTTTGATGTGGCCGTTGGACTCCGCCAAGGGTGCATGCTGTCGCCTCTCCTGTTCATAGTTTATATGGACTGGATGCTACAGCGCAGCCGAGGCAGCGAGAGTTTCAGATATGGGGACCTCAGGGTGGGGCATCTCGCGTATGCGGATGACCTCGTCCTTCTGGGGTCAACCCAGTCTGAACTCCAGCGGGCACTGGATCGGTTCGACGCCGTGTGTGCCGAGGCCGGGATGAGGATCAGCGTGGACAAATCGGAGGTTATGGTGATCTCGAGGAGGCCCGTTCAGTGCGGCATCAGAGTCCGTGATGTCGTGCTGAGGCAGGTGGAGAAGTTTAAGTATCTAGGGGTCTGGTTCACGAGTGATGGCAGGCCGGACACGGAGATCTCATCGCGGATCGCCCAGGCTGGGGCAGTGATGCAGCAGCTTGGGAGGTCCGTGGTGCGGAGGGCTGGGCTGAGCCGCGAGGCAAAGCTCAGTATCTTCCGCTCCGTGTACGTTCCTGTCCTCACCTATGGTCATGAGGTGTGGGTGATGACCGAAAGAATCAGATCCCGGATACAGGCGGCCGAGATGAGGTATCTCCGAGCGGTGGCCGGGGTTACGAGGTGGGATAGGTGTCGTAACACCGCCATTCGCGAGGAGCTTCAGCTCGAGCCGCTTCTTCTCCGCCTTGAGAGATCCATCCTCCGGTGGTTTGGCCACGTGCAGAGGCTGCCCCCAAGCCGTCTAGTGCGCCAAGTCCTGTCAGAATGCCCGGGGGGAAAGCGGCCCCGTGGCCGTCCCCGGCAGGGGTGGCTAAGGTGGGTGAAGGCGTTAGCCGGAACCCGCCTGGTTAACCCGGGCAGTCTGATGTCGGTCGTGGGGGATCGTACCGGGTGGAGGTCCCTCCTTGCCTCCCTCATCCCGCGACCCTAACGGATGGGCGGGTAAGAAAAGAAAAGAGAAAAAAAAGATACCATTTTCGAAAATTCCAACCTACCAGAAATGCGAGAAAATTGTAAAAGTTGACATTCTTTGAGTATTTTCATAAATATTTAGAAAAAACACCTCCGATCGTAATGGCCGACATCATTGTTTTGTTTACACTTTTTGGTAAAATTTAAAGTTGAATATCTTTGAAACCGTTCATTTGCACAAGAAACGCAGTTTCACTTTTTATCTACTCATCTTTCTCTACAATATGGTATAACTCACAACCTCCAAATCGAGAAGTAGCAATACTAAACAATTACCATTTTAACCTTTTACCTATATAATTATTTAATATTTTACCCATATAAGACTATACTTATTTTATTATACTAAACTAACCTCGATAAATTACCATGTTTACCATTTTAACTCTTCTAACCTTGTGATATATATGTTATTTATTTTATTTATTTATAATTAATGTCCCACATATTAATATTTGATCATATAGACAATTTAAAGAAAGTTTCGGAGAGAAAGTTCCACAACACTTTCGGAAAAGAAACAAAAAAAAAGAAAGTCCCAACCCCTCCGTGTTTACTTTTTGGTGCGTTGAGGTTATGTTCTAATGTTGTTTTAATTTTCAATATAACTGTTTTAACAAAGTCATATACTTCCTCCAGCCCATTAATTACAACGGAAAGAAAAAAAAAGTAAAGTTGAAGACTGCTGATGGGCCACTCATTACGAAAATTATACTGTAGCCACCATCTCTAATGCCTAATGTGGGCAAAATAGAGTTATATATTATATTATTTTATTTTTTTTTTGTAATTGGAACACCCGAAAAGGGTAACGATTAAAATATTATTACCTTTGACTTGACTTTTCTTTAACCCGCTTCTCCCCACACGAAGACACTCAATTGTTTTAAATATAACGATTAAAGCTGAATTTCTTCTATTGGTGTGATAAGAATTTTCCACATGGATCAAGGCAACATTATCACTCCAGTCGTGACTCCTGGAGAAATTACTCCAGGTTTCCCATTCTGCTTGACTGCAACAGGAATCGCATCATGTTTGCCGTTGGCTACACCAGTGACAGACACTCTTATAGATTATTACCTTTTTAATTTTAAATTATTTTTTATATTATTATTTTAATTCTGTTTTGATTTGCAACAAAAAATGTTGTATATCAATTAAATTAATGTATGAATAATAATAATTTTAATTCTCGCAGAGGAGAGCGGCCACACCTTTTCTATACGAGGTTCGACAAAGTGGATGAACTGTCATCCGATAGCACAAAAGGGAGCTAACGAGAACCCTAATTGACACCCGACCGGTCAGAAGTTACAGGGCTTTGTCGTCCTCCTCCGAATACAGTTTCAACCATTTCGTAAATGAAAACTCTGCGGATCTCAGCAATGAGCCGCTTTGGAAGGACTCTTTCATAATCGATGGAGAGGAGTGCGTTCAGAACCCATTCAGGAGTGCGGTCTTCAACCCATGAGTTCAGCGTACCACGATGGCCAAGGGCAGGGCATTTTGGGCAAATAACTTCTAACTTATAGAACGCAAGGTAGGAGCAACTCGAAATATCTGGAGTTGTTACTCCTTCAGAGACTACAGAGAGGTACTTGGCAGAACAACTGCAACACGCTGATTCTGGCTGGAACAGAAAGCTTTAAAATTATACCAGCGACATTTTCCACTTCATCTCAATTTCCGTGTTCTTTACGAGGAATATTTATTTTTTAAGGTGGTGTCTCATTTATGCTGACGACATTGTTCTTGCAGCAAAGAAACCGTCAGAACTCCAAAATTTACTCAACCAGTGGGTAAAAATACTGGAACATCATGGATTGAGCGTATGTCGGACCGAGACCGAATTCACGGAGTGCGACTTCGACAGGAGATGGAGAGAACAAGATTTGTTTTTTAAGGCCACCCCTGAAAACATTACAACTGTCGAAAGTCAAAATATGTGCAGAACAAAATGTTCAAAGAAATAACAAGTTGCAATGCGGTTCACCGTTTCACCGAATCCTTTAAAGACAAATCCACCCTATCGAAGGAGATACAATAAGAAAGGCAATAATTAGCCTCCGAACATTCCCTTTGTTTACTTTCAAGAATTGTTTTTCTAATACACGGGAAAAAGGAATCCGAATTTCAAATTTGGGATTTTTACAAAAAAGCATGATTCTGGAAGACTGCTAGAGTGACGTGACCCTTTGTTTCGGTGGAAGACACAAGGATGTTCGGTTTGAAAGCGCTCAACCGGAAATGCCACTATCTCTTCCGCTTTTTCAACTTTATCTAAAACCGGTTTAGTCTCTCCAACGCGAAAAAACGTTACAGGAATGGCTTTGGGAAGTATTGGGTATTACAACTATATATTAGGTTTGGTTAGGTTATAGTCGCACTGTCCATAGCCAGAGTTACATTTCAACAAAGGATATTTTCTCAAAAGTGTTTCCATCTGTTATTTGTTTTGAATTTTATCAACCAATGTTCGGATAATTTTTGTGTATGAGCACGAACTTGATAATGATGCTACAAAAGCTGCACGCAACATGTGTTAGGAAAAAGACGAGGAAAATCGCAAGCTCCTGCATGCTCTACCTTCGGCAGCCGATCACCCAAGATCCGGCTCGCTTTTCATATTCGCTGTGACACTTTTTCGCATCGCACATCGTTAATTTTCCGGGAGTGTTCTTCAGAAGGGTAAGGGGAATATCCTTCCACCACCCATCCTCCGAGCATCACCCGGGAAATCCGCCGGTAAGTCTCAAATTTGTATTTCTTCCCGAGGTGCTTGGAGACCCCTTGTTGAATTTCAACATTTCACCACTCACACACACACACACACACCAGGCGTTTGGGGAGAATACTGTTAACGTTTGAAAAATGTCCATTTGGTGATTTTCCAATAGAAAACGAACCGTGAGGGAGAACCAAAACATCGCACGAATTAACAGAGCGAAATAACCGAATACACTAAGACATATCGACAAATACCCAGACATAAAAAAAAACTAAAAGAACGGCTGTACACTCCTCCCCTTCTACAATTAAAATAGTGATAATTTATAGTGGTATTGTAAAGAGAGGCAAAGCTGTGTTTTTCTTTTTCCTTTTTTTCTTAAAAAAGATATGCGGTTTTGTATGAAGAAAAACCGACCTGCATCAACCTAATATTTTGGCCACCCTGTTTTGAAATATATCATTTGAATAAGTTTATATTCTCTAAGAAGCTATTAAGTGTGTTAGAAACAGGATGTTTACTTTATACCTTATCTCATACCGGCTACTCTCTGTTCATTCATTTTTATCAAATAAAGTCAGTCAACTCTTAGAGCTTGAGTTATTAACTTCCTTTAACAAAGTGATAGGCTAAGAATAGGTGTAAAATTTAGTGTAAAGAAAGTCAACGTCTTAGTATGAATAAATATTAATTCGGAGGCGATAATATAAGTAACCCAGAACCGATAAAACTTTCCAGGCCACTCTCAGTTAGTTTTTCGGGGGGGGGGGGTCTGGAAAATGAAAGCCGCATAAAAACAGAAAGAGCATTTTCTTTGACCGGATTTTCAGTTTTGTATTACATTAATTAAACGCTTGAGGATATTTTCAGAATGTCGAAGTGAAAACATCATTTCACACGTTGAGTTCGGCGTCGTTTTTGATACAGTTTCCACTCGGGCGGGAACGCATTTCAATATTAACGTTTGAACTGTTAGAATGAATGCAATGCATGCCTAACCCTTTCCACACGCTCCTTTTCGGCAGCATTAAGGTGCCAGTCCCATCACAAGCATGAAATCAAGAGAAAGATTCGAGAGAGTATTTCAGAGTAGTGCTCAAGCGACAGTAGTGATGCAGTAATTATTATTGTAGTGTAAGACAGTAGTGCTTAGTTAATAAAACACAAATTAAAAACAATCTCATTCGGTTACACCGGAAAGTCTAAACAGATTTTGTAAGGCGGATCAAGATGGCGGTTTTAATTTTTGGGGATTTTTCAAGAAAATTGACATAATTGTTATCATTCGCTGTTCGTTTCATTGACCTCTGAATTCAATACATCTCTCGTTTTTCTTTACAGAATTATATTATTCAATGCAGCATACAAAAGTATTGTATAATGTACAATATCAGAACCCCCTTTCGGAGATATGTTTCCGAAAAAAAATTTCCTTCAAAGGTCGTCGAAAGCGAAGTGGAAAAATCCCAAAAATGGTCCGGATAATTAAGCAGACAACGGAACCGGAAACGGAAATCAATTTTGGTAATTCTCCGATTTTTTTTTAATAAAAACGCCAAATCCCGAAAGAAAACTCACAAAGAAAAGAAAATCCGAATTTCCTGAATGCAGAAGAAAGGATTCAGAAGAATAGGACAGAGAAAAGATGGAGGAACAGAGAAAATGCTTTTTGAGAGGTTTTATATTTAATTAAAATAAACACGAAACCGCAAGAGGAATTTTATTTTACGAGTTTTGTTTTTCGGGTTGAAGAAAACGCCGATTTTATTACGGGTTCGCTTGGCGAAAGACGGAAGGGAGGTGAGTTCGGAAAAAAAAAATGGCGCCAAAACGCGGCCAAACATTTCCACGCTTTTCTCCACTTTCTCATTTCACTTTCACGGGACCGGAAAACGATCTCCCGGTCCCGTTGGAACATTCCAGGTGAAAAAAGAATTTCTCATTGATATCGATGACGGTCGGACAACGAGCGGGGAGGGGACCGCTCCCTCTTCCCGGCATATTTTTCCCCGAGGAGTTACTGACCCGGGAAATCTTTTGTGATCTTACGCTCAATGTATGTTTTTGTTCTCTTTTTCTTGAAGGACAGCCAAATTCTTATTCCCCATCAGTCATGGGAATTGTTTACAGAGGAGACGATGAACTTCACTATGGGGATTCGCGCCACGAGAGACAGTCGGCCGACGTGAAAACACACAGATCGAATTTCCCCACAATTATAACTATTAACGTTACAAACGATGTACAGCATTCATAAGGTGGAAAGAGCACAGGATAAAATGCAACGGGCTTAAATCAAAAGCCGACGGGTCGAAAATATCCAAGGAATTCATCTTTCAGCTCGGACTTTTTATTTTGACATTCAAATGAACTTGTTTGTGGCGTTGTTGAGTTATTTCCCCAAGGGAGTCTGCTTCCGCTCCCTGGGTCGAGTAGTTTTCCTCTTTTTTTCATTTACAATCATTTCCGACCTGTTTTTTATTGGACTGAGGTTTGATTAAAAATAATAAAAAAAAAACTGTATTAAAACATTAAAAATTAGTGATGGTGTTAAAATAAAAATTATACAATGTTTTTTGTGTGACTATTATGTGGTTATTGTGACTAGAGTTGAAGACTCTGGCCACAACAGCCATACTTCGAGGATCTACAATCAAAAAGATTGCCAACAAGAGCACTGCTACAGTTGCCACAGAATTAAACAATCTAAAAGATGTTTATGACATTATTGAGGGAAGACCTAGAACCAATAATGACGCAACTCTACCCAGAATCTCTGCAATGTTTGCAGCAGCAGTGTGTGTCTATATATATATAATAATCCAACTGTGCGAACCACAGTTGAGCCAACACAGACACACACTGCTTTCCCACGAGCAGTGTGCATTAACAATTTTGGAGCTTTAACACCAAAGACTGGAGTAGCTCAACAAGATGACCTGACCTCAGTTGACCTGACCAATGCCTTTTGTTACCACCAGCACACATTCGACAGACTGATTAAAAACAATGCAAACGCTTATGCAACCAAAGACATGATTAGAAGTTATGTTACCATTCAAGTAATGTCTAAATTGATTGTCTGATTGATTCCTGTGAAAATTGCTGAAATTCCAAATTCGTGTTAATCTGATGTTGTTCTTGATGGAATAAATATTGGCAATGCAAACCCGAAGTGGTGAGAAAAAAATTAAAAGAGAAGTACGCTAAACGTATAAGTTTACTTGCAGTTCCCGAATTGCCAATAACAGAAATAAGTGTAAGTTCTCTGCATAGGTGGCGATTAATTTCCCAGCAACATTTTTGGAAAATTTGGAGCACTTCCTAAGTACCACGTTTGTAACTACGGGATAAATGGCAAAGAGAGTCACCTCTTGACCGTGGATTTGTTCATTACAAATATACTTGGCAGAACTGTATAAAAATGCTGTGAATTAAGGTAAAATAAAAACTTTCTAAAATACGTTATAATTAGTTTTATACAACAGGGTTTGCGCCCAGGTATGTCGGGTATCCTGGAAGGTTGTCTAGTTTATCAGGCTACTTTTTTTGTTAAAGTGCAGGAGAAAATTAGAGGGTTTAAGATAAAAAGTAGTAAAATAGAACGGTAGTATAATTAGTAGTAATAGAATTAATAATAATAGAACTAATAGAACGGTAGTAGAGTAGCGGAGTGGAGATCTGAAATCAAACCATCACTAACCCGTTATATTTTTGCCGAGGGATATAACGTATGCTATGTACCCCTTCCTGATTGCACTGCTGGGTTAGTCTGGGGTTATACGACAGAAAGTTTGTGCGTTTGGTGTAGTGCTGATTTTGGTGAATTGATTCACAAGGAGCTACATGACAACGGTAGTATAATTAATAGTAAAAGTAGTATAATAGTAGTAGTATAATTAGAGCGGTGATTTACAGGTGGTCATGATCGCATTAGAGGAAAACTTTCAAAAAATTGAAATATTAAATTGTAATTACTGTCTACTCAAGGTGTTAGGTTAATAAAATAAAGAAGAGGATACTGTCCCAAGAGAATTCACACAGGGAAACCCGGAAGACCAAGGAAAGAGTATAGTAAAACAAATTTGTCAGTGGAAGAACCAGAAATTGAGGCTTTAGAGGGAGAATTCGGACTAACCGCCATCAAAACTGAACTGGAAACTTATAATACTTCAAAATTCCTCAATATACCCTTTATGACACCCCCCCCCCCCATTCACGGCATCATGAGCTGGAAAAATTCTCAACTCCACACCTGCAGGCCACAACCATTCAGGTATCTTCTCCCCATGGACCACTCAATACCTCAGGCACCTCATCACAACTGATCAGTTTCGCTCCTTCTTCACCTCCCTGGATTCCCCCTTTTTAAGGGTTAAAATGTTAAATAAAAATTGTGACCGAAACATAAGTGTAAGGTTGTAAAACAAATAAATTTGTTAGGGGGAGTGTTGTAGTTGGCAAGAAAATCAAGAAAATAAACCTCAATCCAACATCTTTAACACCTCACACCTGACCGACACTTTTCCACCCGATCTTCCCCAACCGCAAATGTGAGCGAATTCGTGGAAAAACAGTACGTAAAAACGCCAAAGGCACATACTAAACTTCCCGAGAAGAAATTGGAAACAGTTTGCTCCCCGAAGGGATTAAACTTTTAACAAGCAAAAGTAATTACGATACATTTGTCAAAGACAATTGTCATCCGATTTTTAGTTGGCAACACTGAGTTTAGTTGAGAAGATAAGGAGTAAATGCGCACTCGAAGGTGGGAAAATCCGTAGCGCCAAATCAACGTCCTTCTGTCAGTTCCCGAGGGAAGGAGGAAAATTCCCGAGTGCATTGCCACCGGGCCACAACAGCGACGCCGATTCAACATTATATTGAACGCCGTGGGGGAGCTTAAGTGAAATCTATCTCTGAGAAAGAGACTGACTGGGCAGGAACTCCACCCTGTCGACTCTTACAACACGAAATTTACAACCCCTCTAATATGTCAAGCGAATTTAAGTGGAGTATCGCGGCCAATTACGCCGGGAATAAATCATAATTGATGACCACAACGTTACATGAACCAATTTGCATACGACATCAAATATGTCACGGGCTGTCATTATCGCTGAAAAGTGAATTAAAACTCCTAATAAATTAGCTTCGGCCCTTTCGAGACAGCATTTTATGAGAAAAATTTGAGAGTGGGGGGAGGGGGGGGCGGTAGGAATTACCAAAGACTGTCAAACGAGGCGAGAGGGATCGAAATTCGATAGTACAACGAATAATTACAGAAAAGGGAGATGAAACTAAATTGAAAAATTGATATTTAATTAAAAATTGAGTTTATTTAATAAAAAGCTTGGAAAGATTACATCTTTAAATTTAGATTTCTTTCTTCTCGATGAGACGGGGGGGTGGCGGGGAGGGGAGGAAGAAAACCGGTTTGTTTTCTTTTTTTTTTTTTTTTTTAATTTCTCTTTGCCTTCGAGTCATTCGATTCGTTTGTGACACTGCCAGATGGAAATGCCATTTCTTCTCAATGAACTCGTTAATTATTCTCGGGGTGTGACCGGGGAGGGAGGTGGAAGGAGGGAGGGGGTAGGGGGGGGGGGAAAGCCAGAGCTCCCGAAAAAATAAACATTAACGGTTTTTGTTTCGCTAATTCACTGCGGAGAAAATCCCCCGGACACATAAAACCGAACGCGACTTTTAGAAAAGAAAGAGCAAATGCCCGTCTCTTTTTTCATTAAGTGGATTAAAAACGTGATGCAGATGTGATTCCGAAACGAGCGTGTGCACGTTTCGCTCATTCTAACGAAAAAACATCCCGTATTATTACCTAAATCAGAACGGCTAGTGCCACTGGAATTTGTAAGTGATTAGAACACCGCCATGGAAGGGAGACCAAGATCTCCTCAAGATGCATTCCTGGCTGTGTCACCTACTAGGACTATAATTATACGCAAGCTGTTTATTTATTATTTGTTTTATATCATCTTTCACTATACAGTAGCGCTCAAAAGTATTTTGACAATACAAAATTTATTAGTTTCTTAGTTAATTATTTTACTATCAGATTTTATTACTGTATTTGACATTTTTACTGTTTTATAATTATTTTTATTATCGCATTCGTATTTGAAATATTTATTATTTGTATTATAAAAGTATTCCGACAATACAAAATTTAATAGTTTCTTAAGATATTTTTATCGTAATTTGTATTATTTAGTTATCAATACTATTGATGATATATTTTTAGCATTAAAATAACAAAATGCACAAAAAATTCTTTTTGTCTTCTGCTTTTTCTTTTTCTATTGTATAATTCTAAAGATAAACTCTTTGTTTCTTCTGTTATTTAATTATAATTTTATTTATAAATGTATTTTTGAATGAAACTTCACTTTGTAACTCTTACGGGTGGAAAAATTTTGTATTGTCAAAATACATTTGAGCGCTACTGTATATTCTTATACATTATACTTATAATAATGAATTACTTTTATTGTAAAGGCGATTAAGCGGTTTTCTGAATACCTCACTGTGGAAGCTTTCCTAGGGGTAGATGATGATGATGATAATAATAATAATAATTGTAGTAATAATAATAATAGTAATAAAGTACAATAAGTAAGTGCATGATGAAGTGCGCGTGACTTTTGAATAGTAACGATTCCCGCCAAGCGAACGCGCAGGTCAGGTTGTCAATCCTGGATGGACGGCAGTTCGATGTTTACCTTTGCAGGTGAGTCACCACACTCACCAACAGGCAGTACATTTCAGCAGTGTCAAAAGGAGATCAGAACAGTTTCGAACCCGCCCTGAATTCGTCGTTATTGAGAGAGAAAGCCCGGAAAAGGGACGTCGACATTTTTTATTAGAACCACAAAACTCATACTAAGTGGTTTCATTAAGAGAAGAGCTGAATTTAGCTGAGTTCATATCCGTGGGGGTTTTTTTTTTTTGTTAAACTCCCCTTTATTGTAAATTCACTTAAAATCTAATGAAGCTAAACAAAAAGGAAAATTCACGGGGCGTGCAAACAAGGGCGAAACAGTAAAATGAATGTCCAAGGAAAAGTTTCGGGTTTTCTCCGGGAATAATTTTAATATGTGTCAAGTAAACGAGCATTCGCTCGGTGAAACTGCTGACTGAAAGTAAAAATTCCCTAATGTAATCATCTTATACAACGATTTTACGAAAGATGTTCGGCCTTGCAGCCAAGAGAGTGCGTTTTGGCCATGACGATTGCCAATATCCGCAACCAAATGTTCGGCTTCGGAGATGAAAAAGACCTCCGGGAAATTTCTTAACTTTATTCCGACATTGGAAATTTATCTCCGAAATAAAAGACCAACCCCCCTCCCCGCGATTCCCCTCAAAAGACGCTTAAACATTAATCAAAATTAAACGCCTCCAACTAAACTGCAATTAAAATTAACAACCCGTTTAATTACAAATCAAAACTACCGATCGAATAGTTTTACATCGTTTGGGGGGGGGGGGTTGATCTCCGAGGCTATCGTAAAAACCTCCCCCCCGGAACGTTATCCACCCCTAAACATCCGGAAGCAGATCACGATTCAGGTCAAAGGGTTTAATAGCTCGGGGGGTGTCTGGAGCGGCATTAATGGGGGGAGGGGAAGGAAAACAGAAATTCGGCGAAACGAAAATCATCACAGAAAGGGTTAATAAAATTACGTTAACCTAATAAAGATTTAAGGAAACGACGGAAGATGAAAAATAGCTCTGTGTATCCACCCTTCCCTTTCGTTGGATGAGATAATCGAATTTACGACTCGCACTTAAAACCCGAAATTGATCACGGGGAAGAAAGAAATAAATTTTTCTCCCCGGGGGTGACCGGGGGGAGACGCAGTTTAAATTGAAAACGGCCATCGAGGAATAAGAGGGGTGAAAACCGTTTAAATAAACGCCGAGGGATGGTCGTTTCTAAATGTTTTTATCTGTTTCTGTCGGGGGGGGGTTCCTCTCGAGTGGCTCGGCCGAGAGTCCTAATGTAATTTTCCCCATTTGCATTTTCCGTCAGCGGTTCGTGACGTCACGAGGATTGGCTGCTCGCGAAATGACATCACGCCGTCGATTTTTTGTTTTGTTTTGATTACGGTAATGGCAGCGAGCTCCCATCGACTTCAAATTAATGCTGATGAATATTTAAAATTTTATGAATTTATGTTTCCCCGGAATTTTCAGAATAAACAAATATTAAACAGATTTTCATTTTCATTTGGATCGGACGGAACTAGAGACGGCATTACGTAGGCGCAGTAAATAATCATTTTGAGTCGTCACATCGGGAAACGGAATTCACACCACAGATACAAAAATTGTTTATTCTGTACGACAGTCATTTTGACAACTCCTCTTAAATCCGAGGACAAATTCAATACTTATTCTTCTGCCTTTACCCGAAACAGATATTAGTGATTAATTATTTTTTAAAATAATTTCCCCGGATGTGAAATTGGGGCGAAAACTAAATCTCTTCACATAAACGTTTTTTTCCAGTTTTCGAGCCCGTAAAAAGCAAATATTACATTAAACTCGCTCTGATGAAACAAAAGTGGAAGAGTAAATTCCGAGGAAGGAAATTCAATTAAAGAACAATTTTTTCTCTTTTGTTTGCGGCTCTTTGGGGAGTAATGACAAAAGGGAACAAAGGCACGAACCTTGGGCCCGCAACGCTTGTCAACCCCGGAAGACACGCTCGCAGACGTTAGCAACCTTTCTAATTCATATCACTCTTAACGAACTGTCTAACCCCAAAGGAGAGACGCCATTATCGGCCAGGACTCGCGACATCTTTGACAATTTCCGCCATTCATTTTAAATACATTCATGAAAACCGTAATATGTCAAAGTAAATTCTGCACTCGTATAATCAATTACGTCGAGTTTTGATAAACTTTGTGCTAACATATAGTCTAATTAAGAGAGTACGACAACACCGGGGGAATGCAAGAGGAATGAATAGATGAGAGAGTGAGGAATGTTGGAATCCATTCCATAAGAGGACGTGTTTTCAATCGCATTCCAATGCGAATAGTTACTGTATATTATCTTGTGTACGAGAGTTCATCTTAATAAATTTTTAACTAGAAAAGTTTTTCTTGTATTTTATAAAATGGAAGAGGCGCGGCATTTTATGGGATAATTAAAAGCGACAGTATAAAGTTTGGAAAGCGATGATCTAACCTATGCCTTCATTTATGTCACAACAAGTGATGGATGAAAATCCATAAAATTCGAAGGACGGCAGCGCTAAAATAAAACCGGAAGAGAAGGAAAATGAAATGTAAAATAATTCCAAATTATTTTCGAATGAATAACGATATCTGCTGACTTCCCGGCCTCTCCCTTCCCTTGACTGTTCATTTCTCTCTCCGCTAAAAAAAAGAAAGAGGGGGGGACTAGATTCTGCGAAACTTGCACAATTCCCCAAACATTTGTTCAAACCTCTGATTAGCTAGTCCTACACATTTTCTTTTCCACATCCCTCCCCCCCCCTTTTTTTTTATGATTGCTCCCAAAAGCATTTTCCTCGGAGACCCAAGAAAAAGGGTTAAGAAAAAGCTAATCTAAAGATGTCTATTTTTTGGGCTCCTTTGATGGAAGAGAAGAAAAACTGAAACGAAGGACGGACTCTTCAAGTTGTTTCTCTTCCCTATAGATTTTCAATGGAGTCATTTATTCCATTAATTTCATCTTTAATTGCATTTACGTCTCCGTTTTTCTGACTCTTTCTTCCCCCCCCCTTTTCCTCTCCTCCCCTAAGCACCCTTTTCTTGATAGAACTAATATGGGACTTTTCATTTGCTGTCCGTGAAAAATGTTATATTGCGACGAATAATTACAAACTTTCTACTTCGTTTTCATCAGCAAAACAGGACAATTTTTTTTGCGTTCCCTCAAAAGCGAATCAGCGAAAAAAGAAACAAAATGGACGGCACAGTTTTTGCTGTTTATATACTGAAATGTAATCAATGCAACCTTTTTATAGCTAAACGAGAATGAATACAGTTTCTTTATAAACTTCAATCCAATTGCAAAGGCACCGTAAACTGCTTACGAGCGCTGCAAACACTGATAACTTTTTTAAACTAAACGGCTGTTTGCTGACTGTGATCATATCTGTCTTGATCAAAACTCGGAATCTATTTTTTTCTTTCGAAATTCCTTCCCCGATTCAGAATTTCCATTAGTTTCTCCCTGGCCAATTCCCTCATGGTGATAACCTATTAATAAATTTCACCGGGGTGTCAGCTGGTGAAGTGGCGGAGGCATTTCATTCAGCACTGCCCGTGTGAAACACAGATCAGTGTTTAATCCTCTCCGTCCGCGGTTTTTAAGAAGCTAAACTGTGAAACCTCATTCAGTATTGCTATGGATAAGCAAGAAATAACTAAGTAGCTGTTTCGCTGATTCAGCATTCGTAAGATTATCTTTCTCAGTTAAAAGGAGATTTCCTTAATAAAGTAAACTCATCTAATTACCGATACATGAAAAACTTATACACCAATGTTTTTTCTGCTCACCCCTTTCGCCTGTTGTTACAAACCCCCTCTTCCCCCGACCGCTGATGCAGACGACTTCCCGAAAAGCTTTAAATTATCTCATAAAATAATTATTTCCATATCGTCGCCTGTCGTCTACGTCATTTTAAAAGAAGTCAGCCATTTCTTACGGTCGTTTCTCCTCCCCCCTCCCCCCGCCCCGTCGCCCGTTCCTCTGATTTTTTCACCCCCCGATGAAATTTTCCCTTTCCCTGATCCAATTACCAAACTGACCTAAACTCAGTGTCAACAAATCTGAAAAATAAAATTTGATTAAATCCTTCCAAGCTTTTCCGAGCCGAGAAAAAATTCTTCCTTTTGATTAATTCTAGTCGTCTTCAAAATGACGTCACGTTTTCTCATTCCCCCGGGGCGGTGACCAACTCCCTCAAAAACTTAACTTTATCTGGTTAATTTGAAAAGCAATCGAGGGTTGGGGGGTCGGAGCGATCCTCCCCCCTTTTTTTCCCCGGCGCGTTCGCAGGGGGGGAGGGGGAGACCCCATTTAAAGTCTGAATTTTTTCTGACTTAAAAAGGTTATTTGTCTTAAGTCAATAAAAACCCTCCAAAATTTTCTGTTTTTTTCGGGAGCCTTACTCCCGTGGAATTAAAGTCTTTGTTTACGAAGTAGTTTTTACTTCCGCCTCGGAAATTGTAAAAAGCGGGGATGAGTAAAATGAATTCGAGGGGTGAAAGGGTTTTACTTACATTGCGAAATGCGGTGAATGGTTTTTTAATTTTGCTCTTTTCAAAGGGTTCCGGGGGGGAGAGGGGGGGAGGAAAGCGCTCCGAAATTTCAGAAGCGTCTTGGATTTCGAACTCACTTTTTATCTTCATTTTTTTTTTTTGATAATGCAAACTCCTTTTTGGGATTAAGGCCCCAGTCACAGAGACAAAATAATTCAAAGATTCCGAGCTCATTCTTTTTTAATTTTAAGAAAAAATTCTTCAGTTTATTAATTAAATCAAATTTAATTTTTCAGTTCATTTTATAAGTTTTTTTGTAAAGTTTTATTGAATATCTGTATCCAACCCGTTGGGGTAAACGGGTGAGGGGGTGGGAGAAAAAAAAGAATAGTTATGAGTGAGGTATGATAAGTCCTGAGACCGTTACTGATGAGTCGGGACTCGGTAATATTGAATGAATGAGAGTGAGTCGCTCTTGAGAAGCATTATGGTTCATTAAGGAAACGAAGTATGTTTTTTTTGTTCATTTTCTTAAGCCAACCATGTGACCGCAAGAGAAAACCCGCGAAAACACAATCCAGGGAAAATTATGTGGGAACTCCGTTGCTGAAAGCAAAGAAAGCGAAGATTTATTAAAATTAATCGCTTCATCACCATTTCTAATAAATCAAGATTTTTCCTTATGCATTTTTTTTGAGGAAAAAACTCAGCTTTTCCTTCCCCCCCCTCCCCTTTTCAAGAAACCACCCCTGGCAGTGGAATTAGCCATCAAGTTTTTGCAAAGTTTGTGTTAACCGAGTAAATTGTTTTAGGTAACAAATTAATCGGATTTTGGGATTACAGTGTAACTAAAATAACCTCTCGCCTCTTTTCCCTTCTTCAGGTCTGGATGGAAAATCTAATTAGGCGTCATTAGTAAAATAATTAATTCCATAAAATTTTTTAATCCCACGTCAATTGAAAACCGTTCAATGGGATTTCGAATTTATTTTCTGCACTTTCGATCCGAACCGCCATTCAATCCGCCTTGACAGCACGGCCAACTATCAGTTTTCGCTCTTTTTGTATTTATTAACGATTTTGGGATTGTTTTAAAATCTTTAAAAATCTGAAACTGCGACTGTGTTCAAATATGCGCGGAAAAATCTTTTGAAATATAATGATTTAAAAAATCATAAATAACAGGAAAAACGAGCAGTGAAAAGCCCATAAGGTAAATGCAGACGGGAATAATTCGGAAAATAACAGATAAATGGTGGCTCCCCACGAAAGATTTACGCCAACTGCCAAAGAAAAGACACACAAAAGAATACGTAACACTACTCCCACCCTCTCTGTTGTGGTAGTTTTCATTAGCTTCCAATTCTTTTATTTAAACCACAAAAACTCGAATAAAAGTTTTCAGTCACAATGGCTTCCTCATTAAAAAATAATTAAGGCGAATATATAAGCTTTCATATCCGGGGAATCTTTCCCCCCTTAGCTCATCTCGGCTTTTTTCATCCCTGTTTGAGCTCATCAGCTCCTCCATATTACGTCAAGAAATGGGTTCGTTACAAATCTGAAAAGCGACAGAATTACGGGCCTCAAACTGTTGCTCTTTTCCCCCCCTTTTCACCCCCTTGCAAAATTTAATATTTCGGCTCCTTCCCCTCCCAAATGATTCCATTTATCGGGAAAAGGTGTCGCTCGAGATCAAAGAGGTTTTTTAAATTAAGCTCTTTTAAAAAAAGAAAACTTCCTCGAAATTCTCAACCCCCTCAACTTCTTTTTTCATTCTTTAATGAAAAGCAAATTTGGTATATCGAATTTTATTTTAAAATAATGACCGTCATTAAACGGAAGAACAAAACTGAAATAAAACGGCTCAAAAAAGAGAATTTGATGGGGGAGGGGGGCTTTGCAGCCCCTCTCGATGGTTTTTCCTTTCTTCCTTCTGCTCTTTTATTGCTTCATCTGCCTTTCGCTATAAAAGACGTATTTTACTGCTGTCGAATATAACAACGGCTTTCTCGCCCCTTTTTGTTTTTCCAGACGCCCTAATACATTTTTAATGGCAGTCGACAACGGTGACAAACCCGACCAAACGAATATTTTCAAAACGTTCCAATGAAAAAAAAGACACGAAAAAGCTTTTTCAATTTCAACAAAATGCGACAAACTGTTTGGTTCTCGCCGACAGTTTCTGGATTTGAGCGAGTGCAGGTGTTTGGGGAACAGGAGCTTAAGAGCCTGCACAAAGCCTGACGCATTGGAACTCCGCCATGAGGATGACAGTTCTCTCGAACGAAGGACAGCGCGCTTTTTAATGCATTTTTATAGTCAGTTTTCTCTCTCCCATTGGATTGTTTCAGAAAGTCATTCGCAGCTTATCAAATTACATTGGGAACTGTGCAGACGGGAGAAGATTAAAATGGTTACACCGTCGTCCTCAGCATTGTGATTATTAACCGCATATTTCTTTCGGTCGCCGGAGCCCCGAGTTTGTTTCGGCAAAGTTGGCAATACGTTTTGGTGAGCACTCGTCAGAGTGGAAATTTGATAAAAACCACTTCGCGTTATCCACTCGTAAGCGCGGATGTGGAAGGGAGGGAAACAGAAATAGTAAAGGAGATAAAATATCAGGGATTTACATTCCGAGGCAGCGGTTATGAAACAATCTGGGGATAGGGAGAAAGGAAACTCGAAGAGAATTTCCAAGAAAAAGGATACTCTTCGATTATGAGCCAAAATTCTCAACGGGGTTGAAATTTGGGGTTGAAATGAAAATCCAAGCCTAAAAACCCTACGCATAAAATACACCAAATGAACTCGGGGGCTCCACCGACTCCCCCCCAACCCAAAACTGGTTAAACCATTCGTACAGCTTATTCAAAACATCATCCCTTCTATCAGTCAAAATATGATGTTATTAAATAACAGTTCGAAAATGGAATAAGCAAAACAAAGGGAGGGGGGGGGGATTAAGCAAAGTCTGTCTCAAGGAGGGGAAATATCTGGAAGGGGGATGCGACGTGGGGGAGGGAAAGTGTGGAAAGAGCTGTGATTGATGACTATCGACAACGTGTGAATGATTACACTTCTCGAGAAGGTTTTCCGAAAAAGATTTGTTCTCCTGCGAAGATTAATGAAATCCCAAAGTCATTTAAATTTTCATAAGCACTGCCATTTTATACAGTCGGGAGGGAGAGAGAGAGACTGCTAAAGAGCTTAAGTGTTTCCAAAATCTACCTTTGCGAACAAAACAGTTAATTGGAAGTGACTTTCAAAGTGGGGGGCATAATAAACCGATGCACGCGAGTGTGAAGTAACCTTATTTCTGCAGCGATAACACACAAAGCCCCGAAAGGGGGTGTTACATAATGAAAAAATAGTTCTTACTTGTTGTGGCGGTCACACCATATGTCCTCGAATGATATTCCTATCCAGGGGTAGGGCGCCGTCAGCTTTCGCTCGCCCTTCCGTCGGCGGTGACGACCTGTTGTCCTCTTGATCGTGAAGCAAAACCGTGTCATCCCCCGTCAGGTGCAATTCCACCTTTTCTTTTTCCATATTGTACGTCGCTTTTGACACGAGCAAGTTTTCCACGTCGATGACGTCACTTTGTTTTCTGTCCGGAAGTTGTATCTTAATGCTACTGCACCTCCTCATTATGGACGTCGACTGGCACAGAGTCGTTTCCGTTTCGTTTCCCGTACACGTCTGCTCGGTCTTCCACCCGGGGAGGTGGTCTTGGGCGGCCTTGTGCTTGCACGAATCGAAACCCGGGAGAACTTGCTTGAATTCCTTGCGGAAGTTCTCGTTGAGCCACGCGTACAGGAAGGGATTGTAGCAAGTGCTGCTCATGGCGAGAGCGTGGCAGAAGAAGAAGAGAAGGTTGTAGTATTTCCAGTTACCTACTTGGTTGTTGAAGTCGTTGATGATGTTGATACAGTTCAGCGGCAGCCATGACAAAGCGAATATCGAAACCATCGCGATCAGCATTCGATTGGTGCGTCGCTTCCGCTCGCGGTCGATTTCTTCCTTTCGCGAATTTTTCGTACCCGGTTTCGCCCTCTCGTTCAGTTTGAGGCTCACCTTCGTGTAACAAAACGCTATGATGGAGAACGGTACAATGAACTGCATCGTCACTGTTATGCAACCGTAAATCTTTCTGATGTTGTTTCCGGGCCATGCTTCCTCGCAGTAGTAAGCAGTCACCGTCGTCTCATTCGGGTCCGACTGATTCGTCTCGTACGAGATCATGTACGCGACGTGATACCCGTACGGGAGGGTGGCCACTATGCTGAACAACCAACTACCGAGAACTATCGAAAGACACGTGCTCGTTTTCATCCGCCTCCGGAAGGGGTATATTATGACGAAGAACCGGTCTATCGCGATCGAGGTGAGAGTGACGGTGGATATGTACACGCTTATGCTGGTGGCGGGGGCGAGGATGTAGCAGAGGGTCTTCCCGAAGACCCACGACTCGAGGAAGGTGTACAGCGGGGTGAAGGGGACGCACAACACGCAAAGCAGAATGTCCGAGAGCGCAAGGTTCGTTATGAAGAAGTTGGTCACGGTTTGCATGGCGCGGTTTCGGCAGACGACATAGCAGGTGAGTGTGTTCCCGAAGATTCCCAGTACGAAGATGACCGTGTAAAAGATCATGAAGATGGCCTGGATCTCGTGGTACTTGATGGGGTCCACGTCAGGCATCGTCACGTTGGCGAACCTGCTCGCCTTCGCTGCTCCTTCCTCTCCCGGCATGACCTGAAAATACCAAAACCCGTATAAAATCAGCTGTGTTCAGTCAGCGACGGAAGCTCGCTTCATTAATTAAAACCTACTTCTCCTCATCTACTATTGTTTCTTCGCTGAGATGAAATTTAAACAAAGTCCGCAACTGCGGATCTTCAAAAGCTTTTGTTTATTTGGATTTGAAAATCATTACTTTCCTCGTCTCTTCCCCTCGCCCCCTTTCCACCCGTTCATTTTTTTTTACCATCGGACTCATTTTAACAACCTAAATCTTTCAGCAATTTTCCATGGTTGCTTACTCATACATCGACTGACGTCAAAAAGCCACATCGCCCTTAAACAATTGTCCAATTCCGCCATGTTTCAGTGCCTTTTTTGCAAAAATTATTTATTTCACACTTTAAAAGATAAAAATATTACAAAAATATTACAAAATATTACTGAATATTATGTATGTGTATCCCTGCTCTTTCCAAAGAAATTAATTCCGACCAATAGATACCCATCCCCAAATTTTATACCACCGCAAAGGGTTAAACCTCAAATTAGCGTCCGATGTTGGACAGCACTGTCAGCCGAAATCCCATTTCCAAGAAGGGTCATCCTCTCACTTTTCATCCTCCCTCTTATTAATCAGCTAATGGCGATCCCTCATTTCAACTCTCCATTAAAAAACTCATCGTTATCTTAATGTGTTTCCAATGAGTGCCTCAAATGAAAATCACGGAAAACATAGTCCGAGCAATAGAGGAACGAGGAAAGATTCGGACGAAACAAAAAGAGAGACATTTCCATTTATTAAAACTAATAAGAAAGGTTATTTTCCAAGGTAAAAAAGTTTTAAAAGGAGTAAGCTGACTCTCAAGAGGAGATGAAATGGCACTTATGGATAACCCATAACGACCACACATGAAGTTTTTCCTAATAAATTTTACACCCTCAAAGCAATAAAAGGAAGTTACGGCGTTTTTTGGTAAGCGAACTTTTCTTTAGCATAAATCCCCGTTTCAATAAGGGAAAAATTTGGGGGGGAAAAAACACAGTTTCTATTACAGAGATTTGCCGAATCCTTTCGGGATGGGCCTTTGTCCGAGATGTTTAAGATTTTCACCCGTCTCGTCCGGTCACGAAGTGGAGATGTAGCACTTTTCCTTTTATGTCTTTTTTATGAGCGGCTGTAATCCCCTTAAGAAGTGAATAATGGTGGGTAATTTGAAGGTTTTCAAAGTGAAGAAGTGAAAAACATGTGATGAACCCGCCCGCCCATGAATTTCCCTGAGAGCCGACCCCTTTTGTACACAGAGGGAGTCAACTTCACCTCCGTCTCCATTGAGACCCGTAAACCCGAGAATTAGTACTTTTCCTCTCCACGGAAATGCGTTGGGGGCGCGCGGGAGCGTAAAAAAAAATAAAAAAGCGAAAACGAATGACTAAGACCTTTACCCTAATATTGCATTTCCCGGGGGTGCTTGGTTAGGACGAGCAAAGCCAGACTCCCCATTCTCGGGGGATGACACCATCCCCTTGAGTGAAAATTAACTTTTGCATTCGCAAAGACGTGAATATGTCACTCCGTTGAATACAACATTTCTGAACCACTCGACAATAAAAGTTTTAGAATATATTAATCCGCAATTGTAATGGATAAAATTATCTACAAAAAATATATTAATATTTTTTTCCAAAAGAGCCACCGTTTCTGAGATATAATGAAAAAACCATCCCCGTCATTTCATCCCCTGACATCCGATTTTTGAGAATTTTTGACATTTTACGTATAATTATACTCTGAACAATTTCACCAAGTTTCAGCTTATTAGGAATTCATGTAACTTCATCCCTCATTTTTGAGTTAATTTGACTAGACCAGTGATGCCCAACCTGCGGCCCGCGGGCCTTATCCGGCCCGTGAAGGTGTTGTAAGTGGCCCGTCCGACATTTATGACGTTTATTTTTTTTACTTTCAAGTTATTAACTTCATTTTTATACATTTTAACATTAAAACATTTTAGTATTAAAACTGTGTAAAAATTACAATGCTATTTTTAACCGATAAAAAATGTGTATGATTCTATGAAATTTGTAAATTTGTATTATGTTTATGTTAGAAATTTGTAAATTATGTATTTTGGGTTGTATTTTGTAACAGTGTCTCAATGTGACTGTATAATTTACCCCCTAATGTGGGAAATAGGGAAAATATATTTATATTATTATTATTAAATTGTTTAGAAATCTTTCTTGTAACTTTATATTTATATACCTTTATAATTATATTTATTTACTTTATAATATAATTTACTTATTATAACTTTTATATATTTATAACATATTGTATATTTAATAACTTTTTAATATAATTAACTTTATAATTATAATTATTAACTATATATAAGTATAGGACTTTATACTTTTGTTGGGAATTTTGTAACCTTTTATTTTGTAATTTTGCAATATTCAAACTATTTTAATTATTTGGCCTTTAATGCCGTATTTAACAAATATATTATATATTATTAAATTCTTTCTTATCATTCGTCAAACAGTCTAATTTTATGTTGTGACCCGCGAAATTACACCAAACTCAAGTTTGGCCCTCACATTACGAAAGACTGAACATCATTTGACTAGACTACAGATACAGAAACGAGGACAGCGAATAAGGAAAAAGTTAAAAAAGGAAAAGGTGAAAGGAGGAAAGCCAAAGGTTTCATCAGCATCAAAATATCTAGCGTCTGGGTAGGCGAAACTTTTCCTCCAGTCAACCTATTTCATAAAATCCAAACATTCTGCAGGAGACAGGAAGGGGAGGGGCGGGGGCAGAGCTTTAAGTGCGAGTTTGACTGCAGCCGAATTAGGGGGGCGGTTCGGCGTGGGGGTGGCTGGAGGAGGGAGTCCTCGTAATATCCAAACTCTCGGCAGCGAAACTTTCAAAACCACTCTCACAAATTTTGCTTTTCGAAACTGCGAAACAGTTTTTATTTTTTTTTTTTTTTTAACATTATTTTAAAATTTCCCTCAATAAACCGTAATCTTCAAGTTATAATTCGATTAGTGGGGCCGCAAGAGGTGTCCTTTAATTGAGAGTGTCAATGTTTTCTTAACCCTTTGAACGGGACCGAGAACTGCTTTTAGCTGCAATAGTCCTTTCTCACCCTCAGAGTTCCCTTCCAATTAACAGTTCCATCTTTCCGAATTTGTCTTCTTTTAGAATTCCATTAAATTTCTTCAGAGAAAACCGATCCCAAGTTTTGGAAAACTTTCCTGATCGATTCCGTACTGCAGATTAATTCTTCGTTTAAGTCTTTTGACTGAAGGAGAAATCTTTCCCTCAATGCCTGGGGTTATGTAAAATATTAAAAACGAACTCCTTATTCGGGGGGAAAAAAACTGTATCCATCCCTCTTTCAAACGAACCCTTAATTTTTATTCATTCCGACAATTTTGCCACTTAAACCGTTCTCAAACGGAGAGCGCGCACACGTCATTTTCTATGGCTACTAATTAGCAGTGTCATTTATTTAAAATTTTATTTTCAGATTCTTTATTCGAGCCGGAAGATTAAATCGAATGCTCGAGGTCGAGGGATTTCTTCAACAATTCGCCTCGCAGTCATTTATCCCTTCAGACAATAACAGACCCTTTTTCGAAAGCATCGTTTTACCTCCACTGAACCAAAAATGGAATTTTCCTTCGGGGTCGAAAATTCCGTTCTTGTATCGTATTTCCTCTTGTTGATCCTCTTACACCACATAGGGCAAACATTAAAAAATCTTTCCCCGGAATTGGGAGGGGTTTCGAAAGCGAAATAAAATTATTTTGGTGTTATGTTTTTTTTGTCCAAAAACAACAATCACTGCACCAAATGTTTTCCAATGTCCAATTTTATGATTTATTCCCTCGTGTGCAGTGTGATTTATTTTTCTAAGCATAAAACATAATTTTTAATTTATTCGAGATCTGAATGATGTTAATTAATTGCCTTTCTTAATGGCGACGACTCTGAGACGTTTTGAAAATTAATCTCTAGAAATGTGGAAATGAAAATATTAACTGTCAGAATGAAGGTCGCAATGGATTGAAGAAAAAGAAAAAGAACAACGAACGGATGAATGAAGCATTTGAACGTCGGATTCGAAAATTTCCCGCCAATTTGCGCCGCCTCCGCCACAACTCCATTTTCATTTCCATACGCAACAAGTGGCCCTTTTTTTAATATTCTGTTTGTCCGCTTTTTCCGGACAGTTTCCGTGAAAAGGGGAGACCATTCAAGTGGACGAGAAACTTATTTGCATAATGACGTCACTTCCTCTGACGTTTTTATATGTACTTTTTGAACGAAGGTTTTCTTCTGTTTTAAAAATACATCTGAGCTCAAACGCGGTTTTTCCCCCCCAACCCGAAACAAAAAAAAACACTCTCCGCCTGCGGCTGAAATTTTACACTATTGTTTCCCCTTTTAATTGTTTCTTTTATACTTACAGAGCCGGATTAAGGGCTCTAATTATAAAAGAAACGTGGTTGCTTACTTTTTCAATTTTATTATTTCTCTAAAAGTGACGGTTTTTGGAAGCAACTGGAGAAGTAATGGTGACACTATGTCGCACAAAAAGGGCATTTAGGTCATCTTCGGATACAGAATGCGTATGGTCTTTTGCTTTCTGAACAAATCTGACTGAACCTCAGCACAATTAAACTCAAGTGCGGTTAACCCATTGAGTAACAACTATTAACTATCTCGTTTTAAGAATGTGTAACAGAACTGCATAAATTTCAGCAAAGGAATTTTATACAGTAATTACAGCATAGGAATTTCATGCCTAAATTTCAATATAGGAATATTATGTTATACAGTAATTTCAGCGTAGGAATTTTATACAGAAATTTCATTATAGGAATGTTATGCTATACAGTAATTTCAGCGTAGGAATTTTATACAGAAATTTCATTATAGGAATGTTATGCTATACAGTAATTTCAGCGTAGGAATTTTATACAGTAATTTCAACATAGGAATTTTATACAGTAATTTCAGCACAGGCATTTTATACAGTAATTTCATTATAGGAATGATATGCTATACAGTAATTTAAGCGTAGGAATTTTATACAGTGATTTTAGCACAGGAATTTTATTCAGTGACGCCAATTACGAGTCTTGTTTTGATAAAAATTGGTGTAAATGCCATTACAATACTGTATCAGTAAATTAATATTTTAGGTATTCTTCAAAATAATACATCGGCACTCAGGACAAAACACTCTAATTTATCTGCCACTCAATGGGTTAATTACATTAAGGAAAATTTAAGAAATCTAAACCAGGAAAATCGCGAGGACAAATACTTATTCAGCAACGCATGTTTTTTCCGTCTCAATTTTGAAAGTTTAGAGAACTCAAAACAGTTCTTAAAAAAACCTGAAATTTTAAGGGCGACTTAACAACAAAAGAAATTCACTTATCCCATGGAATAGCCATTTCGATAAAAGAATTCTCTGCTGGAGATCGAAAAGCACAAAAGTAATCGTCTCAAAGTCGGAAGGAAAATATAAGAAGATGAAAAAAATAATTAAGCATAAGAAAACTCTACTTAAAGGATTGAGGTCAAACTAAAGGAGCAGTTTTCGAGATAATGTTGCAAAAAACGATTGAAAAATATAATAACTACAATGCGAATACGGTAAATTCTCAAAGGTCAAAATCGAAAGCTTCAAATCCTTTTCTTTTGCTGCATTCGACCTTTTTTGGAATTTTCCCGATCGAAAAACTTAGGCCTATTTTGGAAATCATCGATGTCCTCTTCAGTCTTTTAATTTATGCTAAAATTAGATTTATTTTTAATTTTTCGGGAGGGAAGGAATCTCCCGGGCGCCGAATTTATCAAAATTGAAAATTATCAGCGACTCTTTTCCCCTCGCCCCCTTCCCTTTCGATTTTGCCGCTATATCCCGACTCCCTCCCCCATCCGAATTCCATTATTCATATTAAACCCCTATTGATAAATAATCTAAAAAGGTTTCGTTGTTTAACTTTTATTTGTTGTTTTGTTTACTCGGGCGACTCCGAATTGTTAAGAGTTTTTTTTCTCAAAGAGTTTTCATCCCGGCGGATCATTTAGGACCCTCACCGCGGGAAATACTCCCAATTTTGGGTTGATTATTTATTTAACAATGTTAATAATTAAACTCCCGAGCAAAGCCTTTTCCTTTAAGAGGCCGACATCAAAAGGTTGGATAATTGAAAGGATGGAAAGGCGCGTGGCTCGGGGAATTTCAAAAGAAAACTTTTTAGTTTTAATAAAAAAAAAAAAATAATATTGAAAACCCTAATTTCGGTGTGTGATTTCATAATAACAGTATAATAACAGTAATAATCTTCGTTGCGATTATTAGCGGAAAAATTTCCAAACTAAAATTTTCAAAAAAGCTCCCGACTGAGAAAAATAACTTTTCGATGGAGAAAGCACGTTTGTGAAAAGAAAAATGTGCGGATTTCGCAGAAAACTCAAGATTGTATTTAATTAATTCTTCTCTTTTATCATTTTTGTTGTTTCCTTGGGGGAATGAAAAATTTCCCCTTTCTCCAAACTCTCCAATGATTGTTAATTAAATTATGTTTTCAAACGGGGAAATAATAACGGCCAAAATATTTTTATTTCCTGTGGAAACTGTCGTCCGTTTGGCCATTCATAACCGGTTAAAAAAAGTATTCAAAGAGGTAAACATCCACCAAAAAATGTGTCATTATGATTCGGAAGTTTAAAAAGATCGAAAATTTTAATCGCCTGAAAAAACACTAAAGGAACCGGAAAACGATTAAACCGGAAATACACAAAGTTAATATTTTTTATGAGTTGTTTTTTTTGTTGTTTTTGAAACGAACCATCAATGAGATTAAATTTCAATTTTTGATAGAAATAATTCGGAAAGTGGAAATGGCGGCTAACTCGCCGGTTTATCGACAAAGGTATGCAAACCCTCATGAAAAACCATCAAAACCGCGAGGAGATATCATCTCGGGGGTACAATTATATATAATTTTTTGAAAAACCCTTTAGCGTTTGAATTCGTTTTCTCTCTCTCTAATTATTGTTCTCAGCTGTTTATCACTTTTCCGTATTTTAAACATTCCCATCCAGGCAGGGAAAACCGCGGCGGTTATTTCACTTTATCTCTTATCCCCACTCGCTGAAGGAATTAATTTTTATATATCATTAAAAACCGCCCCTGAGAGAAAATGACAAAAACCGCACGAGAAATCATTTATTTAACACGAAATCCATCCTTTTAAGTTTAATTGAAAGAAAAAATAATTTCCACATTTTTTCATTGTCAATTTTCCCCGGATTGATTAACTGAAGGGTTGATTGATTGGCTCATCGAATACCCCATCGGAAAGGGTTTAGATGGAAATCTTGGGGGGAGAGAAGGACGGGCCGTGACAACCGGAAACGGAGCTCCCACGTGGATGACCTGCTTGAAAGACCTTTTTCTGTCTTTTCGGGAATGAGAGGGAGATTTCAATATAATCAGTTTATATTAACTAAAAAAATTCTGAGAGAAAATTTTTTTTTAAATTAGGGTTCGTGTAATTATGATTTATTCTAAATTATATGGGGTTTTCACTTTTTCTCTGCGCTCCTCATTTATATTTCCGGGTGGTTGGTCAATCTGCTGCGGCTCGAATTTTTTTTTTTCACCCATTTTTCCAATTTCTCTAACAGCTGGAAGTTGCGACGATGCATGAAATTTATTAAAATCCGAATTAGACGCAGAGAAATAAATAAGCAAAGACTGAAATAATCAATTAAAAGAAAACATCACAGTCAGCGATCCGATTTTCAGCTCATGAAAAGCACCTACGCAATAGGAAATACAAGGAAGGTGCAATTTTCCTCGGCTTTTATACTAAAATTTTTTCGCAAGGCTCAAAATTTTATTTAGTAGTATTTATAGTAACTGTAGTATATTTATAGTATTTTAGTAATAAATTTATTTATAGTAATTGCTTTTTCGGACTGATTACAACCGTTCTTTCCTTTTCCATCTCTTCCGCAGGTTTAGATTAAGATACGGTCTTTTTCATCTTCTGCTACACCGGAAAAGCTCAAAGTTTTGAGATCCGAAGAAGCACTGTTGATGGTGGTTACAAATAGATTAAAGTATAATAAAATTGAAAATACAGTACAAATTCCTCACTGACAAATCATGAAAATTATAAAGTACTGAGAGAGTATAAGCAACATTTTTTTTATAAACATTATAAATTTTTTATACAAAACAAAGTTATAAATTAGGTACAGGTCCAAAGATAAACAGCCATAACTTTTAGAGTAAATAAAATATGCACGAATTAACAAATTAAATATGAAATTATAAGATAGATAAACAAAACATTGAATAAATATCATAACAAAAATTGTCAATAAATTAAATACAAGATTATAAGTTAAATGAACGAAACATTAAATAACATAGAGTAAATAAATATCATAATAATTATAAAGTATTGTAGTGTTAGACACAAAAGACCAAAGGTTTTCCAGAGGCGGACTATTGTAATTTGTTCAATTCGGTTGGCACTCCGAATCAAAAATAAAAAAGAGAATTCTAAATGAAGAAGTGGGGGACGGTTTACAGCAGAAGAATCGACATTTGGTTGTTCGAACTGTACAATTCGACAGAGTGCTCATGGATTCTGTCAGTATTGAGTAGGACTGTCATTGATCCGTCATTTCCATTATTGTGTTTTTTTTTGACCATGAACATGACGATCTTTTTTATATCACAATGTCGGATCTCAACAGATCATTAACTTCTCACAAAAAAGCGTCATTTCTTCCAACCTAATGATACAGAAAAACTGGAAACTGCGATTGCAAAATGAAATTACAAACCACAAAGACCCTTCGGAAGATGTTGGTTATTCTATGTGAGGTTCTAGAATATTAATACTTTAACGCTTGATTCGAACAAGTAACTCATTCTTATAGACTCCATCTGTTCGTCCTTTGTTTATGGCTTTACATTTAAGTAAATTATAAATGGGGCGACTAAACCACAGTATTATGTCGGGGGACAGTGATGGATCCAGGCACCCACTTTTCAAACAATCAACTCTCGGTTTTGGCAAACAAAAGCAGAAAGTGTATCGTATCGGGACTCGGCTGTCCGCGCCAGAGAAATGCTGAACATCTCACCACGGTACTGTTTGTGCGATCAAAGTTTGTTTGGATTTCCAACCTACGTCTTCCCCAAAAATCTTTCAAGGGCTGCCATTTATGAAAAAATCACGCCTCGTTCCAATCTGAATCACTTACAGGATCTGCAATCTGCTGCATAACCAAGCCAAATCCGTCTTTTGTTGTCTGCGGAAACATTCGCGGTTGTTTATTACATGCAAACGCCAAATTTCATCATCGATCAACCGAAAACAGTGCTGTTCCCCGAGCTAATCACCCATCGAGTAATCCCAAAATGCTCTTCAATTCCAAGAAACTTTTCTATCGAGAACGAGAGAAGAGTGTTTTTTTGCAGTATTTTCTCGACTCTCGAATTACTTGAGGCTACCTTGAGTTCACAAACTGTTCATCGATCTCTCATCGGCTGACTCAGGGTGGAGCACCACTCTCCTTCATTCGCATTTAAACTTCTCGGAGTAAACACCCTTTCCAACACCTAACGCCTCGCCTAATTAACAATCGGACATTTCCATGAAAACTCGCGCCCCGCCCACAATTCAGACCCTCATTCAAAGGAAATATCCGGTCCCGTTCCATCGGAAGCGGCAATTAAAGCAACAAAGACATCATTACCTTTGGAAACGAGTATTTCGAAAAAGCCTGAAGCGCTAATTAGAATCATTAATTCGGGTTCGGATGGTTTTTACTCAGGCGTTTGTTCCACTACTTTCGGAATGGGGTTACGAAAGGATCGGAAATGTTTAGGAAGAACTCCCAGAATTGAACAGATTCGGAAACATTTCGAACGGCACTTTGAACCCAAGATTGACAGAGAAAAATGGACAATAGATAAACCGCAAAGTATCATTCTTGTGACTAGAGCTTTCTCATTTTTCCACGGAAAAGCGGCAGAGAAAATAATTATACTTCTTGTGAAGGAGGCTTTTCCACAGGATAATTACTCAAACAATGCATTCTGAAAACGATGACAATGTATTCCGTTTGAAAAACGAAGACCTTCTTTAGTGACAATGCTTACTTTCGTCATGCGCCCCTTCGCGTTCTATTGCTTTTCATTTTCAGAAAATCATTTTCACGTGGGCGAGAAGAATCACTTTAAGACGAGCATCACAGGACTAAATTAAAAAATTCTCATTATTGGCGGGCCACAGAGTAAAAAAAGCGCAGTTAAACAGCTTCATCTTTATATTACTGTATAAACAATTCCATAAATACGGGTCGAACGATGAATTAAATTTTAATTTATCCGTCATATGCGTATTTATCGTTTTAATTAAAGAATCCAATGTTGTCTATGGTTAAATAAACGCACTTGTTATCAAAGTCTCATATGATGTATTTAACACCCCTTCGATTTTGACATGTTTGTCGTTCTCTTCACCCCGGAAAATTTGCACACATAGTTTCGCCAACAGAAACCGGAACTGCCGGAACCTCGACGGAGCTTTCGGAATTCCAACCCTTTCGCGAAGGAATGGTCTTTCTATATCGATAAATCTTTCAGTGTCGGAAACCCCAATGGTTCTGATTTAAAAATAGTTACTGCAGGTGAGAACCGTGTTGTTTCTCACCTGTAAACCCCTGCACTCCATCGCACGTGACGTAATACTAATGCGGAAGAGAAATCCTGATGTAAATGAACGCTCTTGAATTAAATTATTGCTTTTTCAATTTGTGATCCCTTTTAAACGGTCTTATTTAACTTGGTTTTCGTGTCTGTCTGTCTGTCTGTCTCCAAATACCGAGAATCAAAACTTTGAAGCGATATTTGACCCGTTTCCCTCGGAGCGATTTCTTTCAAATTTTGCACACACTTTCGTTTTGGTGGCCAATTCAAATTTCAGCAGTTACTGCTTTAAAATAATGCTCAGGTAAAAATGAAAAAACATCCCCAAAATCTAATCGATTGCTCAACTTACGAGTCCTTAAAGGAGATAGCCTTATCTCAGGCCGATAAATGAGCGGACCACGTGCATTGTACAATATATTCTGTTATCACTCTTTTTTACAACCATACTCAGATAAAAATAAAAACAATAATAACATTCTGCGGATTCCTACCCTCGGCATGAGGGTGGTTTTATGTTTTTTCTTTTTGACATAAAACTAAAAAGTAAAAAAATAAATAAATAATTTCTGATGCAAGAGCATTAATAAATACATGGGCGACAAAGAAAAAGATCGATTTTTTTTGTCCATAAAACCGTGGGGCGTTACATAGTATAAAAATTGTATAAAAATTGTACAGATCGCAGGACGTGTATAATATGTTTTTCTTTGTCACCCATGTATTTAATACTCTTGCATCACAAATTATTTTTTTAATTTAAAAAAAAAATTTCAACCCTAAGTGATTCAGCTTTCGCACAACATCACTTGCGTAAAAAAACCTTCCTTATCTATATGACTTTATATAATTTTATAATTTATATTTTATATAATTAAATATAATTAATTAAATAAGTACGTTAAGTATTTTGTAAGTTTTACAAGTAAAATGAAAGCATATTATACTAGTAAGATAAATAATTATTTTGTCCATTAATCTTGTAAGTATAATTAATACGATATTATGGATAATTGTTATATATTTTTAATTAAGACATTCATTCGAACGGGAAAAATTATTTTTAGAGAAGATCTTGACTGTTTCCCCGACGGATGGGCAAATCTAAAGAAAAGTAAAGTAAAGCAATTCCTTTAATATGTAAATCTCCCCTTGATAAGGCATGAAAGACCTCAGAGGAAAAGGACGGTGATGAGAAGATGCTGAATATTTCAAATCCCATCCCATCGGCTCTGGGGGGGTTGAATCCCCCCCACTGCGAGGACTTTGTATGTCACTGCTGAGACGGTCATTCGGGAGAATAACAGTGAGGGTAGCGGATTAAACGCGTAATGTGGCGTCGCAGTGATGCAAAGGAGATTAATTATGCTCGGGCGCATAAACGCTCGCCTGGTAGGCCGACTGCCAGAACGGAAATTGACTCCGGCGACAAATGGCCAGAATGGATGTTCGAGGGGATCCGGTCCAAAAAGGGAAAGCCGGGAAAACATTCCAAAGAGAAAAAACTAAGAAAAAAGACCCGTAATTACATCAGCAAGGAGTCAACAACCTTTATCGGGAATTCCTTCCATTTTTTGAACTTTATGTATCTTTTATTTTCTTTTACGTATTGTTTTTTATTTTGTTGTTGTTTTACCGACGCACTCACTCTGCCATTTTACTTCATATTCTAACATTCACAGCAAATTATTTTGTGATTACTATCGTATTATTTATATAATTCACGTTTTTGCTTAATAATAATTTTATTTAAAAAAAAAATTTTTGTTCTTGATTTAGGAAAAGAAGAGATGGGTTTACATTAACTGCGCGGATTTTTTCAAAAACATTAATTAAATTTCAGGAAAAATCCATTGCTTATAAAAACAATGTGTGACATTGTAATAAATTCTATGTTAATTATATTTTTAAAACTTAATAAAATATAATTACTGACATTTTTAAAAGTTCTTTTAATAAACACAGTATTATCTCAATCGCAGATTTGGGGAGCTGAAGTTGTAATTAATTGATATAATCATCTAAGAAATTAACCAAGAGTGTACACTACATCGAAAGGCACGTCTAAAATTGTGACAGGAAAAACAGAGGAAAAGTCAAAAGAGAGAAAACATAAAAAACCCGGTAAAGTTCTTCAATATCTTCGTACAGTTTTTGGTTGTCCAAAATAAAAATTAAAGCTCACCGGAAGTTTTATTCATAAACACAACCGGAAGTACTTCGTCGACTTATCATTTCCTAAAAGCAAGCAATCCCCGCGATTGAAGCTTAGCGGCACTTTTAAGCAGCTTTTCCGGAGAAGAAGGCCAGAGCGGGAGTTCCTGGAAATCCTCCAAAACCACCTCCGGCAAAACGTTTAACCGGAAACCGGCCGTATCAACCACCGACCCATATGCTTACTGGCTCATTTCGACGGAAAGGAGAAGAAAAGTCGAAACAAAAAAAACTACAAATTAATTAAAAGAGGTTACGCTCCGATTTACGAGCGAGATGGCGGACCCGCAGAAAAAAGGCGATAAAACATTTCGCGTCCGTTGAAGCAAAATTCCCCCGTTCGAACCTGAGCTTTGACCACGTTCTGTTCGTCCGGCAATCAGCGATCCTCTGCCGGAGTGCGAGTGGCTGAACAGACGACCGTTTTCCGTTACGAATGCGACTGCGCGCGATTTTCCTTTTCTCCGCTCTTTTCGCTCTCGAAATTTACATCTGTTAGTGTTTCATGCGTAAACAGCCACCCTTCTGTATCTGTTATGTGGGACACATAAGGGTGTTTCTGGACGGTGAAAAAAAGAAAGGGTGCGCCCGTCCAAATCATAAAAGACGTCTGCCTTCGAAGATAGTAAAGGGATAATTCCTCCCGAAAGTGGAAGAAGCTGAACAATCACGTTTTCTTAGTCTCCCTGTTAATTTTCATTCTCTATTACTAAAGGGTTAATACTGTAGTGATTATCGGAAAATTGAAATATCTGACGAATAAAAAGCGGTCGACTAATACACGGCGGATGATTATCTGGAAATGATTTTCCTTCAGAGTGAAAGTCAGGGGTCGATCGGAGTCAATGGCCGACCCTCAGCTAATGCGAATTGAAGCTTTTGCAAATTCTTAAACAACCACTGCAGCATGTTAATGACCGACTTGGCTCACAAGTGGGATTTCCGGAATCGGGAAATTCCAACCAATCCTCGTCTGCTCTTGAAATGAATCCGATCGAGCATGATTTGATAATAAAAATAAAATGAAAACCCCACTTCCGAGTATCTGTTACGTACACCCCCCAAAAAAAATATACAAAATGATTGGTTTTTAATATTAACGGTTCGGCCAACCGTGAACTTTTCGCCGGTTTCTGATTGTATTAGTCACTCCATCCGTTTAATCATTAGAGGATTATGAAATGACATATCTTGACGAGGCAGCTGATTAATGAAGTTCCTCCTTTTCCGAATCGGGAGACTGCTCAAAGGGGCGGGGGTGAGGCCTCCTCCTCCTCGGGACGGAAACAAGCCCCCGTCAAAGGTTTCCAGTTTTCATTTTCGCATAAATTACGTGCCTTTTTCGGGATTTACTTTTTGGCGGTTTTTAGATGAATATTCAAACGGACCGGGAACATTTTAATTAATGTTTTCAGCGCGCTTTCGTGCGATAAAATCTCTGCTCTGGTCACGGCCCATTCCTCTGCCTTCTTATGTATTACATGTGTTACACTCATGTAATGCATGGCACATGGGAGCGAATAAAATGAGCTCATTTATTTGGCTGCATTAATCAGTTATATTTTCCGACTTCTTTCGGAGTTCTCCTTACCGCCTGCATCTGTCACACCGATAATAGAAATCATTCTTTACGGGGAAAATCTCATATGGGATTTGTTTGATAACAAATGTTTGTCCCGCATTAATAATAAATAATCATTTCTCAAAGTTAATCATCACAACCTTTGATGAGCATTTCAGGTAAACTTTCACAGATGAAGTTTCCAACGACCACTCGACTTTTTACGTCATCTAAAGTATTTTATAATCCATATAAACAGAGAACTGATTTTATTTGGTTATCATCTGCTAATATATAAGTCTGTTAAGGGAAGTTTGTCTGTGTGCGCACATTGTTTTTATTATTTAAGATCTAAGGAACCACCGAACCGATTTCGGCCGGACTTCTTCCAAAAGACGCGCATTTTCCCGAAGCATGTATCTGCGACTATGTCTCACTTCTTCGAAAATAAGCCAAAAGCGGAGAAATCTCCAGAAAAACATGTCTGGGAATTTGTTCCCGTGTATAATTGGTATTAAATTAATAATACCATATAGGTATATTAATAGGTTATACCATATAGGTATAACACTTTGAGTATAACTGGTGTTAAATTAATAAAGAAACAAAATTGAAAGAAATTAGTTAGAGTGGGTTCTGCGTTAGTAGTTTTTTGAAAATGCCGGGAAAAAAGTTCACTCTGTCGGCGTTGAGTGCCAAAGGGCAGAAGAGATGGAGGGAAGAAAAGAAGAGATGGAGGGAAGAAAAGAAGAGATGGAGGGAAGAAGAGAAGAGATGGAGGGAAGAAAAGAAGAGATGGAGGGAAGAAGAGAAGAGATGGAGGGAAGAAGAGAAGAGATGGAGGGAAGAAAAGAAGAGATGGAGGGAAGAAGAGAAGAGATGGAGGGAAGAAAAGAAGAGATGGAGGGAAGAAAAGAAGAGATGGAGGGAAGAAAAGAAGAGATGGAGGGAAGAAGAGAAGAGATGGAGGGAAGAAGAGAGAGATGGAGGGAAGAAGAGATGGAGGTTTGAGTCGTCCTACAGATAAGTGGCAATTTAGAGATTGCAGACCAATGAGATTTGTTCCATGTGAGAAAGGGAGAGTAGTGAAGAAAGAACGATATGGAAGAGAATTTGGATGGCTGAGCGACGAAAGAAACAGATGGTTAACAGAGGGAGAGAAAGAGGAAAAGCAATAGCTGAGGAAACGACTGAAAACGTTATATTCACAATAACCATGAGATGAATAAAGAGGAAAGTTGCTTTACTTATCAAATTGACATTATTTTTGTAGTAATACACTTTGACTTAATCGCTTATTGGAATATGAAAATCAATAAAAGAAAAAAAACACTGCATCCAAAAGAAAAATAATCGAGAAATCGTGTGAAAGAATTATTTATAAGCATCATTCTACCCCGATCTATTCACACTGTCTGACAATATTGGCAAATTAACCCGAAGATAATTCCATAAAACGGTGAAGATTTGATTAAATTTTGCCCTTTGGGAAGAGATTAGTAACCCATGCGGATAAGAAGCATTTTGTGGAGCAAGACCACATTAAACACTTTGAACATTACACCTGGGAATGCTGAAAACGTAACTCAAAGTCAGTTTAGGTTTTGAAAATCCACAAATAAGCGTAGATTTTCAGTTGGGGAAAGCGTCGATTGGCGTCGCCTCGTGACTGGAGAAAGATAACAGAGACATCTCGTGGAATTTTCCCCGAGTTAAATAGAAATTTTCTGTTTTTGCGATATGATTGTGGCCGCCCAAAATAGATGGAAGTGTAATATTTTTATTAGACGTTCCCTCTCCATAGCGCTTCTTTATCATTAAGTTATCTTTTCCTTTTATCCATCAACTTTTAGAAGCTCCACGATATTTAAGACAAAAAGAGTTAACTTCCGAAAGGTTTCTTCTCTTTTAAACATTCCCCCGACCGTATCTTAAAAAAGCCAAATTTTATCTTTTTCTCAATGGGAGCGCCATCAAATTTATATTCAGCAGTAGCTCTGCAACAACCATCAACCCTTTTTTTCATTTTCAGTAAGTGAAATTTGTCAGTCGCAAAAAAACAACAAAACTATTTCGGGGTTCAAAACAAAAGCCGAAATCTGTCACTTGTCTGTCATTTTTATGAATTTCTCATTATTTTAAGGGCTCGACTAATCCCTCACCTCAATCCGTTCACCCTCAGTCTCTAAAATGGAAGTCGTTTTGGTTCCGAACCAGACGAGATTTGCATAGTTATTTTGTTTGTTCATATTGCCAGAAGAATGATTACAAATGAGTTTCCCGAATAGGAGTGAAAGGTGCTGAAACGGAGACAATGAACCCCCGAAATTATTTATAATTTGGGGGGGAAACTCCAGAACGAAACGCCGGGAAATAAATTGTTTATAACATTGAAAAACCAAAGCTGCAACGAAAACCGAAACACGAAGAAAAGTTTCTGTCGCTCCTTAACTCTCCCCCCCCTTTCCTTTCCCTGGAATTAATTTTCCGTGAAAAAAATATTTCTCCGAAAATCTGAAGACAAACAAAAAATGGCAATCGACCGAGTATGAAAAACGACGAAGTGATCTCGAAACACCGGAAGTGAGAATCCGAGAAAGACTGCTTTTCTTTTTCGAACACTAAAATTCCGTTGGGTTTTCTCTTCCTTTTTAAAGGGAAAAAATATCAGTAAGATTTAATCCCAGGCGAGACCGAATTATTATTACTTTTATTATCTTTTTTTAATAAAAAATAAAGAAAGAGATTCGAGAGGATCGCCAGTGATGGCGGGCAGGGGTGAAGATCAGAGAAAAGGGGCAAATTAAAGTCACGAAGAAACGATTTCTGGCGGTATTCCAATCTTTCCTCCACCTGTTGAAATTCAAAAACGGGGTGAGTGGGAAATTAGAGGAAAATTAGGAAGAGCGAACAGGGGATGTTCACTGTCAAGGAGTTGGTAAAAACTTTCCGGGGTGAAAAATAGTCGGATTGATGACTCGGGTGGTGTCTTTCAAATAGAAAATGAGTTTTGTAAAAAAAAAAAAACTGGAGGAAGACAACACGCGCGGAGGTGGCAAAAGAGAAAACCAGCGGAACAAAACCCGGTTGAAAGTCTGCAGAATTTGGTTTCGGTTAACATCCCCCCAAGGAATAGGCAGGGCGAATGCAGAATGATGGTGGCTTTGCGGGGGGGGGGGGGGGGGGGGTAGAAGGGAAGAAGTGAAGGGGAGAGAATGCGACTGAGAAATCAATTATGGTTCGGCAGCGAACTTTGAAACTTTCCGTTTCGGAGTAAGGGAAATCAAAGTTTCCTCTGATTTTAAGGGAAACTTACCATAATTGCCGTTTGATTATTTCTTCCTTTATTTGGTTTCACTTTCAACCCCTTTAACACCTTTGCCAGTTCCCATTTATTAAAAAAAAAACCCAGGACGCTGCTCATTAACGTCAATTATGTGAACTTTATATTCAATTTTCGTACTAATTATGATTCACATGTTATAAACAACCCTTACGAATTCACCCTTATATATTATTATTATATATTATAAAGTATCACATAATGTCACAGAGAATTGTTTAATCTCACTAAGTCTAAGTTGGAATAAAATGTGATATATTAAATTTAAGAATGACTTTAAGAACAGATCATTTCGACTGACTGATTAATTAAACTGATATTATAGTAAAATAAGGGCGGTGGATGAAAATACCCGACCTGTTAATAATTGGAAGGGGAGCTTTATGACTTCTTTGGCGGAGTTGCGACAATGAAAACAAGAACAAAGGTCTGCCGATTTTGTCGAACAAAGGCTCGGGGACTTTCACCTCGTCCATTGTTCGTTAAACAACCCTTGTTTCTAAAATATTTGAATAAGTTGAGTGAGCCCGCTGGTGATGGGTTCCCAAATGTATATAAGGAATTATCTTTTTACGCTTTTAATGAGGCGCCAATTTTAACATTTATTATTCTCTCCCTCTAAATACTGTATAACACCTGCAGCTTCTTTTCTTTTTATCGAACAGCCCTCACACCAATCCCCGCTCAGCTACCCTCTCCTTTTGAAGGTTATTTCCCCCATTACTGCCCCATCCTTCAGTTGTGGATCACGAGTCAAAAACCCCATTAACCCCTAATTGCCAAAAATTAAACAGCCTCAGTCTTCAACCATCTTTCATTAACTTCATGTCAGGGCGCATGTTCCTGATTTATTCTCTTTGACTCCCGGTGGAATTAAATCTTGTTTTTTGCTGCTGCTTTTCTATTCAGCAACCCTCAGACCATCCTGACACTTTTCTCCTTTCTTTGCTTCGTATGACTAGAAACAAAATCCACCCCTCCTTCACCCTTCTCCTTTTGCCCCGCTAGGGAAAATCTCATTTGGTTGGTGGAAAGGCATTTTTGTTTTCTCACTTCTTCCACGATTGTTGGTTCACGTAGATTTCCTGTAAGGGAATCTTCGGAATCATAATAAGCTTCCGCGGGGAGGGGGAAACGAGGGTGAAAAGAGAAGGGCGGAACCTCACATTTACTTCTTTACTTCTCCCACCGAAAACCATTCTTCCTAATTTGCAATTTGGGTTTATAAGCGGTTTTCCGTCGTCACGTGCCGTCGTTTCGGCTCTCCCGATCTTTTTAATTACTGGAAAGTTTATTTTTTACCCCCAAAAACTTGGGAAAGGTTTGAACGCGGCCGTTTACGAGCAGTGCACATATGCTTAACGGTAATTGAATAACCGATGCGGCATTTCGGCCGAAAAAACGTCTCGTCTCGATTTAGGCACAAAAGGGAAGACGAGCAGTACGATTATTACCGCAAAAAGATAAATCCCGACCGGCATAAAAAGCCAATAAATGGGAAGAATGACTGCCATAAAAGTGCGAAAGAAATCGGAAGGCAGGGAAACGTAACACTAGAAGAGGAAATGAGCCGAAAGAGAGAATTCAACACGTGCCTGCACGTGCTAATGGAGGAAGATATTTCCCCAATCGTTTGAAACCATTTAAATTAGGAAACGGAATTTCTCTTCGACTTCACACCGGAACTGAATTTTTATCTATTTTTATTTTCATCCAATAACCGAAAATAATTCGAGTTTTGTATTTTTTTTTTCTTCCTTTTGTTGGGAAGTTTCCCCAGGTCTGTTTGAAGAGAATGAGACCTCAGGGAGGCGGTCGAAATGACAAAACTTGATTTATTTCGAGCCGTTCCCTCCGCCGAATTTCCACCTGGGATTTTCCCACCTATCAAAACTTTGAGATTTGAAAAGTCTGTAAATTATCCGCAAGTAATTAAAACGGGTTTAACACCGTTTCGACGTAACTTCAAAGCGGCCATACATTTCGAAAACCGATAACTGGTTTGTCTTTCCAATGCAGGTCCACCACCGCCATCGAGTGAGAGACAACGGCGACGTGAAAATACTTTGAAACGACATGCGATCGATGTTAATGGAGGAAAACTCCGTTACATAATGGGAAATCTAAATGCGGGCCGGGAGTAGGATGGAACCCACATGACCGCAAGGGGGGAGACGTTGTTTACGTGAATGCCTCAGGTGGAAACTTCTTTTCCTATTGCTAATGATTTTAATTTCGCTCCCGTGCCAATCAAAATAAAAAAAAAATTAGCAGCATTTGAAATAGCACAATGACAAAGCGGGTGAAAATAATGGGGGGATTAGCGATAGACCTAATTTTAAATAATTCCCAGTGTTGTTGTTTATAATTCGCGACAGACAAAAAAACCCACAGAAAAAAGGCCACCGATGTATAATCGACCGCTGGGGGGATTTCGAGCCAACTGGCGTCAATTAAATGAATAAATAACTATGCGACGCCCACACGAAACCTTCCTCCATTTGAGTTGAAAAGGTACGAATGCTTAAGCACGGGCCATAAGTCTTCCTTTATTGTCTTTCCCGTTCTTGCGCGGCGGTGGGAGTGATAAAATTGTAACCGTTGCAACCGCCGGAGTGATAAATGCACGAAAAAGAACAAGAAAGTCCCACTGTCGAACCAAAAATGGGGAGATTTTTGCCGAGAGGAGGAGACACGAAGCGGAAACAGCGCGGGGAGGGGGGGGGGGAGCCAGGCAGAGTGTAATAAAACAAAGAAAAGCTTATGTTGATGTTCGCTCGGGGAAGCATAAATTTTGTATCGCGGAATATAACAATAAAAGCCTTGAAGAACTGGGGAATGACAAAATAAAGAAAGAAAAATTCCTTCGAACCAATTTCAATGAGGGCCGCAATCTTCTTGAGACTCCCGACGACAAAAAAGGCTTTCTGTTGTCTAAGAATAAAACGCACGGTGGTGTAAAACGACTCATCGAAAGCGAACACTTAATCCCTTCTCGACGAACAGATCAGCAATCCATCCGTTTTGAATTATTTAATTAAAACGAAAATCCTCAGAATTAACCGGGGAGAAGGAAAGAAGTGAGAATCATTTTTTTTTTCTTCCACGGGATAAGGGCGTATGCCCGAACGGGCATTCTGAAATAGTTTCCACATTACAGACCGGGAAAACATTTCTTGCTTGCGGTTTCCCTTCATCATGCGACCTACTTTTTCTCACAAAATTCCATTTCGCGTCATTAATTCTTTCCCCTTCGTCCCTCGGAAAATGGGGAAAAATTATACACTAAAATTCTCTCGGAATCGGTTGTCAATTTCAACGACGTTATGAAAGATTAACGGTCCTCTCCCTTAAAAAATACTCTGAAAATAATTTTTAAGGAGACAACCCCCAGTTAATTATTGGGTTGGCAACTAAGTATATTAATATAGAAAATCAAAGACAATTTTTTCGTAGAAACAAATAACTCTTTTCTATAATGTATTGCCATCTTTCTGTGGTACTGTGTTGTACAGTGACGATCCGAATCGATTATTCCAAAATGCTCCTTTTGATTTCCCATCTTTCAGCGAAAGCCAAACGAAAACTACACAACCCATCAAAAAACGGGTTTTACCGGTTGAAAGCAGAATTTCCAACCTTCAAATATAATATAATAATATAATATAATAATTTACCCTTATCTCGCCCGAGGGCATTAAGGGAGTATGCATAATTTTTTTTTTACAAAACAAATTTTTTTTTTACAAAGTTATAAATTACGCACAAAAGAAAAACAGGCATCAGATCAGCTATAGCTTTTAAAGTAATAAGATAGATAAGTAAAACAATAAATAACATATATTAAATAGATATCATAATAAAAATTGTCAATAAATTAAATAAAATATAAAAGTATAAGTTAGCGATACAATAAATAACATAGATTAAATAAATGTCATAGTAAAAATTGTCAATAAATTTATTGTAATATTATAAGTTAATTATACAATTAATAATACAAACAATAATAAGAATCAATAAATAACATAGATTAAATAAATATCATAATAAAAATTAAATAAAATCTTACCAGTCAGTAAGTTAAAAATAAGTTTAAAAGCTATCCAACCTTCAAATAACAAAATTTGTTTTACATTTGTACAATGTCTGACACCTTACAAATTCAACTGAAACAATGTATGAGTGAAATCCGCAATTATTTAGTTGCCAACCCAATAAAATACCATTCGTCTTGGAAGAACTCAACACAAAGGAATGGTGACGTTTGTAAACGATACTTGGTTTTTCACTGTTGCAGAAATCCATTCTAAATAATATACTAAAAGAAATTAAGGTACACAGCGCGGTTATCAGCGGTCTTAAACATATTCCGAACTCTCTTATACTAATCCAAATGAAATGGAGTGCATTTGGATCTCTCCTTTCAATGCATAACTTATCTTTAGACATTTCCCACCGATTCATTCCAAATATCGAAAGGTGCGGCTGTGCCAAAACATATTTTATGGTAATTTTAATCTCTCCATAATTCATTTAAAGAGTTTTACTTGATTTAAGTCTTTCCACGAACCGAGGAGTATCTTATAATCGATAATCAACCACAGCGTCAGAAATTAATCACACCTAAACGTGGAAAAAATCTCGGAGCTTGGTAAAAAAAAAAAAAAAATCAATCCCCGTAATATCCACTTTGTGACATTTTTACAGAAAATATCCCCGCGCATATTACTCAACTGTATATTAATGTCACATCTGGGAAACCGAAACCCGTGCAAGAAGAGCTCGGAAAAAATATTTATGGAGGCTGAGGTCGGATTTGAATTCGTAAATCCTCTCTCAAAATGGTTTCAACACTCTGCGAGTGAACAACTCGCGGTTGACTTCGACTTATTTTAGCTGACAAACTTTCAAATTCGTCGCACCTGAACGGTATAACACAAAGGGGCGACAAAAATCTGCGAGTCTTTAAAATGTTAAGTTTTAATTATAATTTCCCTATTTGATTGACTCCGTTGAAAGGACTGCGAATGAAAAAACAAACAAAGATGTTAGGAAAAAAAAAAATGTTTTGTGAATTTTCTCAGTTTTCACAATCGACCATTCCGTTTAATTAAGACAACCAATCTCTCAGAATTTAATTAGTCAAATTCAATTAAGTTAATTGAAACTTGCGCTCGCTCGTTAAATACTTTTACAAATTTATTAATAAACATTATAAATGGGGCATTTAATCTTACAGATATTATTACAATTTATAAATTTCGATGAATTATCCGATGCATAACTCCGAATTGAGGGAGAGAAGAAATTCTCCGCCCTTCTTTTCCATTTTCCCTTTCTCCCCTTTCTCTCCCGCCTTTCCCCGTCCGAGGCATCGAGAAGCATAAAAATCCCTGTCGCACCAGACCGTTTAAATTTTCTGCTTTTTCCCCGAGCTTCTAATTCCTGTCAGCTTCCCGGATTGCGAAACCGAATTCGATTCTCATAAATTCTCCGCCCCGACAGTGACCCCCTTCATTCTGAAACACTTCTCATCTCCGACGTCAAACTCTTAAATCTCCTGCTGTCGCTCACCCGACCCGTGTTTCTGCCGGATCCTCTTCGTCATTTTCTGTCGGCGACGTTTTTCACGTTCCGGTGGTTTATACTAAATTCGAAACAAATCTCGAGTTCGGGAATTTTCTGCTTGACGGGAAAATCAACCTCAACCCGTAACTGATGGGCCGATTTCGATTCGGGGATTTGTATTCTGCTCCGTTTCCGCGTCTTTTTGTCATTTCACATCGTAAATTCAAATTCGATTAATCAGATTTGATCTAAAGAAAATCCTCTAATAATTTATAAACTAAAACACATTAAATTATTCAGGGTAAGATACGAAAGTTGTAAATTACCTTTTACTGACTTTATTTTTTCTAAGGACGGTTGGACGTTTCGGGAACTGAATTTATGTATGGGAAATTTCCGGTGAGCCTTTCTCAGAAATTCGAATTCCCGATGCAAAAGTAATTAAATGAGGGGGGAAAAAACTGCAAAAATTTCTTCAGTTTATTTACGAATAATCCCGCATTTAAAAAAATATACTAAACCGATTTATTTTGAGAAGCGATTTTTTTAGAAGAGAGAGAGAAAAAAAAATGGTTCGAAATACGATTATCTTGTCCCGGGAATAAAAAAACGAGTCGATATTTTTTTCACGGTTTTCCCGTTGTTATATAGTCTATCGGGCGTAAAATTTAAATCAGTGTGACGTGTTGTTGATGGAGAAAAAGACCATCAAAAGACTCCCGCGAATCGAAAGGATTTTTATTGTCGAAAGTTTTCCAATCGTTTCCCCGGTGACCTTCGCTCGAAGATGGTGTCTCTCTATCCGCGAAGAGGGAAAAAAACAAACATCCCTTAATGAATTTGGTCCCCTCGAAAAAATAAACAATCACGGGCAGAAGAAATAAAAGATTAAACTGTCATCAAACAACCCTTATTAACCGACCCGAAATCCTCCAAACTTTTCCCACTTTCGAAGGAGAAATTTAAATCTGAAAGAATCAACAGCCGCTCCCATTTTTCCCCCGCCTTAACCGATGAGAATTATTGCTGACACTTAAATAAAAATCACATTACGACCCTCGACTTTCGCCCTCGAAACCTACTCATCCCCATCTCTCCCTTTTACAAATAAGCTCTTCATTTTCCGCGCACAGACTAAGAGTTTCCCCAAATGCGGTATTCGTCCCTGAAATCGACAACCCCTTTAAGTGACGAACAACCACTTGGAAAGTGTTCAATATTAAATTCAGTTTGACTGGTTCGAGTGCATTTAAGGGGGCGGTCTCTTTTCAGTCATTTCGCGTCCGACCAAAAGTGAAATATTTGATTGTGGGTGTCAGACGGCGATCTGCGTTAAATAAAATCTCATAAAAAAAAATATTCGAACGCAATAATTGTCCCTTGACCTTCGCGTCGACTTTGAGGTCAAGTCACGGTTATCGACATAAAGCTGACAAAAATTCTTCCAATAAGCATCAAATCGCAGAATGAGGATTTCTCACGCTTAGGGAATGCGCGCATCCCTTAAAAGTTCTCCATCCGAATTCGCCAGATAAAAATCCAATTTTATTTTCCTTTGTTTCCGCAAATGTAATAATTTACAAGTGAAATAAAAAGAAAAGAGGGGGAGTTCGGAAAATCAAGGTCAGTCAACTTTCTCTCAAACTTTTCTCATTACATCTGCATTTTTTCCATCCGGAGATCGGAGCGAAAGAGTGCAAGTGATGGGTTTCAAAATTAAAAAAAAAAAAAATTGGGTCAAAGTTCTCATTAGGGGGTTGATGGCCGGTGGCTGGATCCTATTCAAATAGAATCCCTTTGAAACGGGTCGGGGTGATTCACCTTGAGGGTCACGCAACCTGAATTTTTTCCGATCGTTCAACAAGTTGACCTTGCCCGGGGGAAAGGGGTTGAAGTTCCTTTCGGGGGAGGGGGGGAGGGGAAGAATTATATTGGCCCGTCCTTTCGGGAACTTTTCTTGGTTGGTTTAGAATTTTGGAGATTGCTTTCAGATCTCTCCCTTTTTTTTTTGTCAAGGCGCCGGGAATTTTCGGCGCCAGATTATTTTTGAGCACTATTATGAGAAATGCTGATTTAATAGTTATTTTCTTTCTATTGTTTCTTTGGGGGTTTTATTAACTTATTTTTCAAATTTCGCCCACTTTTATTTTTTTGTTTTTGCTCTCTAATTTTCATCATAAAAATGACAATAATTCAGTTCGGATAAAGTTCATTAACCGTAAATTATACAGATTTGTCATAACATTATACAGTAGCAAATATTTTAAAAATTAAATAAATAAAATCATACACATAAATATATAAATAAAAAAAGATGTCAATGCATAAATAAAGAGCACAATCCAAGTGGTATTCTAAACCCGATGGCCCAACCAGCAGGAAAATGGAAACTGCTGTCTTCAAGCTCACAGGAAAAGCAAAAGCTTGTTTTACCACTGAACACCCTTCTGAGCAAAATTTACATTGCCAAAGCTGACATCAGCGTTCGAAGCCACCGTGAGCGTACAACTTTCGCTTTCGGAATAAATGCAACAGAGAAGTTGTGTTGTGCGACAGGTTTTGGTGTTTTCCGCAACAGCCGTTTTGCGTCTTTGGAACATCTGTTGTTCCATCTAGTGAAAAAAAAAAAGTGCACAAACTTTTAAATAAACTTTAACGGCGTCATTGTTGCTTTTACGATATGGAAACGACTGCGAATGAAGTTTTTATGGTTACGCCCTCAATCGAAAGCCTTTGATTTATTCTACTTAAAAAAAAGTGAAAATTCCTTAAAGATATGAGGGCGAAGTTTTCGGGGGATGGCGGGGATGCAGAGAATGAAATAAAATCACTTTTCGATCTTTCGATCTGCCAATGCGAGTCTTGAAATGGGGCCAATTCGTCTGATTTGTGTACTTTTGACATTCCCCGAATCTTTTCCCGAGCGAAGGATTTGCAGTCATTAGATCTGCGTATGTTTGAGAATTGTTTTCACGTCTCCTCTCTGTTTGTTTTATTGTTTTAAAGCTTTGGGGAAACGTGATTTGAAGTTTTCTAACGTCGTTTCCTCACTTTTCGGATGGGAGATCGGAGGGCGAACAAACTCCCTAAGCTCCGACATTTCTCACATTTTTAATATTTTACAATCTCTTGCCCCGCCATTTTCTTCGTGATTTTCCCCGTGAAAAATTTCCAGTTTGAACGGGAAATTATAATTGGAAAAGATCCGTGTGCGCTTACAATACAATAAGAAAAGTCCGATAATTCACAAGATCGCAGCTTGACGATACGGCGAGGAAAGCCTCGACATTATTTTCTATTATATCTTTTATTTATAAAGTAAATTCCTAGCTGTGACTTAATCCTAAGAAACGCACTGAAAAGAATTTATCGTCAGCAAAAACCACAGAGGAAAGAAACCGACTCTCCGCTGAGAGAAAAAATGAAATAACACGGATGAGAACCAGAAAAGGAGTTAATTAACTCTGAAACATCTGCCGAGTCTTTCTTCAAAGGTGTTTTCCCTCTGCAGTTTCGATCTGAAAAGGAGTGGTGGACACAAACGAACGACCCGCATATTATCGAATATTGAAAACAAAGGGGGGAAAAAGTTCCTGAAAAAAGATAAGTTCTTCATTCGAGTGATTAAACAAGAGGCGCGGGAAATGCGAATGCTTGCCAGGTCTGAAAGAGGGTTGGAGACCGGATGGGAGGGGAGGAAAGAGAAGAAGCCGGGAAAGGGGTGGAAGCGGCAGGGAAGGGAGAAGAGACGGCGGAGCTCGTATTGTGACGTCAAGAGAGCTTGAGCTGACGACCGCCTGGCTAATATCGACTTGGGCAAAAATCTCGGAAAGTTTGCTATGCGTATGGACTGCCATGGTGGACTCTCTCCCTCTTTCTCTCTCTTCTTCCATCTCTTCTATTTTTTCATTACTTGGAGAACATTTTTCACTCCCTCCACGCATTCTACTGCGGCTGGAAATGAAGAAAATTAAAAACGGCGGAAAATACAATTCTTTTCCCTTTCATTTCTCCTTTTACTTACTTTATTCTCCCATTCACTTTCTGCCTCACCTTCATTCCGCCTCCGGAAAACTTTTTCCTTTTTAAATTTCAAATCCGTTTCCTCTCACCAAAGAACCTTCCAGGCCGCGAAACATTTAAAAGAATGAGGCTTGCGGTGGGTTTTATGCTTGTTGCCGGCATCATAAAATTACCTTGCAAACTGCACTTTTACTTTATTTTAATAAATCACACGGGCATTACAGTGGCGAACTTACATAATCCTCTCATTTTATTTACATTTCTGCATGTAACCGTCTTATAGAAAATACACAGAGAATTTTATTTAAAAAAGAATTCAGTGGGTATTATGAGAATAAAGAAAACAACAGCCGGGAATTCTCAGATTTTTTACTTTTTCTCTCTTCTCTGCCTTTTTTGTCTACTTCCTCCAATTCTTTTCCTTCTTTCTTAAATTTCTTAAATTCATTTCCACTTCCTGTTTTTTTAAATGCTTACATTTTACAGAAATGTTTCTACTTATGAATTTTATTCCTTTACAGTTCCGATAATCAGCGATATAAACATTGTTACACTGTCTACAGATTTTTAAATTCTGTGATACTAACAAAAAAAATCAAATCCCTTCTTCCATCGTTCGTATAAAGCAAAAAAATTCAATCCCGAATTCTCATTCTTCCCCTTTTCTGCTTCTATTCTCTCTTCCCTTTCTCCCCACGTGAAAACTCCAAACCTGACCGACTCTTATGAACTCTTCACAATCGCTCCAAAAAAAAAATGTTCGGGTTTCTCAGAGGAGAAAAATTTCAAGGATTATTGACTCCCAAGGAAAAAAAAGTTGAGAAACTGGGAAAAAATTTAGCCCTTGACTTTCCAAGTAGAAGTCGAAACCGGGAACCGCAAGATGTCACTCGAGTCGATGGAGGGCTTTTCCAACAGCTGTTTCTTACTCTGGGTCAAAATGGTCGTAAATAATAAAAGCTGACTTGAGTCGGTGATGGGGGGAAAGTTGCGGGGGGGAGGGGGTGAAAGAGGAAAGTAAGGGTTTGGAAGTTGAGAGTGGAAGGGAAAAGCGAATGCTTTAAGAAGTAAAATTAGTATTAATTAGTGAGGGAGGTCTGTCATGGTTAAGTTTGAGAAAAAATTATATAGGCTTTTTAGAGGGTTGGGGGGGACAAAAATAAAACGGAACAGAACCGAACGGCACGTGTGTATAATATTTATAGAGAAATATGAAGCAAGTGGCTTGAAGTGCACCACTTCGACGGGCCGAGAGCCAACAAGTCGTATATATCACCATTTTTTCTTCCTTCAAAGTTACTGAACCGCTACTCTTCAGATGTTTTCGGCCTTTCAGAAGGAAAACCTTTTTGGAAAACACTTCTGCCCCTTCCCCCCTCTTGGCTTATTATAAGCATCACCTCCCCAACCTTATTATAAGCATCGAACTTGTCTCATTCCGGACGAATTTCCCGGGAAACTTCGATTCTCAATGACGTAGAAGAAAGCTTTTTGTCAGTTCGATTGAAGGTAAAATACTGCAGGTCAACCGCGAATGATATTTAAGTTTAGCATTTACACTGACATTATGATGTATTGTTCCCGCATCTCCTGTTCTTAATTCGGGATCACGAAGCAAACGATTCCCGCATGAAAATGCTTGACAGGGAAATGATGCAATGCTCAAGCAGGCAAGTACAATGCCCAGAAATAATATTTTTAACAAACACTGTTCGCGGTTGACGTATTTTATTTAAAAGTCCGCATCGAACACTGTAAACATATTTTTCCACAGCGAAGAAAACGCTTCGGGTCGAACATGTTTTTCTTCTGTAATGCATCTGACCGGAATGGATGAAGTCATTTTTTGAAAAATCCCGGAAAATAAAATTCCACCGATTCGGAACCACTTTTGGTTTGAATGAGTTTCATCAAAGGTTCGGAGACAAACCGTCTTAAAGCCCTGATTTTTAAAAAAAGGAAAACCGAGCGCCACTTTCCCAATTCGTGAGATTATCAAAATGGCTACCCACAGTGTAGTGACTTATTCTGAAGAAAAACCGAATCCGTCACTGCCAAATTCCGCTAATGTACTTGAAAAGGCCTCACTTTTAGTTTGCACCGGACGGCGGACAATTTTGTTGTTTTCCGCGACTCACTTTCATCTTTTCCCTTTCGGCATTAAAAAAAAATTTGGAAAAGAGAAAGGTCTGATTTGAAAATCGGTGATATATCGGGAAAAAGGAATTTCATTTCATCTTTTCGCCGTCTGCCCCAGGTTTGGAGATCGATTTTGACGTTTGCTCTCTTCAAATAAAGATTCGCTGGATTGGAAATCCATCTTGTTTTTCCACCTGCAGTCCAGAAAAGTACGCGCAAAACCCACCCGATTCTCCATTTTTAACCCCGTTCATTTTTCACGGCCTTCTGACTTTAAACCCTCTCCGTATTTTCCACCCGCCCTCACCCCTTGCACTGGAAAGGGTATCGCATTCGTTTCCAAAATAAAATTAATAATCAAAAGCATACAAAGCGTAGATTGTTGATTTATAAGTGAAGTGATAAGAAATTTAATTAACGAAACTCCCCAAAATGCGGATGAGATAATTTTTCGTAAACAAAAAGTTATGAATTTCCACCAATTCATTTATTAATTTCAAATAACTCCAAGGCATTTTCAAAATTTGAAAACTCATAAAAAAAACCAACATGCTCGACTTCTTATGAATGGACGGTAAAACAATTTTTCAACTTTAAAAAGCCACTACATCACATTAAATAAATATGAATAACTGCGATTTGAGAAGTTTATAAAATTTATGAAAACTCCAATTCATATACATGCATACATATATATGGTACTAATATGGATTTATAAAACTTTATGAAAACGAAAAATCATTTATAGAATGTTTCCACTGAAATAGTATTTACGTCAGTGGTTTCCAACCTGTGGGGCGCGAGACTGTTACAAGGGGGGGCGTGCAGCTGTTTTCAAAATATCATTTTCGAATACCAACCAAAAATATATTCTCTTTTTCTGTTCTGTTATATATATATTCTTCTAGTATATATATTCTGTATACATATTCTTTTGTAGCCCATTAACTAAGTTATAATATCAGTTGAGTCTAAGTTATATCAAATAGCAGTCAAAGTCAGGTTTCACACATCTGTGGAGGCAAAGTGTAGTTGTTTCAGGGCAAAAGTGGACCACTGTGCGAATAGCAGAACATAGTCAAAGAATGAAGGTATATTGGGCTTTGTGGTTGGCGGTTATGATAGGGTCGTTAGAGATAAATATAGTATAGGCTGTTGACATGAGCGTGGTCTATAGTTATTTTGTAGCCGAAACGATTAAATAAATTATAATATCAGTTGAGTATTTATGAAATTTGATTTTTATCGATATTCTTTTTTTGTTCTGTTTTATTTCTTATAATAAATATATTATATTTTACATAGCATTGTATATTATTTTGTAGCCCATTAAATAAATTATAACATCAGTTGAGTATTTATGAAATTTGATTTTTAGATAAATTAACGGGAGGCAACAATTTGTTTTTTCTAAAAGGGGGCGCCGGTACAAAAACGTTGGAAACCACTGATTTACGTTATATGTTTAAAAATACAGTCTAATCAGGGTTATCGAATGTCACTCCTATAACGTTTGAAAATTGTAGTGATTATTTATTAACTAATTGTCTCAAAGTTTGCGATGGGAGCAACGAACGAAATCATTCGCTCCAAATGGGGTTAAGTGCAGCTAAATTTAAAAAAAGTTCCCGAAAGATTTCAAAGTTAATTTTATCCCGAACTTGAATCGCGCCTCAACATTAATGCGGGCACTTAGGCCAAAATTCATTTAGACTCCCCAAAAGTTCTAAAAATCTTTATTTTCCGGGCTAATCAATGTCAAAATGATCATCATTTCCGGTGGCCCCCTTTCCCTCCCCCCCCTTCAAAACGAAATTTTCTTTTCATTTCCCGGGAAACTTAGTCCATTAAGTACGTTCCCGTGGGCCTCTGACTCATGGATAAAAAAACCGCGGTCGCCCCACCCGTGACCCCCACAAAAGCCGGCGGTAGAGGAAGAAAAGAGCATTTCGCGAAAGAGGACTGCGGACGGGGGGACGAGCAGAGAAATGTAGTCGGAAAAGGATCCGGGTGGAGGGAAAGGGAAAGTATCGGAGCGTGCGTTTTTCGGGGAACTTTCTGTCTGTCTCTTTCTCTCCGGCGGTGTGACCCAGTGGAGAGAGAAAGAGGGGGAGGGGTGAGGGAGAGAGAGAGAGAGAGAGAAAGCAGAAAAGAGAAAGAATCGGAAATCTGGTTCAGTAGAAAGTTGCGCTTTGGGGAAGCAGGTCGTTGATTCATCAATTTCAATTTTATTTCTGTTATTTTTTAAATAAATACTACGCCCATGTTTTATTTATTTGTAAATATATAAATAAATAAATATATCGGTGGTTCTGTGAAATTATATAACATCGAGGACTCGATTTTTTTTGGTGTTGGTGCAGTGATCAAACTCGTTGTTTACATCCTTCGCGGAATATATATATATATTTAATATTATGTAATGATAATAATAAATAAGTGAGGTTTCGGAGAATTTATTGGACCCTTCACCTTCAGCCGCTTTGGAAAGCTTCCACAGTATATCACACCAAGGTCTGTTTTAAGTTTCCCCATTTTTTAAATGCGAGTTTGCATCCCAATTTCCGGTTTGTTATTTCACAACACCTCCGAGGCATTTCTTCCGCGTTTCGAGAGCTTTGTTTTTGACGGCGTCAAAATACGAAACCCTTTTTAGGTTTTTCTTTATCTCTCCTCCATTGGCTTTATTTTTTTTTTTTTTTAATATTCAATTTCAATCGATCTCCCTTTGCATTGATCCATAAAACGGGGGGTCGAAATGACCCTCTTGAGCACGTTTAAACGAAAACTATAAATTTTTAATGCGATTTAATCGAACTTAATGACGAATGCGTAAGGATTAAAAACAAAGTTTTGTTTTCTGTTTCCACCTGATGCAGCGGTGAAGTTTTAAAACTGTTCTTCCCTGTTTATTTTTTTTAACGATGTGGAATGTGACTGTAGCGAAAAACAACTCTTCGAAGCTCACTCCGCGATTAATTCTTCAAATAACTGCTTACTTTTGTCAACACTGTGTTCTCGGTAATTTATCACACAATGCTCGGGGGATTTATATGTGTATGAAACTATATGAAGGCTGATGAGAAATATGTTTTGCTGGAAGAGCTGAAAACTAAGTTTTAAACAGTTTTCATTTCCCAGTCTTTTGTTTAAGGCCTTCTCCCCGGTTTTTGTTTGCTTTCTCCACTTCGACTCTTGCTGTTGCTGCACTGAATACTGCTTTAAATACATTGCACTATGACCATTGAGACGCTGCAGGTAAAGACTGACATTTGAAAACATACACAGTGTCAATCAAATGAATGTGAAAAAGCTTTACCGGGAAAACTATCACTGTTTTTCCCAAACTGAAAATAAAACAATCCCGAAAAAAGGGAATAATACAAAGTTTCAAAACTGAAGACTGGAAACCATTGGAACGACTGAATCATTTCGAAAATCAGAACCCTTTCCGAAAGCTAAATATACGTGGCGGGATTCATTTGTGTCTCCGGTTTTCAGAGATTTCCTGTAGGAAATGAAAACTAAAATAATGTTCCAATGAATAGGCTTTTGAATGAATTAATATCATGGCGATGTTTGCATTAACAAAATTATTCTTTAAAAAGAACTCGACAACTGACGAAAACTAAAATGAAAACAATACCTTTTTACCGGATCAACGGAACAAACTGTCAAAATGAAATTTTACGATAGAAACTGATTGGAAAATACATTTACGGGGCAGAGAATCGGGCCCAGAGGAAGAAGTTAAAAAGTGTGGGAACTGAGGAAAAGTGCATGAGAAATTTTCGCTCGAGTTCAATATGAAACCGAAACGTGGGTGTCCGGGCATCTCAAATTTCAAACAATTTATAGCGAAAACTCGACAAAGGGAAAGAAGAAGAAAAAGGGAGGGAAAAGAGGAAAAAGTAAATTAAAAATTAAAGGGAAACCGTGGCCACGTTGGGACTTTTGTTATTAACTCCTCCGGTGTCTAATTGCTGCGGTTTGCTGGGGTATTTTAACTGCTCAAAAGTTCCTGCAGTTCTCGGGGGTGATCGATTAAAGTTTATTAAGTGTCCCGTTTCTCCCCCTGAATGATTTCCTCGCATCCCCTACGAAAAGGATCCGGTTGAGCGGCGGAACGAGAACGGTGCCACTGAAAATACTATCATTTCCTCTTTATTTTCAGTTTATTTATTTTACTTTTTGTAATTGTATTTGAAAAACAATCTGGACTGTAGCCAAGACGTTTCGTGTTTAAAAGCGTTCCGTCGTCAGCGGTTTTAGTGGAAACAGCTGGAGGAAACGAACTTCACACCTTCGATACGAAAATTGGCCAAATGACTAACAAATCACGGGTCGATTGGTTTCACAATATTTGCTCTTCTCTGAATAACCGGAAGGTAGTAAAATGAAGGTGAAGCGCTTTGGGGAGGAAACAACCCCTATTATATCTCTGCGGTGAAGGTCAAGTTCGGGCTGGAGAGCTGGATTTTCAGGGAACCGTGGGGGGTTCCTCAGGAAACCAGCAAAATGCCCTCTGCTCGTTTCTTTTCACAATGATGCAGTAACACATTCTGTCTTCTAAAGACTTTTCGTCCTTGAAATTGTTATTTTCCAAAGCATTCGAGTTTTTTTTGCATTTTGCTGAGACTTCCTGCAGTCAGTGAAGCGCCACTGACAACGGCTTATGTCGTTACGGTCAGAAATTTATGGAAGATTTTTCGCGTTTATCTGTTTTGATCTGACTGCTCGAGCGTTCCATTTCCGCCTCCAAATCTCTCGGGGGAATGGATGTCAGTGGGTCAAAAGAACAGTTCCATTGAAACTCGAGCCAAAGTCGGGGAAATGTAATCCCGGGAATGAATTTTCCTTCGAGATCGACCTTTACTGATTGCTCGAAAACAGAATTCGTTAAGACTTCTTAATAAATTACATTATTTGTGCTAAAGAATGATTATTTACTGCTATATTGACTTTTTTACTGCACTATTACTCACTACCGTAAGGATTGAACTTTTAAAAACGTCCATTCGTATATCATTCGCTTTCGAGAAGTCACAGTTTTCGTAAAGTTTTGCGCGGTGTTCTGTTTATTCGTTTCTCGTTTAACGAACAATTTGTGAAGTGTTGAAACTCAAAAGTTCGGACGATTCGGCTGTCATATCTCCGCGCAATTTCAAATCAATACCTTAATCTTTTGGGAAAACCCCCGCGCTAAAATTTAACTACAAGGTAAACTGTCATCTCCCCAAAGGCATTACTCTTATCCGAGTCGCAAAGAAAAAATTCTCTCTCTTCAACAATGGAATTTCGCCGGGGGCTCCGTGTCACGGAGTGGGAGAAGGAAGAAAAGAATAAGTTCCTAGAGAAAGAAGAGGAAGGAAAAACATTAACAAAGATGAGCGGACATTTCATTGTTCTTAGGAAGGCGTTAGAGGAAAGGAGAGATGGCGTGCGGTGAGAGAAAGAGAGAGAGAGAGAGAGAGAGAACTGAAAGGAAAATATTGTATTAAATGCAATTTCTTTAGTTTTGAATTTCACAAAAGAAAGGCGCCTTCCCGACTAATTAAATTAAGACATTGACGTTTTATCCATTACGCCTTTTGTTTGCAATTTTTCTTTCTTCAATTAGAATTCGTACGAAATTTACATTTGACAACAAAAGCGAACCTTAGGCGCGACCTTATTACAGGAATTACTCCCGAGTTCTTCCTCTCAGCCTTTAATTTCACGGCCTTAGGACATTTTCCCCGAAGCGAAGGGAGAAAAAAAGGCAGACAGGTCGAGTCTGTCGCCGACATAACACCAAATGCGTTCATCTCTCCCCAACTTAATTAGGCTTGAGCCTGCTCCATGGCAGCAAACGCCAAAATAAAAAAAACAAAAAAAACGAAAAACCTCCAAATCCAATCGCCATTTTGTTGAAACGAATAAATCAAAATTCAAAGTAATTTAAAACGTTGAATCACTTTTTAAAGCTTTCCCCGCAAACCTCAACCGACCTCCTACCCCCGGGGAGAAACTCAAAATAATAATAATAAAAAAAAAAAACGCTTCGACAACAGCAAACCCAATTTTTTTATTTGTTTATAAAAAAAAAATTCAAAATGTTAATAACTTCACGGGCGTTCGTAAATTTTTGTTTTATTGCTGATCACATTAGGCCATAAATCACGCTCGCGTACTCTTAATTCGTTGCCGTTAAATCATTTTCGTTTAAACGAAACCGAAACCGAATTTTTTTTTCGCCGGAATTCCGACAGAAAAAAAAACCATTTTTTTCCCGAGCTTTCGGAGGAATCCCTGCCCCCCAAGAAAATCACATGAAAACGTCACCGAATTTCTTCATTGTTTAAATTACACTGAAAGCAATCGGTGGGAATCACATCCGGGGGGAATAATTTTTTGGGAAATTTGCCAGAGACACATAAGACAAGGTCGCCGAATAAATGAAACAAGGAGAAAACCACAAAAAGCTTTTATTCTCGGAAAAAATAATGCCCCGTCGAAGAATATTGGTGTGAAACGTTTCGAAACAAAAATAATATTTCCTCTCAAAAATTGATTTTCTTTGCCGATTTGTGAATTTAAACCGAAACAATCACTTACGATTGTGATGCAAAATTTTTAATTTTGCTCTAAAATTCATTAGCGTTTGCTTTCCCCAAAAATTTTCAAAACTGCCAAACAAAACTCTTGACGAGATTAGATGAGAATCGGATATTCCCGAATACTTTGTACGAAGATTTAGCCTACGAATCTATTTATAGTGACTGCAGTGATTGGTCTTTGAGTCACTTGTCGCATTCTTAAGCTTTTTAACAGAATTTTATTGCGGTGGAAGTGTTTCCACATGTGTGCATTTTTTAACCGTAGCGAAAAAATGAAGCGAAGGACTGATACACCATATTAAAACCTTTTCCACGGAGACAAAATATCGAATCTTTAAATAGAATATAGGACCGAATACAGTACAATCATTCAAAAGGATAACTTAATTAGTCAGTAAAGGCGCGTGCAAAACATACAGTAACATGAATATACAGTATACATTAATAAATCCCCAATTTGAATCCATTTAAAATTATGGAAGATACAATAAAAGAAGCGGAAGAAAAATCTTACTCGCAAATCAGATTCACTGTATCATTATGGCAATCATATTTGTTTCGAAATTTCAAAAATGACATTTATTAATAATCCGAAAGCTCAAATTGTTGACGATACTTTGTTAAGTTTTCCAACTCCGGGTCTTGGCCGGTTCCTGAAGGAATTCCCTTTACAAAAATTACTTCAACCGTCTTCTCCATATCTCATACTTCATCATCCATCATTCTTCCTCTTCCGCAACGCTGATGGTGGATTAAGTTGTCGGCCCATCTGTACTTACGTCAACCTCCATTTTGTTTTTTGGCAGTTTAACTTATCGTTTGCCCCCCCCGTGACAAAGACTTGACAAATTCCTGATTTTCCGCTTCTTTAGAAAACAAAGTCTTTCCCCGCAGATTCATGTATAATTCAAAAAGCATTTCAACCCTGTGATGCGATGACAATACCCCCTTTCATTTTAATTTTTCTGTTATATTCCTCCGTTACCTCAATTCTCTTGGGTTAAATAATTAATTACTAAAAATTAAGAATAATTCAGGAGAAATATATAATTATTTCAAAGGGGAAAGAAAGAAGAAAATCCCGGGACGAATTTTCCCGACATTTTAATTAATTTCTTTGGCCGCTTCCGGTTGGGAATTCCTTCAGAATTAAATTTCTAATAAAAACTAATGAAAATTTATTTTTATGCTTTAAGCATAGGGCGTTCACTCTTCTCTGCTTATTTTTTTTTTTTTTTTTACGTTGGGGAATCAAATTCCAGGAAATAATATTTAAGCTGAAAATGGAAGATGAAGCGAATTAATGCTTTTCTTCGGGAAATAACCAAACATTGGGGAGGGAGACAGGGTTATTTTGAAAACTATGTTTGGGAATGGGAATCGTTCAAATTAATAAACCACGCAGCTGAACTGCTGGATTTACAACACTTTTTATAAAGTTCTAATCGATGAAAACTAATTAAAAAAAAAAAGATGGAAATCTCGATTCATATTTAATTATACAGTAATTATAATAATTCGGTGCTCAGTTATATCTGAATACTGACGCTGAATGCGATAAAATAGAACTATTTCTCAACTGAAAGAGATTAAGAAGTTCCATTTAACGCTTACAAAGAGAAATTGCCGTGAGATTTTTTTTTTAAAAAAAAAAAAGGTTTCTCATTTGAGCTTGGAAAATGTCAAAAAAATAAGGAAGATGGCAGAAATTTTCATATCCGCTCGAGAGTGGTTCAACTTTCAAAAATTCCTCCCCCGAATTCAGCTGAGAGTTTTCACCACGGACAACACAAAGGAAATTGTCCGAGTTGTTTCTTAAGAAAACCATTTTCTGAAAGTAGTTTCCAACATTCAAATTCAGGAAATTATTACCTCTTCAAGATAAAAAAAAATCCAACAAAAAAAAAAGTTAAACACCCATTACTTCCCTCAAAAAATCTCTTGACTTAAAATAGAATATTTTAGTAGGGAAAAAGCAGCCGTAATTATCTCTATTTTTTTTGGGTGGGGGGAGGGAGGGGGGGGCGCTCTCTCAAAAGCGGAAAAAATGTATTCAGGAAAAATCCGGGCTAACAACAAGATAATGCGTTTGCATTAGAGAGCTTTACATTGTGACGTCTTCGCAGAAACCGAAATACAAACAAAACAAGGGGAAGACGAAGAAATCCTTTTTGAAATCCACCCCCCCCACCCTTCCGCCATTTTCTCACTTCTATCTAGGTTTTCCTTACTTCTCCCAAAATCCACACCGTTTATGTTACTTACTTACTTACTGACTGACACTTCAATTACTTTACTCTCGCCTTTTTCAGCTCCGAGGGAAGGAGAGAAACAATGGGCGAGGATGTTTGTAACCAGTTCGCGGGCGGGGGGAGGGGGGGGGGGTGATTTTTAATTTCGCGGATCAATTTTCGCCACAGTTAGTCCATTCAGTTTTGTTTTGTTTTCAATTCTTAAAAAAAGGGGGGTCAGAAATTAAATTTTTTACACCAGTGATACCCAACCTACGGCCCGCGGGCCATGTCCAGCCCTTGCGTTATTTAATTTCTATGACATTTATTTTTTTTACTTTCAAGTTATTAATTTCAGTTTTATACATTTTAACATTAAAACATTTTAGTATTAAAATTGTGTAAAAATTACGCTGTAAAAATGTGTATGATTCCCTCAGAAATTATGTAAATTATGTATATTGGATTGTATTTTGTAACAGTGTCTCAATGTAACTGTATAATTTACCCCCTAATGTGCGAAATAGGGAAAATATATTATATTATTATTATTAAATTCTTTCGAATTCTTTCTTGTAACTCTCAACCTTTATAATTTTGTTGGGAATTTTGTAACTTTTTATTTTGTAATTTTGTAATCCTCAAACTATTTAAATTATCTGGCCTTTAATGCCGTATTTAACAAATATATTATTAAATTCTTTCTTACCTTATTATGCTTGTAATTTTGTTAAAATTGTGTAAAAATTACAATACTATTTTTAACCGATAAAAAATGTGTATGATTCCCTCAGAAATTTGTAAATTATGTATTTTGGGTTGTATTTTGTAACAGTGTCTCAATGTAATTGTATAATTTACACCCTAATATGTGAAATAGGGAAAATATATTATTATTATTAAATTCTTTCTTAGCTTTCGGAAAATAGACTAATTTTATGTTGTGGCCCGCGAAATTACATATTATCAAAGGTTGGGCGTCACTGTTTCACACCATTGGTATTTATCGCATTTCATTGCGTCTTTTCGGATAAAATTATTGATTAAATACGACCGGGGAACGACTCAAAGATTATTTAGAATACAACTACAGCTTTGAGATCCTGGGCTTTGACTTTTGATTCACCAATCTTATGCTTCTGATTACAGTTTACTACTTAAATATTGAATTCTACTTACCCAATGCATTCCCATTTCGGAAAGCCATCCCTTTTCGGGATTATCTCCCACGTCTGCGAACTATACTGTGCGATCTCCGTATTTATCTCCGTCACTCTTCAGTTAATTATTTCCCTGAAAAAAAATTATAAAATTAGGACGCTTTATAAATTCAACCGTCTGTAATTGGTTTTTCCGATTCGCAAATTTAACAAAAAAACGAAGTTTCAATTGACATTGGAGCGCCGGTTAAAGCGCAACTTGTGCATTAAACATGTAACCCATCTTTAATGTAATTACTTCATTCTTTTTCCCGTTGCCATAAAAACAGTTTCCAAGTATAATTCGCTTTTTAAAGGTCGGACTTTTCCCCCGTGCACGCTGCTGCGAAACAGTTTCTGCTTTCCCATGGGGTTAATATGTAAAGCAAACCTTGCGTGACTCAACACGAACTGCGGTAACGGCGAAAAGTTATCGTCAACTTTTAATCAAACCTAACCTGAAAATCCTCCTAAACGAGAAAACCGGAGAGGAGGCGCGAGCAATAAAAGCAAACACAAAAAAATTCACAAATTTATGGTACTAAAAACCCGAAAACAATACTAAAGATGGAAGGGAATGAGAAGATTAACTCCGGAAAGGGAAGCACAGTGAGAGATGCGACGGGGAGGGATGAAACCAGAAAAGGAAAATGTTCCTTATTTTCAATCCGCTCTTCTGGATTGCTTTAGACCTAATTCCATCTTATCTTCCTTTCCCTCTTACTCCTCTTATTTTTTTAGCCTGTAGAAAATTCATCCGGCTGATACTGAGCAAGAGAGAGAGAGCGAGTGAGTGAGGGGGAGGGGAGGACAGGGAGAGTGGTGATGGGGTAGGAGTAAATTCTGAAAAGAAAAAAATCCTTATTTTCTCTCCCTCATAAACAAATTCCTCGTAATTTAATCTTATTGTTAAGCCCGAAGAAGCGTGGGGGAGGGGGGCGGCAAGAGACGAATGGGAAAAAGAGAGAGTAATTTAACTCAAAAATTTTTTTCTAAATAATTCTTTCTTCAACGCTCCTCTCAATGACTCTCCCTCTCATTCTTTTCGGCGGGGGAGGGGGTAGGGGGCGGGGGGTTGTGAAATATGTGAGCTATAGAGGGAAAAAATGAAATTCGCAGAGAGATTAAAAAGCCGATATTTCTGTTTCTGAACATCCCATGATTCTAATTTAAAACCGGTTTATAAAAGCAAACAGGGAGAGATGAGGGGGGGAAAGGGGGGAGGGGGGAGGGGGAAGAATAGCACGCAAATATCAACAAGTTGCCGTTTGAGACTTATGAGTTGAACTTGAGACATCCATTCTTTCCCAAAAAGAGAGTGTTTTGTGCACATGGAGTCACTCCTTTATGGTAGATAATATTTAAAAATGAAGATATTGAGAAGATTTAAATACAAAAAAAAAATATTGCAGAGACCTTTTTCTATCGTATTTAGCATTCATTTGTTTTGGAGAAAAAATGAGGACTTTACGTACGCAGAGACGTTTCTGGATTTAAAGAGTAAATGCCTGCAAAAAAGTTGGTCCGCACATGAAGCGAACTAACTCCCTCCCTCCCCCAATCCCCAACTCTTTCTCGATAAAAAGCTATTCCGAAACAGCAACAATTATTTCCAGATAAAAAGTTTTGATTTATCCCCTCTCCCCTATCCTCCCCAACCTTTCCGCCCCCTCACGGCAGTCTGTTTTTGTGTGAATGTGGCGGAGGAAGCGGAGAATGCGGAAATAAAACCTACTTTCGCCTTTACTTTTTCCCCTGAAAATTTTTTTTTATTTATTTATTTTATTTCACGTTTTTTTTCTCAGCTGGAAAATTAAAATCTTTGAAGGCAATTATGATTTCTGGAGAAATGGAAAGCGAAAAGTGGGATGGGAGAGTCATTTTTTATGATTTTGCATTTTTACTTTTTTTTTTGTTTTTATTTTCTGATTAAAGTCGGTGAAAGCCTTTCATTATTTTAACTGAAAAAGGTTCTCTTTTTTTTTTACTATATGATTTTTCTTCAGTGGCAAATCCAGGTAATTTTTAATGGAAATTGGGTGGGTAATTTTCAGAAATTCGCTTTTAATGGAAATTACCCAAAGCCTAATTTTTTAATTTACTCTTTTCGAAAGACATTTTCCGAGGCAGCTTGAATCTTTAGTGGGAACGCCACGCTACAATGATCAAAAAACAATTTGGTTAAAAACCTCTTCGCAGATAAAAGGAGGGTAATACTGATGCTATATTAACGCTCCTTAAGATTTATGTGACAGTCAATGAGCAAAAATTATAATTAAATCATAACCATCAAGAAAATTATTAACTCTAAAACGTTAAGTATTCGAACACCAGTTGAAGCAAACTTTAAATTCTCAAAAAACCTTAATTTTTAAATAAAAAAGTTTAAATGTATCCATTACTTCTTAAAAACAAAAAATAAAAAACGGTTTTTTTTTGATATTTCGATGGTGGTTTCTTTCGCCATTGCATTGTTTTCTCGAACATTTCCCTTCCCACTTTTTTTAAATTGAAATCTACCGAAATAATTGCCCCCAAAACCTGAAACTGCACATCTGAGTATGATGGATGACAGTAAAATTTAGGGGAGTGACGGGAGATAAGGATGTTGAGGGACGGGAAATGCATTTGTGAGGTTACCAAAGGATTATCATGTTCTATTTATATTCGCATCGCTTCTCGTTCCGTTTTATAAGGTACAGTTTTAGTTATTTGCTTTTTCATAAATTCGTTTTCTCGTTTTTTTTTACGAAATAAGCACGCGAAATACCGATTCTACTCTGTTGAGTAGTTTCTGATTCGACAGACCGACTGCAGGACTCACATTTTATTATGCCGTCAATTTGGTTCACTTGCTTTAAAAACAGGTGCACTTAATGAGAGAAATGCTTTGATGAGGATAATTAACGACCGAAAACTTGATGTTATCATAAAGCCCGTCTTCGATAGTTTGTGTATACTGTAAATCAACTTCTTGTATTTACATAATGTATAACGCCTATGTGTTTATAATTTTCCAATGCTAAGGCATTTCCGAGGCAAATCAATAAACATTTCGGATTATGTTCCCTCCATTTTGTTCGATGATTAGAGAATAATTGGAGTTTGCGAGGGCTTAGATATGACCTCTCCGAAATTTAATTACTGGTCACGTAACGACAGTTGCGAATGGTTGCATTGAATTTGGTTGCTTGAATTGCTATCATTCGATTAGTAATGATTTTTATAAAAGAAAACAACCAATCATTATTATTCGAAGGCCAATCTTAATATATTCCGATGATTGTTTTCTTCCTACACTAATTCATTTTAAAGAAATATTATTTTTAATGTTTAGCTAACCGACTTTATTTATCAACTGGCAAACAACACTTGTTTTCTTTCTTTCTTTTTTTAAATTTATACACTTATTAACTAAAATCGCGAAGTTCGTGGGCAACTGTTTGTTTTTATATTGGCTGAATTAACTAACAGCAGATGGCGAGTTCATTGACAGTATTCGCAAAAGCAATTGATACTGTTTTAGTAAGCTTTTAGTGCTCCGCAGGAGTGCCAAAGATGTCTCTTACTCCGATGCGGGGAAGCACTTATCTTAACACAAATGGCAAACAACACATAAGTTTACTTAACTGTAAACTGAATGACTGTGAAATGAATAAACTGAAATGAAAACCCCAACTCTGAATTGACAATCAACTGTTGACTGAATTAACTAACTAACTAACTGTGCCGAACTAAATAACGAACTCGAGTGAACTCCATTGAAACTAAAAAAACCCAAAACTCACAATTTACAGCTTTCTGTAAGGAATGAGGCATCGTTAACTAATTATATTCTCAAAAATTTTAATCATTTTTAAAATTTGTCCTTGGAAAATATTAAATGATCAGCCATTAAATTTTTCAAATTTTCTGTTTTGACAAACTTTAAAAAGGAAAGTAAGGGTGGAAAGAGGTTCAATGAATACATTTGTTCCGTCGCCTTCTTTAAAACTGCCATTTCCACGAGACTTTTCCAACCATCCCCAATTTAAAGTTATCGCAACCTTTCTCCAAGTTTTAATTGACTTACTTTTCCTTCGCACTTTATATATTATACAGTAGAGTTATACAATTACCAAATTAAATATTAATAGGAAAATCACTTTACCTGTGGAAGCCGGAAGGAAGTTCATGATTTGAAGAAAGTGACAAAGGTTTGCTCAGTTTCTCTCTCTCTCTCCATTTCGGAATTTGTGCATTTTTAATAAAGTCCCCAATTCGAATGGTGCTCCTTCTCTTTCTTTTGTCCAAGAAATCATTAAGACCGTTATTTTTGGCTTCGATATCCAATAATTAGTAACTGCCAAGACATAAATCACCCAAGAGAAATGTGAAAAGTGAAACGTCTTTAAAATGTGTTCGACCATGGCTGTGTTCGACTGCGAGATATTGCCTAAAAATAAAATAAGTTTCAAAATCTCCCGAGAATTAAATTATGGAAATTCTTGCCAGAGAAGAAAATCTTAATACTGTCTTTTCATTATTTTCACCATTTATAATATGTAGATTTTATAAAACACCCCTCAAAAATCTAATTATAAAATCCGCCAACAAAATCACATTATTTAGAAACGGTTAACTATGTATTGTCTATATATCAATTATTTTTAATAAAATATAGATTTAAAATTCTAATTAACAGTTCATAAAGAGAAGAATCGATTTTGAAAGAATTAACCACGTGGATAATCGTAGCCGTAATTTAAGACATTTCTCGAAAAAAACATAGATTTAAGAAAACATGCAAAAGTCTACTTTCCATTAAACGTTTCAGGCAAAACCATTAATTCAACAATAAACGTCAGTCGACGTCCCTTTCATACAACTTTTTAATTTTCTTTTTTTTCACGTTTCAATGAAATAAAGAACGACAATATAACTTCAAAGAAAAATTATTACCGGAAAAATATAAAAATGACATAAATGAAAAAATCTTTGAGGAAATAAGTTAAGTAAATGTATTCGAATCGTTTTTAAACTGAGTAGAAAGCTGAAGAAATGTTTTAAAGGAAATGAATGAGATGAAAGTTTTTAAGATTTTCACTAAAACTATTAATTAGGAATTATAAATGTGGCAAAAAATATTTCTTTAAATGTACTAACATGTATAAAATAATCCATCCTTCTTCAGTCTTTCACTTTTATGTCCTTTACCACCAATTGGTAGTGTAAAGTGTAAAAATTAAAATTATAATGTGAAGTCAAATGTAACTATTAAAAACAAGTGTAAACTTGATTTTCTTACTAAAACAAATTTTCAACCAAAAATAATTTCTGATTAAAAATAGTTTCTGTAGGAAATTTAAGGCTTAACTTAAGGTGCAAAGGCATCAAGTCAAATCCTGACTTTGGTTGTATTGATTCTTGTTAAATTAGTTTAATAAAAGCAGATAACATTCAATTGTTTCTTACTTTTGATTTTCATATTTAAAAAAAATTCATTTTCTACAGTTTCTAAATGCAATTTCAGATCAAAAAACTTCATGCAAACTAATACTCCATTAATAAAAATTTGGAAATCCTTAAATTATAGTAATTATTCAAACACTTACCCTTCATCATTGCATCCATTGTGAGTAATGGTTTAAAATAACTTCCAATTCCTCCCTCAAAAATGTACAAGCCAAATGATACAATATACAGCAAAAATGTTCCAGTCTTATGGAAAATTCATAAAACTTTATCAAAAGGGTTTACAATGTCTTTTGGAGGATAAACCATGTTTGTCACAGGTTGCAAACAAGGAACAACCTTCACTCTAAAACCATATGGCAGAAACTTGATAATAAATTCATAGAAATCCATTGTGGTTTCAATAAGCCCTGCTCTGGCCATTTCTTTTTTTAAATTTTGTATGAGTCTCTTCTGATAAGTTTTCCTTCTGGTGACCTTTTTAACTGTGTCACATATTAACGACACTAAGTTTTCTGACTCAACCACTGTGTCAATTCCATATTTGGGTTCTAATTTTTTTTTAACAAATGCATACAACTGTTTAGATACAAATGATGCTGGTCTTAAAAGTTTTGGAGGTTTATATTTGACTTCAATGTTTTCATTTGCACAAGCTGTGTTTTCATTATTTACTTTTGCCTTCTTTTTAAAGGAATCTACTTTTTTAGGCGATTCAAATTGTGTTTTTGACAGAAGCTTCTCAGATTTTTTTGCTGCTTTCTCAATTACTTCATTAATTTTCTCTTCCCAAACTGTCCTGGGATTAGTTTCTATCACTGGAGAATTAGAAACTACCTGTTTTTCTTTGGTTCCAGAGAGGTTTGCATTAAGGGAAGGAATTCTGGGCGGGGGCATTTCTTCCTCTGATTGATCTGACATCCAGTTATTAAGATTATCATCATTGATTGATGATTCCTCAAGATAAGAAGTATTGCTGGTAATTTTTGAAGGACTTCTGTCATGACTTGTGTTTGATATTTGATTTGGTTCACTGAGAAGACCTAAACTTTCTGTACTTATATTACTTCTCTGTTCAGTTAATGACATCATTGTACATTCATTCACTGATTTTTTCTTCTTGAATGGATCTGTTTTAGTTTCAAAAATAGTTACATTTGTAGTGTCATTCATTTCTGAATTACCTGTGGTTATGTCATTTTCAGGAGGTTTACTGATTCTCTTTTCACCTGTGGCTGTTACATTTGTTTCATTGAACGAAACATTAAAAAAATCAACCAAGGATTTGTTCTGCTTAGCAAATAACCCTTGGGGTTTAGAAAAAGTCACAGATTGCTCAGACTCATTAACAAGACTTTCACCAGGACTAACATTAAAAGACTGCTGAATTGACTTTCGAGATTTTTTAAAAAGAGGTGCTTTACTTGCTCCGACTGAAGTCGTCTCCAAAACCAAGTCAGATTTATTGCTTGGTGAATTTCTAACTGAATCTTCCATTGATACTTCAAAGGCCTGATAGAAATCTTTTGGCTTACTAAAGACAGCCTTAGCGGAGTTATCCGAGACGCCGGATTCCGAACTTGAATTTAACGACTTTTCCATGCCGCCTTTAAAGTATGCACAAATTCTGAAAATTAACACGTTTTTAGTGTTCATAAATAAACGCCATTACGAAATAATTAATAATCCATAATAATCCCTCTGATTTATTTAAAATTTTATGACTTACCTAATAATAAGCTTGTAATTAAATGAAGAAGAAACAGACAAACCGTTTAACCAAACGCTCGTCAATTATTGCATGACGCATTCTGGCGGGAATAGTGTTGCCAACCTTAGAAAAATGATAAATTCTCATACTTGAGTCAAAGGAATCGGAATGAAATATTCTCAATTACATTTTTTTAATTGTCTCTTCGTTATTTATTAAAAATATGACAACTTATTTATATTTTATCAGTTAACAAACATCTGCCAAGTAAGTACAATCAAAAATTATGATTGTTTTTTGATTATAAACTAAAATGATTGTTATTTACTCTATGCTTTTTAAGTAATCTATGCTCTTTTTGAATTGAGTGCAAACTGTTCTGCACCAAGGAATTGTAACAGTTTTTACAGTTTTTTTATTTAACTCCCAAAATTTTTTTTCTGTGTCAATATTTTTCTTAAATGTCAGATAGTGGTTGTTGTAAGTCCGATTTTTTCATTAATTATTTATATCTTTTAATGCTTAAAAGTGAAAAAGAAATGATACTCTTTTGTGCGCGCCGTTATTTTATTTTAAAGTTCCCTGCTGCATCTTTTAAAAAGGATACGTAAGGAAATGGTTTTTATATTTCCCTTTTTTTTCGAGTTTATGCTGAAAGTAATTTGATTGTAAATATAGAGCAGTGCATTTCAATTTACTTTTCCACTTTGGTGAAAACCCTTAAAAAAATCATTCCACTCCAAAATAATATTTGAAAGATCGGCTTTGATAAACTATTTTTACCACAAACATAATCAACCCTAAACCACAATTTGACAGTGCTTTATCTCTTATCACAACCTGTGCGGAATCATTTGTGACCTGCAGAGGTCTATTTCCAATTGTTTTTGTGCTGTTGTGAAACTTTAGTCAGCTTCCATAAAATTCTCGATTAATTTTTTACTAATGAAAGTAATTTTTAATGATGAAAAGAATCTATAAATTAGTATTTCCAACGCAAATTGGGAGGTAAGTCTCTTAAAATTGTATTATGAGCTGTGATTTTGACCTGCATTAGAGGATACAACAGGGAAGACCGTTTCCTCTTCAACGTCTTATGCTTAAGACAAAGCTCATTTCCAATTAATAGTTTTGCTGAAGGGCTCTCAATCGCCTTAGGCTTAACATCAGATCATAACAAAATTTTTTTTTATTTTAAAAATCTTCCAAAGCACTGCGAGCCTAAAGTCAAAAGGTAGAGGATCATACATAATAAATTAATTATATATATATAAAAATAACAGAATAAAAATTTCTAGGCAGACTTGGAATTTTCTCGTTGAAAATACCGAGTCTATTTCTTTTCTTATTTATCGAAACCTTCCTTCAAGCGATTCTCCCCCTCATTATCAACACTCATTCCTTTCCTCTCTTTGAAACCCTTTTGAAAGCGGAAAAAGCTGCCTTTTGCTTCCACATCACGCCTTTATGTTTTATTTGTCTGCTTTTGATGCTGAGGTATTAGTCTCAGTTCAGCCGGCTTTTCCCTTAGTCAATTTCATTTTCGGCTTCAATTTATTGTCCCTCTTAGTAAGGAAAGGCGATTGACTTTCTCCGGGTGAAAATGAAAAAAAAAAAATTTTTTCCTCTCCCTAATTCGAATTTTGATAAAACAATCGCTGGCTGTCTTCCCCAGAAATTTATTGCACAATGATCGATTTAATTCTTCATCTCGAGATCTTTCCGCCATTTTTTTTTCCTTTTCTTCTCAGATTGATAAATGAATTCTATATAAAATGGAACCGGTTGGAATAAAAACGAATATTTTTTTATGCTTTTACGTACGAAATGTACCACCAAGTGGGTAAAATTCAACTTTCGTACACGAAAACCTCAGAAATCGGTGTAAGTTATTTTTTACGGTCCCGACCTAAGTTAATTCAGTGTTTTCCTTTCTCCATCTTTGTTCGCGGAAAACCCTTTTTCGATTTCATAAGGCAAGCGTAAGATAAAGCGTGACGTCAAATGTTTTTCCTCGATGACGTCACGGAGGAAGCTTTCTAAAAAACTTATTTTCATTGTTTAGCTAAAGGATTGGAGGAATTTCAATGGAGTTTCTTTTCCCTCTCCCCATTGCTTTTCATTTTTGGTAATTGGTATCTTCTGCGTCTGACTGACCCCCGCCCCCAATTAAATGTCGGTTTGTCTGCTTCGTTGCCAGTATTTACATTTATGTCCGCCTTTATCTCAAGCTTTTCTCCTTTTTCCATGTCAGTTTTTGTTTTAAGTCCTCGTCTGCCTGCCAGAAAAAAAGACATGACAACTGTTTGTTTTTCGATTCTTTTATGCGGAGTTTCATTTCTTATGCTTTCGAGTTGGCTGGTTCCTTCGTGTGTGTGTGCTCCCCTCTCCCCTTTGAAAACTGCTTATTGTAGTTTCCTACCAAAAAGGTTATAGGTTAAGTTAGATTTTTTTAGATTAAGGTTAACTAAAATTAGGTTAAGGGTCACAGAGGACTGTATGCTTCCATATGTAAAGTCTATTTTGATTTCGTTTTTTCCAACGAATAAAATGGAAGTAATTATTATGGAATTGTTATTTGTATATCTTTCGAGCTAAAATGTATATTAATAGTTAAAGATGCCGGTAATTAACTAATTAAATTGTGAATTGAAATTAAAAAAAATCTTTATATTTATTTAGTTTGATTATTATTTACGAAGAGCACAATGAAATAACAATGGTCAGCAATGAGTTTCAAATGGTCAGAATGAAATGTCAGTGGAAGGAGAGTCAGCAAACGTTTGATAAAAGGACTGAGAGAGATTGTTTAAACCCTCGCACCCATATCACGACACTGTTTCTCTTTATTTTATTGTAGGAACAGCGATTTGGGGAAAGGTAAAGGTAAAGCGCTTTTTTCAATGACCATCAAAATATCTTCTCTCTTTTGAGTAAGTGGTTTCGGGACCCACTCACGGATTCCACACTTGTAGGGCTTGAAAAGAAACAATAAAAAGAGATTTTTCCACGAAGGGCGGGAGTTGGGCATTGGCATCCTGCCTGGAATTCAAGGAATGTAATTACGGATCAAATATTCCGGGAAACTCACAACCGGAATTAATCGGAGGGAAATGCAGACAGGATTTTATTAAAAGCTGTGCAAGATTCTCTGAGAAACTAATAAGATTACTCCAAAATTTATTTCGCATTAGACAACCAGACAGTTGAATAACTAGAATCTGGGACAAGGAAAGAGGAGAAGAAGAGAGAAATGCACATTTCCAAAGGAAAGAGCTCAAAAGCAGACACCGGGAATTTCTTTGCTTTAGCAAAGGTGAAATCGTTAGCGAAAAAGGCGAAAAAGCAAACAAGAAAACTAATTTATTCATTTGTTTATGAATTTGATTATTTATTTGCATATAAAGAATTACTCACACTGCCTTTCAGTGAATGTTTTTTTTACAAATTTTATTTTATGTAATTTTATTTAAGGAAAGAAGATTAGATGAAAAAGGAGCAAAATGTACTTTCGCAATTTGGAGAAAAATATTTAGACAGGAAGAGAGAGAGAGAGAGAGAGATTGACTGATAAAATTGGCAGATATTCCAAATAAGAGAACAGATTTTATTCATTGCATAATATTCAGCGAAAACCAAACAATTGCAGGAGAGCTCCAAAACTTCAAGAAAAATGGACTTAAAAACTCATTTATTAAGCCAAAGTTAGTTCTGACTGAATGGGGAAATACAAAGAGGGAAAACTGAAAACTCAAAAGGTACAGGAATGAAAAAATGAAAAGAGAAAACAAAAGTAAGCGGACATTATAAAAAAATGACACCTGTAAAATAAAAACCGGAAATGAAGACGCCGAGGTTTTCGGAACGGGATACAGATGCCCGAGTCATTCGAGCGAAAAATATGGTTGTAAACCGAAAGAAAAAAATTTTTTGTGCTTATCCAGCAAAGTTTTTATTTCATTTTCGGCGGAGTATTATAGTTGAAATTTTCGGGAAAAAAGTTTAATACATTTCTGAGAGTTTTCTTTGAGATATTAACGGAAAAACTGGAAAGACAATAACCTCAATTCGGTGACATAGATGTCATATACAGAGAATTCCAATAAGAAAGGACGGATATCATAAAACTATTCATAAACAAAATTCTTTACTGTTCTCTTTTGTCGTTATTAATATTAACTCTTATTTAATTTTCACTTTAATCGAAAAATATATTATATCAGTGACGCCCAACCTAAGGCCCGCGGGCCATTTCCGGCCCGTGAAGGTGTTGCATTTGGCCCGCTCTTTTATTCCTAAATTCACATACAATTTTAATTTTTAAATAAGTCATTTTGACTGCACGCTAATATTAGAATAACTTTAATTTTGAATTCTTTCTTACCTTTCGGCAAAATTTTAAATTTACGGTTACGCTTTCGAATCCATTCGGTCATATAAGTCGAAAGGACTGCTTTCATAAAATGTTGTAAAAAGGTAAAGCCGGAAAAAAGAGCCAAAGGTAATAGTCGTGAGAAGAAAATGAGAAGAAAGAGAAAAGGAAGAAAATGAGAAAAAGAGAAAATGAGAAAAAGAGAAAATGAGAAAATGAGAAAAAGAGAAAATGAGAAAAAGAGAAAAAGAGAAAAAGAGAAAATGAGAAGAAAGGGAAAGAGAGAAAAAGAAAAGAGGAGAAAATGAGAAGAAAGAGAAAATGAGAAAAAGATAAGAAAGAGAAAAGGAGAAAATGACAAGAAATAGAAAAAGAGAAGAGAATAAAAACTAATTTTAAAAATCCATATTTAATTTTATGATACATTTTGCCCGGCCAAATTACACCAAACTCAACTTTGGACCGCACATTATCAAAGGTTGGACATCACTGCATTATATTATTATTTCTTCGTTGTACCAAATGCAAATTAGTTGTAATAAACATAATCTTTATAATGGATATAATTGTTTCTATGCATTGTATGGGTCAAAATAATTTCTCCAGGAAATGAGTGAAAAAGAGATTCCAGTTAAACAAAATTTTGGCCAAATTTTGCTTTTCGCTGACTGAATCCTCGTCGACATTTAAATTATAAATAATAAAATATTTTAAATACAAAGTATCGTTTCTGTAATTTTTTACGATCAGCCCTTTAAAAAGCTCAATATAAATGCAATTACCCGACGTCTTAAATTACTTCTGAGGGTGGGGGGGGATGAAAAAGGGTTCTTTTTAATTTATAAAAATTGTTTATAAATTTCATCGGAAACGAGAGAGAGAGAGAGAGAAAACAGCTTCTGGGGGAAAGAAAGAGGTTATCGAGCGCAGAAATTTCCAACCGGAAAATCAATGATCTCTTGTTGGAAAACGGCCGTTGAAAAATTCCTTTGAATTTGAAGTGGCCCTCCGGCATTTCGATATTTAAAACCATCTGTCAGCACCGTTCTCAATGATACGAAAAGTGAATTTATTTCATTGACTCGAAACAGAAATTTCGTAGAAAGGTTTACCGTAATTTAGTTATAAAAGTAATAGAAAGAGACTATAAAAGCGGATAGATGAAAGGACCAGAGCGTTCTCCGAGAAGACTCTGATGCTATCTTTCTAATCAAAAAAGAAAAGAATCAAATTACAAAATAAATCCCAGGAGAAAAAGGCGAAGCCTTTTTTTACCCCCTTTTTCCTCCCCCCGATAAATTCTTGGTTAAAAAACTTTTCCTTTCCTCCATTCCCAAGAAAGCAAGAAGAAGAAAGATAGATTTCAATCCTTATTGCCTTTCAGTTTTCATTTCTCAAAAATTAATGAAAGGAATGAAAGACACTGATGATAAGACCGTCCCGGGTTGTAAGTTAAACCCGTGGGTCGGATGTTTTTTTAAAAGATGGTTTTTCCCTCGTAAATTTTGTCAGTTTTGGGTGGGAAAACACAGTCGAAGATAAATCACGTAACATAAGTGAAAGTATTCTCATTTGAACAATATTTTTTCTTTCAAAAATTAATATAGGAAAAGATAAAAAGGGACGAAACCGGATATAAGAGAAAGTGACAGGTTTGCGACGGGACAGGAAATTGAAAAAATCGAACCGCAAAAACCCCCGAAACGGGGAAATGGTAAACTACGAAATGTGAGTGAGAAGAATATAAAAATATGCGTGAGTTAATAATATGCGTCTTTCGATTGGGTTTTAATAACCATATAATAATGATAGAGATGTCAGATTGACGACAAAAGCACCGCCTTCGCTGATAAACAGTTCGCGCCGACCATTTTGGAGAACCAATAACTTCCGAATTACCTTTGATACCCACCACTTTTTATAATATAACATTTTCCTGTACCCAATTGCAGAACAGAAAAAAAGGGTTATTTTTTGTATAAATACAGAAATGTGGGATTAAAATGCTTTTATCTATTCTGCCCTAAAGGATTTTCCTTAATTAAAATTCATTTTAAAATAAAGAAAAAAAAGAAAGGTCAGAGGACATTCAACGTTACCACCCCTGAAAATTAACGTGGATAATTTTATATATTAATTTATTTCCCCCTCCCGAAAAAAAGGAAAATAACTTTAATCTTCGACTTGGAAAAGTTTTACAAAACGAAATTAAATTTGGTATTTCCGACCCCTTTTTCCGACTCACTTCCGGTTGTATATAAAAAAATGGGTTAATTGACTTTCCTTTTTATTCCCTTTTTGCAACGTTTTAATTTTTTTCTTTCCACTTTTTTCAGCAACGCACCTTTCGTTAATTCGCTCAATCAGTTGTCTGTGGGTGGGAATGTTCGTTTCAGTGATGGGTTAAGTATAATACGAACGGTTGAGTAAACCACCCCTATTTTAATATATTGAAAAAAAATTTGTTTGACCCTGAAGAAACTTTTGGTGGAACTGTCAGAGACTAAAAGAACAAATAAAAATAAGAGAATTATAGTACATCCCCTTTTTGCCGAAAAAGTCAGGCGAGAGAGGAAGAAAAAAGACAATAAAAGGAAAGATCAATAAAACAAAAGAGTGAATAGGAGAATAGGGGAAAGAGGCCAAATATAATTTAGAAGGCGACAGAAAGTTCTGCTGGGAGGGAAGAAAGAAACTCAAGACTTGAGTGGATTTTTATCGCGAAAGGGGTGAGAGAGTTGGGTTGAATTTGGGGGTGAGACCCTTTGGTGTCGAATTTGGGGGTGTTTTTTTTAAGCAGGACATCCCTCAGTTCTCCGGAGGTGTTACACAATATCTAAAATATCCGTTGAGGAAACATAATTTAATCTAATGGAACGAAAAGTCTGTTTCTTTCTCCAAATCAATTTCAATTCAATGAATGAATGATTGATTGAATGACTTCACAAATTCAGATAGACATTCAGCGAAGAAATACTCTCTAAATGCTGAAAATAAACCCTCATTCAAAACGCATCAATAAAAAAAAAACAAATGAATCTTCTTTTCCTTCATTTTTATTTCCCCACCTGCTCTCCCCTTCCGCACTCACATTAACCCTTCCGCTTTCTCACATACATACAGAAGGAATGGAAATGCTCTGATTCGTCTTTTATGAATTTACAAAGGGGGTAAAGGGAATTTCCCACGGTTAACCGAAGTTCGAATTGGTGTAAAATTTATTTTATTGAACGTAAAATCTCTCTCCCGTTTGCCCCCTTTGATAAACGCACCAACACAGTTCGTATACTTATACTTAAGTATAAATCAGAATATTAATTTCTCCCACCGCCCTTTTCTTCCGGTTTTTCCGAGATTTTTTTTTCAGCAGACCTAATGAGCTTTCAGCTTCGCAGGCATTTTAACTGTCGCTTCCTTTTTTCCTTTTAACTGTTTTTTGTACCGCATCACATTTAAATATCATTAATTCACTGAAGTACTGTCAGTGGACTCCCCACCCGCTACAGTTCCTTACATGTTCACTCAGGCGCTGTGCAAGCAAACAAAATGTTTCGCAAAAACCCCGCGACCCTAACGGAAAAGCGGGTAAACGAAAAGTATAGTATAATTCACTGTAGCAGCATTATTTAGTACCAAACTATATTGTTAGAGAAGAAACGAAAATAAGAAAAATGGCGGTGATGGCTGGAAGGAGAGCGATAAAATATGAACTGGAGATTAGAGAAGGAAGGAAGAATCCTAGAGGAAATAATTAAAGAAATAGATAAGCCTTATCTATTTATAGCGGTTTCCAACCTTTTTGTACCGGCGCCCCCTTTTTTTAAAAACAAATTGTTGCGCCCCGTTAATTTATCTATAAATCAAATTTAATAAATACTCAACTGATATTATAATTTATTTAATGGGATACAAAATAATATACAATACTGTGTAAAAATATATTTGTTATAAGAAATATAATAACAGAACAAAAAAATAATATATATTTTTGGTTTGTATTCGAATATGATATTTTGGAAACAACTACACGCCCCACAGTTTGGAAACCACTGCTCTAATATAATTAGAAATATAATAACATAACAGAATATATAAAGAATATATATACAGAAGAATATATGTAATAATTTAGAGGAAATATATAATTTTATTGTGCACATTCTAATGTCGATCAAAGCCAAAACTATCTGTGTGTGTGGTGTTTGTGTGCTGTGATTGTGTGAAGTGTTTTAATTCTAGGCAATTCTATTCTAGGCATTCTAGGCAATGTGTATTCTTTCGAAAGGCGAGAAATACAATATATTATTATTAATTCACAGTCGGAAAAATATACAAGGGAAGGTAAAAAGGGTTAGCCAAGCTTTCTCTCCCTGCAGTCCTGGCCGAATTTCTCCCCACGCTTTGTTTTCAATGCAGACTTCTTCGGAACTTCCCTTTGTCTCTGGAGCATTCAGGTTTTGGGGAAAGCCTTTTCTAATGCTTTCACCCGGCAACATTCTGCCTTTTGAACGCCTCTCCTTCTTTTTATGCGATTCCCTCAGGTGGAGAGGAGGGGAGGAGGAGGGGGGGAGAATGCTAAAGAGTTAAGGCGCTATTCATAATCGCTGTCGATGATAAAAAATGCAAAGTTTTCATAATAAGAACACTTAGGCGGAGTAGAAAAATATGAATTCGGCATTATTCTAATCTGCTTGAATTTTAAAAGATAAAATCTCTTTATTTCCCTTTCCAATCTTTTCCCAGGCATTTTTCCCGTCAAGAAAGCGAAAAATAAGGGAAACCTGATTAATTTTCAGATATAAAACTCGATTCATTATTCCCATTACTCGACTTTTTCTTTCCAACGAAAAAAAAAAACAAAATAACAAAAGAGAGGAAAGAAAAAAATTTATATTAAAAGAAATTCGTTAAATGAAAAACATCACGAAAGGTTGTTGTATTTGATAATAAAAAGAAATAGTTCATTCCGTTTCTGTTAGAGGGGTGAAAGGGTGATTGTGGGGGAGGGGGAGGGAGGGGTAAAGAAAAATGAAGTCCTAAATTGGGGGAGAAATTTGGGATAAAAGCATATTTTTACGAGGATGAATTTTTCGGAAAACAACTCGAAAAGGTCTTCGAGGGGTTCAACGAAGACCGGAAATGTGATTTTTGCTGCCGTCAACGAAATGAAAACGATTTTAGCGGCACTTCCGGTTTTTATAGTTTCAGAATTAAATTAACTGCCCACAGTAAAGACGTTAACACCTCCTCTTGACTTTTTTTGAGGAAGTTTGCATAAATTTTGAAAAGGGAAATTATACAATTTCTGTAATAAAACAGTCCTTTGAAAGACGATTTGTTTAATCCGGAGGACAAAAGAAAGGTCTTGGCCGAGCGAAACCGAAACAAAGACGAGAGGATGAAGAGGAAAAAAGAAGAAACTGTTTCGAATTCGTAACCGCAGTTGGAATTCAATAAATCTCAGTTTCCTTCTCGCCTTTTCTCTTCTTTCTCCTTCGAGCTCTATCTGAATTTCATCGCTGACTCTTTTCCCTCTTTCTCCTCTCGGAAAATCCCCATTTCAAACATGTAAATCAAATCTGTTAAAAGTTGAGTTAGTGTTTTCCAGAATAAAAGATACCTTTCAAATGAAAACCGAATTCGAGTATAAACTGGCGGAAGAAAAACGAGGAACTGTCTGCCATTTTGAAAAGAGGAAATAATGGGAGAGATAGACGAGAAGATAGGAGAATCGGGAAGGGGAAATCTCTCTAGGATCATATTCGGGAATTCAATTTTTCAGAGACACTCCCCGTAATCTTGTTATTCTAAAATCCCTTTTTTAGAAATCTTATTTTACTTAACGGAAAAATAAATAAAAATATAAGTCCACCTTAAGTAAAGGGTTAAAACCAAAGTTTATTTCCTGGGCAGTTTTTTTTAGACTTTCTTCTCTCCCCTCTTTCCCCATCGGTACTGTTAGCCTTTCACCCGGTGAAAGTTTAATTTCTATACCTTCGATTGGTTTTCGAAAAAGGTCACTCTCGGGGAAATTCCTCTCAATTGTTATTCTCAGAAAAGAAAAGAAGTAAACACTGTCTGACTTTTCTCGCTCTCTTCAGGTTTATTACGGATCCTCTTGACTCAGTTCTTCACCCTTTCAAATAAAAAAAAAAATCACCCTAAGACATTTAAATAACTGAGGGCTTCCAGCAAAAAAATCTGCAATAACAAAACTAACTTCCTTTTTTCCATCTGCCCTCCCTCAATACCTCCCCCAACCCCCTTCATCCTTCCCTTTGTTCCTGATTCTCTTTTGAAATTCCTTTTTGATCTGCTCGAGGCTCCGAAAGCGAAAAATAAAAAATTTTGTTGAGATTTTCCGCCATCGAATCGCTTCCAGAACCGAATTTCAAATATTAAAATTTTTTGTTCCGTAATGAGGGGATTTGGGGGAGGGGGATGCATCGTTTGGTCACCCAGAATCCCTTTAATAACCGAACAACTTTCGAATTTAATTAGTGATTTTTTGCGGAAGCTCTCTCAAAAGCAGAAGAAATTGGTTAATTTGATTTTGGGGAGGGTTGAAAGGCGGAATGGAGCTCTTTGGAAAGTGGCGGATAAGGGTAGACATCGGGAGAGGAAGAGAAAGGTTCATGACGGCGCAAAGTTGCCAAACTTTAGGGGTTGTTCTATTCATTAATCCAAGGGGTGCTCTTCCGAGATATTATGAACTTATTTATGGGGACATCTCGTTGCGAATTTCATCGCTTTTATGGAATTTTGATTAGAATTATGAAGGCATTCATCCGTGTGGTCGTACAGAATGGATACAAAGTAACGGGGCGCGGGGTGAAGTCTCAGAGGGATGACGCGAAGTAGAAGGCGACGGTCTAGCCCGGGAGCGGTTTGAAGGCTGCTTAGATTCCGGGAGCGATGGCGACGCCGTGTCGCCTCCCCGTCTCACCCCCTCAGAAGCTTTCTCAAAAGTTTAATATTAATTGTTTTGTTGCGAAAGATTTACGTAATGAATATACTGAAAAAGAAAAATATAACCGCCCTCGAGTTTGCGATAGGGGAAGAACAACCACAGATAACCATCATCTAAGGGATGAATAAAAAAAATTAACAAAATTTTTTAAAGTTAAACGGTTTTATTTAAAGTGCACTAAAAATTAAAACAATAATTTCTCATGCAAGAGTATAAATAAATACCAATATTTTTGTCCATAAAACCGTGGGGCTTTAGACAGTATAAAAATTGTACAGTATAAAACTTGTAATAACGCCCCACATTCATCGGCCGAGATAAGGTTATCTCTTCAAGAATCCTAAGTTGACCAGTTTTTTTAGGCTTTTTGAATTTTCTTTATTTTTTTTATTTTTATCTGAGCACCAATTTAAAAAATTTTTTCAGAAATTTGAATTGTCAGCTAAAAGGAAAGTGTGGGCCAAATTTGAAAGAAATCGGTTCGGGGGAAACGGGTCAAATTTCGCCTCAAAGTTTTGATTCTCGGTCTTTGCAGACAGACAGACAGACAGACAAACAGACAGAGAGACAGAGAGACAAACAGACAGATAGATAGAGAGACAAACAGACAGACAGATAGGTAGACAGCGAGACAAACAGACAGAGAGACAGATAGACAGACAGACAGATTGACAGACAGACAGACATACAGAGAGACAAACAGACAAACAGACAGACAGATAGGCAGATAAGTAGACAGACAAACAGACAGAATGTACGGACGGACAGACGGACAGACAGACAGACAGACAGATAGATAGATAGACGGACAGCGAGACAAACAGACAGACAGACAGACAGATAGATAGACAGACAGACAGACAGACAGACAGACAGAGAGACAAACAGACAGACAGATAGGCAGATAAGTAGACAGACAAACAGACAGAATGTACGGACGGACAGACAGACAGACAGACAGAGAGACAAACAGACAGACAGAGAGGCAGATAAGTAGACAGACAAACAGACAGAATGTACGGACGGACAGACAGACATACAGACACGAAAACCAAGTTAAATAAAACCGTTTAATAATAAAAAAAAAATAGGTTAAACGGCTTTTAATAAATAAAAAAGGAAACTCTGTTAATTGTTTCGGTGGGTGTATTTGAATGGAAAATACGTTGAAATGGATGCGAAGGTGCCCATTTGAGCAATTGAATTCCCAGGGAAACGTTGACTTTTGCGGCATGGAGTCCTTCTTTCACGTCACCGGCTGAAAGCTTTCGGGTTAAGCAAATAAACTTCTCGCAGTTTGTTTGTGAAGAGCTTAATACAAATTTCGAGGTGACGTCTTTCGGAAGAGTAACGAGACCCGCATGAATTGCCATGAATTCGAAAATCTCTTAGACCTTAATTTATTCTCTTTTATTTGCCGTTTGCTTTGTTTCAAGGGATATTGATACGGCTTTTAAAGGGGAATGGATCTTTGAAGGAGTTTTCAAATCGGAAACAACCCACTAAAAATCGATTCAAATACTCTTTGGTTGTTCAATTCCGAAAGAACAATGAAGCAATTAGTTTGGAGGTCACTTAAAAGAAGGAAAAGAAAAGGGAGGAAACCGATCACCGCTGAAAAAATGCTGAAGTTCAATTTCATGTGAGGGAGCAAACTCGACCCCTTGAGAAAATTTCAATTTTTGACACAAATTCTTTCCAATTTTCCCTCCCTGTTTTCATTTGCATTCGATCTTTTATGTACATAAAATTGCCTCTCGGTGTTCTCATAGGATAGGTAAACTATGATTATAAAATGATAAAAACGGGATCGAATTTGGGTAAGCGCATGGGCTTGTGAATATTGTACCTGGTGGCTCCCACCGGTGGCGAGATTATAAATTGATGACCTACCAAGGCAAATTTTCTTCCAAATTAGAAATTTAGATCTACTTTTCCCTCCCCGGCTTTTCTCTTATCCGTTGCCCAAGGGAACTTTCGATTTGTTCGCAATTGGGCCTCTCCCACTTAAAATCCACTCTTTTTCGGTGCCTTTTCAAAGTTTCACCGTAACTTCCCAATCATTTTCATCCGATTTCTTTCCCTGTCGAAAGACAGTCATGAAGGGATTTTCATAATCGAAAGAAAAGCAAATGCTGTTTGGCATTCCCCGCGCTGATCAGCCAATTTATAATTCCCAAACCGCTGTTGGGGTCGGTGGGCAGTATACAGTTCTTCTAACCTCTGTATATTACATATACACGCCGTTGTGTTGACTTCGAAATTGTTTTTGCAATATGGTAGATTGGGAGAACCTACAGGGGGTATTTTATATTATTTTACTTTTGTATATTAAACGAATAATTTGTTTCCAGTATCTGTTTATTATCTATTTCTGTTTATTTATTTATTTATTACACTCACTATCTTTGTGATTTACTTTATTACTATGACTTATTCCTTACTGTTACTTGTTATCTATCAATAATTATTTATCTGTCACCTAACCCTGGTACTACCTGTTTTAATTGTTGTTCATCACTACTGTTATTTATTATTGTTATTTATTAAATAAATAATTTTATTTGATTTTATTTGATTTTATTTTTATTATGATATTTATTTAATTTATGTTATTTAATGTTACATTCATTTTTCAACTAACGAATGCTAAACATGTCGAACCTTCTCGAAGGTGAACATACTTAGCTTACGACGAGGTATAAAACTGCCTGCGCCCATTCAGTTCAGTATAGTGCAGTGCCTTTGTAGTTACTTTTACATTCAACAGAGTGCGGTGTACGAACTTACATTAAATGTTTACGAAGTTAAACTATCAGTTTAGATAAAGTTTAATATTTGTTTTGCAATATATTATTAATATCGTTGCTGGAAATCCAATCCGTAGCCCGATACAATAAAATACCATGTAAAAGATTGTAATTTCCTTTTCTCCTGCCGACGCAATCGAGTTAAAATTATTAATGACGGTTATTTGAAGTGGTGACGGAGTTTGAGGAGGCAATTCTTAAAAAGAAAATGAAATTGACAATACAGAGACAGACTGTCGCTGGTTAAATCATTTAAAAAGGCAGAGAAGAAATACTCTATTAATCTTAATTTGGGAAAGATAAAACTTTTATTCGGTCCTTAAGCACAGCCGCTATTTTGAAGGGAAGTGACGCAATAAAAAATGCAATTTTTCCTCTCCGAAGGAAATCAAAAGAAAAGCTCTCTTTCTCATCAGCGAAAACAAAAGTGGAGGACACATTTATAAATGTGAAAACATTACTTGTCCGTTTTCTAACTCTGCTGGAAGAGAACAGATTAAGCCGCAATATTTCAGCACAAATCCACCTCGCGCATTACTTTTCCGTTAATAATGCTCTCCCCGATATTTTCATGTTACACTTTCAGCTTATTCTGGCGAAGACGTTCAATCTTGTCTGTTTTTCTCATATTTCCTGGATTTCGGAGAGGGCTTTTTCATTTCTTAGAGTTCGTTTTCGGGACGGCGAGGAAGTTTGTTCTGATCTCTTTTAAGTCTGTGGCCATTAATGACTTGGGTAATGAGTACTAATAAAGGTAATGAGTAATAAAAATATTACTATAAAATCAAATAGGATAATCACTTCGCGATTGAGAAAAAAATAGAGCAGATACAATTAAAGGAGAAGAATATGAAAAAAAAGGATAAAGAGAAAAAGAAGTAAAATACAGTCTAGAAATAATAGTAACAAAAAAAGAAGAAATATAAACAGATATTTTTTAGAAAAGAAAAAAAAGAAAAGTTGCACTGCTCAGATTTGGAAGCGAAAGATTTATGTACAGTAATTTAAAAATGCGCAATGTTATTTATTTAATGTAGAGTATTGCTCCTGTTGTATTGTATATATTCCTGTGAATACATCTGTATATAATAATTTTTTTATAAAAGTACGTAAATATAATAATAATATAATTTTCTGTAATTCGCCCGTGGCCATTAGAAGGTACAATCTTTTCAAATGATGATACAGTAGCGCTCAAAAGTATTTTGACAATACAAAATTCAATAGTTTCTTAGTTAATTATTTTACTGTAAGATTTTATTATGGTTTTGTATTATATTAGGGTTGTATTATTTAGTTAATAATGTATTTGTCGCACTTTGGCATTAAAATAACAAAATATAGTATACAAAACATTACAATCTTCTTAGTCTTCTCTTTTTTTCAATACTCTTACTTAGTCCTGTTCTTAGTATATAATACTGTATAATTCTACTGTTACTTTTGCATATATTTTGAAGATAAACTCTTTCTTTCTTCTGTTATTTAATTAATATTATAATAATGTTTAAAAATGTGAGAACTGTGTTTATATATTTTATTTATATTATATTAATATTTATATACAGTATGTGAGGACTGAAACTTTGTAAAGTATTTCAATGAAATTTCACTTTGTATATAATCTTACGGGTGGAAAACTCTAAATTTGTGTATTGTCAAAATACTTTTGAGCGCTACTGTATACAATACTTGACACAATCTTTCAACTTTCTTTTTTTGGTCTGTGTATTTACATAAATGGAAAACAAAAACAATTAATAAATAGTATAAAATTCTGAAAAGAATAACTAAAAGTTGGGACAGAGCGGATATAATGCGTTAAAGAAACAGTTTAAAAAATAAATAATTATATAGATAAACAAACAGTGAAAAGGCATCGGTTAAAAAATCGCATCGTCAGTATACATTTATCTTACAAAATTGATTGCGGCTGCGGATGACGTGAAGCCAATAAAATAAATAAACTGAATAACACTTCCGTTATTTTACTTAATTTATGCACACTGATTTTTCCTCTGCAATTCATAACTTTTATCAAGTGTAAATTTTTGCTAATGAAATTTGCGGACCCCTGACTCATATAATTTTCCGACCCGACATTGCATAATTTGTCCAAATTTTATTCAAACCCTACAGAAATCAAATTTCTCAACTTTGTCTAATCAACGAGAGCATATTTATGTGAGCAAACATGTCAGCAATAACTGTGAAATTTGATTTAAAATATTTTCAGGAAATCTCTGTATCGCTGAATAAGCTATTCAGAAATAATAGTATCGTGTAAGGACAGTGGATTTTAATATTATTCAGTAAAATTAATTATTTTCATTATTAATATAATTGTTAATAAAATTTCAAGGGTTAATACTGCTTATTCGGATTGTGGGGTTTGATATTTCTTTTGCAAGTATCATTGTTCTAAAACGGTTGCTGACTGTTACTTTAATGGTGCTGAAACGGTGGCTTCCGTTAAACGAAATTTATGAAATGAAATTTCCCCATTTTCGAGCTCGGAGTATTACCCCCCACCCTCTCTTCCACCCCCACTGGGAAAAAGGCCCGAAAGCCGTGGGATTTCTGGTTCGTGATATCTTCCCGAGGAAGGAACTCAAATGGGCTTGAACAGAGTTGAACGAAGGGGGAGGGGGATGAACGGGGGAGGAAATGAGCCAGGGAAATCAAGGTTTGATGACCTGATGCCCTAAATATTTTTCGTCTGCTCTGCAGCAGCATTTTTATTAAAAAATTCCTGAAACAGAAAAAAAAAAATTCCGGGAAGAATTTCTCTCGGGAGAGTTTAAGGGACTTTTTCTTCTACGTTCTTCCCTTCTTTTCCCTTCTTTTCTTCCTGTTTGTCTTTCGAGAGAAGGGAAGCCGACTTATGAAACCGAAAACGTTTTCAGCCGGGTTTTAAAATTTCACGAGAAACTGCACCGGCCCAAGTTTTATTGATATTTTGACGAAGGCTCCCGTTTAAAAGCCTCTTTCCCCCTCCCGGAGATCCTCCCCCCCCTTTTGAAATTTTCAAGGCTCTCATCTTTGCAGCACCGGCATTTCGGCTTCCTGCTCCGTCTGTTTTGATTGAAAACTTGGCAGAAGTGCAACCCTCCCACTCGGACCGAGACTGAGAACAATTAATTAGCAGCATCATGTGTTATGAAAAAATGTTTCAAGACAAGGCCAAATAATTTGACTTGAACGAAGAGAATCGATACAATTTCGTCTCGTTTCATTTTCTTTCAAGCCATGTGTTTGTGGGAGGTCAGAGTGAGAGGGTGGACGCCCGGGGGTTGGGGAAGGAACAGGAAAAAGTGAAATCTTGTTTTCATTTTATTTTTTCTTCGATAACTTAAGCTTTATTGAAAATTTAATATTTCTCTGTCTCCGCGTCGATTGAATTCGGTCTTCCCTCTGTTCTCACACCCCTTTCGGATTCTTTTTTCCCCTTATAAAGTGTTGAGTTTTGATCATGTGATGGATTAAATTCTCCCGTTATAGTCTCTCTTTTCAAATGGCGACAAAGGATTACCTTTGATGCATTTTATGCCGAGATGGAAAGCCATTTCAATGGGTTCCTTTGTGATAATGCCAGTTTTGGATACTCATAAATGGTAATTAACCCTTTGCTGTCGCATGTCTGCTCTCAGCCAACACAGCAAGGAACTGTACGAATCTTATACTGTATGCATTCCTATATCGGTTTAATTGTAATGTTTTTTTTAATTAATTTTTTAATTTAATTATTGCTTTCTGTTTATTATTGTGTGTTATCAATTTATTTATATGTAATTTTGTCTATCAATTGATATTTATTTCCACGTTTATTGTTATTTATTGTATATTTAATGTTTACTTATTTATTACATAATTATTGTTTATTAACCCTTTGCGGTCGTATGTCTTCTCTCAGTTACAGCAGCAAGGAACTATACGAATTAACTTATACGAACTAAACTTATACTGTATTAATTCCTAAATCAGTTTAACCCTTTGCGGTCGTATGTCTACTCTCAGCCTCCACAGCAAGGAACTATACGAATATATACGAATCTTATACTGTAAGCATTCCTATATCAGTTTAACTCTTAGCGGTCGTATGTCCTGTATACTGTATACTATATATGATATATAGCAATGAACTATACTGTATACTAAATGCACTAAGCAAGGAATCATATACTGTATGCATTCCTATATCAGTTTAAACTTTTCTTCAATTTCTATTAAACCTTTTCATCAACTAATACGATGCTCCATCGATTTTAGATTTGTAGAATTCGAAAGAATATTTACTAAATTGTATTTATGAGTAAGTATAGATTCTCTCTTCTTAAAATATGACTAAATATTACTGAATATTATGTATATGTATCCCTGCTCTTTCCAAACAAATTAATTCCGACCAATAGATACCCATACACAAATTTTATACGACCTCAAAGGGTTAATTTCTCTGCAACAAATTTTCCTTAGTGCGGTTTAACAATTTTCAAACAGTGCAAACTTCTCTTCCTGACGAGACGTTCGGCTTAGGATACACCAAAACTTAAAACAATTTAAAATTTTTAACTTATTCGAGCTTTCGACGAAATTTTCATAGCAAGCTAATTAACAAATCAGTTAAGGTACGATCGTCCCTTTGGTCGAAAAAGATACCACTCTATGATTTAAAGGTAGATAAGTCAAATAACAGAAAAATATAAATCAAAAAGATAACAGTAAATGTTACAAATGGCCACAAGCGGAAGTTCAACACAAAAAGCAAAAAAAAAAAGACAAAATGAGTTTTGAAATGGCGGCTAACGAACAAAAAAAGGTAAAGTGTCAGACATTTTTAAAATTTATTTACAAACTTCATTCTCATAAAAGAATATACTTTTTTTTTATTTATAATAAAAAAAACATTCTCCGTTTCGAGAAAAACCTTTTGCTGAGGCTTTCCCCAGATATAATGAGGTCTCAGATAATTGTCTGCGAGCTCATAAAATTCTGGGGAGTGCATCAGGAGAAAATTGTTGTGTCCCCATTCAGACCGCGAATAATTTAATTCACAGGCGACTTCTAAGCATCGATTTTTACTTTCGTTCCGCCATTCTTCAGACCACTTTGTTCTTTTTTCATTGCGCAGTTATATAAAAACTAGGGAGTCACCCTGAGCGCTTCGCGCTCCAGACCCCTCGAATAGCTCGGGCTTCGCCCTCGCTGAGACTTGGGAATTTCAACCTACCTCGTGGGTAGCCATCCGTAGAATGTTATTAGTTTTATCTGAATTGTACACAGCTGAATACGCAGAGTATATCTCCACTGCACTCATTCATCGCCCTGAGATAAGATATATATCCTTTCTGGAATCGTTAGTTCAGTCAATGGTTGTTAGGCTTGTTGTAAGTCTTCTGTATGTTTCTCCTCTGTCTACCTGAGCACCTCTGTTAACCAATCTCTTTCAGAAATTTGCATTGTCAGCTAAAACGAAATTGTGGGCCAAATTTGAAAGAAATCGGTGCGAGGGTAACGGGACAAATTCGCCTCAAAGTTTTGCTTCTCGGTCTTTGCAGACAGACAGACAGTCAGACAGATTCGTTTACCAACTTAAATATACTACCGTTTAAAAACCTTTATAAAAACTGACTGAACCTCAATAATCCCATTGCACTTAACTACAAATATAATGCTTCTTCTTTACTCAGCCATGGTTGTTGTTAATGTCAGTCTTCTGTTGCTTCTCCTCTTTCTCTCCCTCTGTTAACTATCTCTTTCTTTCGTCGCTCAGCCATCCAAATTCTCTTCCATATCCTTCTTTCTTCACTACTCTCCCTTTTAAATGGTTCTCTCTTTGGTCTGCAATCTCTCAATTGCCACTTATCTGTGGACGACTCAAACCTCCATCTCTTCGTCCCTCTATCTCTTCTCTTCTTCCCTCCATCTCTCTCTTCTTCCCTCCACCTCTCTCTTCTTCCCTCCACCTCTCTCTTCTTCCCTCCATCTCTTCTCTTCTTCCCTTCATCTCTCTTTTCTTCCTTCCATCTCTTCTTCCCTCCATCTCTTCTTCCCTCCATCTCTTCTTCCCTCCATCTCTTCTTCCCTCCATCTCTTCTTCCCTCCATCTCTTCTTCCCTCCATCTCTTCTTCCCTCCATCTCTTCTTCCCTCCATCTCTTCTTCCCTCCATCTCTTCTTCCCTCCATCTCTTCTTCCCTCCATCTCTTCTTCCCTCCATCTCTTCTTCCCTCCATCTCTTCTTCCCTCCATCTCTTCTTCCCTCCATCTCTTCTTCCCTCCATCTCTTCTTCCCTCCATCTCTTCTTCCCTCCATCTCTTCTTCCCTCCATCTCTTCTTCCCTCCATCTCTTCTTCCCTCCATCTCTTCTTCCCTCCATCTCTTCTTCCCTCTATCTCTTCTCTTCTTCCCTCCATCTCTCTCTTCTTCCCTCCACCTCTCTCTTCTTCCCTCCACCTCTCTCTTCTTCCCTCCATCGCTTCTCTTCTTCCCGGCATCTCTCTTTTCTTCCTTCCATCTCTTCGCTCGACACGCAACCCGATAGAGTGGACTTTCTTCCCGGAATTTTCATAAAACTACCTAACGCAGAACCCCCACTAAATAATTTCTATCAATTTTGTTTGTTTATAAACTTATTATGAACTTATCGGCCCCATTTAGACTAAAAGTGGTCTCCATGGGAACGGCCTCCATGAAAACTGTCTCCACGGGACCAAATTCCCAGACATGTTTTTCTGGAGATTTCTCAGCTTTTGCTGACTTTCCAAGAATGAGACATATCGCAGAACCTTTCTTTGGAAAAGTGCGCGTCTTTTGGGAAAACTCCGGTCGAAATCGGTTCGGTCGTTGCGTTAGATAATTAAAATTTAGGTAATAATATAATAATAATATAAATAATAATATAATAAAAAAAATATAGGTAACAGAAACGGAGTGCACTCACACACGCTCACTTCCTTTAACAGATTTATATATTAGTATTAGTATTATTATAAAAAAGCATTTGAAGAGTGTCAAAATATTTAGCAAACGATGACGTGAAACTGTAATCGGATTCTATAAATCCGCAGTCTTTACTTCTTTTTTCCATATCTGTCACATGCCAGTGCTGATTCCATTTCTGACGAAAGAACCCATAATTTTTAATAGTGAACAAACAACCCCGGCATGTGACCAGCTAACCGCGAATTAAGAATTTAGTAAAGGGTTTCGAAGGCCCGAGTGGAGTGAAAGGGTTGCAAAGGGGGAAATTTTAAACGTCAACAGCGAAACGAGTAAAACCGCAACCTAACTAATCGACCCTGACTGAACCGCAAAGTAAATTTGACTCTACCTAATTTCCACGTTAATTTATTCCAATCTAATCATAACTTAATCTTAATCTAACTTTGGCTAATCCCAACCGTAAAACAAAGCTTATTTTAACCTAATTTATTCTTTGCTCTTAATTTAAACAAACTCTCCTCGGAAGCTCTCCTCTGCGATTTTCAATAACACCGGTGAGCCTTCACCATATCGAACGTCTTAGAATTCACAAAATTACTGTCTGAGGAAATCTCATTCGGGAATTACATCAAATTATTGCTTCGCGATATTAAAACTCCCAAAATTTTAGTGAACACATTCATCCCTCGATGATACCCCAAAAGCTACCGATAAGTAAATATATGACAGGTCATTAAACCACCCTCTGTAATCGATATCCGATGCGAATGCCCCAAAAACCCTAATTTTTCTTTTAGGTTCGACTCTTTAGAAAACTACTCCTTCTCATGTTTAGCTTATGCAGATGCTCAGTTATTCAACTGTGAGTGCACAAAAATATTTCCCTTAGTCTCTCGCCTTTTTAATTAATGAAAGCCTGCGAAGTTTTGGTAATTAAAGAGCAATAAGGGTGTAATTTTCAACCCTTAATTCAGACAGGTAGTGCGAGAAATGCACACCAGATCTCCGCTTCGGGAGCCGAAGGGGTAAATTCGGAGGTTAATGTTCGTCTGTTGCGTTTGTTTTTTAATTAACGGTCCCTCTTTTGTTCGTCGGAAGACTGTATCGACAACTGAATAACCAGAATGAATAAGCAGTTGTTCTCAGATCAAAAAGCCCCGCGGACGGATTCTTCTGTTTCTGTTGAGTCTGTTTCAATGTGCCCCCAAACGGTTTTCCCCCCATAAATTTTTGTTGATCGTTAAATAATATTGAGGTAAACAAACAAAACAAACCAAAAACAAAAGCAGACTTTAAAAATGCAAAACGCTCTCTTTTTAACGTCTTCGCCAGATAAGTATTTTCCTTTGTCTCATTAGAACGCCTAAATGGAGCAGAAGTAAACAAAGGAAAAGCCGCAGCCATTTTTTTATATATATATATATTAATTTTGATTTCTTTGATATATCGATCTAATTTTCCCAGTTGAAATTGCACGAAGAGGTTTAACAAAGCGGAAAAACAAAAGAAAGGGAGAAATCAAAATAAAAATAATGTCAGACTGAGTTTTCCTATTGGAAAGATATCAGAGTTTTGCAATCGCACTGCATTTATTTGTTGTTATTGAATGGCTTTTCCACGTTAATGGCGGAAAGGAAGAGAAAGAGCAGAGGTTTGACGGATTGAAAGGAAAAGCAAAAGCGATTCGTACAAAAACACACCGTCAATTTACAAAAAGAACTCACTGTGAAAACTTATTTGACGACTGTCAGCGATTCGTTGAGTATAGTCTGTCTGTGCGAGCGTTTGGGGGTGGCTTTTAATAGGGGGAGTGTTTGAATGAACAATCACATGGCAAAAAAGCTCTAATTTCTAATTAGCATAGGATATTTCAGCCCTTTGTCAAATGGAAGAGGAGTTATAATAAAAAAAAATTTAAAAAATATTTTTAAAGTTAAACGGTTTTATTTCAAGGTCACTAAAAATTAAGAAAATTAATTTGTGATCAATTTTTTTGTTTATAAAACCGTGGGGCGTTATTACACGTTCTGCAGCCTGTACAATTTTTATACTGTATAACGCCCCACGGTTTTATAATAAACAAAAAAAATTGATCACAAATTAATTTTTTAATTTTTAGTGACCTTGAAGACAGATAAACAGAGAGACAAACAGAGAGACAGATAAGTAGACAAACAAACAGACAGACAGACAGGCAGATAAGTAGACCGACAAACAGACAGAATGTACGGACGGACAGACAGACAGACACGAAAACCAAGTTCAATAAAACCGTTTAATAATAAAATTAAAACCGTCTAGTAATTAATATAAAACCGTTTAATAAAAATAACTTCTGATTCCGTAACATTTAATGGGGATTTGTTTATAATATAAAGTACGCATAATAATATAACAAACCTGTTTATAGGAATATAACAATTTTAGGTTATGTTTATTACAGCTTATAAAATATTGAAATAAAAGTAGGAACGTAATTTATACATATTGAAGAGTAGAGAAAAAATGAACGAAACTTTACGTTTCTTTATGTATCTTACTTTGAATCTTGCAATGCTCAGTCCCTTCCTCTATTACCAATATATAATCGTCTTATTAACCCTAGAACTCCCAAGAGGAGTACAAAGGTATATACAATGTATACAAAGGTAATGCATACACATTGAAGAGTAGAGAAAAAATGAACGACACTTTATGTACCTTTATGTCTCTTATTTTGAATCTGGCAATGCTCCTGTCCTCTCTCTCTATTACCAGAAGCAATCGAACGTATATTATTAAATAAACCAAGAAAAATCACTTGACGTATATATACGTCATTATCCATTGTAGAATTTTTTTATATTTTATGTTTAGGTTTATGATTATTTTAGGTTAGGTTTGTTACAGCTTATAACATATTGAAATAAAAGTGGGAAAGTAATTTATACAAATTGAAGAGTAGAGAAAAAATGAACGACGCTTTATGTATCTTTATGTATCTTATTTTGAATCTTGCAATACTCCTGCCCTCCCTCTGACAAAAAACAATCGAACCATTATTAAATATATCCAATATATCGAAAGTATAATAAATATAACAAAAATAAATTGAACCAAAATTAAATATTATTCAATATTAAATAAATGGAGAAAAATCATTATGCCGTATATATACGTCACAGCCGCTACAGTGTACAAAAGATCAACCGTATATATACGGCATATCCGCTTAACGGTTTAACACTGCGAATGCAGCGTGACAAAAAGAGCTGAAATTGAGTAAACTAATCCGAGAAAGCTCGATGAAATGGAAAGGAGCCATATTGTGAGCGATTAATGAAATTATTGCTCACACGAGCGAATACTGTCTCTGCGAAGAAAAAAACATCGCTGCAAATTTTATTACGTAATGACCGCAGTTTAACAATAAAAATTTTTATTTTTCAGGGCGCACAATCGGGGGAAAAGAAAATGGTCGAGCTGCCCTTCGCCAGCGTTCGGAAAGTCTGAAGGACGTCGCCGCTCTTCCAACATATCGAGACCGGAACCGGAAATAATCAGTGTTATATATGAGTCTCCCGCGCGAAAAATTCTCAACGTCAAATTTCGAAAATAATTCACGATTTTTAATAAAAATGGAAATCGGATAATAATTTATTTAAAGAATTAATTAACTAATTAATATTTTTCCTCTTTTCCTCTGTCGATCTTTTCCTCCCCCTCCACTTCCGCTTTCCCTCTTCTGCACACCCTCCGCTTCCGCACCCATTTCGCTTTTTCTTTTAAATAAATATGTAAATAATTCACATTCATTCTAAAACGACTATTCAAAGCACTGAAAAGCAATTTTATTTTTACCAAACAATATATAAATCGATTTATTAATAATAATATACATACAAAAATATATAATTTTTTTACGAAATCGTTGGTCGCAATTTGGTTTCCTTTGTTTTGTTTTTGAGTTTTTTTTATTCGTCGTGTTTTTAGATATTAGATTATGAGTAAATAAATAAATATAAATATATTATGTATAAATGTTATAAGAATGTGCTTTTCATATTTATTAAATGTTCATTATTGATTTTCGTTTCGCATATTAATTAGTTATTATTATTAATTTTTTAACTTTTTATAAACATCTCGCTTGTAATCGAGATTCACATCACGGACTAAACGGGTATTTTTAATTAACAAATTCGAAAGAATTAAAAAGAGTTAATTTATTAAATAAATAGTTTACATGTTTCAAGTTAAAAAAAAAAAATTTCTCTGTAAAATAGTTGAAAAAATTTTTTACTTTCTCAATGGAAAAAATTAGCATCTTAATTAATTTTTGTCCTAATGGAAAAAATTCACTTCCGACTCCACCTTCCTTTTCCGTTAATTAATTAAAATAAATTTCCGCGATAATTTTCGCTCCCGTTTAACCCCGACGACAAAAAAGAAAAAATAATTTTCAACACGAAAAGATATTGTGTTAACGAAAGGACAATCAAAATTATAATAACAACAGCAAAAGCACACTCATCCGAATAAAGTACAATGTGAATAGAGCATTGAATACGTCAGCAATCCGATTTCCCGGACATTCGCTGTGATTTCACACCAAAAGGATAATGGATTATGGAGTTTGAAGGTGAGTGTTGTTGAATATTTTATCTTTCGGAGCTTTTAAGACTAACGGAAGCGCCCCTTTTTATTCTTGGGAGAACCCCCCACACATATCAGAGACGGTGAGGGAGTGGGAGAACCCAAACGGAAAAAGAAAGGGTTAATATTTCCTCTCTCCCTCAGGAGTTAATTACAACGACACCTCAGAGTTAACTTTTTCCAATTAAAATTTAAAATCGTTATATCTCTTTTTCGGAAATGTGATAAATAAATTTTACATTTCCGAGATTTTAAACACCTCCGGGAGCTTAATTGCAACATCGGTTAAAAGTTTGTGACTCAGTTGTGTTTTACTAATTTGCAACACTTTTCCAATCTTTTCGAGAACTTACAAACGTACCCGCATACTTTCTTTGTGTATATCTCCAATTATTTTTTTCCTAACGTTAAGTTGGATGAACAAGTTTTAGGTTATACTGGGGGGGATCCGGCCATAGCTGGGGCTTGGGACTGTATATTTATATCTATACTTTAATATCCGATACAGTAACACATTTATGTATTGTCTTTATCAGATACAATAATATCTTTACTAACTACTTTAATAACAGATACAATAATACAATAATATATTGGGATTGTATATTTATATCTGCACTTTAATATCAGATACAATAATCCAATATTACAATTATGTATTATCTTTATCAGATACAATAACACAATAATATATTGGGACTGTATATCTACATCTATACTTTAATATCAGATACAATAATACATTTCCTGAAAAACTGAATGCACCTTGATAATCCCGTTGCACTAAACCATAAAAATTATGTATAATTTTTGAACAAACAGTGCATTTATTTATGAAAAATAACAACTACATAATCATGTGTCAGTAGAATATTATTTTGTAGCCCATTGAATAAATTATAATATCAGTTGAGTATTTATGAAATTTGATTTTTATATAAATTAATGGGATGCAACAATTAGTTTTTTTTTTTAAAGGGGGCGCCGGTACAAAAAGGTTGAAAACCACTGAATTAACAAATTTATATATTAATATGATTAATTTTCAATTATTCATGTATTTGTGCATATTTTAACAATAAAATTTATCAATTTTTTTTCAACAAATCATTATCTTACATAATATCATAATGGAAACTTTTACATCATAATCATCTGTGTCACATTAAGAATTTTAATTTATTATGATTTTTCTAATAACTAGGTATAAACAATATTTCGCAAAAAATATACAATGGCATTCCACTAATAATTTTAATACCGTACTAATACAAATGCCATAATAATTTTAACCCTTTGCAGTAGTATAAAATTTGTTATCATTTATAATCATATTATGTTTACATTTATAATCATTAAAATAACAAATTTTATAAAACATAATAATCCTCTTAGTCTTATACTTTTTCTTTAACACTCTTAGTTTTATTATTAGTAGGTATAATTTTAATATAATTCTACTGTTACTTATACAGATAAACTCTTTGTTATTTAATTAATTTACTTTGTAATTAATATTACAATTTTAAATGTGAAAAGTGTTGTAAATAACTCTTAACGGTGAAAAACGATTAATTTTTGGAACTGTCAAAATACTTTTTTGTATGTATTGCAATTAGCAAGAAATTATTCAATTCAATAACACAGAAATAAATAAATACAAATAAATAAACAAGTTTTACGTAATTTCGTTTGTTTTTCAATGCAAAAATGGCGGATTGGGTACAAAATTCAAAGAAGGGAATAAAAAAAGAAAAACAAATAAATTTTCTCACCTTCACTCCTCATTTGTTTACATTACATCTTAATACCTATATTAAGTTAATTTAGTAAATTAAGTTTTGATTTATGAAGAGGTTTTTAAGTACATCGGAGATATTGCCTCATAATTTCTCCCCTTTTTTGGGGGAGCTTCGACGGGGTTGAATGTGAGTTTAAGTCTTTCCTTCTTAAAAAAAAAAAATTATGATGACCGAACAATGGCGTCTCGTTAGTCGTCGTTGGGCGTCGCCTTTGTAAAGGTCACATAGCAATTGTATTTCCTGGATGTATAATTAGTACGTGCTTTCCTTTGAGAAATAAAAACAGCACGCGAAAGTCCGGATCCGGCTTTCCTCCACCCCTCCCCCTCCCCTCCACCCCCACCCCCGCTTAATACAGTTCATTATTTTTCAACTCATCCGGAAATATGAGGCAGAACAGAAAAAGTTGTTGTCTCTGAAAGAAAAGAAAAATAAACGAAACTAAAAGCAAACAAACTCGAAAAAGAATTGATGAAAAGGAAGAGCAGAGGGGAGGGGGGGGGGGAAATTTCTCAAAGGTTCTCAATGGTCACCGGCCAATGATGAGTCGTGCCCGTATTTTCCACGTTTTATTTCCTTCGGGAAGAAAATTTAATTTTCTTCTTCCTTCCCTACCCCCCTCCCCCTCCCCCCTTCTCCTCCCCCCCGCACTTTTCCGAAAATCCGCGTCTGAAAGTTCTCATCTGCTCTCCTCTCCCGTCACTTCCACGTTGTTTTTATAGCATTATATTTTTCATTATAATGAAAAATAACTTAAATTGAAAGTTTCTAAATAAAAAGTTTTTTTGTTTGCATCGTTGAGGAAACTTTTGTTAGTTTCCTGCCATAATAAAAGCGGGGGTGAGGTGTCGTGGGGGTGGGGGGTGGGAGGAGACCATTAAGTGATTTCGTTTGAGTCCTTCCCCTTCCTTTTCATTTCCTCCCACCCCCCCCCCCCTTTACCGTTCTCAAAATTATTTCATTTTTTTATTACCTCAAGTTTAAACTGATTACCGCATCCAGTGAAAGTTGTAAAGTTAACATTAAAAAAAAAATTTTTATTGTGATCAGGGAAAGATAATTGAAATGGCGTTGCCAGAATGATTTGCTTCAGTGATTCAGCAGGGTGGTGGACTGTGCTTTTAGAGTTGCTATCACTAGAAAACATCTGAATTTTATGATGGCGGGTCGTTGGCTTCCTTTGGGAGACCATTCTTTACAACGAAACAGACTACACAAACGACATTTTTCAAAGTGGAATAATTATCTATCGAATAACCTCTTTTATTTCTGATGTTTTTTCATGATTTGTATGTCCTTAGTTATGTAAATGCGCTTTTGAACCCAATTTATGGTTCTGATGGTCACAGCAGACCCAAACATGACCCATCTTTGCTGATGCCGACATGATTTTCTCTGATTCCGTTATACAGAAAATCTCACAATACAGTTTTTTTTCTTTGAAAGAACCCTTTATTGCGTTATTTCGTATAGTGAAAAAACCCCCTGTTCATCCAACAGAATGAATTTTGGGGTTAGTAATCAAATTTTGGGTGTATTCTGGAACGCCAACAATTCAGTAGCCATGTTTGGTCAAGCCTCTATCACAAAAGTATCACAACAAGAATATATAATATAAGAATATAGAATGTATAACACAAAGCCTGTATCAGAACAAGAAGGACATAAAAGCTCCTCAACCCCACCGGTGGTAGAGTGGTAGTTTTCGACCCTAAAAACGCTGACAAAAATTTTTTTGTATAATTCTCACTCATTGGGATTCCTATTTCTGTGAATATTTCGCTTGGTAGGGATTATTTCCAGCGTCCTGATGTGGGAAAGCAAAGAAAATCTCGGTTAGCAAAAGAAATGGCAGCAAACAGTACAATAAATGCGAAATTGGGCTGAATTTAGGCTTTCTTGAGTGACACGAAAAGTAGTCGGCATCAGCCATTTTGAAAAATGACAAAATTTTTCGGAAAGTATGAGCGCCATGACTACAATTACACATATTCCCTAATACAATATATACAAATATATTTTTCGGCTTTCGGCGTGAAAAATTTTTACAAACTAACATGTTTAGAGCAATTTGTTTTCCTCCCAGTACCTTCTGCCCTGGCATCTTCATCTGGCCACTTCTTTGATCTTCCCCTCGTTGCCCCATTTCTTTGCAGGAGTGGTCAGGTGTTTATACCGGGGGTTGTATTTAGAAGTTTGTATTCTGGCATGCTACAGTTGGCGTTGTACCTCCCTGTCGGTGAGCATCCCTGCGATGTCTTTTCTTGACCGCATCTCCTGCAGGAATCCTTCTTCTCCGAAGCCATTCCTCTCGAGATACAGTCTCCTCTCCTTCTCCCAGGAGCTTCTGTTCCTCTCTCCGTCCAGTTTCCTCACCGCCTTCAGCAGTAACCTGTTTCTTTTTTCTCCTTTTCGGATGGCCACCTCATACTTCACTGCCCTTCTTCCGATCAGCTTCTCCTTGGTCTCCTCCAGGACTATAGTTGGGTACGGGCCGCTCCAGACCTAGCACCCACATTTTCCCTAATATAATTACACCAATTTATAAAAATGAGGCAAAAATTTCTCAAATTCAAAATTTGGCAGTTAATTGTTCGGAGAGGAGAAAGCAGAAGACACAGACAGTGTCTTTCTAAGATAGAAAACAGACAAAGCCTTCGAATATAGGAATGCAAAAGACGGGAATGGGAAGAATCGACCTCGTTTGAATAAGGAAAAGTCCCGGAAATTCCACAGGAATCCCCTGAGCTTTCGCGACACCCGAAGAGCTTCACTACTAACTTATTGCTGAAAAAAAACATTTTCTTCTGCTTTCGTTGTAACCCCTTTCCAATTAACCGACTCTCAGGTTCACCCAATAAACAAATGCTGACATACGAAAAATACTCCTGTAGGTTCTCTCTCATTTTCTCGAATTCGAAAGTCCCACTCAAACAGTTGACTTTATCGAAACCTAATGGAAATCTCTTTTTCATCATCTTTACTCTTTTGTATATCCTTTGAATCGATTTTTTTCTTTCTTTTCGCTAAAAGTTTTCCCTTTCGTATCAATTCCCTAATTGAGTAATAAATAATATTGGAGGATATTTTTTTTTAGTTTTTTTTCCCTCCCCATTACTTTCCTCGGCTACCTCCCCAAGGGCGGAATTATTTTTCCATGTAAATTCAGAACATGTCATGTTCATGAATAATAGAACATCCTGTACAGAGGCTGGAGTTTATATTGTGGTACGGGAATGGTAGAAATGGGGTGGGGAAATGCGCAGAGTAAAAAATTGAATACAACTTGTCAATATAACAGCAAATGCTTTTGATATAAAAAGGTTATTTATTTCTTTTGATAAAATAGAATTTATCGGACTTTTTGACAGCCGCTGTTCAGAAATTCAGCACCCGTTTTAACTCTCTCTCAACGCTTTCTTCTGTTTGTTCTCCTCCCCTCCCCCTCCACCCCTCCTCCACCCCCTCCCCATTCTTCCCACTTTTCACTTCTAATCCTATTTTTTATGTAAAAATTTTTATTGTTAGCGCACGATTCATCTTTTCAAAGCTATTCCGTAGAAAAGAGAGGACAAGATGGCGGGAATGGGGAGAGAGGGAGGGGGGGGGGCAGTTTCTCATTTATTTTTTACGATACCTTGTCGAAATAAAAAATGAAGGAGGGCAAAAAATGGAGGGGGGTGGGAAAATCCGATGCAGTTGCTTTTACGATTTTTTAAATCCGAAAGCGAAAAGTGAGATCGCTCATACAACCATAGCCGTACGTGATAGGGATCGAATGGAATATTTGCCGTGAATTTTCACGGGTTAGAAGGGAAAGGGGTAGTTTTAAAGACGAAACGATATCCCCCGGAATTGACTGGGAAAAGAGAATCCATTTGTAAAAATTACATTTTGGCATCTTTTTTGAAAAAGTTAACAGCCGGTACGGTCGCCCCTTTCCCCCAGAAATTGTAAGAAAATTGAAAATGGAACGAAAAGTTAAAAACTTGATAGTTTTCAAAGAAGCGGTGGAAGGGGCGTTTCCCCAAGAATTTTCTCAATTTTGACGAAATCCATATTTCCTTTCTTTTAGTATTTCATCCGCTGCCCTTCGGGTGTCAGCGCTGAACATCCCTTTTGTGCATTTTTATTTCGCCGAGATTGTCCATGTTTGTCTTTTTGTATTTTTCAGGGAACGCACACAAAGCGGCGTCTGTTAAGGGTCCAATAAGGGAAGCAAGAAATTCAGTAACCAAAGGAAAACAGGACGAACAAACACGAGAAAGCCTCGTACCTTATTCTAAGATATTCTTCCATTTTCAACTTGTGCCTAATTCTCTTAGTTAATGAAAAAAAATTGTTTTCGTTTTCGCATTTTCATTAATAATTATAAACGCAATCGCGGAAAAATGATGAGAAAAGGAATTTGAAAAGAATTATGGAGTTTTCTTCAGATGCTGAGGATTTGTACAACTCCACAAACCTCGACGATGGTTACATCGATCTGAATCGCGTCCTCAACGAAAGCTACGTCAACTACACCAATTTCTCGCTGGACAACACCTACATCATCTACCCCGGTCTCTCGTACCCCAGCGGTTACACCCTCGGCCACATAATCCTCTCCTCTATACTCGTCACCATCATTATGTTCATCGTCGTGGTCGGCAACATGCTCGTCATAATAGCGATCGCGACCGAGAAATCCCTCAAAAACATACAGAACTGGTTCATCGCGTCGTTGGCGGTCGCGGATTTCTTCTTAGGTCTTGTCATCATGCCTTTCAGTCTGGCCAACGAACTCATGGGTTACTGGATATTCGGGAATATGTGGTGCGATATACATTCCGCCATGGACGTGCTATTGTCGACAGCAAGCATTATGAATCTTTGCCTTATTTCTCTGGATCGGTAAGTCTGCATTGCTCATTCTTTTTTTCTTCCCCAGGGAACGAAAGTTTTAGGTCCTCTTAGACCTGTCCAGGCGTACAATGATGTCTCTTAACTGTACTGTATTTACTATTTACAGTAAACTCTCCTATAACGCGGTACTATTACAACTCTCACAGTAGCTTACATACGTCTTCTCATAAGCTAAGAATAATCGATAACTAGTTCCTAGAAGAACCGGAAGGTTCGAATTCTCGGAAACGGACGGTCGGCGGCTTTTCTTTGATATCCGTTTGCGTTCTTCTTTTGTTTTGTCTTTGGAATTGAATAGTCTCCATATAACGCGCTATGCATCACGTGATTTGCACTAATTCTCAGTCTCTACAATGCGGTAAATGGTTTCCATAGAAAGTGCTCCGAATTACCTTGATTTATACTGTTAAATCCGAGTTTCTTATAACGCGGTTTCCAGGAGGGTTGACTGTATATACAGCGCCCAAAAGTATTGTGACAATACAAAATTTAATAGTTTCTTAGTTAATTATTCTACTAAATGTTTTAATTATAGTTGTGTATTATTTCACTGTTGTATTATTTAGTTATCAAAACAATTAGTAATATATTTGTCTCAAGAAAATAACAAAATATATAAAACATCTTTTCTTCTGCTTTTTCTTTAAAATTCTTACTTAGTCGTCTGTATATTATTAGTAGGTATTGTTGTACTGTATAATTCTAAAGATAAACACTGTTTCATATGTTATTTAATTAATATTATACTTATAAATGTGACAACTGCTATAATTAGGGTCATTCCATACGAACTGTGACGAATTTAAAGAAAGTTCCAGCTCGACCATCTCCGATTTTCTTCAAATTTTACACAAATATTCTTTAGCATCTTTTATGAACAGAACTCAATTTTTTCTGCGAAATTCCGTCCGGTTCGTCAGTTATGGGCATTTGAAGAATAATCACCAGCGCACATTTTTTGGCATTTCATGAAAACCGGTCAACTTCAGCCCTCGATTGCGGGGTAAGTATGTGACCCACAGCAACGTGCTTTTGCACCCTAATAGTGCTTTTCCTGCTCTTTAAGATGGTGCATCACTCATTCTTTTATGTCTTTCCGATTCCGACCTGTGAGCCTTTGAAAACTCACAAAAATTTGGCGCGTCACAGAAAAACCCCATTTTCATGTCCCCATAACTTTTTTGCACAACGTCGAATAACATCCGGATTTTGCATGTCGACAGTGCATCAAATGCGCTTTAATTGGGTTATAGTTGGACTGTTCCAGCCCCCATATTTCGGAAGATATGGGACTCCAAAGATGGCAGGGACCCAATTTTTGCTGATTTTTGCCTATATTCAGGGCCAATTTTCTCTTAATGTACATCCTCCGATTTTATTCTAATATGTATTTTATGAAAGAGCGTATCTTAAGCTTTCTAACGCATTTGGTTTAATTTTAGAGAAACCACTCTGAGGGGGTGAAATCGGCCCCCAAAGTTGCCGTGTCAATAGCGGCCACCGACTGCACTGGCCCCCTCATAGACACTTCGAACGCTTCCGATTTCGTTCAAATTGTACCTAAACAATGTTTGAAGCAATCATTAACGACGTACCAAATTTCAATTGATTATCTCGTTCCGTTCGTCCGCTATTCCTAAAGTAAGTTTTTGCATCCACTCGCCCGCCCAAAAGGTGTCATATTTTCTTTCCGGCCAAATATCTGAAAAGTACATTCCCGGATTTTCTTCTAATTTAATACGTGAATAGAGCACATTTCAAGCTTTCAAAAGAATGTAATTTCATTCTAGAGAAACCACTCTAAGGGGGTCAAATTGGCCCCTGAATGTGGTGCAGTTGTATGTGCCCAGAGTCCCAATGTCGTTTTCACCCTTATATCTCAGAAGTTCACAAGGGATTTTATTCTAATTTTGTCTAATGATAGACCTAACGCCAAGCTTTCAAAATCAGCAGGTTTTATTTTAGAGAAACGTTTTTAAATAAGCCAAAAATGAAAAAAACCATTTTAATTCAGAGGAGCTAATGTTGTGGCAGCCATAAACGCCCCCTAAAATTTAGTTACAGCCGCACCATTGCGTTGCACTCGTTGTGCACCTTCTTTTGCATAAATGTCTAATGATTTGTGCCTCCATTCTTATCAAATTATCCCTAAAATTTTCATTTTAAAAAGCCTTTTTGTGCGCCTAAGTATTTGGTTATGCAACCATGACTACAAGATATTTCAGTTTCAACGAAACATTGTTTGGGACATTTTTGACGCACTAAGAAACCTTTCTCTAAGATAAAACCTGGTGATTTCGAAAGCTTGGTATTTGATCTATCATTAGACAAAATTAGAATAAAATCCCTTGTGGTACTTCTGAGATATAAGGGTGAAAACGACATTGGGACTCTGGGCACATACAACTGCACCACATTCAGGTGCCAATTTGACCCACTTAGAGTAGTTTCTCTAAAATGAAATTACATTCTATTGAAAGCTTAAAGTCTGTTCTATTCATGAACTAAATTAGAAAGAGATCCCGAGATGTACTCCTGAGATATTCGACTGCAAAGAAATATGAAGCCCGGGTAACCCCTACTCCCACTACCTTCTAGGGCAAACTCCGCACATTTAGAAACGTTTCTCTAAGTTAAAACCTGATGACTTCGAAAGCTTAGTATTTGCTCTATCAGTGTACGAAATTAGAATCAAATCCTAGATTGTACTTTTGAGATACAAGGGCAGAAACGAGATGAGGGCTCGTGGTCACTTACTCCTGCACCACATTCAGGTGCCAATTTGACCCCCTTAGAGTGGTTTCTCTAGAATGAAATTACATTCTTTTGAAAGCTTGAAATGTGCTCTATTCACGTATTAAATTAGAAGAAAATCCGGGAATGTACTTTTCAGATATTTGGCCGGAAAGAAAATATGACACCTTTTGGGCGGGCGCGTGGATGCAAAAACTTACTTTAGGAATAGCGGACGAACGGAACGAGATATTCAATTGAAATTTGGTACGTCGTTAATGATTGCTTCAAACATTGTTTAGGTACAATTTGAACGAAATCGGAAGCGTTCGAAGTGTCTATGAGGGGGCCAGTGCAGTCGGTGGCCGCTATTGACACGGCAACTTTGGGGGCCGATTTCACCCCCTCAGAGTGGTTTCTCTAAAATTAAACCAAATGCGTTAGAAAGCTTAAGATACGCTCTTTCATAAAATACATATTAGAATAAAATCGGAGGATGTACATTAAGAGAAAATTGGCCCTGAATATAGGCAAAAATCACCAAAAATTGGGTCCCTGCCATCTTTGGAGTCCCATATCTTCCGAAATATGGGGGCTGGAACAGTCCAACTATAACCCAATTAAAGCGCATTTGATGCACTGTCGACATGCAAAATCCGGATGTTATTCGACGTTGTGCAAAAAAGTTATGGGGACATGAAAATGGCGTTTTTCTGTGACGCGCCAAATTTTTGTGAATTTTCAAAGGCTCACAGGTCGGAATCGGAAAGACATAAAAGAATGAGTGATGCACCATCTTAAAGAGCAGGAAAAGCACTATTAGGGTGCAAAAGCACGTTGCTGTGGGTCACATACTTACCCCGCAATCGAGGGCTGAAGTTGACCGGTTTTCATGAAATGCCAAAAAATGTGCGCTGGTGATTATTCTTCAAATGCCCATAACTGACGAACCGGACGGAATTTCGCAGAAAAAATTGAGTTCTGTTCATAAAAGATGCTAAAGAATATTTGTGTAAAATTTGAAGAAAATCGGAGATGGTCGAGCTGGAACTTTCTTTAAATTCGTCTCACTTCGTATGGAATGACCCTTATTTAATTTCATATCTATTACTGCTGCTGTCAGTTTTAGTCTAAAAAAATAATTAGATTAAAATTATATAATTTTAGCTTTCAACTTACGTTTTGTAACGATGACGTGAGAATAACAAACCCTTCCACCATAAAAGTGGGAACCACTGCTTTAACCCTGGTTGGTCGTATCGCGCTCAGCACATTGCTCAGCGAAAAATCCCCTAAATCATAAATCAGTTGCCTGAGACCTCTTCTTTCCACTGGCAAAAGTATAAGCAATTTATAACGAACATCCTGAAAAAACAGAAGGATGGTCTTAAAATCTCATCTTACTCGCACTGTACTGCGCTTATGAAATAAATACTAACGTCTAATGGGAATTCCAAAGCTTTTGCATGAAGCCTTGGAATATAAGCGTAAGGAAAAACATTTGTGTAAGTCATCATCGGCACAGGTGTGTCAACTGTCCCGTCCACTAAAAACAACAGCCTTGGTAAACTTCTGTATAGATACTCATTTCTTGAAATGTGAGAATCGTACATGCCGTTCTGCAATTGCAGGCTTAAATCGAGGTTGTGCGATGGCTTCAAATAATCTGTTCAAAAGAAAATTCGTTAATGCGCCATCTTTTCCAAATTAAAAGAAAACCATATCTTCGTTCGATATTAAAGCTCACTGCTGACGGATTTTCTTTTAGAATTATTGAGTCAGTATTTTTTTTGAAGTTGTAAATGTTAGTTGAATTTTTGGAGGGAAAATTTAAGGTAAAACTAACACTAAAAATTCTTATAGTACCTATTAGTGTTCTTTTAATTCTTGAATTGGGTTTCTTCATATTTCCGCCCAGCCACAAAGGGACTTTTGTGTTGATGATGCTCCGAATGCGTTTGGAAAGGTCCTCTTCACTCTGAATCACATGCTGGGGTAGTTTTATTTTATTTTCTCTTTTCATTCCCTTCTGTACTAGCGTGTCTTTTCTATCCTTCTCCATTCTAGTAGATTCTTGAGGGAATTGAGTGGTTGCGTCTGTCGCCAATGAAGACGTTCCTTCCATATCTGTCATCGTTGAGAACCTTTCAGTTGTCGTCGTTTCGGTATCACCAAATTGAGGTATCAACATCCCATTGTCTAAACCCATTATTGCCTCTGGATTCTCAGAGGAAGACTCGATTGAGTCTTTCCCGGGATACGAGGTAGTTGCTTCGGTGAGCATTTCCGAAATGTCCTCTTTTGGTTCACTTGTGCTCTCGTCCTCCCTTTCATCGCCTTTTTTATCATCCTCGTCTTTATTTTCTTGCTGTGTGTTAATCTCAGTCACACTATTCTCAGAAGTATAATTTTCAACGGTTGCATTTAAATGAATTTCGTCATAATTAGTTGTAAGTATCGTCGTGGCCGAGTTCGATTTTTCTTCCTCAAATTCAGCCGTAGTCGAAATCGTGGTTGTGATGTTCTTTTCCTCAGGTTCGGTTGAACTTAAGAATTTGGTTGTTTCTTCGAAAGAAAACGAAGTGGTTGTCGACGCGAACGCTGTGGTTTTCTCTGATTCTTCGACGTAATTTTCAGATGAATTTTCAGACTGCTCTAAAATATCTTCGGTGGTATAAGGTTGAATTGTTGTTTTAGTTTCGCTTTTTTCCGAACTCGGCTTTGGATCGTTTTCTATTACTTCTGTACTTGATTCGGATGAGGTCACTACTGAAATCGGATATTCGGTAACTGTAGAACTCACTACAATAAGAATTATCAGTGTCATAATGAATTCCATTTTGAAAAATAAAAAGTTGTAATCCACCTGTAGTCCTGTTGGGTGCGGATGTAGAAGGACTCTGAGAAGAGAGATGTTCATCGCTAAAATCATCTTCAGGTGATTGACTTAGATCGACATCGTACCCGTAAAATTTTAAAAGCTTTTTGTACTCTGGCTTCAAACTCGAGGTGTCCTTGTTCAGGCTGATGCCGCTTAGGTACCCCTCGTGACTGAAATAGCTCTGAAAATCACCGACGAAATTAACATCATTATTTTTCTAATGTTTACCCCATATGTGTAAGGTGCAACTCTTCTTCGACAAAATTCCAAAGAGTTCAAAAGTGACACAAGCAAACATAACAACCTCGAATGGTTCTACAAAGCCGAGATCGAGGACAGGGAGACATTTTTTAGAGTCCAATCCTAAACTGAGTAAATTACAAACTTTGCAGTTTTCTGTTTAATCTAATTGACTCCCTATTTGAGGCGATTCATATCTGATTAAATATAAACTCTGCAATCCAATGTCCTCAAGTCATTCCTTTCCAAACAAGCCTCCCAAGGTAAAATATTAAGTTAATCAGGTTGACTTAATCAAACAAAAATTGAGAACTCATTATCCTTACCCGCAAGTGGTGATGTATGTCTCTAAAACCTATTCTTATGATATCTCTATCGGGGGGGAATCCCACTGCTGTATGTATCTGTCTGGCGGACTCTCCTCGAGCTCCTTCATAGAGAACCACAAGAACAGAGGCAACTCCATATGGAGAGAATGCAAAATTTCCCCTGGAGTAGGAATGATCCTGAAATAATGCAATAAAGTAATTAAAAAACTAACAACTTATTTTTTTTATGTTTTGATTAATTGACAATTTGAACGAGCATTCTGAGAGCGATCAGTGTTCATCATCAAAGCTATAATCACTATTTTGCCCAACTAATTAGGCCTAATTCTTTTGAAACCTATTGATTAATAATTGATTTGCAAAATAGTTCCCGTTTATTTTTCCGATAAAAGCCCCACTAATTGGGTAAAAACCGTTGGTAGTCACAAACAACAACCCACAATGTAAAAATGAAGCCAAAAAGAATCACAATTATGCAAAACTGATGAATCATATATCGCCCATTGACTGCGCTGCGGAAGTTGGACGTCCATAAGAGAAAACTACCGCTCAGATTTTCAGGAATCATTGTTTTTTTACTCAATAAAGCAGACCATTGTAAAAGACTTTTAATTTTAGAAGCAAAGAGAATTCAAACACACCATGTTGCAAAAAGACGTAAACTACATTTAGGAAAAGACCAATTCTTTAAAAACATTATAAGGAATTGGTTTAAAATAGTTTCATTGTTGTTAATTTTTACTGATTTATATAAAATAGATGTGAATCAGAATAAATTGAACGAATTGGATACTAAATAGTAGATGAGTTTAAAATATGCGAAATACCTGAAGAATAGCGATTCCTAAATTATTGGTGAGATCAACCATGGTTTCCATGGGTGTTATTGATGGCACTTTGTGAGTCAAAGGTGATGAAAAATAGCCCCAAAGAGAACTTCTCGGAGGCGGGTAATACCCTGGAATTGACCTCGCCAGACATACACCTGAAATTAAATTCAATTTCAAATTCATTTTATTTTTTTATTATACCCGTTGATCCGGTGTTAGAATTTAATGTCATTGTAGTGTTTTTCTAAGTTCAGTAACTTGCAGAGTTTGTATAGGGTCAGATAAGCACGGATATTTTTCTTCGGGTATTGTGCTTGTTCAGATTATTATTAGTTTTAGTCAGTGATCATCAAAGCTTAACTCAAAACGGAAACGGAAGTTTCATGAAATAGAAGACTTAAATAATGGCGCAATGTTCGTACCGCGGAAACAGTTACAACACACATTGTGGTCATACACCTACAGCAATAATAACTGCTTCGAGTGTCGAAAGCGCCAACACTTTTCTTGCCCAACAGAAGGATTACAGTCATGGTTATTTGGCTAAATTCCCCATTTTGCTTACTTTTTAATCGCCAATTTTATGATTAGCCTTCTTTTCTTACAGAATGTGTATTAATCTTCTGCAACCCCCTCTCCCTCACGGTTATTCTGCATTAACTAATGAGGCAAAAACAAATCAGAAAGGGCTGAAAATGCAACTTTAAAGATATTAACTTACAGAGAAAATGCCAATCGGGATCGAACAAAGAAATAAGCAAATGGCAAACGCATTCAGTTAACCCTTTACGTTTATCAGTTCGCATTTACCCTTTTTTAGCACTTAAAATCCAACAGAAGTCTTAAAAAGCGATTTGCTTTTAATTTTCAAATTTTTAAGGTACATTTTTCATGAGCGCAATCTTCTCAACCACTGCACCGAATCTCATGGTTAGGACAGCTAATTTTTTTTTGTCTTATGCAGTGATGCTCGCTTCCGAGCCTGAAGACTCCAATGCCACCATCGTCTTATATCAAAGCTATCACAGGTAAATGAAATAATTATGTATTGCTTCACACCGAGACAACCATTAAAAAAATAATAAAATATAATATTTTATTACTTCAAAATGGTAAATATAAAATATTACTTCAAAATGGTATGAATCTCATTTGGAATTTCATAATAGGTACTATTTATAAAAGAAAAAGCCGACTGATTAGCAAACTGATTTTTAAGAAATGGTTCCCCAGACTGTCAAATTTTTTAATTACTGCACGGATCTTAATTGAAAAAATGCAAATTAAAACACCGAAAGAACTTTATTTTAGAGTAGAATACCCGTTGTTATATTTTTTAGAGTTAAACTGAGTAAACTCATTTCCGTATTATTTCTTACAAAATTTTTTTTAATAAAAATATAAGTTTGTCTGATTTCTTTGAAAGTTTGAGAAAACAAAAGACAATCCATGAATTTGTTCTCTCATAACAATAACATAAATACAATCTTATATTTCCCGCATAAAGTCTGTATAAAACTGATTAATTAATAAGAAATTATTTTAGATAAAACTATTAAAAATCACTTACTGAAACCGAATACGAAGAACACTTTCCAGTCCATTTTTCCCTGGGAGTGTAAAAAAAAAGGAAAACAAAAGCAAATTAGGCTCCCCGACTGTCCGTCCACTTCAAGATCTCATAATTCTTCAAGTGCAAGGTCTAATGTGAAACCGCAACGGGTAGTGCTCTCCACTTATGCCGGTTATTAATTTAATCCTACTTGCAAAGCACAACGACATTTTCCTAACGTACCGTTGCGGTCCCGCCTCCAAATACTCGGAGGTCACAATACTTTTGCACTACTCAGAATCTCACCTAAAAATTTATTATAAATATTTGACCACTTTATTACCAAACTCCGGTTTTTTGCTTCAAGAAAACTTGGTAAAAGAATTCCAGGCGTTCCATATTAACACTATCTAAAAATGATTTAATTCAGCTTATCCAGCTGCTGGCATCATGAAAATTTTTATAAGTCTCACATAATTTTTTTGCATAAGAAAATCTTTTAAATTTCAGTTTTTCATTAAATAAGTTTTGAAAATTTACTGTATTACTTTACAAAAATATCATTTATATGAACAATTCAATTTTTTAATGTTAAAAATTATATTACATAGAAGGGCATTAGAATTTTAGAAAGGAAAAATACCATTTTTGGTTAGTAATAAAAACGGATTTTTAAAAAACGATAACGACACTACAAACACAGGAAAAAATAAAAAATGTTGGATTGAAACTTTTACCGAATCGGCCATCTTTATTATTACCTTTTCGGACTCTGTATGCACACAGATAAAAATAAGACAATTCTGAAAAAGTAAATGTTCTGCAGTGAAAAATACAATGATTTTTAAAAAATGTCTATGGAAAATTAAAGAAATTATTCTGATGTGTAGTGTTAATTATTTTTTTAATAAATAAATAGTTTTTGCTAACAATAAAAAATTTAAATTATATTTCAATCCCCCTAAACATAAAAAGAAGGATTCAAATGTCAACAATAACAAAAACTTCATGTTGATTTTCCTTGTCATATATCTGCATATTTGAATATGTAATTGCTTTCACATCAGCACCTTGAGGATGTTTTCCTATTTGAAAAGGTTCTCCATATCCTTTTGCACGAATTCTAAAGTTTTCTCTGTCAAATTCTATAATCTTCACTTTCTGAAATAAGAAAACACTGAATTAAATACTTTTTGACAATTAATGGAATACTTATATTAGTTACATAAATATAATTTATTTTTTGAATGGATAACAATTAGAAGTTTATCAATGGATTTATAGTTTTCTATTCCATACTAACCTTTGCAACAAGATAAGGTTCAGCACAAAAGAGAAAAAGGAATTCATCGAGAAAATGGAAAAGAAGTGACATCATGTCATGACCCTCAGCTTGTATTTCATGGTCTTCTAAAATTTCAACCTTGTCAAGTTCTGTAATGTAACCAAACATTCCAACTGCACATTGTTCAAAGGCTTCCTCTAAAGAATCACCCCATGCATGAAGTTGTACATCTGCAGTGTGATCTAAATCTGAAATCAATGATAATAATTTTTGACATAAATAAAAGAATGGTTCACAACTTTTCAAATGTCCTAATATGATGCAATTAATTTTGAAGATGCTGAATGGTAAAAATAAAAATTTTGCACTTCAGATGTTTATTTTTTTTTTTTACTTAACATAGCTTCCAACAAATTTATATAAGTAATTTCTGGTAATACATTTAATTTAGTAATAAAAACGATCATCATAACCAAACCTGGTTTAATTAATACTTAATTCCGTATAATCAAATCATTAAGACAAAATTTAACCAATTTCCGAAACTTTTTTACCGTTTTAAAGAAACAAGAAAACAAAACTTTTTTTACACTTACATTCAAACTTTTCTTCAGGCAGACGTAGTTCTTCTTCAGTGTAAGGCGACATTATCGACTTGTTCAACTTACCAAGTACAAAGTATTAAAAAAGTAAACTAGCTTGAAAACATAAGAAATGCAAAGTTTTATTTATACTCAAAATTTTTATTGCGCAATTAAAAATGAACACTATTTTGGAAACTAATTATGAACTGAAGTCGATTGAATCCATCACTAAGTCCGCCGTATTTTTTCGGGGAATCCCCTAAATTTGAAAAGCATTACTCTTGTCTCTTTTAAGGTCTTCAGACTCAGTTTCTTTGCTTCCAATTATTTTATTAATTTAATTTATGACTCCTATTTGAGAAGTGCGTTGTGTAAAATGCATTTTGATGTTTTTTCCATAATTAAATCGAAAATAATTTCTTAAAATTCACTTACCTTTTCAGCAAAACCAAATTAATCAATTATAAATACAATATTGTTTAAAAATTAAGGCAACTTTCTAATAATAAGAATGATAAAAAATCATTTATTTTTTAGAAAAAAAATTTTCTACATCTAACTAAAAAAATCTTTATTAATTAGAGTTGTCACATAAATGTGAAAGTGGCTCCGTATAATTCCAATAGTTTTAACTTCAGACATAACTGGCTTAGAGCTCAAAGTATGAAAAAACTATTCATCATCAGATCTTTTTTTCTTATCTGATTTCTTAGATTTCTTCTTGTGCTTCTTATGACTCGGGCTTCTAGATCTTGATCTAGATCTCGATCGACTTTTACGTTTGCGCTCGTGGCTTTTGCTTCTTGATCGATTCCTGTGAGATCTAAATTAATAAAATTTCATTTATTTACTTATCACCATACACTTGAGTGCTTGAAAAAGTAAAGATAAAATGCAAACCTGTCTTTTCTTTTCTCTTTATCATCCCTGTCTAAATTTCTGTCTCTGTCTCTATCTGAAGAACGATCTCTTTCTCTATCTTTTTTGTCTTGAGAATTACTATCATCTAAATGCGAATGAACCTAAAAGTCAACATTATTGGAATATATTATTATCTTATAAACCACAAATAACCTCTCAAAGCAGGTTGACTCACAGGTTTTACACTTTGACCAAAAGTAACTAAATTCCCAGGTGTCCAGCCATCCCTCCATTGATCTGCTGCAGTTGGTTCATAAGATGAAAAATAATCTGGCTCAGGATTGAAATATTCATTTGAAGATGGAGGTCCTCCATAATGATCTCCTGAAGAAGAAAATCTGTAAAATCACAATACCAACACAATTAAATTCAATTAATCCAATTAATTATTTCACAAGCAAAGTGCTACATTTTTAAGCGAATGCAAATGGAAATTTTATTACCCAGGAGGTGGCATTTCCATTGGTGGTATCATTGGAGGTATCATATTTGGTGGAGGTATTCCAGCTGCAAACATTAAAAATTCCAAAGTTAAGAATTTCAAGCATAAAAGGCCCTTATTTTTCATTTCCTATTATAATAAACTAACAAAAATTACTATTTGGTGGTAAAACTTGAATATTTTGATTATCAGGTCCACTCTCATCTATTCTTCTGGATGCAACTCCTGCCCCAATGACTCTTATCTGTCCAGTTTCCCATCCAGCTTTTTTCCCACCTTAAAAAAATATACAAAAATAATTGACTTCATATGTTTGCATGAGCTAGAAATATGTTTTTTTAGCAGTTTATGCTCACCTGCAGGTTGGAGATTTGCATACTGTGCATTTTGGGAATTTTGGGAACCTGTCCAAGATTGATTTGCCAAAGTTTGAGTGGGCAGTCCTGTACAGCTTTCATGAATCCTTATTCTTTTTTGCCTCTCACAATAAGCCTTCCATGTTTCTTCATTAAATCTTGAAAAGGTAGATATGATTTCAGAAATTTAATTTACAACCATAAAATCTCTTTGTTCATTTGATATGGCTTAGTATTAAGCCAGTAATAAAGTTAGTAATAAAGTTGGGCATTATTTAAATCAGTATTTTTTTCTAACAAACTTATAAAGCTAAATATAATAATCCTAATGTTACCCATAATTAAAATAGTCAGTTATATCAGCTCCTGGCATTCTCCATGGTTTATCTTCTATAACATCTACATTGAACTCATGAGCAGGAACTCCATTTATAATTCCAACTGATTCAAAGTCTTCCATTGAAAATTTTCCTGCAGACTATAAATGTTTCCATGTTTATCTATTTTCCCAACAACCATAAATGAATAAAAAGGGCTTACCTTAACTCCTGGACCTGATATATTTGGCCCTCTCTTTGGAATATTAATATTTGTATAAGTGGGGCCACTTTTATTTAAATCCCCAATGATCACATTCACATTATCCTCATCACTGTCTTCATCCTCCTCATCTTCTTCCTCATCATCCTCACCTTTTTCATCATCTAACTCCCCATTTTCTTTTTTTTCCTTATTTTCAGAGGAATCTTGTGCTTCTTCTGATTGAGGTAAGTCTTCTTCTTTATTTTCTTCTTTTTCAGCATCAGCATCGTTTTTTTCTTCATCTGTTCTTATTTCTGGCGGGTGCAAGTCGACATTTTTTGTAACCTAAACGAAAGTAAGAACGACATTAAGTAAGCAAGAAGTCAACTATACTGTAAATTTAAACAAACATAATTTAAACTAAAGATGTATTAAAGCATCTTGCCTCAATACTTGAATCAAGAGTTCCATTCTCATCTTTCTCCTGCTCCTCTTGATTACAGTCCCCATATAACCATTTATCATCTTCATCGGCCATACTTTTTTTGTTATTAATCAAGCCAAATCTACAGAAAACAAAGCTTTCACGAAGCTAAATTAAAATACTAAATATTGCATTTCCATTTAAACCAGTACTATACGAATTACCAAACAAAAATTACTGCAATAAACATTCAACGGTTAAGTAAAACCGTCTCGACGAACACAAAATATGTATTTCATAGAGTGTTTAATCTATAATTGAATGGATTTTAATTTAAGTAAACTCTATAATTTTGTAAAAATTTATTATTTTTATTATTAAAAACTTCAAGTGTGGCAGTATCAATTCTGTAAATGTTGGCTAAGTTTAAAATTCAAATATTTTACCGAATTTAGAGTTTCTAACTTTTGGTCTGTAAATTTTTTAAAGCATAGTCGTTCTATAAATTTTATAGTCATAGAGATAGTTATGTTTATCAAATCGAGTCATAAAGTTGGACGATCTTCAAAAGAATTGTAATAAATTTAATTACATTTTGTCTGATTTTCAGAAAATTTTATTTTTCAGATAAGTTTACTTTTATTATTTTTTTTCAGAGTACACCTATGCAGTTTTTTTATTCAAATATATTAGGCAGCTTGGGGTAAAAATAAATATGCAGTCAGTTACAAAAGTTCCAGATCAAGTTGGTTATTTGTTACTTCATGAAACAGGAGCCACAATTTCAGTTAGTATATTTAAAATAGAAATAAATTATTTCCAGTACTTTATTTAGCAGGATTAATTTTTTTAAGTAAACTTTTTCTTTTACATTTATTTTTTTATTGCTTAAAATTATTGCTCTATCCTTGCAGATTCAAAGGTTTACTGGAGAAAAGTTATGTACTGATAAAAGGACATACTGAGGCACTTTTAGATTTTTTTATTAAAACTTAAAATTAACTTTAATTTATCTATTTTTAGAGCAGTGGAGAATTAGAAAATGACGAGAAAACAGCAGAAACCATATTCAATCTTGTAACATTGACTGATAAATTAGATCCTCTAGCCTTTCCTAATGAAACATTTAATAAAATTTCAAGTAAGTTGGTACAGTTTTTTTATTATTAATGTGCTTGTAAAAGCTGTGCATCTGCTTATGTATTTTATTTTTTTTCTGTAAATTTTAACAAATCTTTTATCCCAGAAAATCCTTTCTTGGATTCAACTTAGGAGGAACAGTTCATTTGTTTTCATAGTTTTAGATTTTTCTTGCTGTACTTATTTCTTATAATTCATGTTTCATTTATTTTTTCACAAACAAACACTTGTTATCATTGGTTTCCTTGATACAAAAGAAATAATTTTTTTTAAAATTTTGTTTCAGTATGCTACAAGGACTTCTGTTACATAATATGCATGTCAAATAAGAAAATTCATGTTGTAAAAAAAAAATTTACTGCAGGATTAAATAATTCCACAGTGACCTCTGCAGAGCCACACCTCATAGACCTTCAGGTTCCTGTAAATAATTCAATTAATGCTTGAATCAGACTATGATATAATGAATTTAGTCTGCAATTCTAATTCAGAATGGTTTCTCAAAATGTTTTATTCACTTTTATTTAATTTTAACAGTGATAATGGCCAAAAATTAATTCAAATTAGGTTAAAATACATTATATAATCATTATATTTTATTTTTTACTCAAATCTGTATATAACCATATTTAATTATATGTTCACATTGGTTGAAATCAAAGCTGTTGAAGAGATTTTTTTTTAAATAAAAAATAAAGCTATTTTCATATATTAAAACTTATTTGATGAATGAAGGAAAACTCATAAAATTTGTGAAAACACTTTATGATAATCTGTTTCACTTCTTTTAAGTTCTAATAAATGTATTGGGCTTTTGACAAAAATGGGCATAAGGAAGCCCCCTAAGCAACTGATTTTGAGTTATAGCTCAGGAAATCATTCAAATTATCAAATAAGCAATAATTAACAGTTAATATGAGGGAAGCCAAAAAATTGAAACAAATTAGAGCTTTTGAGCCGAGTGTAAATGCGCTTCTCGTTCCGATACGCAATTTAAAAACGGCTGGGATAGCAATAAACCATCGCCTTCTATTACAAGAACTCAGGTGACAACATCACGTGCTCTTACGCTGCCATTTGCTCATTCTCAAGAATGGCGTCGAGCTCATGCGTTGGGTCTGCCAAGGTAAGTTTTTAAATCTAATTTCATCCAGTTCATACCTTCTTTTCTGCTCTTTTTTATTGGCTTGAGATAATTTATATAGCAATATCCATTCCTTAATGCTATTAATTTTTGTAATTGAGAATTATTTTGCTAAATACATGATGATAACTTATATATTCTGAAAACAGTGAGGATTATTTATCTCACAGCGCACTGACAAACTGTTAAGGCTTGGATTTTTTTTTCACATTCCTTACTGTTTACTTTTTTTAACGCTTAGGTTTTCTGTTCCAGGGAAAAATGATCCCATGTGGACCTAGGGTTTTGGGTCCCACATGTTCAACATGTGATTTTATTTGCCTAAACTGGACAGCAGGTTGAAAGTAAAGGAAGATTTTAATTTACAGTTAATGGTAAGAGTCATTATTTTATTTAAAATAGTCATATTTAAAAATCCTTAATAGTTACAAGTTACAAGCCAAGCATTTACTCCATGAGGAAAGACTGATTTCAGCAGTGTTTGTTTCACTCTTCGTTTGGTGATGAATATTTTTAAAGCAAGACTAATTTGTCAATGATGTTTCAGTCATAGTTACTCTGAGTTTTATTGTGTTTTAGTTTTGCTTTTTTCATATCCTTTTTTGTTATTGGAAAGGTAATTTAATTTTTGTTTGCAGATGCCAGTTCCATTCAGAGGACTATATTGAAGTGTTTTGGACTTCAGGGAAAAGAATGGTAAATTTTGTTTGATTGATGATCATTTGAGATATAAATTTTAAGGGGAATGATGACTTTTATCTCTAACTTGAGACCTGAGAGTTAAAATAATATTCACTTCTAACGTTCTGATAAAATACAGTTAAAGCATCTCTCATTTTGGGATAGAAATTATATTAAAACAAGCATTAATTTTCAGAGAATTTGGAGTCTTATCACCCATAACTTAGCCAGCTATGCCAAATAAATAATGGGAAAGGATAATATACTCAGGATCAGAGGAAGTTATCATTATACTTAATGAAGAGTATTGGATCCAACAGAACTGACCAAGTGGGATTTTTTTTACATGAATTGAGTGTAACATTGTTAGCCTTTAAGGCAATAATATCATAAAGTAAAGTAAAAAAGATAAAATAAAGTTTCCTCCTAAAATAAGTCTTGTTTCTTGATAAAGAATAGTATTCAATTTCCTAGACCTTTTTATTTAATGTTTTTATTTTTTGATTCGGGTTCGGTTTCCGCATGGGTGATTTCCCATCCACTTTTATCTGCCACCACAAGAGAAATATTTCAGTTTGTTTCAAACATGTAAGTATTGTGGACCATAGTTGGTCTAGTCTAAATGAAGAAAAAAAAATTGGATTTTAAATTTTAAGCAGTTAATGCGACGAGCAACCGCATTTTTTGCATTAAGTTTAAAAAAATATCGGAAACGGTAATAGCTTAGTGTGGTTGACGCTGTATTGGCAAAGCGAGTTCGAAACCCAGCGGCAGAATAGAATATTCAAGGCCGTCCTCCCCAGATGATTGGTCATCTTTGCCAGGTACTTAAATCACTGCTGATTGCTAACATGTTTGCCGAAACAGAAGTATAATATAATGTAATAGATTAGATAATTAAGGATATTATTTATTTTCAAACGGTTTTATTTTAGTGTTAGCTGTTTTATATCAGACACAAAGACAACCAAGATCATAAAAATATGAGACTCACTCTCTGTTCTAATACTTAATTCAAAACACTGATTAAGTATGAATCGCTCCATTTAGCGATAATATTAAGATAAAGGAATTCATTCATTCGTAATGAATGAAATCTTCCCAGCGTAATATATCAGAAACGAATGAAAATTATAGCGTCGGGTTATTTTATTTTTCAATATAAGTTTATAGAATAAATTTTTATAGTTTCCATGGAACTCGACTAATTATATTTGCAAACAAATTCATTGTGCGGGTTGATAAAATCCTGGAGTTGGTCAATCTCCGGTTTATCTCGTAATAACAGTGACCGTTATCGACTGAACTTCAGTTACAATCTATGATTTCCGGTTATTACTGCGGAGGAAATGTAAACTAAAAAAAGACAAAATCAACATGGCGTTCGTTGACTTCGGTGAAGTTTTTAATCCAATAAATAAAATCAAAAATAGTTTTTTTTTACGTTTAATTAGAATTTAAGGTTAAATTCTTAAAATCAATGATTAATAATAATTAGGTAAGATTTTTGAACTTTTACTCTTGTATTTTTTCATATTCGTTTAAGTTCGATATTTGGTTTTTAATGTTTTACACGGTTTTCATTACTTCAGTCCTTCGGATCCCATTTATATGGGTAAGCAGACTTGTAGAAAATTCAAGATTTTTCAAAAGGCAGAAAAAGATAGAAGCGGTTATGCTTAAAAATGAGCGAAGTCTTTTTCCAGTGATATTCTGAAGTTTTTTACTTTTTATTCTTAAGTGGAATGCTCTAATTATAGTAATTGGCTTAATGTTTATATTGAGTGACAGATGTTTTGTCATTTTCCCAGCATCAATTTGTATCATATGTCAGAAATTCATTTAATCTCTTTTTTAGTTACTATTTTGGAAATAATTAATTTGATAAATAATTTAGTTGTTTAAGTAAAGAAAAATCAGTTTTATATTAGTTTTTCTAAGTGATGGTTAAACTTGCTTTCTAACTAAATAAATAATTTCTTTTTAATAGAAATTTCAATGATATAATTTGATTTCCATATAGCCTTGTAAATTTCACCAATTAATTTTGTAAGTAAACTCTTGCTTGCAGGACAAGAGGCCATGCCTCTACATGAAGAAGGAAGTAGAATTCAGGTGCTGGGCCCTGTGGTGGCTTCCAATGCCATTGGATCCATAAGAAGAGTCAGAGAACTTTCAGACATAGCTCCTCAATATGTTGCAAAGGTAAAGGTAAAAATTCAGTTTATTTATTAGTCAATGTTAATATGGTCAAAAAAATATAGTTTTGGAAAAATTTGTTATTGTTCCATTGGGTCTGAGAAAATAAGTCTGAGCTTTTTCACTTATCTTGCTTTAGTATTCTTTCCAACCTGAGCTTTTTGTTTTATTCAGAGTATTTTCATATTTGTGTAAATATTTTGCAATATTCTTGGATTGGATGAGTGATACACTTAATAAAAGTAAAAATACTTTAAAATATTGATCTAATTAGTATTCCAAGAAAAATTAATCTGTTAAATAAGCAATAGTATTATATCAAATAATCCAATTGCAACAATCCAAATAATTAGTTATTGCAAAGGACCCATGTTAAAAAAAATGTGTAGAGAAATAAACATAACATGCCCATGAAAGTGAGTGAGTGTATTGCTACTTTTTAAGAGTAAATTTTAGATGACCAGTTAGAGATACAAGAAATTGTATTCACATTGACTTTTTATAAATATGTAAGTAATTCTTTTCCATCTGACAGATTTCCTGTAAAATTAGCCAGTGGCCTATAGGCAATATGGGGAACATTGTTCTAATTGTGGAGTGTCAAATTCAAGGTTTATAATTATTAAAAAGATTAGAATTAGCAACTGCTTTGAATTTGATTCCATAAACTTTTATTAAAAAAAGAAACTCAAGCAACTTATTCTCTTACAGCATTTATTAAAGTTAGCTCATTTATTTTGGTTTTGACTCAGGCTTGGTTGACCAGTAAAACTGGAAAGTTAAAGCAGGAAATGAAAGTTTTGTCAAATTTCTTTTAAAGTAAAATCTTCGTTGTTATTGCTTTTTAAACGTAGAAAAGAAAATATCCAGCATTGTCATCATCCAGATGTTAAGGGAGCGGTTTAAATTTTTTACTGAAAGAGATATTAAGAGTGACAAAACTTTGACCTTAGTCCGGAAATAAAAATTGCGGGACGAATCTTTGAGTCAAAACACCCGGCCGGTTTATGTACCGGTAACTAAATGAGGTCAGGGGTCAACGAAAGTGGTAGAGGCCTGAACCAAAGGTTAAAAAAGAAAGGAGAAAACTCGGGAAGATGATTCAAAGTCACGAGAAAACGGTTTTCCCTGTTTCCAGGCGTTCGCTCACCCTTTCCCCCTCGCCCTTCTCCCGCCCTCTCCTCCCTTATATTCATCGTTCCAAGCCTATCCAGTTGCGAGTTTGCGAGGCATCTCGTTCGTGCTCATCCGCCCAGTTTGTTTCGGAAATGAATTGTCAGTTTCATGGAGTGTTTATTTTGTATTTTTAATCCGGATTGATGGAAGCTCGGACATTGACTCGGAGCAGTTTTTTCACGTTAATTGGATTGAGATTTTAAGTTGAATAGAAAGGCTTTTGAGGTCACTCCTTTGTTTCATTTATGGGAACTTTGTGGGGAAATAAAAAAAAAATATTCAACCCCTTATTAGAGGCAAACGGAGAAAAAAATCTTAATGTTTGGATTCTTTCCAAATTCGAATTCCATTTTCGAAAGGAAGTTGTACATGTGTTTTAAATACCTCTGCCTCTAATTCTGTATCCCCTTATGAAATGGTTTACTCACAGGTCGTTAAGGCTTGTCACGAAAATCAAACTTTCATAATTTTGACATTTAAAGGTCTCGGCTGCATAAAGAAGGGCGGGAAATGAAGACTGGGAGTGGGTGTTCGCCCCGAGTTATTGGAAAGTTAAATTTTGTGAAGTTGTCACCTAAACCAATTTTTTTTTCTTAATTTTGTCACCAGAATAATTTAAATAATTAAAAGAATACGAAGAGGAAACAAATTAAATTGGTTTTTAAAAAAAGAATCTATCGAATCTTTTGTGGAACACGTCCCTTCTCTTCATTTATCTTCTTTACTTTGTTAAATTTTGTTTTCGAGTGAACCAAAAGATTGGAAAGTTTTATTAATTTCTCGGGAAATCTCTGGCTTTCCATTTATCGGAAAAATTACGATATAAGCTTGGCAAACATACGGAAAAATAATTATTTATACATTAATGTCAAGAAGTTTAAACATAAAAGTCGAAGATAAGAAATAAATTGTAATTCGTACGATACCGACACCGTAAGTCTTCTCTCCAGGGACGGAAGAACCTATTCAGTTTTTAATCTAATCCCTATTGTTACATTTTCTTTCATTCCCTTCGCGATAAAACTTATTTTCGTTATTTATACAGTGGAATTAAAAATCTGAACGAAGGGAACAAGAGTTAAAAACATGAGCTGCGTAATGAAACGAGTTTTAGGTACTCGTTGGGACCATAAATGGGATTGTTCGTTGGTAAGGTGCCCGCTCGGAGTCAAATTTTCGTAAAGGAAAGGATTAGAAACCGGCATTCATATTTGTGTTATTCTGTTTCAGAGTGGGCTGTGCAGTGCCAGCGAGTTGGAAAGCTCAAGAGGAGGCAGTATAAGGATCCAACACGTGATTGGAATAACCGGCGCTGCGGAGGGAAAGTCGAGGTTTCCAAAATTGGACGAATGTGCTCACTTCCATTACGAACACGTCGAAATTGGACCGATACAGGTTAATTTCTGACATTTTAAAAAATATATGAGTGCCAGCCTCGGCTCTCGATAAAATAATGTCCAGGACAATATTTCAGCTGAGAGTTTACTAAAAGAAATTAAATGTCATCTTAAAGGTATCCATAGTCGATGACGACGACCTAAAGCCTTTGTCTTATGAAACGGACGAGGAGAAATGGTGGTCGCTGAGCGTTATCTCCCAGAACAAAATGTGGCTTATCAGGAGGTCCTACGATAATTTTAGAATGCTGGACCAGCAATTGCATAGGTGCATATATGACAGAAAGTTTTCGGAGTTGCCCGAATTGCCGGCTGAATATCATGAAGAACAGGTACATGCTCGTAATCTTTGGATCACAACCGTGGGCTTATTGTAAAAGTATTTGTTTCGGATTACCGCAGGAAAATATGCACAAGTTGCTTTTAGACTACGTGAGAAGATTTTCTCTCATAGCTGGAAGTCAGATAAATTGCGGTCCCATTCTAAATTGGCTGGAACTCGACAATAGAGGCCATCGGTTAATCGTTCCTGATACAGACAATTGCCCAATTAATACCCCTGCAGTCGCCGCCGCCTATTCAGTGAAGCGGTACACGGCTCAAGCTCCGGATGAAATTTCCTTTGAAGTAAGTTTTTGTAACGCAGCACACGCCATGTCATTATCACCGGCATAAAGTGCGATCATGTAACCTCCGTACACTTTACTTTAGGTTGGAGACATGATTTCTGTGATAGACATGCCACCTCCGGAGGAATCAATATGGTGGCGCGGAAAAAAAGGTTTTCAGGTGGGATTCTTCCCATGCGAGTGCGTGGCTGTTATAGGGGACAAAATTCCGAGGAATTTGCAATTTTCTCCTCCGAAATCGCAACCCACGAAACCTGTACTTCGAAAACATGGCAAACTAATTGCCTTTTTTAGGTAATGTTGTACACTGATAGACGTCTCATTGTTTTATTATTATGATGATGTCAGCAACTGACGAACTCTTCGTTCCAGGTCCTTCATCTTGTCCCGGCCTTCACGCAGACGACTAAAGCAGTCGGGAATTTTGAAGGAGAGGGTTTTCGGGTGTGACTTAGGGGAACATTTGTTGAACTCGGGACATGAAATCCCCATGGTGCTGAAATGTTGTGTGGAATTCATCGAGAGCAACGGATTGGTGGATGGAATTTACAGATTGTCGGGAATCACTTCAAATATTCAGAAGCTGAGGTGAGCTGAAAGGAAAGTTTATCGATCTGATGACGGTTTGTGCAAAGTTCACAGAGTTTTTTTTTTGCTCCAGAAATGCCTTCGATGAAGACAGGATTCCGGCACTGTATGAAGACGAAGCCATATTGCAGGATGTGCACAGCGTGGCAAGTCTACTGAAAATGTATTTTAGAGAATTACCCAATCCCTTGTGCACCTATCAGTTGTATCATCAGTTTGTGGGGGCGGTGCAGGCGACGCAAGGTGATGATACAAGACTGTTGAAAATGAGAGACGTAGTTCGGAAGTTACCCCCGCCTCACTACAGGTACTTATTCCATTTATAATTTAAAAAAAATTCCAACCTCAACGCGGCACTTTTTTTTAGGACCTTGGAGTACTTAATGCGGCACTTAGCACGAGTTTCAGAAAAAGGCCACGAAACGGGTATGACATCTCGTAACGTGGCCATCGTTTGGGCTCCTAATTTGTTGCGTTGCAAGGAATTGGAGGTGGGAGGAGTGGCCGCATTGCAAGGGGTCGGAATCCAAGCGGTCGTCACTGAGTTTTTGGTGTGCTACGCAGATCTCATTTTTTGCGACAAATTGCCAAATTTTAGTCTTCCTCCTCAACAAGGTATGCAGATCACAACGTGTAAAGAGATTCCATAGGCCTCTCAAAAAGGGAGCACCGTTAAACCTCCTTTTAATTTTTAGTGGGTTCTAAAAAAAGCAGACCGAAGTCTTTAGCGATCTCAACGCCCACCAAACTTTTGTCCCTCGAAGAAGCAAGAAGTCGGGCCTTACTTCAGGCCGCGGGAAAAGTCGACCAGGATTACATCGAAGTCGGCGGAGGACCCGCAAATCTCCCCGCTAAATACCACACCGTTATAGACCTGCCCTTGGGTTCTCGGAAAAGAATGGGTTCCAAACGATCTCCAATAGGGTGGAAAATGTTTTTCGGGAAATCCGGGAGAGGTTCTCAGTCGAGAAAAGAAATCGAAAACAAAACATCTGCCACCACGGATTTAGGACTCGGGCCGGTGAGAAGACTGTTCCTATTCCCTTTCTGATTTTCTGACTTGTCCTAAAGGTTTTATTACCGTTTAAATAAAAATCTTTCCAGAACAAAGCCGTAACAGAATTGGATATAGCACAAACTCGGCGACGGCTACGACCCGCGAAAAGTGTGGAGAGCTTGACTTCAAGTCGAAATTCGGGAACATTAGACTCATCAGACCCACCAGGGGGATTCAGCAGCCTTGAAGATACTCTTAGTCCAATGCTATTAAGAAATGGGGAGGGAAAAAGTAATGGGCACAATCGCTCAGTGTCTCACGAATCCTATTTCGATCAACTTCAGGATCAAAAGGTACGCAGTCAGCATATTTAGAGCTTTTTTCTGGTTCAGACATTATCACACGGGTTTAACCCATAGGAGGACGTGGCTCTGGACATCAGCGAAATTCAAGTGAACTTCGATTTGGAAGAGTCGGAAATGAGGATATTTTCTGAAGACGAAACTCTGTTATCAGTAGGGAGTGGAAGTATAGCATCAAATGGCTCACCCCGAACGTTTCCGATACAGAAATTCGGGAAATCCTTGGTGCGTGTTCTGAGTGACAAGTGTTTACCAAGTGTTGCAATAGTGTTCAGCTTTTTTATGAAACATATCGCCTTTTTGTTTTGAGCAGATGAGCAGCGTTAATAAAAGGCTGTCTTATCCCAAGTTGGCTACTGAGGAAGACAGGTTTTGCACTTCTCAGAGCGCCGACCCTTCCCCGAAAAAGCAGAAAATCAACGATGGAAACATGCCCAGGTCGAAGTTGGAGGAACAGCTCTCGAGTTCGGCAGGGGACATCCAATTTATAGACAGTGTATCACCAGATCAGGTAAAGCACGATTTTTTATATTCTTTACGGTTGGGCATTGTGTCCATACGTTGACATTCGAATGCAAAGTTAAACCTAATTAATTTTTTAATCAATAGGTTCTGGTTCAAGCAGAAGTGCACCCCATTCAAAGTCCCTCACCCGTGAGCTCCATTTCTCAACTTACCACCAACCTTCTGGCTCCTTCCAGTCCCATACTACCTCACATTCCACATCTCACGACTAAAAGGCCACCCTCTCTCCCAGGAGGGGGAGATCACGGGGACGTCCAAGACGACGCATCTCCAATTAATCGTGGAAGCGGTTCAGAAGAATTTCTTTGCGGGAACCAACCTTTTCCATCGGTACCCAGCGAACTCAGCTCTCATACGTATATAACTAGTCCAGCCGTAGCGGAGTCGACGATGTTCGATAACGATAGTTTTAGTTTCCAGAGTTCCGAGTTAATGGTCCCCGAAATACCCGTGTGCCAACCGTACTTGCCTCTCGTGGACTTGGAAGATTCCACCATTTCGAGGTTTGATCTGACGGGCACGAGATCGTTATCGGAAAGCGAAAATTTTGATAAGGCGATGATAAAAGCCGATGTGGAGTTCGATAACAGTGAGAATATTGGAATGGAATTTGCGAAGTTCGAAGAAAAGTTTATATCGGAGGATTCGCCAGAAAATAAAACAAAGCACGATATTGTGAACACAAAGCGAAAGAGTTGGGCCGAAGAAGAAATAGTGCCGCCGAAACCCGAAGAAAGAAAGCCTAAACCTGTACACCCTTACGTGAACATTCCATTAACAAAGGTGGCGGAAGAGCCCCGAAAAGTGTTGGAAACGAGTTTCGACGTTATAGAAAATTCCGAAGATAGGTCCAACAGAAATTCTATCGTCAGCATCAAATATGAGGCGATTTCGACGGAAAGTTCTTGCGATTCGTTGATTACCGTGAATAAGGGCGAAGACAGCTCCTTTTTGCTCGGGGTCAAATCGGCAAATCCAAGTCCTGCAGAGCCAACCCCGTCTGGATTTTCCTTCAAAATGGAGTCCTCAAAGAACGAAACAATTGAGGAAGACAAAGAAGGGGAATCGGAAATGAATCTCCTGAAAGAATGCAGCGAGTGGTTGCAGGGGAAACAGGAACTTCGTTTGAGTAATGTACCTACCGATGAGAGAATCGGCGATGAGGTTTCGGAGTCAACAACAAATTCAGTTTCCTGCGAAAGCGACAAAGCAGTCGCTGGGAAACCGAACTCATTTCATTCCTCACTGTCCGACATCAGTGTGAGTCCTCGCAGCAAAGACTCGACCGACTCGAAATCGATTGAAGACGACAAGACGGAGTCGGTGAAAGAGTTCGATTTGGATGAAAACCTCTTCTCAGGCAACGAAGTCCAGAAAGATGAAATGGTTGGCCAACCCGAGGTGAAAGCCAATAAAGAAGGCGAGAGTGAAATAAGAAACGAGGGGAACCCTAAAGTCATTCTTAAAAAGTCTGAAAAGAAAATACTCGAAACAAACCTGGACGATCTGGTGGATATTGAATTGAATTTAGTTTCACCCAAAAAAAGTCCGGCGAAACCCGTCGCGAAAAAAAGAAGTTCTCAGAAGTCGAATTCAAGCAACGTGCGGCAGTTGCTGTCTAAATTTGAAGTCAGCCCAACGACTGAAAAAAAGTTGTTTGACTTCAAATCAAATGCGGAAAAAAATGAGAAAGCGAAGGAAAATTCGCTGGGGAAAGACAGTGAGGACAGAATGAGAGAGGTGGTGGTTGTTGAAAGGCCGAAAACGCTGGAGCGACTTTCCACGCGGCGCAGAACGGAAAAAAACGCGACGGAATCTCCCGAATTGCAGATAGAAAAATCCAAAAGCGGTAGTCATATTAACCAGAAGTCTCCCGAGGAAGACAGAACTGATATTTCACTAAGTTACGAGTTTGACTTGTCGGATCCCCAACGGAGGGAGCGAATAGAAAAGTACAAAGAAAAGCGACGGAACTATTTACGGGAAAAGTATCGGTCCGACAGTTTCAAGGTCGAGAAGGACGATTTCGTTTTGAGGATAAAACCGAGGCTTTTACTCAAAAAGGAATTAGACATTGATAACGGGGCGGGATTTTCGGGAAAATCTCAGCGGACGAGTCTTTCTAGTGAGAAGAAAAGTCCCGAAAAATCGGGAAGGGGGAGTGGGGTGTCCAAGTGCGGGGAGTCCCCTTCGAGGGAGATCTGCCGATTGTCCTTCTCTGGGGAATCGCCCGGGAAGCAGAGGTACGAAAATCCCACGGTTTCAAGTTCCATCAGGGAGCAGTCGATCAGGAGGAGCAATTTTCTCAGATTGAGCTCCGAAAGGAAAAGTGCCAGCGATTTCCGGTCAATACGAACCTCACCGGAAAAGAAGAATCTTTCTTTGGACTTTACCTTGGGGTAAGTATCCAGCGTGACGTCACCGTATTAACAGAAAGCGAACTAATGATTTCCCGAATAGGATGACGAAAGACGACAAGCTTTCTCCGGAGCTGTTGGAGTCGTTCTATTCGAGGAGGAGGATGACGGATCCTGCGACGCGCGACAGGGCCTCCGACACTTCGTCGGACACGAGAGCGCGCAGATCCAGCTGCAGAGGCGGCAGGCTGTTGGACGAAGGCGAGACGACGCCCACATTCTGCATAAAAGACATGGCGGCTTTGTTCGAAAAGCGAGACGATTCGAAAGCTCACAAGCAATACTTGTCCTCCGTCTGATCTCCGCGGATCAGCCTGATTTTCAGCGACGGCATAAGTAAAGTATGAGCTTTGCGAGCTGGGGGTCATTGATGCCGGTGCCATAATTTCTGAAAACTCCGGAAATTCAGGAATCCGAGAAATGTTCAATGTTCGATGTCAATGACTTTCTCGAAAGCAACAGCAGCTTTGCTTTTTGCTGCTGAATCGGCCATATTAATTTGTTTCCTCCTCAAGTGAATTGTAAACGCTCGAAATCCACACAATAGGTGTTGCCACGAGTAGAATCGTTCACTTCCGCAGTGTTTCTTCCTTCTCTCTTTTAAATTTAGATTTAAAAATGTTTCACTCGTTCTGACATCAGCAGCTCTGAGGGGCAATGCTTTGGACGATGTTATGAATTTAAAATCGATCATTGAGCGTTCGGTCTCTCACCGCTGAATTCGTACGCTTCATTTTTCGATAAAAATAATTGTTGTTTGAAAATTTTTACTGTTTTTATTAATTTTCTGTGTTTTTTAGTATAAAGTGTTTTTATGAGAAATCAGCCTTGGCCGTGCCTTCACTTTAAATACAAAGTTGCCGCAATTTTTATTTTATTATTTTGTTTATTTATTTATTTATTTTTTGTTGGTTTAGTTTTACGGTTCTTAATCACTCAAACAAATTGTTCGGAATTAATAATATGTAGTTTTATGTTCGGGAACAGTAAACTCGGGCAATTCTCTCTCCCTGGGGAGATTTGTGATGAGCCAGTCGGATCTCGCTGTTCCCTCGGGACCCTTTTTTCACTTGCTATTGCAAACCGGAGGTCCCCCGAAATCCGACTCAGTTAACCCGAATCAATTCTGACTATGAGATTTGTTACCTGGTCTAAGTAATTATTGTGTTATAATTGATGAGCGTGTCAGGTGTTGGAGGTTTCGGTGCAGGAAAGGGAAAGTTCCGAAAGGAACTCATTGAAAGCGGAAAATGAAGAGCTTAAGACAATTACTTGGACAGTATACGGAGGTTTGAACTCATGCATTGTATAACGTTTAAGAGAAAATTGTCTTCTTTTCCGTTTTTTTAAATTACTCAGACATCCCGCGCTGGAAACCGAAGATCAGTGTCGATTTGAATATTTGTACTTTAGAAATTATAAAAATGGATGTAATGAGATTCGCCGAATTCGCATGAAAATTTGGAAATTCAATTAGAGGCGGCCCAATCTTTACGATTTGTAATGTTAAATAATGAAAAATTGAAGCAATTCATAGCAGCGCTTCCCATACAATAGTTGAGATACTCGCCCATATTCAATGCTCAAATCCCCCCGCATCCATTTAGTGGAATTTATATAGTTTAATCATTTTTTGTACTGTAATTGTTAAGTCAGAGATTGGCATTTTATTGCTGTAGTGAAGAAAGTGATCGCCGGCAAAACAAAAATTAAATTGTTTCAATCGCCAATATAAACACTTCCACTTTTATGCTCTCTCATATGCCAAATAAAACCCGCATCTTTGGTTTGTAATTATATTTATTTAAGTATCAAAAATGGCCGAGACATATTAACTTGCCTTAAGAACTGTTTGTAGGCCCGATAGGAATTTTTTTTACACTTTTTAAAGACTTGATTTGTTTGAAAATTATTGGCGAATATTACATTTTTATTTGAGATGAAAAGTAAAAGAAATTACTTGTTTGTCTGTTCGCCTTTTATTAGGGCTCGGAAAACGAATCTGGTATTTAAAATCGTATCATTGTTTATTTTTAAGCTCCAGCTGGGTTTTCTGTACAGTTTATTTCTTTTTTTTTTATATAACTTTTATATTATACGTTTAGAATTTTTGTACGATATTAAGCGCGGACGCTAGCGCTTTGCAGTAATGTCGAATTGTAGACATTTTTTCTTATAAATCACCAGCCAAGCTTATCATTGTTGCAACCCATCGCTATGTGATATTGTATTATGTTAATAGAAGTACTGCAATTTATGTACTCATGTTAATTCCATAAGGTTTATTGATTTACTCGAATGAATCATTTTAATTATTGATGAGTAGAGAAATTTTTAACGAAACCATTATAAGGAAATTAGTTTTTTTTATTTTTTTATTTTTTTTGTCGAGTCCAATCACGACTGAGAGCAACGCAGGGTTGCCGCTTTGTTTTTATTTGTGACTCTCCCGTTTGAATTTAAGGGTTGGCACCGCACAATTCCATTCGGTCCTTCACCTCAAATCTCTGATGTACAGAGATGGGAGAATAGAGGTCTCAAATGAAAACAAAAAATCCTAACGTCTACTTAATTAGTAAATGCGATTGAATTTCTCTTGATTGGTCATCAGACCAGAGTAGTAATTATCTAATGAAAATGGAACACGGGAAGAACCAGTTCTTTCGATACTGAAATTCGAATCCGAAGACAGTTTGTCTTCATCGATTTCTGCTTTTGGAGAACTGATTGCTGGCAGTTGACTCTCCTGAGGCTTTTGCATTTTTTCTAAGGAAGGTTTTTCTCGCTCCTCCGGAATTTGAATTGAGGTACTTTTCTTTTCAACCCTTGGTTGAAACGGTTTGCGCAACTCTGGGAAATCGGCTTGTGTATATTTCGGAATGTCTTTTGTGCTTTTCGGGACTCCGACTGAAATGTCCTCCTCGGAGATGCTACTTCTCGGCTTGAACAGACCATCTCCGAAATTGAGCAAAGAATTAAATGTGGTGTATATTACATGCAAAAGCCTCTGGGGTGAGCATCCGATGGCGATTCCAAATAGGGGTGATCCGTAGGGGGTGTTTCCATCGGATCGGGGGTTGAGGTATATTTAGATTCTATACCCGGAACCTGAGGTGTTCTGTTCTTCCCCCCATGAGATGGCCGTGTCCTTTTGTGTCTCGGAACTGGTGCCGGCCGATATGATTGTCTGTATATTTCCTCCACATCAACTTGTCCCGAATTGAACCCGAGCAATTCCGAATCATTTGGGAGAATGTTTTCTTCAGTTTCAAAGTGTTTTCTTTTATTGGTTTGGTGAAAAGGAGGTCGTGAAATTGGGGTTAAAGTGCTTTCGATGGAATTTTCTTCTGAGTGTTCGATGGCCATTTTGTTTTCATTAATTGGTTCTGATGTCCTGACTGTGTCGTCCGATTTCTCATGTAAGTTTGTTTTGCTTTGTTGGGCCAATTGGACCGAATTCTCGCTAAAGTCTTTTTCGTTTTTTTCGAGCTTCCACTCGGAATCCACATCGAGTTCTTGAATAGATTCTTCAAGCGTAGATTTCCTCTGAACGTCCATAGAATCGTTCAACCATTTATTCACGAGCTCGTCCGGAATTATCGGGTCAATCTTGGAGAAGAAGTCCCTCTCCGATTCTTCTTTCGCACTTTTCTTTCCGGCCGAAGGTCGGGTTTCTAGAAACTTGGGAAAGCCGTTTTCTTTCGACTCGAGAATCAGATACTTGGATGCGTAGAAGGCATTTTTCTTTTGAACCTGATCCGTCGACTTAGGAGTTCTTGTTCTGCTGTTCTCTCGGGTAACACTTCTCGACCCGTCCGAAATAACGCTGAGGAATTCGGCTTTTTCGGAATCTCCGCCCTCAGATTTAATCGAACGTCGCGTTTGGCAGTCGTAAAACTTCTCCCCGTCCAATACAGTGGCTGGGCTGCTGGGCAGCACGTTCAGGCGCTTGTACAGGTCGAGTGTTTTCTTTAGCCTGTGGGGTTCGACCACAGTGGAGTACATGACGTCTTTGAACTCGACAGCCTCAGCGTCAGAAATAGACTTCCATCTCCCATTGTCTTTCGTCTTGAACGCACTATCTATCGTGCTTATTCCTCGACAATCAGTGACTAAAATTTCCGTAGTCCGTTTCGGCGCTTCTTCCTTTTCCATCATAATACTTGGCATTTTATTTAAGAACTTCGGGACCTAGAAGCAAGATTTGCAAATTTTCGGTTCTAAATCCCGACTGAGGTGGAGGTGTTTCTGGCCTGCAGCAGAATTATACAGGAACGTTTCAAAGAATAACTGAATAACTCCCAAATAAGTACTCTAAAAACATTTATTGAGCTTACAGTTTTGTGTGACTATACAATAAAGGCTGCATTTGATGTCTTGCACATTTGCACCCAACAAATTGCCGCAGGCGTTACAGCGAGTGGTGCAGCAGCCATATTTCGCTTCCCTTCGCGCACCACCCGCTCACGTCTTCTGCTGTGCTAAGGCCGTGGGCGTGCTTCGAATTTTAAAATCGATCAGCGAGAGCACTTACCCACAGGTCGAAGAAGAATAAGATCAAGCAAGCCAAACCGCACTGCGACCCGTCTATAAAGAAGTCGAAGTACTGGTAAGACTGAGGCTTTAGCGGGGGCATCCGCCCCAAACTGAAGCCGAACTGAAGCCAAAACAGGAGGATTAAAGCCGCCATTACTGCCGCTGATTTCCTGAAAAGGAAACAGAACTTAACATTGCGTCAAATGCAAAAGAAATGAATGGGCGCTACCTGAGCAGTGAAACCGAATCGTTATCGAGGGAAGTCTTCATCATCATTCTTCCCATGTCCACCACGAAACCCAGCTGAATGAGAAGGTACAAAAGTCTGATGGAGGCCACTATCCACTGTGGGAGGTACGATACGGGTTGGAGGGGGAGGTTCCACCAGTGATCGGACGGGAACTCGGCTTGCATTGCAAATATCCAGACAAATGCAAAAAAGGTGGCCACCCCTGCAGAATAGTCAGCATCAATCCGTGGTTCTCCGGGGGTGAATTCATCGGCCGGGGCGCTTACCTGGAACGGCGTATTCATAGAGGGTGAGAGTCGGCTCACTGTTGAAGTGGTTTTGCATCCGCGCGTGCAAATATATTGTCAGCATCAGCCAGCAAGAGATCACAAAATTCTGAGAGAGACATTCCAAGGCGAGTAAGGCGTTAGCTCCTTCTGCTCCTGCACTTGACTGAAAACAAACGATAACATTGACACAAGTTCTTGGTAAAGAATTGTAATTACTGGGGGAAAGTCACTCACTCCTAGAATTACAACCCCGTCGAAGATGATTGAAAAAAAAATTCTGCACACAAATGCAATGACCAGATTGCGCACATAAGCCTGAAAATTATTTTTCTCGGTCCTGAAATAAAAACAAATCCATTTTCAAATTTCATACGGCAGAAATCTCCTCACTTCTGTCCTCTCCGTCTTACATACCAGCAACTGTATGCTATGTAACCTCCGAATGCAAGGCCAGTGATTAAACTGACGCTCAGCATACCTATGTGTAATTTGGCCGCATTCTGCAGGGCGATTCTATTGAAACCCGGAAGTGCTGGAAAAGAGACCGAAGTGTACTGTTGGAAATGCTGTTGATGCGGTATTGACATCATTACCTTTTTCAATAAGAACCTCATCATCCTCAGTTTGGGACTGATCTGGCAGTCCGAGGCTCAAGATTCCGAGCAAAAGTCTTTCCAGCATCGTCTCTTTCGGTCTAAACTTCGATAATCTGAAATTCCATCATCGAAAGCATTTATGGGGGGAAAGAACGTAAGAGTTTAGAAGAAAGTCACATTAAACCTTCCCCAAATGCTCTTAAATTTTTTTCAAAAAATAACGGGTGACGTTGTTCAGTTTTAATCATTATATATGTTTATCAGATAACTCGATAATGCGAAACCGATAATAGTTAAAATGAAAATGGTGACCGCGCATTGGAGGACACACTTTGTGAAATTAAAAGATGTTCGAGTGAAATCTGATCGGCTCCTGAAAACTATATCCAAAAAAACAGACCGAACTGCCCTCCATTGCTGTTGAAAAGAAATAGTTAACAGCATTAAGTCTTCGGAACGCCGACTTTCCCCACAGGGGAAAAATATTAATTGTTTATGAAAGATCATCACGAGTTTACTGTTTTCTCTGGAAAATGTGCGATGACGCCATTTGCAAAGGACATGCAAAAAGAGGAGCACCGCACTTACGGTCATAATGTGAACTGAATTTCCAATGAACTCTTTCGTGAAGCGACACCGGCAACGGTTTTACAAATGATTATGGTTGTCGGCGTTCCGTTTCGACCATCCGATAACACGAAAGGGACTTTTTAGAAAAAACCACTGGCCATTTACCCTGCGCCCACTAAACTCCTCCCATGAATCCCGGCGACACAAATTTCTACCTTAACCAGCGAAAATAAATGACGACTGATAAGGAATCTCAAAATGAGAAACCGTTTGTCACTTCTTCCACATTATCAGAGTTTAGATAACGACTGGGAACAATACGTGCATAGTCGTCGAGTACAATCGTCACTGATTTTCTGTAGAAAGCCTTCGGCCCCCTTATCTTTAAAAGATGTCTGCCGCTTCGGACTCTTCACCACATCGAATGTTTTTCCGAAGGATAATTTCCCCCTTTGCGAAAATTATTAACTTATAATGAATAGATATTGTTTAACCTATGCATAATTCTGAGTAGAACAGAAAGTAAATCACAGATCAGAGAATTTATGTGAGTGAAAATTTAGGTGGTGTAATTATTTTTTGGGGAAAAAGTTGGAAAAAGATGGAAAGCACTGGTTTATCTAAGGGAAGACAGTTTTATTCTGCAGTTTGACCTCCTCTCTGGCATTGGTCTTTTTTTATCGGCTTTGGCATTGAAACTGTGCTGTTGGAATCCTACAGTGCTCAGGATCAAGCTCTCTAACAGTAATTCTGGATTAACGGATTCTTATACATATTGCTGCTCCTTATCAGAAATAATTGCTCGACGAAAAACAACACTTTAAAATTAAAATATAATATATTGAACCTCCATTTCGACCGCAGGCATTGGAGGTGTACTCTTACAAATACAAATAAGCAATAATTACAAGCTCATTTTAATAATGCTCTCAGAAAAATGCCAGAATAATTAGGAATAGTGATATGCGACGAATAAGAACGTATTATACAAAATTATTTTATATTGTTTTATATAAAATAGAATTAGGCATTATACAAAAATAAAATTAAATACTATAAAAATAAAAAAATAAAATTGGTTGTAATGCAGGGATGAAAACGTATATAAATAAAATTTAAAAAGTAAATAAATTATTTGACATTTAACATTGAGAAGTAAATTAACAGAGTAACATTTAATGTGGATTTGTTTGTAATATAAAATACGCATAAAATATAACAAAGTGTATAAGTCTGGACACTAAAATAATAAATAAAACATGTAACACTTTAAAATTAAAATATATTAAAATATAACTTATAATACAAATGAAACTGTACAAAACAACTAATTCGATCGAGGCGAATGTTTTATTTTTACATTTTTTTACAAATGAATTCTACAGTCCGTTTAAATAATAACCCAACGCATTGGGAAGGAACGAACTTTCGCCAGTTTTAAGCAAAACCCCTTTTCCTTCATGTAAATGATATTGTAAAAACGTGTGTTCGGCCATAATTTGCTCGAGTATTTTTGGAGGGGGCAATGACAACCCTTTCTCGACTCACTGCCAATCGAAAATAAATTAGAAAAATAAATATCGGCTGATTTGAGAGGAAAGTTCGCTGTCGGCCATCGTCCAAAAAATCTTAACTGTCTTCAGTTCCACCAGTTGTGAGTCCCATTTTGGGTCCGCTTGTTGCCGGGGCAAACTGTGGTGCCTCCACAGGAGACAGCTCTATGCTATGTTTAGCCTCTTTTGAAAGCAGAGGGAAGAAGATTTGCCTAATTTACAGCAGTAAATTCATTGGAATTTAGCTTTTTTGGCACCTGAAACAACCAAAATCAGTTCTAATTTTAAAACCCAAAGAAGAATTCTTTTGGAAAAATGAAATTAAAAATTTTCTAATGTTTCATTAAGAAAGCGACTATAAGGAAAGAAACATAAGTTTGAGACTAACCTATCTTATGAAAATTTGATAACCGAAGACACGACCAAATCGGAGGTATCGCCGGTGCCCAAAAGCTCCGAATTGGCCGAAGGATAGACGTCAATGACGCTGCCCTTTCTTTTCTCCCTCTCCGAAGAGGAACTCCTGAGGTAATTGATCTTCCCTGTCACGATGTCGCTCTTCGGGGAGAATTTCTCCGGGATTTTCCCCGAGATTATGTCGCCGACCTGAGGTCTCGCGATTTTGCTCTCCTTTTTTGCGAGGAAGTGCTCTTTGGGGGAGGTTTCCTGGGCGGCATCCGAGGGCTTCTCCGGATGGTCTTCGCTCGTTGCAAGAGGCATTCCGCTGGCGGACATCGGAATCCAATCGGAGGTTTGCTTGGAGGGGGTGAAAGCTTTCTTGGTTTCTTCTTGAGGGGTGGTGGGCTCGTCTTGCCTGGGGAAGTGAAGAGACAAGATTGAGCAAGATTTGGCAAATCCTCTGCGCCAAAGTTCCTCTCATTTCAGCAGAGTCAGTTGGTTTCGCCCGACTAAACCCACTGTAAAACTGAACCTAATTAATTTTAATTACCGCTTTTAAAACACCCGTTTTCGTATTTAAACCATTTAATCGCGCGTTATGTAACCTCTTTCCGTTTACCGCAAAATGTTTCACGGCCTTTAAAACCGAAAACTGGTCAATCCAGTGTGTCTCAGCTAACTCCAACCTCAGGACAATATCTTCAGCCTCAGAAAGAGTCGAGAGATTGAGGTTTTGCCTTATAAGGAAATTACTGCTAAAAGGGTTGAAGGAAACACGGGGGTGAGGAGGAGTCGAATGGTTTGTGGTGAATTACTACATTGCGGGCCGCGAGTGATTTTCTTTGAAAGGTAGCTCGTGGCGTGCATTGCTTAACCGAACACGCTCTCATGCACCCGGTTTTTCTTGACACAGAAAGCATAACCGTCCAATTCTCTCAATTAGTCTCGCTGGACCAAAAGGCGGAAGGACGCGGAGGCTGCCTTACTTCGGTCGACAGGTGTGACAGCACCAACACTTATGCTAACGTGCGTATCGATTAATCAATCATTCTTGCGATTATAATCGGATTTTCAGTGAACGCCCTTATTTGGAAACGATTTTGCCCAAGATTTTTCACTTTGAGAAGAAACCGACGAACGCAGAAGGTATTACAGGCAAAACTAAAGAAAACTCACCGTTTCACCGTGAATCCGTACATCCCCTGACTGGCGATGTCATGGGCACCCCTAATTACGGCCACGGGCACCCTCACCGTCTCCGAAGTCCCCAAGTCCTGCTCGGGGACAATATGGTTGCTTTGGTATGCATTGATCCCCGGGAGGCTGTAAACATCCAAAGCCCCGGATGCTGCCACGGGGGTGTAGAACTGTTGGTGAGGGTTGAACACCAAAAAGTTCTGGTATGGGACTTTCTGGTACTGCAACAAACCGCCAGTCTGGCCAATGACCGCCTCTGCGTTCTTCGTGGGCGATTCTTCTACGAAGTGTAACTCTGAGTTCTTAAGGATTTCGTTCACTTCAAACTGGTATGGCTTTTTACTGGGGACGTGCAAAGGGATGTTGGCATCGAAGTTGTTGATGACTCCCGGTTGTTTGATGATGGCCTGAGTCACATCCCCGGGCAGGTAATTCGGCTTATGGATCTCCTGCTGGTCTCCAGGTTTGGAGTCCTCGGGGAACCTGACTTGGGTACCCGTCTGGAACATGTAGGCGGGGGTGGGCTCTTGCACGAATGTGGGTGGGGTGGAAGGAACTGGCGGAAGATAGGCGGGGCCAGCGTATTTGGGTTTGTGGATGGGCAGGGGATGACCGGGCGGGAGGTAGTGGCTGTGAATGTGGTCTTTGTGGACGTGACTGTACACCCTCACCTTCTTGGTGGGGTAGAAGGAGTGACGCTGCGATGGCCCTGAAAGAAACAACCGCTGTTGAAAAGGAACTGCAGCTCTATTTCAAAGGCAAATGGATTCTCAAATCATAAGATTCTCATTCTTAAATAAAAACATTAAACACTGTCCATTCAGTTATTACGGAAGTGGTAATCGATTGTAAACCGCATGTTACGAAAGGAATTATGATTCCATGGCTTGAGGTTCGAAGGGAATAAAACCAAAATCATTACCTTTCATTTTGTGATAAACGGGATGAGTGCTGACTCCCGGCAAGCGGGTCTTGAGCTGAAAATCGACGGTTTTCGGAGGGCCATACGTAGACGCCACGGGCGGTTCTACAGTGCTGGAATACATGCTCGATGCCGCTTCCTGACTGCTGAACTGACTGGAAAGGTCGACACTGGGCTGGATGCTGATGGAGGAGATCTTTGGCTTGTGGGAGGGAACCGAAGACGGCGGCTTCATTCTCATTGGCTGTCCGTAAATGGCATTCACGTAAGTCAGCGGTCGCTTACTGGGCTGTAGGAAACTGTGACTGCGATGCTTTTGCTTGTACAGCTGAGGGGAGATTTTGGCGGTTTTTTGAGTTTCGTAGTGAGCAGTGGATGTCTCCTGGAATTCTTGTGACGGTTTCAGATCGGTTGACGGCGGTAGAACGACATTCGCGATTTGTGTCGCTGAGAGACCGAGCTGAAAGAGTAGAGGTTGCCATGCGCTAAACTGTTCCTCAAACATTACCTTCCCGTAGGAAACAGAAGAAACTCACCTGATTGGGAATTAAGACGGTGGGAATTGCGTACAAAGATCCCGCAGGAGCGGCAGCATAATATTGAAGGCCCTGAGGATCATTAACAAGGGCGACGTGAGGTATTTGATAGGATCTCTTCATTGGGGGTCTGACTCTGGTTCCTCCTTCGCTTAATCCGGCCCTGACAAGGGTCAGAAGAAGGATGATTATTTCCTGGAAGGCAAAGCCAAAAGTATTTATAAACACCTCAAACCTAATTAATATAAATAATAGATACAAATAATGATCCAATTTCTGCAGTTCTTTTTTATTAATTTCAAGGTTCGTCATCTCGTCATCGAGATGATGGAGCATATTTGGGGCACTGGCAAATGTCCAGGATTGGGAATATACCTCGAGGACCAGTAATTAGGTTCAGTTTTAGGCCGAGTTCAAACTGGTAGACCCTAACAGTTTAGGGTTGGTCCCACACTGGAAAATTATTAACTTTTCCTTAATGCAAAATAATTTCAGACAATTTTTTGTTCGGTTTTAGTTTTTCAAACAAGTTGTTAATTGATTATGAAATCTTCACATGTCGAAAATATCTTAAGGAAAAATTAACATTCGTCTTGCAAAAAATGATGGAGTGAAATTTTAAAATTTTCATTAACGTTCCTTTCGGGAAAAGGGTGGTCACTAGGGCATAGCCCCTCGAGGGGTTTAGATTAATTCTAAAATTCAATCAGTCTCCAGATTTAAAGTGGGAGTAATCCTTCAAAAATTTTTCCAATTTTAAGGTACAACGCTTCGGGACAACGTGGACATAGTATTATCTCCTTCGCGCGTTTATTTTTATCTCCAAAATAAATCAGTGCATCCGAAAATTCAATCACAATGGGTCTTCTCTGCTGATGAGTCGAAAAAAGGTTTTTCTTTTTGGCCACTTCCCTTCACATTCACGTTTCGATCGAATTTGTTCTCTCATAATCCGAAAATCAGCCCGAAGGAAATCATGCGCTGTGTCACTGACTATCTCATCTATCTTTCCGGTTCGGATACAGTCGCGATCATCGGGAAAGAAAATAAAATAATTTCTTTATTTCCTTTGGTTGACCATTGGTTCTTCCACACGAAGGTCGGGATTACTATTCAACAGGGTTTTGCACTTGACAGAAATGTTACGATGAGTTTTATTACACATTTGTTAGGCGATTTCACTTTTCTCTGACGCGATGAAGATGCCAGGTACATGTGTCGGTTACTAGAGCGTGGCTTCTTCGGTTTCAAATCTTTTCGTTTCTTTTTTTCATCGAATTAACTGTTAACGCCGTTTTAATTGTTGATGATGATGTTTCCGTCATGGAAAATCAGATGTTGAATCGTCTCCTTTGTGATGAAATTACCAATTTTCACTTGGGTTCATTTTGAAGGGGATTTCCAAAAAGGGCTGCAGAAGAGGAGTAAGAGTTGATATCACTGTCAAATGAGGAAATCCCACCGGTCACGGATCTTTACCGACGATATGGGTGGAGAAACAAAGCCGGTTTCGACAAGATGCCGAAGCAGAAGAAAAACTCTACAATTCTTTCTTTGCCGGCATATGAGTAGGTTACCATACCTGTAGACTTCATTCCGAGTGCGCCTAAAATTTTCTACCGTGAATCACGCATTCATTAATCATGTAATTTACTAGAAAATTAGTAAGTCCAATGTTTAAAGGGTTTTCTTGTTCAGCGATAACACCCCACCGATCAAAAATTTTCGTAATCGTCTCAAATGTGAATGATTTTACTAAAGTTTTAATACTGAGATTGTAAATTTTCCGACTTAACGGATATATAATAAAAAAAGGCCGAATAATAATAAGGAAAGTTAAAAAAATCGGCATTCCATCGTTTAAAAAGCCGAAAGTTAAGAAGTGTAAAACATCAATGGGAGATACGATAAGATTTAGTCATTCATTTAACAACTGAGGTTAATAGGAATTCGCGTGATGAAATTATGAGCAGTTGATGCGACCATGTGCTCACTTTTTTAACCTGAATCGTAGAAAGTGGTTGTGCAGTTGGAATTCGGACTATGCAGACAATTTTTTCGCCTTTTCATTTGTTTCACATTTTCACTGAAATAACTTAAGATTAGCCCTCGAGCTCTCCCAGAATTAATGATAATTATTATCAGCGTTTAGCCACTTCTTCGCCGTTTAATTTATTAACTGGAGTCAACCAAATTCCTCAGACAACAATCACTCCGCGCTAAAAGAATTTCTTTTACTTGTCCTCTTCAATGGACCGAATCTTTCCGACTTTTCAGCGAATCTTTATTTTTTTCCGCAGTCATCTGTCACTTTCTTCTCCAGGATGCAACCATGACTTCTTCGGCTCCCGGCAGTCCTTATTAATCCATCATATTATCAGCCAATCCTCAGCTTTTATGAAACCCAATTTGGGTTTTGAAAAAAGAAAGAAAAGACTTCGATTCCCCCCCTTTTGTGTACTCCATAACGGAAACCACATTCTTTAATAACACCTCTTTAAAGAGTAAAATTTAAAAATCATTATTTTGGCGCGTCTTTTCCTCCCAAAGGTTTCAAAGGGTTAATTAGAAAATGACTGAATGCCTAACAGGTTTTTATCACCGGGAAATGCTTCGCCGGTAGACTTGAACTTCTTTCTTGTTTTTCGACTTTAACTTTGACCTTTACAAGGGCTCCATTAACTCGTTTGTAATAATAGGGTACAAAATGTAAAAAAGCATTAATTTAAGTCAGCTTTATCAGATTACCAAGACAAAATGTGTCAGATCCGGATGACGGGCGAACATTAACCTAAATCACGTTAATCACGGAATCCCCATTCCAAACGGATTTCGAAGACAAATTCATATTTAATGAAGTCCACTTGAATAGCACCACGTAGGCCCTCACCTGACGCATTTCCTGCGTACAGGTTTGACAAAAGCCCGGCCATCACTTTCTCGTGGCGAAAGGAATTCCTCGTTGGCCTTTGTTTATATTCTGCCATCACTTTCTGCTGTCAGACTGCCAAGGTCAGTGAAATGATCATTCTTCCACTTATTAATTTTCCACGAGCACTTCCACTGCTTTCTTGATCCGATTAAAATTGCTCTCGCGTAGAACCGATTATACGGATCAATGTTCCGTACCTTATTTCGAGAGAAATTTTTTCAGGGGCGCGCTTGCACGAATGCTTAAACACCGTGTTGTCGCTTTGAGGGTCCCACCTGCTCGGAAGAAGAACTGAACTTGAATTTTTAATGTTCTCTCATTTGGGGTCTTTTCGACGAATTGCGAGAATTCGTTTTCTGTTTTGACCGATGTTGGCAAACGGATTTTTTGTCCTTTAGAAAGTGCGATTTTTCAAAGACTGATGGTAACCGCTTCTCGGCTTTCTCTGTTTCAGCCCTGTTTTAGATAAAAGATGTCACGATTGGCGCCGTGACTTGTCCTTCTTCCCGCGCGGACTCCACGCGTCTGCCTACACATGCTTGGATTTTGGTCAAAAGAATGTTTATTGCTCATATATGTCTCTTACGAGAGAATAATAAAATAACACAAATAACTCAAATAGAAATTGCCAGCTATTAAAGTTGGCATTTCTGAAATTATGCTCAAGTTCAAGTTCGAACTTGACCACTTTTACTTTAAAAATTAAATAAGGTATTAAAACATTGAAAAATAATTTATTTTTAAAATTAATGTGTTCCTTATTCATAAATAAGAAAGCAGAGGATGTGGGAAACATGCCTGTTTGACCTTAAATAATATATTAAACAAAGCTACGTAATGACGTCAGCGATGGCAGATGGAAGCTCATTTCCGCAATCCGCAGCAGCCAAGGGCGGTAAAGATCATTGATGAAGCAAAAATTTAAAGGCAAAAAGGCAGAAAATGGCGATTCATGGCATCTCGCCAGGCTGCATTCCCCTGCCTTAAGACTGCAGCCCATGTGTGAAATGTTATTCTCAATAGCGGTGAAGAACAATCGTCCAAGAAATTAAAAATACAATTGTTCATGTCAAAAGTAGGCCCCTCAACAATGATAAAAAGATGAGAACTCTTCGTTAACACAAATATGAGAGATTCTCTTTTGAATAAAATCAAAAGCAGGTGACGCAACCTACTTTAGCATAAAACCGAAACCGATTCAAATGGCGCAGCTCCAAATGTTACCTCCATTAGCGGAATCAAAATAAAAGCTGTCGGAATATGGAAAACGAGCTCAACATCTCACACGATTACAAATACATTTGCTGATTCTCGGATAGATTAGGAGTTTCTTAAATTTTTAATTATTGACTTCAATTAAGTGATTAGAGGTAATTATTACGATAAATGTTACAGTAACTTGATGTGTACATTAAATATTGAATTTGATTTCTTAATGCAACTTGCTCTGAACCGCTTAATAAATTATTATAATTTATTGAATGACTTGTAGAATTGTGTTGAATGATCGAAAAAGGAATACAAAGTGGTTATTTACGTGGAAAATTTGAACTCTCCGATGTTCGGATGTTGCGAGATGGAATTGAAGGAGTCATATCGATGGGCAGTCAGGTGCATCACAACGCATCACAATCAGATGAAGATTTAATAGGGGCATTCGGTTGAGATTGTTGTTCTGACTTATCCGAAATCACGGAGGTTATCAGAATCCCAATCGGAAGGTTTTCCCATGTCGAAAAACGATGGAAAATGTTGGCGCTTTTGCTAATTAAGGAAATGGGACTTTCCGATCGTCAAACTGCAGAAGAAGCCAAAAGGTCGTGATTGATGCTTTATTAAATTTCGAAACTAATTAAGGGAATGAGGTATTGAAAAAGTACCAATTTAGATAAGCAGACCAAAAGTGAGCTTTCCAAAACCGTCTCTAACCTGACCCAATGAGCCTTGATCTGCACAAACAGGAACTCTTTAAGGATTTCTTTGTTATTTTTACGATATTTCCTCAATTTTTACCAATCTTTTCTGGAATTAAATTACGATAAAAATGAACAAGTCTCCTCTCACCGGGTGTCACTTGTAAAATTTCTTCCGATTATTTATAACTCACTACCAAATGTCATGTAAATGTCTGAATTTTCCTTCTTCTTCCTTCGTTTTTTTTTTTTATTAAAAGAAATCATCCCGGTGACATTGTTCGCCTTGTTAAAGTCTTCAGCTCTTCGACGTTCCTCTTTAAAATTTCTTATTTAATTAGCAACACAAACAAAAAAAAATTAATTAAACCCATATTTATTTCCGGCGATAAAATTATTTTCTCGTGGGATCTTTGCGATTTGATTAGGCAACAAAAATTCGTTGAGATTCAAATTTTTCATGAGAGTTACAAACACTGTAATTCGCAAATACTATCGTTTATTTTGATGATTACGTCAATTTAAACAAAAAAATCATTATGAAAAAGTAATTTTTAATTTATTGGAGAGAGTCTCCCAAATACGTCGGCTGACAAATAAACGGTCAGTGGTAACCCAAAAATCCAGAAAAACACCCCTACAATTTATTTTTTATTTTTTTAAAAATCAACTTTAAATCAAATGCTCCGTCTGCTGATGATTAATTAATAATTATAATTAATAAAAAATATAATTCGGGTTTTTTCGGGGGTTTTCGGGGTTTTTCGTAATGAGAAAGCGCTTCGTCAACATTGATCTTCAATTATTTAAATAAATCCCGTTGAATTAAAACAAAAGAATGAAAAATGACAAACAAAAAAAAATATTTAATTATTTTCTACGGAGTGGCGCATAAAATACTTAAACAGTTTGAAAACGGGTTAACACGACTTTTGACGTCTCCTTTTGACAATGGCTGTTATTTTTCTCCCTTCTTTTCTCATTCATTTTTTCATTTAATAATGGGCTCATTGGGTCAATATTTAAATCTTAATGTGCGTTTTTTAAGAATTCTTCGTCCTTTTTTTCAATTAAATAATTAACGTTTAAAAATATAACTTCGTGGAGGTTTTCGGGGATTAAAAAATTTTGAAAAATCCGTCTGTTTTAGCGCTTCAGCACATTCTAAACTCCAAAAGAGTATGGCTAATTAACACTATTAGTTCCCCATGATTTGAAAATTCCATATATGAAAGCAAAAACTAAGCTAAAGAATGTAATAATGAAGAGATGAAATTAAGACAATGGCGAAGACCGTTACGACCGCTCTAAATCTTCGATACTGCTAAATTAAATGTACCATTTTGCTTTCACTCTTTTTATTAATAATAAACGCCGTATGCAAAATTTATGTACAGGAGCTTAATTAAATTATTTAAAAGTCAAGGTTTCGTTAGAAACTCAAATGAGTGAGTTTAACTGTACTTTGTAATTTGGCAGGAGTTAATACCGCACAAAAGGAATATAATACCGCATTTAGAATTGACTCAATTAACCGTCTTTTGCCGACCGCTTAAACGCAAAACGTAATAAATTTAATTAAATATGTGGTTATTTGTGTAATGAAAAGTGAAACTTTGGAGGGTTTTTTTTCCTACTGAGGAAAAACTCAAACACAACATTACTTTTATTCTCATTATAAAATATACACCTTTATAGTGGAATTATATCGCTATTTTTTTTCACAAATGTCCTTCATGAAGTAGTTATCAAATGGTTATTTTTATAATATAAATACAGTACCTGTTACCTGTCAGTAACATCAATAAACATAATTTTTAATTGTTAATTGCGACATTCTGCATCAATTCGCTGTCCTTTTCTATCACAGTTTACCTTTTCCAGACTAAACGTAACGAAATAATATATAAATTTAAATTAGTGAACGGGAAAGTACTCCTATGCAATACTCCAAAGTTTCTGTGAATGTCAGAAATTATTTATTTATTATTTAATTATCCGGTGCTTTAAAATCAGAATTCCGGTTCAAATTATTATAATATTATTTAACGTTGGAAGTTTTGGCTCTGAGTTTGCTACTGAGAACATTAACCATAAATTATTTACATTCAGGGACTCCTGGTTTAGCTGTAATTTTTTTTTCTACACCGTACTCGAGATTTTATGACCAAAATTAATATCCCAATAGCCCGCGGAAAAGTCCGCATCAGTGTGAGAAAAAGACAGTCATCACGAACGATCTCATTCGGATTTATTAACACTTTCAAAGGCCGCCTTTTTTTTATTTCGCATATAAAAAACCGATTACAAAATCAATTTTTTACTTAAATCACTGAAAAAACCTGACTTTGTTGCTTTTGCTCACGCTATAAACTAAACTTTATGTCCGCCGTTTTAAGGTATGAAGTATTTGAACAGACTTTGGGTAATAACAACGGGAATTTTGCTTATTCAGCTATTAAATGCTTAATGAGATGCCGAGCAAAGGAATTACTGATACACTGAAATTAGTTTTCAACGCCCATTTTTGATTCGAAAAATTTTTGAATATACATAATCGCTGCCGACAATACTTAATTTCAATTCCGCATTAATGAATTAAATAAAAAAATTAAAACTTACCGATCGGAGTGTCTTTTTCATTTTGTATCAGTCGTGTAATCAGTTAAACTCGAGTGTGAATTAAATTTTTTTAAAGTTCACTGTTCACTTCTTTTCGGAACTAACACCATCACTGAAAAAAATAAATTCCCTTTATAATTTGCGTTAAAATAATTTGTGGAAACTATTAGATTGAATTTGTTGAAAAAGAATATAAAAATAATGTGGAAGCCCAACGAATGACATGTCCAGAGTTAATTAATTTTCGAGTGTTAAGCGAATAAATAGTGAAGTCTAACCTGCGGAGTGGTCCGGTTGCAATGAGCCAGCGAGAGAAACTGCATCACCAAATACCAAAAGCAAACGGAGATTCCGTCCTTGGCAGGATGCATGTGGCTCAGGTTCAGCCAGGGGGGGAAGTTTGATGACCTGGTGGGGGTCACCAGCCGACTCTCAGGCCCTCATGGGGCTGAAGCTGACTCATTCGGTCCGAGAATTTGGGGATGAATCCATCGACTGCTTTCATTTTGGAACTTTCTCTGCTTTGGCCTATACTCGGTATTTGGATGACCGCACTGTCTGAGCTAAATATTTTCACGTTAATACGAATTATCGCTTAACGGTTTTCCATTTCTGTGAAATTTTTGCATAATATCGCGAAGACTGATGTTTAACCTAAGATTTCTTTTCGTAAAAAGTTAAAACAAAGCCGAATTGTTGCGCAACTTAGCCCGATGCCTTATAAGTTATTATTTTCGCTCCGATCTTTTGGAGAAAATGTTCCCGTTTTTATTCCTTACACCCTCTACTCTTGTTAATCTTATATAATCGTTTCGAGTGAGTTGTGGGGTGGTTAAGAAGACTGCGATTTATTTCAAACAAAAGAATAATTAATCGTAGGACTTTGGTAGACTTTGGGCCGACTGCAGTACAGCAGAATGATTCGATCTGTTATGCTCTCGGTTGTCATAAGTGAGGGAGACAAAAGTCCTGCCGTTAAAACGGACATAACTTCTTTCCCTTGAATATGAATAATACCCAGAAAATAAGTAAATGCTTAAAAGAGAATAAAATAGCGTTAAGGGTAATGAGAACAAAATCAATAAAATTTTTTCCGGCAATTAGGGAAGTCAGAAAATTCTTGAGAAAGCGTCTATTCCCCATTTTATTATTATTATACTTTTTATTAATTTTCTCTTTATTAGAGTTTATCCGCCTCCCAAATTTGCACATCAGTTGCCCTTTTTAATGAACCGCCTATTCCGTTTTATTTGCAATTTCAATGGAAACACTGGCCAGAAGCCAACGTGTACCTGACTGTTTCGGGCTTTCGCAGTCAAAATGAAATATATGAAACGATCTACACTCGTCCTCATGAATCCGTTTTAATTCCTGATAAGCGAGGCACACGCACGAATGAATTGGTTCACTTTTTACTTTCTCTTTTACTTTATTTTCTTTTATTGTCGTAAAACTGTAAATTTCATAATAAACGCATTTTCGCAAATACTGATAATTTCTAAAAATTCGAAAGTCATACGCGGGCATTCTTTGCCGATAGCAAATAAAAAAGCAGTTAAACTGAGGGAAATAATTATTTTTTTAATCTGTGACTAACATATCCAGGAAAGGCCTCATGTCCCGATTACAAATGAAAAATATCAGAGAAAGCTAATTTAAAAAAAAACGTTTGCGACTGTCCATGTAAAATCTAAAATTAATTTCCGCTTCTAAAAATAACCAAAACATTGCTTTAGTTCAACTTTTGGATGAAACCTGAATTAAGTCTTAGCTGATACCGGAATTGAGTTGCCTCTGTTCGTTGGGACATTTAATTACTTACAAGTGAAAATGTCTCTGAACATTTGTATTAGCCTTTAGTGATTGCGCGAGTTTAACTAAAAATTTCCTCAAATGATTTTTAAGGATTTCACGAATTGTACTAACAACTATCAGGAAGATATCGTCTACAAAAAAATCCTATAACATATATTAGGACCTATGAGTCTGATAAAATGCAAAAATTTAGATATTTTGTTTTATTTTGAATCACATGTTGAAAAGTCATTGCTTTTAACCCTTTTTCCATAAATTTAACAAAGAATTATAAGGAATAAGATCGATTAACAAAAAATTCTATCATATATATCTTTTATATTTCCCTACCTTAAAAAAAGTTAGTTTCTTAATGAAAATAACTATTTTAGAGATCGCTGGCGCCGTCATTGATGTAATGAATAACAAATACCAGCAGGAAGAGAATTTATTTATTAAAAATGAGTTCCACATTAAAAATATGAATATTTACATTAAAATTGTTATGTCTAAATAATTTTTTTACTGGGTACGGTATAACTGAGAGAGAAAAATTAAATTAAAGCAGGGTTTTGTTTTTAAGTCTCGATTCTCATTAGTTCGAGTATGAATATTGTTAAAAATTTATATTAAACAATTTCCTTGGAAAAATTAAATTGAAATTAATAAGTGACTGTTATAAATAAAAATTATTTGAAGAATCAAGTCCTCTCGATCTTGTTTTGATTTACTGTAACTTAACTTTAATGCACGGAATGAATTCTCAATTCGCTGTTTTATGCCTTCACTGCTCTTTTTGCTCCCTGGGGAGTTCCATTTTGACTTTCCTGCAACCACCTCACCTAAAGCAAAATCTCCTTTCAGTATTTTCAATGAAAACAATCCAAAAACAATATAAAAAAGAAGTGTACCTGAGTAGCAGGTCCGTAGCCTTTGGAGTTTCTTGCAGCTATTCTGAATATAATGGCCGGTTTAGTGGTGGTGTCAATGTGAGCTGCTTGCAAGCTATTAGTTCCTACTACGCATTTATTTGTAGGACCACAAAAAACTCTTACAAAAGCTAGTTGTGCTTGATTAGTGGTAACCGGCTGACATCCTTGACTCGCACTGCGAACCGCCAAATACACTGCGTATTCTAAGATTTCGCTGCTGTTGCCTCCCGGTGGTTCCCATGTCAAATGAGCACCTTCTGGTGATTTTGAAATTTTAATGGCTGACGGTGCTCCTGTAATGGTAATGAACACATTAATTTATACACAAAATGGAAAACTTTAGGAATTACATTTGCCACATACCAGGAAAACCAGGTAGAGTTGTTTTAAATGCAGCAATGTCTGACCATGGACCAGTTCCACATCCATTTACCGCACAAACCCTAAATTTGTAAGCAGTTCCAGGCTCCAGCTGAATTCTTCGCCCTCCCAAAGTTGCTGTCACCAGATCAACATGTTCATTTGGTTCTGGAGTGGCAACATAATCTGATACAATTGTTGTATTTGTGTCAAAGACTCCAACATTGCACCACATTTCTGGCTTTTTTTTGGGAACTTCAGGCTCAGCTTTAGCTGGTGACTTTGGTGTGATTGCTGTAAATGAAATAAATAGTACCTGCATGTAAAGATTGTCAAAGCATAATCTAAATGCACACTTGAGTTTTCTTTTTACCTGCAGCACTTTTCTCCTTTGGGTCTTGTTCCAAAGCTGCACTTGCAAGGGTAGCTAACATATCAGTGTCAGGACCAGTTGCAGATTTTTCACCCTCCTTAGAATTAGTTACATCTGTCTTCTCCTCATTTTCCTTCTTCACAGTTATTGCCTAGATTTAATAATATATAAGGACATTTATAGACTAAGCTTGGAAGTATAAAAAAAAAACAATTAAAAAAACATAAACTTACATCTTGAACTTCTGTTCCATCAGTCTGCCCTTCAAGTTCCTTTTCTGTATGAGACTGATTAGGGGTTTCCATCTCAGCCTCTGAATTTTGCTGAGGCTCAAATTTTAGGTTTTCATCTTCATCTCTTTCATGTTCAGATGTTTTTCCTTCTTCTAATTTGGGTTTTTTTAATGGTATATGATCTCCATCTTCTTTCTCCTCCTTGCTCTCAGAATTTACTTCTTTTTCTGATTGATTCTCTTTAGATTCTTCCATTTCCTTTTGTAGATCGGATTCATCCAACATATCATTATTTTCTGTCTGCTCGTCTTTAAGGTTGGCATCACTCTCATCTGAAAATTTTATTGTGGAATATTATCATTCATTTTAATTTTAAATCTATTCATAAATCTATTCTTATGCTTATTTACGCCTACAACTACTAATATTTCTTAAGTTTTAACAGAAACCTTAAATACTTTGAGCTTATTTGAAACTTTATGATTAATGGTTTTAAAAGAAAATTGGCTTACTTTCTTTGGAAGATTTTTCCTGCTCCTGGTCAACATCCATTGACACCTGATCAGGTTGTAGCGCTGAATCGTCTAAGCTTTCTGAGTCTTCAGCCTGGTTCATCATTTCAGGGTTTGATTCTCCTTCCAGGATATCTTCATTAAGATCTGGCATTTCCATTGGATTTACTTAATTTTCTTTAAAACATATTTAAAATGCTTCAGTTAATGACACTAATATGAATTCATAAGTTACGAATAAAAACTATCATGAGGTTAAGACGTAAATATTATATGTAAAACTGCAGAACAGGATTTAAACTGAATACATGCAGCGTGAATCTTACATAACCTTGCCAAAATATAATATTTCGTTCGTTTATTTAGGAGTAATTAAAAGGTAGTTTAATGGTAGGTAGTTGATAATGATCGTATAAAAACAGGGCAGCGGACAACTATCATGGCGGGATAAATCTTCTGTACAACTGTTACGCTCGATGCTCGCGATTGTTAAAAGAAACTTTAACCTACCTATTTTCGGTAAAACTTAGAGAAAAATAGCGCTATCAGTAGCAGCTCAGCCGGGATAAAAACACTACTTTCAGAAAAAAATTACTGGGAGTCGAAGGAACATAAACAATCTATAAAATGGCGGTTGTTATTGGCCGGTGTTGATAGCCAGTGCGTCTTTTCCACGCATGAGTTGTTTGAACCTCTGACGTCATCAATAATCTCGAGAGTATAATTTTTTAAATTTTAAATGTTTAAAATTATTTGGAGCAGGAAACAAATATTTTTTTCAGTTAATTTCCGTTTTTAAAAGTATTTACCAATAAAAGAAAGAGTGTGTGCAAGACCTAGCTCACTCAAATCAAAAATCACATTTTGGCGGGAAAACATCGTATTATTAAATGAGGATTTAAACTTCGTTCCTAATAAAAATTCATGAAATGAAACCTAGAATTACGTTCACTGGAATTTTCACCTTTTAATTAGACTAATTAGAATGATGAAATTAATAAATAAGAACATGATTATAACTCCGGATACTTCAATTTTTATTAGGTTTGCGTTATGTTTTCAGTAATTTTTTAGCCTTTCCTCGGCTAGAGTTTAAGCAGTTTTTTATATTGGAGACTTCTTCATAGTAAAAGCAAATGTCAAAAGGATTATCAAAAAGCCCTCTTCTGGAAATTTTGAAATTCCTTTTATAGAACTATAGCTTTCCATAAATTGCAGGAGGCAATTGAGTGTATTAGAATGACCGTACTATAAAGTTGAAATTGTATTCACAACTTTGATACATGTTTGTAATTGGCATCCACCCTAACTTTTTGTTCACGATGAATTTTAATTTTAGAGGTTTCCAAAAATTGTTCGCTAAAGCTTAGGTTAAAAAAAATTTTTTAATGTCATTCTAAATAATTTCTTGATAAAACCACACCTTTCTCAGAATTTTATCTTCATATACGGCTTAATTCCGTTTATGGACTTTAAAGAAAAGGGGGAAATGGCATTAAGTTTGCTCTATGATTTCGAGCTATATTCTCTCTTAGCAGAAGATAAAAACTAGCCATAAATGAAAGACTAGAAAATGGCTGCCTCATCAAGAAACAAAAATATTACACATAATTCTCCAGTGGATAGATTAGTCCGTGTTGGTTATTATGAATTAGAGAAGACTATAGGGAAAGGAAATTTCGCGGTTGTTAAGCTCGCCACGCATGTCGTTACAAAAACAAAGGTATGGAGGTTAATTTTTAAGTAATTACTCGAAGGCTCGATTAGCCTAAAACCTATCAAGGATCTCCAGTTTAAGGATTTCCGCAATTTGTCACTTCAGCAAATTCATCAGTTTAATTTCTTGTTTGAGCACAATTAAATATATATATTTTATAAAAACTGAAGCAAGAAAAAAAAATGTCGGAAAAAAATTATTACAGTTTACTTCCTCATTCCATCATTGAGGTTATGTTGAGATTAAGTCGTGGTTATCACTTAGTGTCAGCCATTTTGCGTCAAAAGTTTGTAGGCTTAGAGGATAAGTTAAAAGATATTAAAAATGTCATCAAGATTCCGTCGTAAATGACTCGGAGGATGTATCATTTTGACAGGTTCAGAGCCTTATTAAGAGATTTGTCAGTGTTAGACAGAAAACAACTCCATGTTTATTTTTTATGTTATTAGGTTGTAATGAAGAAGAAAACAAGGAAACAGTACACTAAAGGATGTAAAAATCATAGCCTTTCTTGCTGTTATTTTTTCAGGTAGCCATAAAAATTATTGATAAAACTAAATTAAATGAAGATAACCTTAAGAAAATATTTCGGGAAGTGCAAATAATGATGCAGCTTAGGCATCCGCACATCATAAGATTATACCAAGTTATGGAGACTGAGAAGATGATTTATCTAGTCACAGAATATGCAAGTGGGGGGGAAATATTTGGTAAGATTTCAGGTTTTTTTTACAAGTGATGACAATGCTTTTTCAGAGATACAGACCAAAGTGTTGCTCTTTAAAACATACTTCAAGGACATCTCATTAATAATAAAATATTTGAAATATGTAAACAGATGATCGGAAATGAATTTGTGTAATGAAAATGTTAAACTTGAATGAAAATTATTTTTCAACAATTTGTTTTTAATAAGTAAATTATATTCTTGTATTTTTCTTTTTTAGATTATTTAGTTGCAAATGGAAAAATGAATGAGAATGAAGCAAGAAGAATTTTTCATCAAATTGTAGCAGCAGTTTCATATTGTCATACAAAAAATATTGTACATAGAGATCTTAAGGCTGAAAACTTACTTCTAGATCCTAATATGAATATAAAACTAGCAGGTAATTTATTACACTCAATGAGACTATAAATTTGATTTTTCAATAAAGCATTTGTTATGAATTTCTATTTAATTATCAAATTAACATAAATTTGTTATTAAAAAATTTTTTTACCTGCAGATTTTGGATTTAGTAATCATTTTGTTGAGGGTAAAATGCTTTCAACATGGTGTGGAAGTCCTCCTTATGCTGCACCTGAATTATTTGAGGGTAGAGAATATGATGGGCCAAAGGCTGACATTTGGGTAAGTCATATGAAAATGCAGTGAGTTATTATAAGTCCTACACAATTCTTTTCTAATGTGAATGTTTGTATTTTTATTTCAGAGTTTAGGTGTAGTTTTATATGTATTAGTTTGTGGTGCTTTGCCATTTGATGGTAAAACTTTACAAACATTAAGGACGAGAGTAATTTCAGGAAAATTTAGGATACCATATTTTATGAGTGGAGGTAGGAATTTATCATTGGTTTTTCATTTTAAACCATTTTACATCATAACTGATCTGATGAAATGATTAATGAAAACTGCACAAATGGTAATTTATCTCTCAAGTAAGCAGTGGTGTGCTCCACATTTGGTAATAACTCCCTTATTTCAGCTCAGTGAAAGCAAAACTTAAAAAATTTATTTTTGGGGAAGATAGAGGAAATTAATTGGAAAGAAGAGTGGAATGTGAAAGAAGAACTGCTAATGGTTTTACAATAGAAGCAGATATGTCTAATGTAACTTGAAATATTCGAAATTATACCTCAAGGTCTTGCAGAAATAAAATGCAGTTTTTTTATTTATAATTTATGTTTGATTATTTTCTGCAATTTTTCAGATTGTGAACACTTAATTCGTCATATGTTAATAGTCGATCCAGATAAGAGACTTAATATTAAATCAATATTAGCGCATAAATGGATGTCTTGTATAGAACCAGTGGCAACCGTTGATTCGAGGACTTCTCCCGAAATAACCGCACTAAACCCTCTTGCTTTGGAACATATGTTGACATTACCTGGCTTGGATCATGATATTATATTTAAGGTAGTACTTTTTGAGCCGTCGTTGTTGTTTCCCCTCTGTTTTACTTATTTTTCTTACAAAATTTTGTGCTTTTAGTCTGTAAGAAACGATATGTTCGACCATATCAGTGCTATTTATCATTTACTGGTGGACAAACTAGAGCAGAGAGACGGGAGTTTGAAATCAGTGCCTCTTGTTGGACCACAAAGGAAAGCCAGCATTACAACGGGCGTCGTGGATCGCTCCCCCGATTGCGACCAAGTGAATTCACCGCTCGTTTCCATGCCCACCATTCCAGCCGTACATTTAATGAACGATACTCAGGCGCTAGAAAAGTTCGGGGATGTCGAAATTAATATTGAACCGGAAGAAGAGACCAAAAAGAAGAGTTCTAGTGAGAGTAACGGAGATAAATATTTAACCATTAGGCGTCACACGGTCGGACCTGGAGACACTACACATCAACAAGTAAGCCTTTGATTAACTATAAAATATATAAATGGGCAACTTTTCTTTTCAAAAACTCACATTATTAACATTTGAAATATAATTTTAGGTTTTGGAAGCGCATTATAATCCTTACATTAAACTAGATCATTGGAATGAGATGGACATTATTCCAAACACCAATTTACCTGCAAACATACCTTTGGTTCAGCATCAACCACCCCAGAATTTCACAATAAAGGATCAGCACCTCTTGAAACCTCCCCCAGCAATGGGAGCGAGTACGTTTACACATATAAACAATTGCAGCTGTGTTATTCTTCGAAATAATTGGATTATTGCTTTCAGTGAGCGGGTTTGGACGGAGGGCGTCCGATGGGGGCGCGAATCTCGAAATGTTTTTCCACAGACAGATGGACGGAGTTTGGAGTCAGCCGGGCAGCAACGAACGAATTCAGATGGTATGAACGGATGACCAAATATGAATTGACCTTATATGAATTATAAATTAAAGAAAATATGAATTCCGAATGATCACTCTAATGTATTGCGAATATCATTCACACTCATTTGTATTATTTTCAATAGTTGGAACCTGGAAGTCCTACCCTGGCGCAAAGATCCCAACCCATCAGCGGGGGAAGTCAAACAGAAGGACTGCATTCAGAGAATTCTAACGCGGAAGAAGTGAACGAGGCTTTCGCAGTTGCCCGGTTGGTATCACGAGCGTAATTTAATGCTATCGATAGTATGTAAGTATGCTTGCAGACGTTTTTTACGATATGTGTAAAATTTTTAGGTACATGGAAAACAGAGGGAGCAGCAAGCGACACACGCTGGCTTTGGTCAGCATGGACGAGGTTGAAAAATTACAAACATCTAATCAGCAGTCATCAAATAGCTCCACTCCGGGGTCCAGCAGGACCAGAAGAACTGGGCTTTTAACCGTCATGGAACGACCCCCCGGTTAGTCCATATTGATATAACAAAAGCTCTAAATATCTTTTATATATGTTTTCTGAAAGTGTTTAAAGGTCAGAAAAATACTTGGGTTCTAATTTATGATTTTCTCCAGAGAGAATCAGTCTTGTTGAAAATAGCATTTCCTAAGTTGTAAGTGTGGCCTGATTAGTCCGGGCGCGGAGAGTTTTCAGGTTGGTCTAGTGCACTCATGTTCATATTAAAACTGTCTATTTGTTTTTTTAACATGTCTAATAAGTCAAACGTTGGCTGCCTAAAATTTGGCACTGCTGCATTATCTCCGCTCATCTGGGATGGAGCGATCACTTATAAATATTCGAGAGAGATTCCGGCATGCCTCGATGTTTCATTTAGATTTTTTGGGGAAAATTTGGGAATTTCGAATTGGATAGGGTTTTATTACGTTTTAATGACTTTTCTGGACAATAGTTAATCAAAGATTCAGATATAAGGTGATTGAAAAAGGGAATTTATAGCGGTTATAAACTATCATCAATGAAGTTAGATGTATTAATTGGTTCCTTAAGCTCTTATGCGGGGAAGACGAATTCAAGAATCAAATATTCACATTTTTTGGGCAGTTTTTTATTTATACAGTATATATATTTATATAGAATTTTAGTAGGTTTATCATTGCACATTTTATTTTGTTTTAAAATTTGGCATTATTTTAATAATTTTTTGTTGTTTTTTTTTTGTTTTCATTTTATTTTTTATTTTATATTTTTTGCATGATTTGTTTTGAATGCAGTAATTAGTCCTGACTTGGTGATGAAAGTCGAAGCGAGAATGAATCGAAGTCATGTTCCTCCCAAACTGCCCGTACACTGTCCAATAAGAAGTAAATCCTACGTGAGATTCAAGAAGCCCACGTTGCTCGCGACGGTTCAGGAAAGCAAACTGGCCTCAAATTTGGGTACGTACATTGAAAACTGAAGCGTTTCCCCTCGTCGGCTCCTCCGTCATTGGAGACCGTTTATCAATTCCAGTTTTCTTTCTGTTCGTGCAGTTTTTGCCGACAGATGTTTTGTGGTAAGTTGTGCGGAAAATAAAGGATTGGAAATAATTTTTAGGTAAATTTATGGAAATTTGTTGTTGGAATAAATTGAAATGATTGGAATTTTTTTAGGAGGGCGTGAAAGTTACAAGGAAATCACGAACTGGCCCCAAGAAAGATACAGTCCAGTCAGGCGGTCAAGCGAAGGATCGGCCGGATCGCTGCCTAAAAATCCACAGCATTTCCCAATGGATCAAGTACAGCAGGAGTACCAAAATTTGCAGAAAAGTTTATGTGTTCAACAGAGTCATTGCCCTCTGTCGGGACAAAGTCCCGTCAACTCTATTCAAGGTATATATTATCAGAAACGGAGTTTTGCCGTGTTATTTTAATTTTTCTCTAACTGGTTTTTTATTTTCAGGATCCCCCATTCATCAAATAGAAGCTCCTCTAGCCCAGCACCTGCAGCGTCTACAATTGCAGCAGCATCCCAGAAGTCCAAGCGATTTATCTGGGATGTATAGTTTGCCCCCCGGTTCACCTCTGAGTTTGTCCCCGAGTCCCAGTAATAGTCCCACTTGTACTAGCGTTACGGTAATCACTCAGGGTACGAATTCATTTGGAAATAACTTTTTTCAAAACCTTTTTAAGCTGAACAACTCGGGGTGACATTTCGATTTTCCTTTCCAGGTCTTAGCAGTTTAACGACAACTTCAAACACGGGTTCCATAACTCAAGGAACATCTTCCAGTCAGCAGCAGTCAGTGATCGGCTACCCCTCGATGGCAGCGAATCTGTCCAATTTATCTTCGACCATTCCATTGACATCCCTAAACGCCTCGCCTCTCGACCTCCGGACCCATTCCGGCGTTCGCTCCCCCGGAAGTTCCCCCAGTCCGTCTACGTCCCCCCTCCAGATGATCCAGGAGGAAAATAACTTCGATCAGCTAAACAAAAGCCAGACCCGTCCACAAATCTCGTTGACTGATGAGTTGGGAGGGGAAGTGACTTTGGTGCCTTGTCTGAGTGCCTGTGAAAGCAACGACTCCTTGGAGATCCAAGAATACGGAGCCAACGAGGAGTCGATGATCGTCGACTTTGCACAGTTCGAACCTGTTCGTTTGCCGGCGTTCGTTATATCGGGGCCCTGTGATTTGTCGAGGCCATCTATCGTTCGCGGAATCGGTAAGCAAAATGACAGAAATAACGGGAACGTTAATTGCTCGACGGAAGAGGAAAACCCGGCGATGGACCGATTAAGTAAAAGCACTCTATCTAGTGAGGACAGGAGGGAATCTTACTCGCAGATTAAAAACAGTGGAATGCGACGCACGTTTCCGTTAGACTACAAATCGAGTCAGTTAAAAAATATCGATTTACCGGAAACGGACTCCGTCGCGGAGGAAAGGACCGAAACAGGCTGCAAATATTTCACGTCGGAATTGAACTCGAATCGCATTCTCGGTTCGTCGAATTTATATTCGGGGTGTTCAGTGTCAACTGGTGATATATTCGCGTCCGAACTGGTGGAAAAGACATCCTCGGGTTCGTTCGAGGTTCGACTATCGAAGTACTACTCCGAGCTGAACTCGAGCGATATTTTGACGATAGTGAAGAAAATAATCGACATGAAGGCTCCACCGAAATGCTGTTTCATATCAAGTAGGGAGGACATAAGTGAGAGCGAGGAGGAAAGCGGACTGGCTTTGGAGTACCCCGGGGGCGTGCAAATAGAACTAAAAGTTTACGAGAAATCCGGCTGTGAACAAAAAGGTTTGAAACTCAGGCGAATATCCGGAGATCAAATACAATATAGTCAACTCTGTCAGCAGCTAATATCATGCATGATCATTTAGAGGTTTGCCAGATCTCAGTTTTTACACACGTGAAATTCTCATACTCCGAGATCGCTTTTGTTTACTATTTTATTAGTAATAGTTTTCTTTTCAAATTTCAGATACAGTCAAATTCACAGAATATGTTTTTTTTTAAATTCCATTTTATTAAAAGAAGTTTTATGATAATAGAATTTGATTTCTTGCTTTTAAAGGAGTGATTTGTTTCCAATGCTGTCATTAGTCATCGTTCAATGTCTCTTCTGAGTCTGTTTTTTCTCCAAATATTTACAAGTAATTTCTCCATGTTGCAATAACAATTTTAATTTTTAAATAAAAATTGCTGTTTGACTTGACCATGCAGATAATTTTGATATCAATGAACGGAGTAAATCTAAGTAAAGGGGGAAATGCTTTTGCAATTGAATTTGCTTCAAGATTTTTTCAAAGGTAAAAATGATTTAATTCATAGAAGGCCGATAAACTTTGAAGCTTTGACGACGACGCAGAAATCCTGCATATTGCAGGTGTAAGCACTTATAATCCTTTCCTTTCAATCAATTTTCAAGTTCTCCCTCGATATCATTTGTTGGATTTCTCATTATTTAAATAACTTTTCACCAGCCTTCCAAGAAATGTTTACAATTTTGAAATTGCAGCAAATTAAAAACTCACATATATTTTTGGAATGATTTGACATAAAATTTTGAAGTTTTCCGTTTTAGAAATGAAAATAAGAAAAGGCTTTTGGAATTTACAGCAATAAAAGATAAAAATAACGGTAATACAAAAATGGTATCACTATAATCACTGACATTGTGCTCTTCAAACAGAAAAATAATATAGACACGACCGCGATTAACTTAAAAGTAATTTAATCTTATAATAACTGGGTGACAGAAACTTAAAATGTTGCATCTTTCGAGTCGTGACATGATTTTTGGATGGTTTTCGAACACACGTTATTACACACACAAAATAAATATATAATAATGACAAAAAAAAAAATATTGCAGATAATTTAAGAAACTGAACTTAAATTACCTCAACTAAATTACCTTAAATAAGCTAAGTATCTAAATTATCTTAAATGGAAGTTATTTCTTTCAAGTCCTATAAATAAGAAACTTATTACATTTATATGAACACATAAGGGTGGTCCAAATTTCTCAGTTAGGAATCCAAAATTTATGAGCTCTTGAACAAAATCCATTATCAAATTTTCACAACTGAGTACATTCATCACTCAAAATCCAACTGATGAGATCAGTTCCCTCATAAATCCTAATAAAAATTTTTCAATCATCAAAATCATTACTTCTCAAATTCTTTTATACCATCTATATAAAATACATGTGGAAAACCAAATGTATCTGCCCTTGAACCTGGCTGCAGCTTTCATAAGACATTTTTTTTTTAGCAAAACCTTTATAAATTTCCAGTTTTTATATTTTCTTCAGTGAAAAACAAACATTTTTGTTTTTACAAAAGTCAGACATGAAACTTTGAAGAAAAATATTATATCTGGTTAAACTTGGACTACCCTGAATGTTTTATTTTAAAAACGCAGTCAGCTATATAAATAAAAGGCACTAGTACTACTGTAAAAGCAAGCCTTTAAAGCAACAAGAACTGCTCGGAAACGCGTGTTTTCCAACTTTGACTATCATTTGCATGAAAAACAATTTAACAATTTGACGTTAGCGTGAATGGGTGAAAACTTGCAGAGCTTAAACTCAATAAGGGTACCAAACTGTGATTAAAATGTTGCGATAAGCAATTGTGAACGAAATTTATCGATGTCTGCTACAATTTATTAACTCCAACAAGGGCTTCAAGTTCTTATTCCTATTATTTTATGACTGAGCTTATGTCTTTTGAAGCTAAAATTATTTTAATCCTCAAAACTTTAATTTTAACATTTGTATAAAAATGTGTCTTATAACTCATATTGAATTATTCAGTATAATTTTGTATACTCCCCTGTCTTTTATGAAAGCTTTTCATCACTAGCACATTTCATGCAAACAATAAAACAAAAAAAAACTGAACAAATACATTTGAATAAAACACAATAATGCCACAAAGACCTGCATTTACAGCTGTGCTAGTAATCTTTTTTTTTTTTAAAACATGCTTAATTTTTATGGTTTTTTTTTCTTTGCTTAAAATTGGCAATTAATTTTTAAACTAACATTATTTTTCTAAACTAAAGTTAAACTATCTTATAAACGATTCCATTATTGAGACACAAATCTGTATTGAAACCCTCTTAAAAAGTTCTCACTTTAAATCCCCCTATGTGTTTCAAAGTTTAAAAAGCAGATGCACAACTGCTTATTATTTTTGAGCAACTGCAACACACTCTGCTGGTAATAAGGCATAAAATGGAATCCAACATGTCTGTCTATAAATTATATGAATATGCCACCAATTAAAAAACTGTCAATTTCTCTACTTTACTTTGCTTCATGAGAACCTGAAAAAAAAAAAACCCCAAGAAAAACATTAGTGCAACTCTTTCTTTCACCATACTAATCAAGGTCAATGAAAAACAAACCAAGGTTTTCTACTCACCCTTCTTGCCAATAAGGGATTTATGAATGTGTGGTATAACACCACCTCCTGCAATGGTGGCTTTGATGAGGCTATCCAGTTCCTCATCCCCTCTGATTGCCAGCTGCAAATGTCTGGGAGTGATTCTCTTCACTTTCAAGTCTTTTGATGCATTTCCAGCCAACTCCAGCACTTCAGCTGTTAAATACTCCAAAATGGCTGCACTGTAAACTGCTGCTGTTGCACCAACTCTTCCATGACTTGTTGTTCGGTTTTTTAAGTGCCTGTGTATCCTACCCACAGGAAACTGCAACCGAAATTTCCCAGTATTAAAACCAACATAAACATGTACATGATTATGCAGGAGTTTCTCATGCTTCATTTCCCAAGGCCATTCAGATGCAATTTATATTCAGTGCAAATGTAATCAAATCTAATAAAGGACAAAAACTGAACAAATACTTAAATAATAGCTAAATTTTGCTTGCATTCAAATTAAACTAATCTCTAAAGAGGAAAAAAATTTGTTGTTGGAAATTTAACAAATTCTAAGTTAACCTATCAGGAATGATGTGACCTTTGCATAATAAATCAAACAGATATTAAATATTTTTGATGAATGGACTGAATTACATTTTGAAATAATTTTTATGCATTGTTTTATATTATATTAAAAAGCAAAGATACTGAGTAATTTAATAAAAAAAAAAGTATTAGTAATATCATCTTTTGAGGTTATTAACAGTTGAAAACATCACTATGAATTTTAAACAGTTTTTATAAACATATTAGCATGTTTAATTAATTTCTAAAAATTTATTTAGACAATATTAACTTAAGAATTTGATATTAAAGGGTTACAGATATTCATATATTAACAAATTAATGAAGATTTGACAGTTGAGCTAAAAACTGACAAAAAGAATGCTTTTTCTTAAAATTACTGCTGCTCTACTATACCTTTAACTTAGAACAGTATCTTACCGAGAATTGTAAGGGTTTTTGCCAAGTAAATAAGAAATAAAGAGGGAGAAGCAAATCAAAACACAACCTAGGTGAAGTAGAAAATATTATCCTTTTTAAAACAAACAAGAATGGAAGCCGGTTAAATAGGAATTCGAAACTATTATCGAAGCTGCAATTAAGAAAAAATTACTAACCTGAAGTCCTGCCCTGGCAGATCTGGAAACCGCTTTGGCTTTTGCCTTTCCTGAATCTTTACCAGCTTTACCACCAGCCTGAGAAAAATCAAGATATCTCGGTTAAAATTCATAATACAAAGCTGAAATTTCGCCAGGCAAAAGTTGAAACATAACTCTTTCGAATGGTACTAAAATTGAAAAAGGATGTCCAATTTCCGATATAGATATTTAGAGATTACTTACCATAACTCAAGTTGACTAAATACAAGGCAGACGAAGATGGCGTACCAACGCTCAGCTTTTGGAACCCGCCAACAATAATCTAGCGTCACGTAGAAAAATTCAGGGCTGCCAATTTCGTTTTAGAGGAAAAATAATTACCCTGTCGAGTTAAATTCTCTAAAACATAAAAATGGCGTACACATGGGTAGAAAAATGTTTAGGAAATTTATTTTTTAGTTTAATATTAATAGGTGAGCATTATGAAATTTTGTTATTACTAAATTAAAAGTTGCCGGGATGAATCTACGTATTAATAAATACGTATAAGTTTTGTTTTCAATCTTTAATGTCTTTAAATATAAGGGATTATTTATTTTTTGACATTAGTTTGCTTTTAATTTCTGATTAGCTTATCTTTTAATTGCCGTAAACCGCAAAAAAATTTTATGTTCAGCTTTTCGATTTTCTTTCAGCATCATGTGAGATAGTTCAAGGAATAATGTATGAGGATATCAATGGTGCATTTTGCTTCAAAAGACTGAATGGTACACATGAGTTTGGTTGCACATGTAAGTGGCCTGTGAGTCAAGATGAAGGAAATTAGATAAAAATTAAAAGAAACTGGGTGTTACCTACCGGCAGAGAGTTCTCTAAGAGGATGATTTTATAATTTTTTAATTTTAGCTTCACGATCGGGGAATACTGGAGTGCTGCATATCTTAAAATCTAAAGCAGATCTGGATTGGCTACTTAAGGAAGCCAATGCAACTCCTTATATTGTAATGTTACCTTTTGATTTCCAAGAGTAAGCAGAAATATGTGTTTAATGAGTTTCATGATTTTAGATTAGACTTTCTTAAAGGTTAATATTTATTTAATTTAGTTTTACAGAAGCAGTACTAGCCCTAAAAAATTCAGGAAAAGTTTCTGGATTAGTTTTGACTTCAAAGAGTAGTTTTTATAGTCCTGATGATGTTTGTCCTAATCGCTATTCTGGATTATTAGACAATCAATGTGACATTAGAAATAGACCTTGGAACAAAGTTGGCTCCTCTTTATTATTTGTTAATTTTGGCTTTCCAGTCATGTATATTGATTCTGATAAATATCAAAAAGATATTAAGTTTTTAAATGAGGTAAGCCACATTTTTTTTTGATAATTTAAGAGACTCTAAAATGCTGTGAAATTATTTTTCATGTGATTTGTTTGATAGTGTTTTGAAAAACATAATGCACATGATTTAGAATTCCAACCATCTAGATCATTATGTGCTGTGGAATTAAAATCATATATGTTGGCAGCAGTAGACTCAAAGACTTGCATTAGAAGGAGCTCCTTAGTTACTAAATTAACTCCCAGTGAGTATGATCATTAATTTCAATAATGAATTTTGTGCTTTAATTATTAAATAATGATTTTAATGTGTTTTTTAGTGAGGTATTGTGACCCTCTCTTGGGGTTAAATATTCACCTGCCATTATTTCCAAGATTAGCAAACAAAGAATCAGAAACCAAAGAAAAATCAGTGATTTTAGTGTTGACCAGACTTGATGGCACCTCAATGTTTGATGGACTGGTGCCAGGTGCAGGATCACCAGTCATTGGCATTGTTAGTCTTCTTGCAGTTGCTCATGTTCTAAAAAATTTGACAGAAGGACAACCTCCTCCAGGTAAGCAAAATTCAGCCCTATTTCCATTTTAGCTTTTTTTTCTCATTGGAAAATTTATTTACTTTATTATCTACTTTACTTTACTTTACTTTTCTTTAACCCGCTTTTCCGTTAGGGTCGCGGGGTTTTTGCGAAACATTTTGTTCGCTTGCATAGCGCCTGATTGAACATGTCAGGTACTGTAGCGGGTGGCGAGTCCACTGACAGTACTTCACCGAGCTGTTCGCAGGTGAATGCAGGTGAAGGAGGCGGAATTTCGCAGTGTTTAGCCAGACTTTCCAGGCGCAACACTACGCCATTCCGTCCTCCCAGCAGTGGTCTAGGTACCTCGCAGTGCTGACCAATCATCTGCGAGGGAGAACGGCCTTAGAAAAATACCCACCGCCGCTGGGATTCGAACCCCGTCCGACTTCTCAGCGAGCAGGCGTTTAACACACTGAGCTAAGGCCGTGCTCTTTACTTTATTATCACTTTTTTATTTTAACTTTTTTTGTGTGCCCTTTTTCTGACTAATGGGGAAAAACACAGTGAAATTCTGTGATCACCTTTGTTTCAAGACACCCAAGGTAATAATAAATTTGAACAAATACCAGATTTAATCTCACAGGAAAAATTTTTTTAAAAAACATATAAAAGAATTGTTAAATTTTTTGGGAAAAGTATTTGAGACTTGCCCCTTTTCGCACTTGAAATTTAAAAGAGGAAATCAGATTATGTCTGTTTTCTAGAACACAATTTCACACTAAGGGCTTTTAACATTTTGACACATACACACTTTTTGCAAATCATTCATTTGTTGCTTGATGCTTTTTATAAAGTTGTCCTTCTGAATGATGATTACAGTATCTGTGAAATTTTCAAAATCATTGGATTGGACTTGAAGAAGCATTTTGTTTCTGTCTCTCTCCAGTCTTTTCATTTGTAGTAAAAATCCTGAAAAAAGAAAAAAAACAGGTGTGAGACAATGGCTCTCTCTCCGAAAAGGGCATTGCACTTTTCAGTAACTTTCCAGTAATTCATACTGGTTTTAGATTAGTGAAATGATAGAAATAGGTAAGCAGTGAAATCTTCTTATTGGTACTGTCCGTATCAGGTTCGAGAAGAACTATTCTTTGGATAATGTAATGGAAGTATTGTGAGTGTTTTATTAAAGTGGAGTTTTGTCTAATATTTATGAGAATTTGATGGAGAAGTGTGGTTATTTGGGGTGTTAGTGTTTTAGATGTTTATTTGGAATCGGCCCTTACCTCTAAGAACCAATTTGACAGCCGCCAACCAGAGTTGCTCTCGTCTCTTATGCCTCTCCTGCAACGACCGCCCCATCACAAAGTCGACTTGTTCTCTTCCAATGGTCGTCGCCAGCCGTTTCTGGTGAGCCTGCAGTTGAGTCAGAAGCAGTTGCAACTGCTTTTTTACGTCTCTCTCCTTCTCGAGAATTTTCTTTTTCTCTTCCACCAATTCTTCGAGGTCCTTAATCTTTTTCTCGAATGTGTAATTTTGAGACACGTATTTGGCTTTTAATTCCTCGTATTCCTTCTGGACCGTCGACAAAGATTGAACGTCCGCTTTGATCTCTTTGAAATCTGGGATTTTCAGCAAAATGGTGTCCTTGCAACTATTCCCTTTTTGCTTGAGGACGTTCAACTGGTTCACAAGCTTTTTGATTTCGTCCTCTTTTTTGCACAGATTTATTTCCATTCGGCGGATTTTTTCGTTTGTGTTTATCTCGTTTGCTTCTTTTTTTCTCTGAAGTTGGGGGGTTTCTATTTGGAGATGTTTCGTTTCTTCTCCTACACCTGCCATTTTTTTTATGAGCCTTCTCCAGTCGTGGTTGTAGCATTCTGCAATCTGCCTATTGGCCACCATGATCTCGTAGTCTTCCTTGGTTTTCTCGCGGCTCGCCATCAGGTTTTTGATCACTTTTATCAAGTTCTCCGCCTCCATCTTGGTGGAGGTTTTCGCATTGGCAATGCACTCGAGCAGTCTGTCGTCTTCCGTGTAAAACTGATTCTTGTTAATGCTGGGGAAGGCGTTGAACAACAACTTGACCAGATTTGTGCGCATGATCAAAGAGCAGTAGATTGTGTTCACCCAGACGTCTGAAATTTTTTTGAATTGTTTCTCGTACAGGGGAACAAGGTAGTTGAACTCTTCTGCCATTGCCTCTTTAATCTTTGCACTCGGTCTCAGCTCTTTCTTCATCGGGAATGATTTCATCACGGCTTTCACCGGGTTGGTTTTCCTTTTGGCCCCGTCCAGGGCTTTCTCGCTTCGGTTCTTCTCCAAGTCTTTTTGTGTCGTCTTAACGGGTAATCTACTTTGGGACATGTTCGGTTTCTGCTGCGTTCCGCGACTTACCACCCTCTGCAGCGACTTAAGTTTGGGTATTACGCTCGGTCTCCTTTGGTTTAAATCCGATCGAGGTTTTCCCGTTTTACCACTTACGGGTTTTCCTTCGGGAGAGTTAAGGGCCGTGTCGGAGGTTTTTTGGGCAACCGGCGCCTTTTTCTGAACTTCAGAGTCCTCATTTTGGGTTTCCACCACCGCTGCGTCGGGCTTTTGCTCCTGAATTGGTGTGCCTTTCGCCTCCTCCATTTTCTGTTCTTCTCCCTTTTTGGCTTTCTCATCTCCCACGTTCGTCTCTACTTTCGTTTCGCGGGGTTTTTCGATGTTCTCTTTCTTCTCTTTCTGTTTTTCGGAGTCGGTGGTGGTTTTTGTGTTTTTCCCCAGCTCTTCCGATTCGGAGCCAGTTTTTGGGTTTTTTTTACGGAATGGCGAATCTGGAAGTGAAGTTTTTTTTTAAGTATTTTAACTCTCAAAAAAAGTAAACTAATTCAGTCTTAAAATATGACTCGTACTTGCACGGCATTTCGTTTTGGTGGTATCATTTATTTCTTGATCGTGGGGTTTGTTGGAAGATGATTTGCTGAAATTAAGAAAAAGTGCTTTTTTCAGTTTTCATTTCTTCTCTTTTACTCTTTCGGTAATTAAGATTTTCTGAGTTTATATAAATTTCAAATGAAGTTAAGTTGTGGGTAATGTAATATTTGGTGTATGGAGAGGACGTTAATGCTTTTGTTTACCTCCCCGACCTGATCACTATATTGTTATTATTATTATTGATTATTTTGAGAGTGAATTCGAAATAGAATTATCTTTACCTTTCATTGGATTTTCTTCCCTCTTTCCCAGCGCAAATAGTGGCCGATTTACCTTCTTCCACGTCAGTGTTTGGAACCATAATTCAGAAGTTACTTGCAGACATTTTGTTAAAGAACCTTTTCACCTTACTTTCGCGTTTGGATTTGTGCAGTTGCGCCTCGTTTCATGTTCTCCGATTTCCTCTTTGAAAAATTAAAAAAAATTTACAGTAGCCGAAGGGTACCGAAATTATTTTTATAAATCTTTATTATTGTTTTTGGGAATTTGAAATGGCTTGAAAACAAATGAAAGATTTTTGAAATTTCCCACAGTGAGGAGGCTTTGACTCAGAATGGTTCGCTGCCGTCTGGTGGGAACCGCAAGAGTGATTCTTTGCCCCACTGTCGCCAGTTAATTAAAGTCTTCAACACTTCCACTTGTAATTAAAACTTATTCCGCTAATTGATAATCAACCGAGACGTTGTTCCATAATATGACATCTCGAATTGCCATTTCCTTATGAGAATTTTTAAACCTCTTTGCTTTATTTGTGTATTTTTGTTGCAGAGAGCAAAAGAAATGTCATGTTCGTGTTTTTTCACGGGGAATCCTACGACTACATCGGGTCCAGTCGCATGATATACGACATGGAAAGGAACGCATTTCCTCACAGACTGCAGCCGGACGTCGCCCAGCAAAGTGATCTGTTGAAACTCGACGACATTGGACTCATCGTCGAATTGGATGAAGTATTGAAAAAGGACATCTTTTATCATTCCCTTGAGAAATACGGGACGGGTGACGGAATGGTAGGGAAAGGATGCAAATCAGATGAAGAAAGAAAAGAGTCCAAGAAAATTAATTCTGTACTGATTTTGTTTTTTAGGCTTCCGAATTCGTGAGAGCTCTCACAACGGAAATGCAAAAGTTGAAGATGACTTTGTCCGACTCCGTAGGAAGACTTCCGCCCTCTTCCCTTCAGAGGTTTTTGAAAAAGGACCCCAGCATCGGAGGACTCGTCCTCAGCAGTTACAATTCCTCGTTCGATAATTTGTGAGTGAAAGACGTACTCTTCAAAACTCAGTGGACATTACATAAAAATTATCTCTTTTCAGGTTTTACCACAGTATTTTTGACACTGGAGAGAATCTGAATTATAAATACATGAATAAATCTGAGCCTCGAGAGGATAACATTCAGAAGCATTTGGCAGATTTTTCATTGAGTGTCGCTCGGTCTCTGTACCGAGTTTTGTTCGGAACGGAGGCCTCCGAGTGGAAGTCGCAGGAGAAATTGGTGAGCACCATTCTGTTACACAAAGGGGCACCGAATCCTGCGCTTAACCGACGTTTGCTCTTCAGATCTCATTAGTGGACGAACTACTTTACTGCTATCTGGAATCGCCGGCTTGCGAGATTTTCGAAAAAGTAACCTTCATAAAACCCGTAAAGCAAAAGCCTTACCCCGTCTACATTGGCGTCATTCGAAACAGCAACATAACCACCCTTACGGGGTTGACTCTGGCTTTGCTCACGGGTACAGAAGTTCGGCGGAATCGTTCGGCCTGTCACAACAACGACGGCGATTTGGTAATTAGACTCAGAAATGTTTTTCTCGAATGTTTTTACCTCTGGTACAGCTCTCTTTGGTTCTTTTCAGGTTCATCAGTATATTTGGATGGCGGGTGATTCGGAGGGGGTTTGCATAGAAACTTTGATGAATTACAGCGTAGCTCAAAGCCCTGCGTTTGATGTCAAAGGTAAGATCATGAAACTTGAGGGAAGTGTTGTCAAAATTTTTTTTCGAATTTTTCAGTTGGCTTTAAAGAGTAATTTTTGTGTGTCGCAGATTACGATTGGACCTCCAACGAGTATTCCACGTGGACCGAATCAGTTTGGCAGGAAAAAATGTCTGCTAGAGTTTTCATGAAACCGTCCAGGCAGCACGAAATCCTCACACTTTCGATCGGCCTGCTCGTCTTTGCAATTTCACTCGTTGTAGTATACTTCTTCAGTAAAAAAGCAAACATTCTTTTTAATCAACAGATGTAAGACCTCCAATAATTCTCTTAATTGATTTTTGTTCGAGCATTTATTCACATTTGTTTTTTTTACTTTTCAGACTCGAGAGTGGCGGGTGCTAGGAAAGAGAAGCATCTCAGATATCTCTGAAAACATTTAAAATGTAGTCGAGTTTTGTCGCCGAAGAGGAATTTCCTTCATTCGCAAGTGAAATCAATTAAGTTTAGACACCACTCTTTAACTTTTCTCTTCATAGTACAATCGATAGGTCTAAGAACTCGACTACAGCCTCAGGTTGAATTCTTCCAGCCATTTTGTGACTTTTTACAAGAAAGCCTGACCTAATCCTTATGGCTCGAAGTCTTCCGTCTGATTTGTTGAGGAGATATTTGATGTGCTTCCTCGGAGCATCTCATCTAGTTTGATGATCGAATATCATTCTGTACATAAACTTATGTTTTTGTATAAACACTTTGTAACTTGATTTTTTATACGTATTTATTTATTGACTGCGTCGCTTATTCTTATTATACTAAAAAAAAAATAGTTTATTCATAAAGAAAGTGTTCACGCTTTTATTTTCTTGGAATATTTCCTATGTATTTCCACCTTATCGCTTACTATATCTTCACTCACGAAGCTCAAATGTGAATCCACTTCCTCACTCTTTTCTATCTATGATATGTGGGATTAATTAAAGCTCCTGGTAATTTGTGTTGTCTCTTTCAGTTTCCTTAAGGATTACATTATCAGATGAACCTATACCCTGCTGTATTATCTTGATTCACCAAACCTACTGCACCTACTTCCTCTACTTCCTAAGAGACTTTACAGTATCATCTTCCAGTGTTCGTCTTCTTGAAGTTAAGTGTTGTATCGCCCGAAGCCGCCTTCGTCATTGTGTGCCCACAAAATTTTCATGAGCATTGAATTTTAGAAATTTAAAAGGTAACCACTAATGGATTTCCAATGTCGGAAAATGAATTCATAATGTCTAAAAATAATATTTATTTCCATATAAAAAATAGTTCAAACAAATGATATTTTAAAGGACGGATTTCGTTGCTTTTCTGCCTTTGATAATACTTCTTAATATAAATATTATACGCAGTAGTAATAACATACAATTTGTACATCATTAATAATATTAATATATGCTATTGATAATAACATATTAAAATATTTAAAAATGCATTAGTACTCTGCTTAATATAAATATAATAAAAATTACTACCGCATATATTGTTATTAATTATATAACTTAAATACACAAATAATGAAGTGTAGAAACTAAAATGGCTACAAAACGCTAATATTAATATCTTTCCCATGTAATGGGTTTTACTTACTAAAATTTCTTACAACTTGCTACCTAAAATCAGTTACTTCGTCATCATGAATATTAAAAATATATTCATGAAGAGCAACAAATGGGGAAAAACAAAGGATCAGAGCTGTCATCAAAATCTATGTATGGAAAGGAATTAATTTACAACTTTAGATATGTGTTCTGTACATAAGTCATAAAATTTAAATTTTACAACTAGAAAAACTCTAATACTTTGCCTTTGGCTAAAATGGTTAACTGATCCATAATAAATGTGTAAATCATAACAATTAACGGGCTGGAGCAGTTGATATTGTACTGTGTGGCGTTGTTGGACGAGATCCGGCTAAGGAATGTGTTGTGGAGGCATTAAGTGATGTCATTGTACCCATCTGAAAGTAAAAACAAAACAATAAACTGAAATTTGGGGCAATTCATGCTTTAATGAGTGAAAAAATAAATGTTTAATTACCCTCAAATGAGCCAAATCCTCCAGTTTTGTCAGATCTTCTAATTCCAAATACAGAGAATAAATTAACACCCATCCATATATATTGATTACAGAGAAAGCAACCCACAGAAGGCACATAAGGACATTGTAGGCAAATATGAGATCATTGACAATTGAGAAGAAAATAAATGCAAATATCCTGAACAGTGTGAAGAAAGCAAAGACATAGAGAAATGGAATCATTTTCCTTTCATATTCCTTTCTCAATCCAACTATGAGGATGATGGAAGTCACAAGGACAGCCACTGATGACACCAGGGAGAACAATGCAAACACTATTAAAGCATTTCTCACTGCAACACAAAGTAAAAAAATTAATTCTTCTAATGATTAATGCTTTTATTGCACCACCTGTTTTAAACTGGATAAGTTCAAGAAGTTACAGTGTTTTGATGGTGTTCAAATTCACAGGTGGCATTGATAATACTTAGTAAACAAATACAACCTACCATGCTTGCTTCCAACATATACAAATTCAAAACTCAACACATAATAACCATAATGAATTGATCCTGGGACTGCCATTGAGTAACAATACAAATCAAAAACAGCAGTAACTAATGTGAAGAGACTCAGCCCCTGAAATAAATTTCTAATTAATAATTTTCAATTTTCAGTGTGATGCACCATATTTACTTGATTATTTTCTTACAATGGCATAAAATCCGATGTACAGTGATGCTTTTTGTATGTCGAACACATCAAGGACGCTATTTTGTATGATAGGTTTCTTGTACCAAGGAATTTTCAAAGATTTCAACGAGTGTATTGACTTGGTCGACTTTAAATTTGAGGTCGATCTTGTCCCATGAGAATACATAGATGGGGTGCCCATACTATGTGTGGGTGTTTTTCTACCATAATTCATTCTGAAAATAAAAAGTAACGCCCATTTAATTCCTTCAATAAAAACAAAATTTACTGACAAGCAGCGTTTACTAATAATGGGGCGTGACTTACACTCCGCTTTAATAAGTCTTTAAATATTTTAACTCGCTTAATGATATCTATAAAACCACGTCGGATTATTTATACTTACATGGTATCGATGTAAAAGATTTTATTACAAAAATTAATATGAAAGTAAGTTAAAAAAATAAAAGTAATAAAAATTATGTCAGTTGAACATACAGAGCAATGTTGTGCGTGTTTAGTTTTTTGGGGCCCTGTTATGGACACGGGAGAAATTCATGATCTTTGACGGTTAAATATCTTAAGTTATTTTCAGGGGAAGATTTGATAAAGGTTATTAATTTGTTTTCCTTCAAAGCATTTCTTAGAAGAAAATAAATAAAACTTAATATTTTAAGGCAACGAGACCACAAATTCAGTTTTTCCATATTTACTCTGTAAATTACGAAACCCCAAATTGTCAAAAAAAAAACTTTAAAAATTCATTCTTATCATTGATTAAAACGACATTTTAGCTTTTTAGCTATTCAAATTTGCCTATTACTTAAGAAATTTTGAAATATAAATTCGCATGAGCTCCTACCATAAATAAATGTCACTAGAGCAACCTATTAATTTAAAACTCACAGTGGTTTTTAATAAAACTAAGGAACAGGAAATATAGAAAAGTATAACTTTTTTATAAGCAATCAATTTTTTAATAGGTCCTTTCAAAAAATCAATTTTTTGAAAAGGAATCATTTACACTGTAATAGTAAACAATACATTTCATTTGCACTAATTCTTAAACCTGAAAATGCAGTTGAGGTATTCTGAATGTAATCATTCAAAAAGTAATGAGTTCCAAAAAAGTGTTTGAACACCTCACTTAAAATAAAATGAATTCACACCTAAGAATCAAGAAAGACTACCAGCAGGATAGAAATTTTCACTTACTGATCTAGAGTACATGAAAAAAATAATTTTTCCTTGCTTTTTGAGCAGTGCTGAAAACTATTCAAATTTTTCTTAAACAAAACAAAAAATCTGTGAATAACTCAACAGAGTGTTTCAAGTTGTAAATTGTGTAAACATTTTTTAATGAGACATACAAGTCATCACAGTCCCCATAAACCACTGCATTGTGGATTGTCTTGGAGTATATTAAATTAAAAGATTTTAAATTCATTCATTTATTTATTTGACATGCAACACCTTTATCAAAATAGATTTTAAATTATTACCTAAAAAAAGGCTTATGTTGCTTTAACCCTTCTATCAACACTTTCATAACTGGATTTTCAATATACTTTCAATCATCATTCTAATTATTTATGAAAATTAATATATTATTTATTGTTTTATAGTTTTTCTGCCACTGACTTTGAATATGGGATTGTAAAATAAGATATTTAAATAAATTTTCATTCTTTCCTTAAACTCAAACTCAGGTATTCATTCCTTACCAAACACCTGATAAAATTCACACAGTAAAGCCAACTGACATTAAAGTGATGAAATGCCATTAAATCAAAGCAAATAAAGAAGTGAATCTATTCTATTTCTATAAACTAACAAAATTTTAGAAAAAATATTGAAAATTTAAGAAATGAATGAAATAAAAGTCTTGATCAAATTGCTTTGGAAAAATTTCAACCATTCTGTATTTACACATGCTGACAGGAGGGTTAAATAATTTTAAACTGTTTGCAATAAGTTTCAGATCTTCAATAATCTGTGATGTACTTGAAAAAGTCTTGCCCCCAATAATCGCCCCCATAAATGCTGCCAATAAACCCACATTACACCAACTTGAAACGCCCAAAAATCCAAATTAATGCAGAATAATTTTCAGCTTCGATTTTTTTTTCCTTAATATCAAAAAAGGCGAGAACAGTCCTCCTCATTTTTATTTACAAGCTTTCTTAACTAGACTTACATTATTTTTAAGCATTCATGACATATTTGCAACACTGTTCAAATCATACAAATAGTCATTCAAAAGAACATAAAACATTAAAAAAAAAAACAATAAAATGACGTCAAGAAGAAATTACGTAACAGTCTTAAAGAGCTTGGGAGAGCACCGAATGTGAAATCAATTAATACCGATACTCATTTAGATTAGAATGACGCCGGTAAAGTTAATTCAAGGGTCAAAAATTTAGAAAAAAAAAATGTTTTTCATCCTAAAGTTTGATTTTAAGGTGCATTTTATCATGACAGTTTAGTGGAACCTCTCGTAACGAGTTTTTTCTCTTTTACAATTTTTCTTACATAAACTAATTTATATACAAAATGCTTTTTTGTTTCATTCACTTAATGGTAAAGATTTATACAATATATTTTGTGCCAAACGCCCTTCGCATATCTTCATTTAGATTTACTTAAAATAAAAATCAAAATAATTAATCTCTTATATCTCACTTTACTCTCTTAATCTCATCTCTCCCTTAATTACTAATAACATAATGTTATTAGAGAAACTCTTCGCAGAATTATTGGAATTTTCTTTAGCCATTCCGATTTTATTCTCTTTTATACTTTTTATAGCATAAAAAAGGAAAAGCAGAACAACGACGCCCATTAAGGGAGGCTCCACTGTATTTCAATTCATTATTTCTGCTCTTATATGGATACTATTTTGTCAGTGGATTTTAAATGATATCTCTGTTCACTTTAAGTCAAACATGCCACCAAATTCGACCCGCACAATACCGCGTAGCGACAGAAGGACGATAAAGATGGGACGATGTGTTTTTATAATTGCTTCTATGCACAAATGAAAACCTCTATTTTGAGGATTTTAAAGTATTTCAAAGAGTAGACACATTTCAGTATTCAGTTCAAGAACAATTTTTTTATTTTCTTGCAAAACACACCGCCTGAATTAAGATTATTACAAATTTGTCCGTCATAATTTCATATTAAAACAATATTTTTTTTAATTTCGGTAAATGAAACTTTCAGTAATTTTTACAAAGTTATTTTTTACAAAGTTAATCGTAAAGTATCACTTACTAAGGCTAATTCAAAATAGCCTTAAGAACCTTAAAAATTCTAAAAAATGAAATAACCATAAAATTTTCAAAGCTTTTCAAAATAAAATTAAAAAAAACTAAAATCAATCACATAAATTAAACAGAATTTCATAAAATCAAAGGGGACACGGACGAAATTACGTTGGAAACCATCAAACTTGAAATGAAAAAACATTTGCTTATCTCCTAAAAATTTACAGTCATCTAATTTATTAGTTCTCTCATTATAATTTCTAATTTTAAACATGGCTGGCATTCGATTTCACTTACGTATACTTATTTTGTCAAAATAAATTTTTTTTCATTTTAAATTAAAACTGAGTATTATAATAATTTCGCAATTTAAACTTTCCCCGAGTTTCTCGAGCGGCAGAAAAAACAAACGACAACTACAAAGTACTGGAAACAGACGAATCATTCTCCTTATCGGGTAAGCGGGTGTTCAGACTCTGCATGTCAGGGGGCGTTCGACTCCGAATCGGAACTACAATTCTCACTCTTCACGTTGCTTCGACCCGCCTCGTCGTTGATCACCAGGCCCCCTTCGTCTTCGGACTCCTCCTCGCTGCCCTCTTCTTCGGAAGATCCCCCGAAATTCGATTCTAAACCAAACGCTCATCGTTAGCTCGTCCGGATACCCCCGGGTTTCTTCCCGGTGGTCACATCGCTTACCAGTCAGCTGGGGTTGCAGATGAGCCAAATTCTCTGGCCAAAACCTCTGAGCCGCTTGCTTGCTACTGGAAGAACCGGGATTCTTTGGTTTCTTTGACTTCCCGCAATTGCTGGTTGAGCCTGAAAACCCGAAAGTGGTTATTTCCGAGCGTGGTGCTCTGCCACTGACGTCGCGGGGGGCAAACGAACCTTCCGTGGGGTTGGAGGCGTCCAGCATGGGTTGAAGAATCCTCCGCCTCGCGTTTATGAACCAGTTGTTCACTTGAAGAAGAGTTAAATTTGTTTGAGAAGCTATTTGTCTTTTTTCATCTTCGGTCGGATACGGGTGCTGCTCATGAAAATAAAACACAGAATGAATGAGTACACGAATGGATGAGCAGTGCATCCTCCGGTGTCACCACTCACCACCAAATGCTGGAACAACCACGAACGCATCACGCTAGTTGCATGCTTGGGAAGAACTCCGCGCTTCTGCTTCTTGCCCTTCCCACCCAGGAAATCGTCTTCTTCGTCCATCGAGCCTGGGGTGGTGGGAGAGGGAGACAGTTGCCCTGTTGACGAAAACGAAATGGAATTGACTTCGTTCAATGGCGGGGGGGGGGGGCAACGAGGGGAATGAGCGTTCACCTGCAAGCAAAGTGGCTTCGCTGGGAGGGGGACATGGATTAGCACCGATTTGACTGAGAGGAGTAGACCCGTGAACGACCCCCGGGCTGCTCGGGGGGTTCTGATGGTTGACCGGCAGGGGATTGGCTCCCTGCTGCATGAACTGGTACTGAGTTACCGGGTGGTGGTTGGCGTGGTGCGAATTGAGGTATTCGAACGCTGCGGAGGTGTTGGTTGCATTCAGCCCGGGGGAACTGGATGGCGAGGAATTTTGCGTGCCTGATAACGAACCCACCTGATGAAGAAGGAAAAATAACGATGAAGAAGAGATGAAGTGCGTGGAGAAGTCAGAGAAAAAAGTGGCGTTTCTCGAGACTTCTTACCTGCAGACTTTGGGGCGACGTTCCGTAATTACCAACCGGACTATTAGAATCACTAGAATTATTATTGTTATTTTCGTAATTATTGTAATCACTTCTCAATAAGTTCTCACTTTGCATTTTCCCCTTTAAACACGTTATGTATCTGTTACAGAAGTCTTTGCACAGTTCCTGAACTTTTTCTAATTCTAACAAATGAATCCGAAGAACTTGTATTGCTTTGATCATCTGAAAAGCGAAAAAAAAGAGATTGAAAATCCTTTTTATTTCGAGAGGGCACTCTGAGTCTGTTACATTCCCTTTGGGAAAGGTTCTTTGCCGCTTAAAAAGATAATTTAAATTCCCCTAATCACAAATTTTTCATTCTCTCTCTCAGGCTTGGTGTGAGGGGAGCTTCCCCAAAGACGCTTTATTATGACGATTATTTAAAGTCTTTTTCATTTAGGGACTTCCCATCCTCAACGTTTCTAACCTTTCTTGGGTGAAACTTACCAACCCGTCCACTTCCGGATCGTTCAGCAGAAAAGGTTTTCTATCTCTTTCCTGGTGTTGAACAAAGGCTTGAATGTCCATGTTGAAGCTCTCCGAGTTTGGGGACTCTGCTGACTGAGTTGCTTGTTCGCATCGTTCGAAGAGGAGTGCGAGGAGGGGAAACAAAGGATGCCTGCAAATATGAAAACGATGGGGGGTTACCGCAGAAGGGGCGAAGTTTAGGGAGGAGTCAGATGATGCTCACTTGTACACGGCTCTCTTGTCGGCTTCCAGCTGAGCCTGGTCCGGTTGGGTGAAATCGGTCGGAGGTTCCGTGGCGGGGTAACTGGGCGTCAGCATCGTCATCTTTTCCTGCATTCCTAACTCAGAGCAGGCATGAGTGGTCGGACTGTCGATTTGTATACTCAAGTATTGTACAGGCTTGGCATCGTATACTGGATTACTCAAAAGGCGAGATTTCTTAGCTCTAAATTTTCACATCTTAGTGGAGTTTCATTTTTTTCGTTCGTTTGGAATCGAAGCTGAAAAGGAAAATGAGCATTTTCATTGCCGTTGCACCGACCGAAAATGACCAGAAAACGAAGAAAACGTCGACTGCTCGGAAGAGCCGTGAAAAAGAAAAAGTCAGAAAAACCTTGAAAAGCCGAGGCTTTGACCGGGGGGAACCCAATGTGAAACTGTCTGTCTATGAATATTTGAATGTCCTATAAATATTAAAGTGGCATCTCCAAAACTTTTTTCTTCTCGAAGGAGAGGGAAAACAAAAAAAAAAAACTTTTTCCGAGACTCAATCTCAATTTAAGGGGCATTTCAATTCAGGGATTGAAGGCGGGGGGAGTTGAGGGCGAGCGAGGGCTAGGGGTAAAAAAGCAGGAGTGAAATTAAGGAAAAACCCCTGGCCTAATCAGTGTAAAACTTGTCTCATTATACGCGAACTAAAAAGCTTTCAACTTTTTCGAAGAAGTAAACCCATGCATTAACTCGGATTATAGTTAAAAACTTCTGATTTGGGTTAATCCCTCGCACTCTTTCTTCTGCTCCGCCCTTTCACCATTGCCCATCTTCATTCCTAACTTATCCCAATTTCCAAAACTTTGAAAATGAAAATATTAAGGGAGATTAACTGGAAGATGTAAATGAATCAACTGGAATGTGACTACAAGAAGAAAGACCGAGTCTTCATTCCTCATCGGGAACAAACTAATTTTTCGGGGGATGCAGTGATTTTTGGGGATGAAAATCAGCGAAGAGCCGCTCATCCGAAAAGGGCACATCCGGGGAGCGGGTGGATTCAAAGGTTCTATTTTTCTGCATTTGCCCCGCGCATTCAACCCTCGTTCCCTTTAAAACCACAACATCACGGGATAAACTGCACAATTTTCTTTTCGCTCTTTAATGCCAGTCTATTCTTCTGGGATTCCGCCCGCTTGAGTTGAACCTCTTGAGCTATCCCAACTCAAGTTATTTCTCATTCGACCCTTCCCCCTGTGCTTTTCCATGCGCGTCGCTTCGTTTGTTTCCAACTTGGAGTCAATCCGATAAGGATTACGTAATTTTTTTAAAGGGAATTCACCTCAAAGCCTTTTTTCTCCCCCTATTTAGTCAAACGGGTTGAAATTTCGCACAGTTCGTTTCATCTGAAATCACCGCAAAATAAATTTATATTTAACCCTTGTCTATTTATGGAAAAAACCGTACGATTTTTACGTCCTCTATTTTTCATTAAACCCTTGATGGGCAAGCAGAAACATTTGCACCTCCATTCCAAAGCACTTGTGTTATTTTAATGTACCCTCACAATCAGTCTTCTTTATCTATCATCATTATAAATATTAATTCTGAATCTCTTAAAATTTGATGACCCTTATTAACCTACAGGTAAGAAAAAGGATGATTATCTTTGCTCGCTATTATTGGTACGAATTGGGGAAAGTAAAAGATGTGAAAAAAACATATATTGTAAAAAATTTACAGTTAGTTTTTTGACCAGACAAATAGAAAAGAAATGCGATAAAATTCACTTCAAATTAAAATTTTTTAATGTAAATTTTGGCTGATTAAAATTACTTTGGGGTTCGACTTGTAATTACAAATAAAACCTTTATAATATAAAAAACTGGGATGAGGGGAACGGGCTGGGTCACTATTTTGAACCCTAGGACACGTGTCGGCGTAAATTGATTTGAAAAAAGTCAATTCGTCCAATTCAACCAATTGGCCGAGAGGGGAAGAGGCGAATAAAAACTTATTTTCATAATTAAAAGTTATTGAATCTAAAAGCGAAGTCTGTCATCTCGGAGCCTCCCCTCTCCTCCTGTTTCGGGAGCTTTCGACAGGTGATTTAAGCAGGCGATGCGACCATTGGCCCAGAAGACCCAAAACACCTTTGAATGCTTTGATCTTTTATTCCGAATACATTCACAGAGATGCTTCCTGCTTCTTTGTGGGATGATCTCGCAAGTTTCATAAACCTATTAAGAAACTCGTGTTATGTTTGAGGGGGAAGAGAAGAGGCGACAGCTTCACCCATTTGTCAAAAAATTGTTTGATTATCCCTCCGCGTCATCTAATCAATCCACGATTGCGCGGATGGGAATTAATAAAAGAAATTCTTAGAAGTTACACTTTTGCAAACTTCTATAGTTTAAGTTTTATTGTGCCTCCGCGTAGAAATAAATATTTATACATTCTGCTAACGACCACATTTTAATGCCGCTTCTGTATCTTCCCCGGAACCCCTTTTCCAGTTAACCCCCGCTGATAAAGTTTGTTTATATTCTACTAGTCCGGGTTTTTCGTCCTGGAAAGAGACGAAATTTCGCAGAATTTCTACAACCTATCTTCTAAATCTCATATACTGAACTTTTCTATGTGTACTTAAACTCGAAACTTTTTTCCATAAGCTCTGAGTCTCAGTTTACACGATTTATCCTGGAACCAATCTTCCGTGTAAACTGAGGACCAAGTGTATTTTTTAAAAACTTTTCCGCTTAACTTTTCAAAAATGTTTAAAAGACCATTAACTTATCAAAATATAAATTTACTTCGTAATAATTACTTTTGCGGTTGCACGAATAATTGTTTTTTTGTTATTAAATGACATTAAAAAGGTAATTTTGTGTTATCATCTGATGTTTATATTTCTAATGGGCTGGACGTAAAATATTTTATTATATATATAAAATGAAATTCAATAAATTATTAATCTTCGGTAAAACTCATAAAAAAATTATGACCACGTATGGAAGAGCCCGTACAAAATCCGCAACCAAAATGTAAGCATCAATGAAAAATAACTTTAACAAAGATTCGAGAGATAATTTTCCCGGATTTTCCAAAGGGCGAAATGTAAGAAAACTTTCACGGTTAGTTTTCCCTTTTTTAATAGGATAAATAAAACCCTCCGAGTTATTAGTGGCTATGAAAGTGAAATTCCATCCTTCCCATTTCACCCTCTCCGGTGATGTGTATGTGCATGTATATTTAGAGTTTATGTCGTTCCTCCCCTGGAATCGCATCAAGTAAAGGAAGAAAGGCGAGGAACCGCAGCCAACAGCAAAAGCGAGGGAAACTCTTTTTAGCAAAGCCTACAGCGGATTTATTGGACTTCTAAGAAGACGGCCCGCGGAAAAGTTTTTCCATTCCCGGCTCCGTCTCTTTCCTTCGGTCAATTCATAAAAGGCCATTAAATGCAAGTGTTACTTTGTATTTATTACGCAGAAAACATAAGAAAATTCGACTGAGATATTTTCCTTTTTGTTTCAACGGTTTTTCCCCCATTTGTGTTTTATTACGTCTTGGCGGTTTTTTCTCTTTCCTCTCTCTCTCTCTCTCTCATCCATGTACTCGAGAAAAAATACTCAAAGAATACTTTTTATGATTAACAGGAAAATCAAGAAATAAAGTTTTTCTTTAACTATCAAAACCGGTTTTGATGGTTACAATTAATAAAACACAGCTACCCTCTGGGTAATAACATTCCGTCACACTGGGAACGGCCTATCTTGATCTTCAAAAGATTATAGAAGACTTCAAGCGAGAGGCGTGAACGAGTGAAGGCAACAGCATTCAACCGCGAAGATTATTGCACTGCCGTTAAAATTAAAAACTCTATCATTTTTCAATTTAAATATTATAAAGGCTAAAAGACTCAAAAGTTATACATCATTTAAGCCGCTTGGAGTTTCCGTAAAATTTTTTTAAAAAGTTTTCAAACAAAATAAAATTACAATAAAATAATTGCAGAAAAAGGCTTTATGTTCGCAACAGAAAAATAAATGAAATATTGACGGGGAAATATCCGAAAGCTGTCCAAAAAAAAACTCTCCATTACATTCTTGCAAACCCAAAACTACTTCAAAAACTGAAATTCTTATATTTTAGAATGATTTTTCTCTTTAAAATTTCCAAAGAGGAAAATTCTTATCATTCAAAATTTTAGTTAAGTGATGGCTACCCGAGAAAAGAATGGTCGAAACCAGTAAACAGGTCCCCTTTCCACCTCCCTTCGCTTCGGCTGCTAATAAAATGGGATTTATTTGTTTTATTTATTTTAAGATGTAGGTTTTCCTATTCGCATCCCTCTCTATGCAATTCAACGACTGAATTTTACAATTCTGCGAGCTGATATTGACCACCATTTGAAAACGACTTCAACTCTCAAGATTGAAGATTGTGAATTGAGAGAGAGAGAGAGAGAGAGAGAGACATGCCAAAATTTGTCCTTTCTAAGTCGCGTCACGTCTCAACCTAATCCTAATCCAAAATCCGATTCCAAATCGATATCAAAGGATACAAAACAAAGGCATAAAAAGAAAAGCATTCTCTCAGAAGGACATATAAGATGTTTCAAAAAGGGAAAACCATTCCAGGCATTCTTTCTTTTTTCCCTCTCTTACTTTCTCTGGCTTTCTTTTCCTCTATTTCACCTCCTCCCCCTCATTCACTTACTCCCTTCTTTTGACATTGCAACACGCCAAGAGCACATTTACATTCTTCGACCGTCGCTAACTTTTTCAATTTTTCCCTCTCTCTCTTTTTCTTTCTTCCAACAAAAAAAAAAAGCTCAATTACTACCAACGGGGGATGGGGTGTTTTTCCTCTAAAATTTTCAAAAATTTATCGGAATATTTTATTTATATTCTTTTGCTATCTGATTCACGTCGTGATGTACATGACGAAGAAAGACGATAAATTTATCAGAGTCAATACAAAATCGATATGTAACTCCCCCTCGCCCCTCACCCTGTTCGCCACATCCGAGTCTCCCCAAACACCACAAACCCACTTTACCAACCTCCCTTCCTTCTGAAAACTTTAACAATATAATTTTATTAAATTTTGTGGAAGTCGTAAAAATAAATGAAATGACTAGAATTATGGCAGTTTTCGTGTTGGTTTACTAGAACTAGTTTCGTCCCGGGATTATCTTTTAAGAGCAAAAATGAACGTAAAGTCTTTTCTTTTTCCATTTCAACAGACTCCCGGACAAATAGGAAACTGTATTAGGGGCTCCGTTGGGGTAAATTTTAATGGGAGTTTGTCCCGGGTTTGGCCCTGTACAGGCTTGCGAAGAACACTCAATCAAAATAATAACCTCATTAGTCAATTCTCAATGATTTTGCCTCGGAAAGAAGTTAATTTATCCAGAATTTCACAAATACTTAAAATATAATACTTCGAAGAGGAGTTAAAGAATGTAAAATTATGATAAAATGGAGGCGAAAAGAAAAAAAACCTTTAAATAATTATTGTTTTAAGGAGGAGGAAGAAAAGTTGTCCTGAAAACCTCGAGTTTTAATAAAGTTGAATAGTTAAATGAAGATAAAAACCATCTGAAATATAGGCTCTCACATGCGTGGGCAATAAAACACACCGTGGTGCGAAGATGGGTTTGGCGCTTATTTTATATAGGGAAATCGGGAAAGCCGATAACGGCGCTCGCTCTATTCGCAAGTCCGTTTCTCAATACGTACAAATGGGATTAGTTTCGGTCCAACGTATTTCAACCTCGCCTTCGTGGCTTGAATGACCCCCGAAATTTCTTAACTCTAACCAGTTGGATTTCACTTGGAGCGTAAAAGAAACAACTTTTGGCCAATTTATCCGCCGACCGCTGATAAAGCCTCTGCGCACTTGAAAATCCTGCAATTCCGGCTCTGTTTAATGTGAGAATACGAAAAATATTATGAAATCTCGGACACATTAATACTTCGCCCATTGTGCTTTAAAGGCATTATCTTTTATCGAATTTTCCAATTTCTACTTTTTGCTGGGAAGACTGAATGCGACCTTGCTGGCCAGGGGCGAGAAAGTATTCATTTGATCCCTCACAAAAATCATTTTTTTTCTGAGGTGACGACGAGAGGAGGATACAATAAATTTCAAACTGGTAAAACGTGGTCGAGCGAATTTTTCAGAAATTTTGGAAAGTACCCAGCAAAACGTGGAGGAATTATTGTCGAGGGAAATCTAACAGCAGTAGAAAGTCTGAGAATTTTATTGCACTCGTCTTCCTGAACCCTTTAAATGCATAATTACTTTACAATAAATTTTTGTATTAAACTTATATAAGTAGACCGACAAGTTAAACTTGTCATTTTTCACTTGGGCAAAACAAGTGCATAACAAGTTTAGTCGTCGAATATACCAAGAGTTTAACGATCTTCGAACACAAAATGCAGGTGTTTTTTTTTTCAAGGAATTTAAAAATGCATTTTACATATAAATTATTTTACACATGAACTTTGAAAATGAAAGGTAAAAAAAATGGTAAACGGAGAATCGAAAAGACAAATTCGAAATAATACACCTTGAATTCGATTTTTTCTAATCCTCAAGGGAGTGATTTCAACAACCCAATTTCGGGAAATGACAGCCCAAAAGCGGAATATGACTAACGTGAATTTCTGAAAACATATTTATTTTTAAAGAACCTCGCAGCAGCTTTAAAATCAAAACGAAAATTTTATACAAATTATTTTTTTTTTTAAAATACAAGTGAGACACACGCCAACTCTTGCATTAATCATCCGTGATAAGGGTTTTCGCACTTTAAATTATCAATATAATTACATAATTACCCTTAAACTGGTCTAAAATAATGACTGTATTTATCTCATAATAAAAAAAAACCCTACACTATTTTACCCTCGAAAATCTGTCCCTAAATTTCATTTTAAAATTTTCAAGCGCCCTTGTATGACCCAAATAGCCACTCTGAAATTTTAACCTCACCCCACCCTCTAAAGGGCTTTGTCATTAGATACAAACTACTCAAACCCTTTTTAATTATTCCTTAAAAACTGCAAACAGTTTCCAAAAAGTGCGGAGTAGGGTATAAGAATTTAGCAGAATTTTAGCAAAGGTATGAAAAGATCCGCTTTCAAATTTCAACCTCGTAATTTTCGTGGCTTTCCAAAATCACGGCCTAAAGAAATAGATTTTTTGATTGCTTTTTAATTAGAATAAATTCGAAAGAAACGTAAGGCTTTAATTTTTCCACTTTTCCTCAAATTTTTTTTTTTCTTGAAAAGAGAAAATATTTTTCATGAATAAAAGTGACGCCTGCAAGAAATTCTTGCTGACGCTGAAATACGTGGTCTCATTTCTTTTTTTCCTTTTCCTTATTGAGATTTTTTTACTGTTTTCCGACATCAAAATATCACTCGGAAAAACCTTCAACTGGATTCGTCTCAATGAGAGACACAATTTTCATAAGGATATGTTATAATTATAAAACAAAGAGATACGCGTAAGCTCTTCTGCGATAAATAGCCCAAATCCTTTCAACTCCACTCCCGAATAAACGGGCATTTAAAGAGTGTTTTTCCAGAAGATTTGCTCTAATGAATTTATTTGTTTAGACCATTACATATATCAGAGGGAGCTTATAATGAGAGAGCCATTACAACTCTTTACGGAGGAGCTAAGAAATAATTTAAGCTGTTCTATGACCTTTTGACTGCCTTTTAAATCTGAAACAGTTCCTTTAGGATTTAGTAAAATTTTGCCTTTTGTGAACCCCTCAGTTTTCCTCGAAAACTTCCTAAGCCATACAATAATTTTCCGATAGAGCTCCTTTTGTGACATCGGGACAAATCATTGGGGAGGAAAAAAAGCAATCGAGTGAGGCAAAAAAAACTTGACGGTGCACAAACTTTAAATGCCACAAAAACTACATGGGGATAACTCTAAAAAAATGCAGTTTTATAATAAATACAGCTAAGCCATTGCACTAGGTAATGTCTAAAACGAAAAAGTTGCACACATGTTCTTTTTTAAAAGAAATCCCATTGCATCTGAGTCTTACAGTTAATTTGCATAAACTCAAATGAAAGACAACAATTTAAAGAACGCGATTAACAGAAATGGACACCCCTCTTTATGAATCACCAGATATTAATTCATCACCCTTCATTACATCAAAATATAAATGTATACACTATATTTTTTTGACTTCTTCTCTTTAAGATACGTTTTGCATCGGTTCAAGACCTTCTGATCACTATGTCCATAATAAGTAGTTATATTATGCAGTCCTATTTTATGTGAACTATAATTCCGAAAGCAAAATAAATACCGAAAGGGGAGGAAATGAATTTCAATTAATTATTCATAAACAGAGCGATTTTAATAAAGAATTTGAATACGGCCATTCAAAAAATTTTTTCCCAATATATTTTCCGTAAAAGCAGAGTTATATCTATCATGAGTCGTTAATTAGAAAAATAAATTAACTAATACATATGAGAATTTGAATACGGGTGAATAAATATAGGAAGAAGGGTGTTTGACAACTATGATTTCTGAAAATTAATTAAATTATGAGATTGATTCTTTTATTTGGCCATCGCAGGTTAATTTCCATTTTTATAACTTAACCCGTAAACTCTGGAAAAACTCTTCTAATTGGGAAATAATTTTTTGAAATATATTCAAATAAGTGTAATATATTTTTGCTTACCCACAACTTTTATCACAGGTTAGTGTGTGGGCCGAACTCATACAGTGAGGCCTTGTCATTACGATTTAAAAGAATTCGCCCTACCCTTATTCAGAACAACGTGCTCTGAATAATGCAATTTTTGCAACTAAAACGAAGGGAATTTATGCTGGACCCCATACTTTACACATATTAGGCATAAGCAGTTTGCCAGTGTTTATTTCTTCTAAAGAAATAATTTTAAAATCAGTGAGCCAGTTGATACTAATTTTAGGAAAGCCATAAATTTTTTTATCTATTTCTGTGACTTGAAAAATCAAAAATAAAAATTTGGCTACTGAGCATAAAAAGTAATTATAAAGATTTACTTAGACAGGTATGAGCTTGCAATTTTCACATAAATAAATAAAAGATAAATCACAGAGAAATAGAAGTAATAAATTGCAATCCATTAAAAAAGTAACTTTAATAACTATTTCTGCTACAGAAAAATTCCTTTCAGAAAATCAAACTGACTTAGTCATTTTTTCTTAGTGATAATAAATAAATTTTAACAATGGTAAAGATTCTCCAAATCTTCTGGTCTTCCAAATATGTTGTTAAAGACATGATTCAATACTTCACATTCAACTTGCTTCCCTCATGAGTCCTTCATAATATTCTATTTTACTTTCCAGTTTTGTTTAATTAGCACTTTTTTATTTACTCCTCGGGTTTTTACCTTCAAATTCCTTAAACTTAAAACAGTCGTAAAGTTTAATTGTATGGATAACAAATTTCCAACTGGACTGAATGATTGCCTTTCTTGTTTTTCCACAGGGTTTGCCAAACTTTTACAAATACTTAGCATTTGGTCTTTTTTTATGGATTACTAATAATTTCTCTTTTTAATATTAGCTGGATATAATTACATAAAAATAAATTTAGTGGTGAGTAATTTCAAGCATTAAAATAAAAAATGATAGTCAATTGCCCCCAATAGTTAAAAAGCAATTTAAAAAGTATTATTTATTTTTAAAATCCTCATTCCTCAGATCACTTAAAATGGCTGTAGAAAATTTGAAATAATTGAGAAAATGAATTTAGATTTTTATAAGAGCACTAAAAAATTACTTTGAAAATGCAGTTCAATTGGAGTTAATTTTTGTTTCAATAACTGATATTTATAATTTGTGAGATCCTAATCCAATGCAGTGTTAAAACACCAATATTTATGAGAATCATCAGGACTTCATTTAATAAAGAATAAACATTGAGCCAGGGCAACTGAGTCAATACTGCATGCTAAAAACTACTTTAAAACTTAAAACATAAAAAATAAATGTTTCAAATTAAAATATGTCTAATAAATTAAAAATTATTTCTTGGCAGGAAACCGCTTCGTAAATCTCCACAAAAAATAATACTTGCTGAATTTGATTAATTTTCAATCCTTTCATTATTTAGCAATGTTCTTCTATAAAAAATATTTCTTACCTATTAGTGTAGTTTTTATGGCATGTGAATTGAAGTAGCGACTACAGATTAATTAATTTTTTAAATTAAAAGGCAAATTAATTTTTTATTCCTAAGACAGGAAAATTTTAATTTTTCATATAAGAAATCCGAAACATTTTTGTTAGAAAAAAGTAATAATGAGAAGATAAAAAGATTAATTAGAAGTCACATGTTCACGTCTAAATCATTAAAAAAAGTGGTTCAGTCATGTTATAAAATCACGATGCTCTCTTCCCAACCACGAATTACTGACAGCTAGTAAACAAAGAGTCAAACTTGACTGGCAGGTTCTGAAATGTCACTCATCGTCAAAAATGGCGTCGGCCCTCCCTATTTCGACACTTTACACATTGCGCTTCTTCGCGACATTCATCTTTCCGCTTAATTAACCGAAAACACTACTTTTAAGGCAAGTTTTAAGCACTTTTTATATTTATTACCCCAAGCAATAATAATTCATCTAAACATTATAATTTATGTTATCGCGGTTATTACAGGAAAACCGATATTAATAAAAAGAACGACTTTCCGATTTTAAATAAATCTTAATACTTCCAATAAAGCTGTCCTATCATAACTAAAAGCGCTTTTCAAAATTACTGGCAAAAACTCATTTCGAACAGAAAGCCATTATTGTAAATTTTTAAAAAACTTAACTATAAACAAATAGAATTACCTTACTGCAACGAGCAAAATACGTATAAGTACCCTTTTAGTTTTAACCAATACAAGTTCAACTTTAAAGCCACGAGATGGCACTTGTTACCGAACATAGGGATTTAACCGCGAGATTTTTTCTGGGCCCAGAAAGAATATTCAAAATGGTGGCCGCGACTGAGGGAATTGATTCGCAATTTTAAGTTGAAACCTAAACTGTGGTTTAATTAATTTAAAGAATTGGTGGCTTTTGTCAATTTATTTTTTGGTAAGCATAAACTAAGAACTTATGTTATTTAAATTAATAGGTTACTTCAGTATTTGATGGCAAATTTTTTTTACAAATTTTCTTCTAAAATATTCTTAAAATGTGAAATTGGTTAATTTTATATCTATATATTTTTTTGTTTTTAGAAAAATGGCATTACATTTGTGCAGTAGATATATATATAAGACTGGATCTGATGTATGGAAATTTTGCTCAGCTTATGTTCATAACTACAGTGATATCACCAATACTATAACTAAGGAAGTTAAGGAAGCAAGCGCCAGTGATTTGCCAATTGAAATGGAAAATCCTTTTGAGAGTGAAAAACCTCAGTGTTTACTCTGTAAATACAACATTGATGTAAATTATAAAAATGTTCGCTTACTGTCACAATTTGTGTCAAGATTTACTGGAAGAGTTTATGGAAGACATATAACAGGACTTTGTGAGTATCAGCAATCTAAAGTTTATGCAGAAATTAGCAAGGCTAAGCAAGCAGGACTTATGGGTGGTCATGTGAAACATCCAAATTTCTTGGGAGATCCTGATTTATATGATACATCAAAACCATTTAAAGTTTTTTAGATAATTTTGTAATTTAGTATTTAATATAACTTTTAAAATTATGTGATGAATTTTTGACAATTGGTACCTATAATGCAGTCATGGTTCCTGAATTTATCAGATTTTCTGGTACTTTTTAAACATCAAGTTATTATTAATAGTTTATTTAGTACTCTTTAAATCTGAAGAGCATCCATTAACACTACCCAGCTATAAGCCATCTGGCAGGCTCTCTTATACTGCCAATCTATCACTCTTCCCACAATATTCCTCTGCAGTCCTTCTTTTCTGGATGAAGGATAACAAAATCATTTCAAAGAAATAAACAACAATTTCTAAAAAATCTTATATTTTTTTATAATTTTTACACATCATCTTGCTCCCAGCCATCCTTATCAGACAAAAACCTTCTTTTTACACTTGTATTCATATAAGGCCTCAGGACCCATTCTGAGCTAGCTGCCTCTATTGCATCAAGTGTACCTAATTTTATTTCATACAATTTCAACTGAAATCTAGGTCCAACTTCAGTAAGCTCAATTTCTTTGTCTACTTTTTTATAAACATGATGTCTAAAGCAGATGTAGTCATCATGATTTGCAAAGGTTATTACTCGTCTGCTATCCTCTTTGGGAACAGGAAATAAGTATTTTAATATATTTATTACTCTTTCACCTAGTTTTGATGTAAAGTTATGAAATATCAAATGTGGGTACTGCTCAGACATTGTTCCAATTTCAGGAATATCATGCCTCATTATGACGTCGGAGAGTGTAAAATAAGCTGTAGGTCCGTATGGCAAATGACATATTGTTAATGCATCTGGTGTACCCCTGTTTTCATGTAAAAGAATGAAATCCGTCACTTCGTTTGCTCTGCATGCATGCAAAAGTTGTTTCATCTCGTAGTTGCCACGATTCATCCTTTGAGAATTTGGAAAAATCAGCCTGATTTCCTTCGCAAACATTTTAAGTCTTGATGAAGGGTCTCTAGACGTCGTTATCATAATTTTTGGGTCTTTAACTCCAGCCCAGCGGTACTCATCATCTCGGTGTGTTCCATCGGTTCCACCACTTTCACATCCTATTTCAACTGCCTTTTGAGGACCTTCATCCTCCCACTGCAAGGATTCTTGAAGCCTTAATGCTTCCTTTCGAATTTCAGTCGGTATAAGAACATTTTCACTCAAACTTTTCTTTAACTTTTCTTTTTTTTGCAAAACACTTCTTCTTTTCTCCTCTAGAGATTTACGGTAGAGGTATTCCCTCCGGAGCCTCGCTTGTCTTCTTAACATTTCCTAACCCACGTGTATTAACAACCTATGTTTACTACAACTTACAGTTTAGCCAACGTATCTCCAACGATTTAATGTTGGCCATTTTGAAAATACAAATGTCGGTTTTTGCATACTTAGAACTTTTAAGAAATAAGAAATGAATCCGTGCACTAATCCGACGCAAATGCCAGATCCTGCAAATGAAGACAGATGGCTAAATCAGGTAATTACAGACACATTTTAAACCCGGGTTTCAGCAATAGCTACTGATACTTAGCTGAATGAAACAAGTATTTCAACCGTGCAATTTTTAACTAATACCCGGTAAATCAATTCATCATTGGAAGTTTGTTACAGTAATGCAAAATTCCCTTGATTAACCTTCTTTTTTGGCCAAATCATATCATATATATACTAATATATAAATCTGTTAAAGGAATGTGTGTGTGTGTGTGTAGTGCACCGTTTTCTGTTACCTAAGATCTCAGCAACCACTGAACCGATTTCGACCGAACTTTTTCCAAAAGACGCGCATTTTTCCAGAGAAGGTTCTGCGCTATGTCTCATTTCTTGAAATTCAGCAAAAGTCGAGAAATCTCCAGAAAACCTGTTTAGGTTTCGGGGGAAAACCAGATAACTTTACGAATTCCTTTCTCATGTTAAAGGGTTGATGTTCTTTTTTTTTGCGTTTTCGGCCACTTTGAGTACAGTGGCAAAGGGAATTAATGGAATTTGGGATTTGGGAAATAGAAATTCGGGGTTCCACATTCGATTGCCAAGTGGATATTATTTGCCTGAAATTCTGACGTTGCTCATTGTTATATTCTTTCCGAATTAAGCATTTTTCAGAATTTTTATACAAACTTTCAGCGAATTGTTTTTAGATTTGATAGTAATTAGTTTGTGTGGGTTTAGTGGTAGTGGTTTTTCAAAGTGTTTTTTAGATTTTCACAGAATTTGTTATAGATTTGATAGAAATTTGTCAGCGTGGGTTTGGCGTCAGTAGTTTTTCCAGCGTGCTTTTCGGATTTTCCGAGAATTTGTTGCAGATTTGATAGTTGAAGTTAGTGTTAGAGTTTAGAGTTCAGAATAAAAAATAAAATATAACAAAATGTGCCAGAGTGCCAGAGTGAAAAGTGCCAGATTGAGAAGAGCTAGGGAAAAAGAGGTGGAGGTCGAAATTCAGGTGCAATGGGATTATCAAGGTGCATTCAGTTTTTCAGAAAATAATTATTGTATCTGATATAACAGTATAGATATAGATATACAGTCCCAAGCCCCAGCGAGGGCGAAGCCCCCTAGTAATAATATAATTTAGATGCATTAAATTTTTTTATCATTTTTGTTATACATTATTACAATGAAATTGATCTGTAAAGCCCAGTTTTTATCTGACTTTGATTTGGGTGCATATTTTGAAATGTTTCGATTTTTTTATAATTTCTTATTTTTAAGCCTTGCATATCTTTTTTTTTATAAACTAAGAATATGATTGTAATCACTTGGTTTAAATGAGCTTTCTGCCTATAGTTTTGGGAGTGTTAATGTGTGGCACATACAGTATTGTAAAAAACATTCAGAAAAAAATACTTAAAAGAAACCCAAATTTTACAAATTTTATTTGAATTAAGTAATAATGTAAAAATACATTCAATAATTTAAAAAAGTTTTATGAAAAAAAATTGAATTGTACAAAATAGATTTTAATTTACATAGGCACACTATTGTAAACATTAACTTATCAATCTGAAGTACTGCATAATAATTTTTATTTGAAATTTTATTTTTAAATTATGAAAAATAATTAAATGAAAACTGAAAGCAAATTGTTTCATTTTCCAGCATAAAAAATTCATTTGTGAATCCCAGGATAAAGAGTCGGAGGTAATTTTTATAGGGGATTCTTTAATTCAGTACTTGCAACTGACTTCAGTTTGGATGAAATGGTTTGTGCCTATGCATTCATTAAATTTTGGAATAGGTGGAGAATGCACACAGCATTTACTCTGGAGGATAATGAATGGGGAATTTGATTATTGTAAACCAAAGGTAAGTTGAAATTCTCTCTTTGCTGGTATGTTTTAATAAAAAATATTCACTTAATTTTAAGAATTATAATTTGAATTTTAATTCTTCATTGAGTTAAACCACCTTTTTTTTTTAATTTTTGTTTCTGCAATGCTCTTAAGAGCTTTAATATTCAGTAAGAATTTTTTTGCTTTGTCTAAAAACTGATGTCTAAATTATAAATAAATTATTTTAGGCTATTGTAGTATTAATAGGTACCAATAATCATGGAAATACACCAGAACAAATTGCTGAGGGAGTTTTAGAAATAGCAATGAAGATTAGGGAAAAGCAACCTGAATCTTACATAGTCTTATTGGTAAGAAAATTAATTTATGAAATATAATTATTCTTGTATAATAATCAAATTTTACTTACTTTATTGTTATTGTTCAACAAGATTTAGAATATATATTGTATTCATTTTTTATCATTTTTTAAGTCATCTGAGAGTGTTAGACTTTATCTTATACTAGGACAGTTAGAAAATACTGCATTTGATTATGTAACACCTTTAAATAATATGTCAAGCAACCAAGAACATTTGTTAAAAGTAATTTAAAAAGTATCTTTATAAATATCTTACAAAATAACTTAAGATTAGTGTATAAGTTCCTTTTTTTTTAATATTATCTACATACCCAAAGTATCTTTGACAGCTCTGAATAAAACCATTTGAATTTGTTTTCATTTTAGGAATTATTACCTCGTGGAAAATATCCAAACCCTAATAGAGAAAGAAATGAAAGGGTGAATGAAATTATCAGAACCAGTGCAAAGACCATACCAAAGTGTCAAGTTCTTAATGTTGGTAAAGATTTAGTGCAGGCAAATGGTAAGTTTTCTCTAATATTAGAGAGTATTATAATTTTTGTTTTTTAATATTATAATCTTTTCTGTTTTAGGTGAAATTGATGATAGGGATATGTTTGATTATCTTCACCTGACTGCTGCTGGCTATGAGAAAGTATTTGAACCTGTGTTTGAACTCCTCACTCAGTTATTTACAGAAGGTGAACCAGAACCTGATCTGGATAAAATATTGCAAGATTAAATAATTATCTGAAAATTTGTAATTATTTAATCACTGAGATACTTTACTTTACTTTTCATTTACCCGCTTGTCCGCTAGGGTCGCGGGGTTTTTGCGAAACATTTTGTTCGCTTGCACAGCGCCTGATTGAGCATGTAAGGAACTGTAGTGGGTGGCGAGTCCACTGACAGTACTTCACCGAGGTGTTCGCAGGTGTTCGCAGGTGAAGGAGGCGGAATTTCGTAGTGTTTTTGCCAGACTTTCCAGGCGCAACACTACGCCATTCCGTCCTCCCAGCAGTGGTCTAGGTACCTCGCAGTGCTGACCAATCATCTGCGAGGGAGAACGGCCTTAGAAAAATACCCACCGCCGCTGGGATTCGAACTCCGTCCGACTTCCCAGCGAGCACCCGGTTTAACAGACTGAGCTAAGGCCGTCCTCTTTTTTTTTTTTTTTTTTTTTTTTTTTTTTTTTCCTTCCATTGTCGCCTCCACTTCATCTGTGAAGCCTGCTCCTGTCATTAGGCCCAGCCCAACTAGATGAGCTGCTTTCTGCTCATCAGACCAAAGGTTGGACCGTGCAGCAATCTGGACAAATTGTAAAACTTGCCCTTTTCAGGCTGTGCATTGAACTTGATAGACATTATGTACTGACCATAAGCCACAGCTTTGAGCCAGTACAAAGGAGTGTCTGCTCCTGATGGCAACAGCCCTCCAGAGTGGCTCATGCAAAATACAAGAGGGAAGCCATAAGCCACCTCATCTGGTCTAATTGGCAGCCTTATGACATTTCCAGCATCTGAATTGATGATCTTAGACACTGGGATGGCTGTAACTGCCAGGAATCTTGGCAGTGTTGCTGTAGTGGGTCCATCTGGTCTTCCCTCCCTGATGTCGTACACGTTCATCAGGTTTGTGAGCCTAGTTCTTAAGGCAACAGACGTTCCATTTGAATTGGCAATCTTATTAATTTTGCTGCCTCTCATGGCACAAACCAAACCCAAGAAGACCATGTTCTTCTTGTGTTGCTCTGCTGTGATTTGAGCAGCTCTAGCCTTAGCCAGAATGCTAATTAAGAATTCCTTCGGTTGGAATCCTTGATAAATCATCTCATTTAAATTAAGACCTAGGTCCTCAACTCTCAGGTCTAACAGCTCGGCCAAAAGGACGTCTACATCCCGCATGCCTGCTCCTCCAGCAGCAGCTCCTCTGCCTCCTGCAGCAGCCATAACAAAACCTAAAATACCTCTTTTTCTGGGAGGTGAATCTTTCTCTTGCATCAATGCAAGATCGTCAATTTCCTTATACTTCCGCTTTCTATCAATTTTACAACTGCACTTATATCGTAATCACTCGTTATTCAGTATTACAATTAAGAGCTGACTTTGTGTACCGGAGTGTCACGGATCACTGAGATTTTTTTCTGAAATATCCCACCAAGAAATGTTGGCATGAAGCTGAAAGCTAAAAGCTTGAATTTTTGCATTCACATTGCTTTTGCTGCAGGCTTGAAATTATAGCATTGGTTCCATTGGAAGGAGCTCAGATTTTGGCTTTTCCTATTTTTCAATTGGCAAACCAGCCAAGATCTTTAATTTTTTGGTTCTGCACTTGTAAATGTAAGCATTTTGGCGAGTTTGTGGAGAAGCAATGACATTCCCTGAACTGTAAACGCTTTTAGGTTGTAATTTATATTTAAGAAAAAAAATTTTGAGAAGTTTTGGCACAGTCATTTAAGCTTACAAATTATTCTGTCTTTTCCTGTTGTAAAATTATGTCTTATTTACAAATTTTATACTATTATAGTGTTCATTATAGTGTTTTTTTTTTTTAAATTATGATTAAGTACTTATACTGTGAAAACAAATATAAATGTAGAGCTTAAACATAAATGATGGGCATTTTTTACCTCCACTATTCATTTTATTAAGTTAAAGATTTTTTATTCTTGATTTGTTTAAGTAATGTATTGAAAAAATTAATGCCTTAAAAAAAGAAATCTAAAAGGAGTTATAATATATATCAAGAATAAAAGGAATGAGAAGTTAAATGAGTTTCAAATATTTTACCAAAGAATTTATTTTAATTTTTGAGACTAATTTCAGTATTATTGTCGTGTGAAAAAGAATGATATTGCGCAGTAATGAAATATAATATTTTAAACATATGTATTCAATATATATAATGAGCTTACTGGCTTTTTCAGGATGAGCATTAGGTATTGTTATTCTTTTCAGAAAAATGTGTTAGGTGATTACATGGCATGTGATTGACTTAAAGAATTTGGATCTCTATTTAAAATATTCTGTATTAAAAATTTTTTGTCAGCTTTTGCTTATTTAAAAAAAATTAAACTTTTTATGAGTAATTAGCACTTTAATTACTTTTTAAAGGTAATGTAGAAAATTATTTTACTTTATTTTGTATAAATACAAAAATAAATTTGGAGTATTTTAGTAAAACTTTCGCAACTTACAAATTTAATTTATTTCTCTTATTTTCAGAATTTTACAATTTTTTTTAATTGTTAAAATTTATTTACAGAAGAATTTTTTTACTCAGAGGTATGATTAATACGAGTCAATTTATTTTCGAAATTCTAATCCTAAATCTTTATATAAATTCAAAAACTAAAATTATTTGTTTAAGTGAAGAAAATAAAATTTATTGAAATAAACAAAAAGATTGTTTAAAGAATTTGAGGAAACAAATTCCCATTGACACATCCACTTAAACCGTTTTCCTGTTTAATTTTAAGTGACATCATACTAAATTATTAGAAAAATAAAAAAATCAGATAACATAAATGATTCTCAGTTTCTTATCTGATTCAGTACCGATTGAACTGTAAAGCTGCATAAGGTGAGTAATTTTTTGACTTAAAAAAATTTATTTAAGCTATTCTAATTTTCGGCAAACAAGCATTAATCAATCCGTCTAATTTTATATATTCATTTTAAGGAATATTTACACTTAAACGAAAAATTAAAATTTTAAGATTATCACATCTAAACTTTTTCGATACAAACCATATGGAATTTTCTACTTAAAGTTTTCCAGGGCTTAAATTTACTAAGTCACTTGTGTCTGTAGTCTGATTTTATAATTTAAATAAAGCAGACTGTCATTAAGAATTCAATTACTGTAATTCTATTTATTTTAAAGAAACAAGTTCATCAAGATTTTGTACTAATTAAAAATGCCCTCGTATCATTTCGCCACCATTTAATTGATTATTAGCGCGTAATTTGTTGTGAGTATTAAGCGTTAACTTCCACTAAAAGTGGTATTTCCGGGTCTTCAACTTCTTTTCTTTGCCAACGAATCTTCTGACACAAACATCATACACAGATCATCAAAGTTCGGATCGGAAAAATGCTCTTTCATGCATTTAAGAAAATTGCAGCTGCGACTGCAATTGTGAAAAATAGTAATAGATGGGGATTTTGACGGCGGTATTTTGATGAATACAAAGATAAAACTGATTAGGTGTCACCATCGTTGTTTGCTTAAGGATAAGCCCTATCTCATAGTTTTCTCAATGTTGGATTGAACGTTGAAATAAAATAATGAAAATTTTGCAATTTCATTTCCGAAGACTTTCGGTTTCCCTGTTTCTTTTGTCTCACTATTTTTTTATTAAATTATTATTTCTTGGGCGCAGATCAAAAAAAAAACAATTAAATTAAAAATGAATCCGAGAAAGGCTTTCGCTGAACCGATTGGCTTTTAACTGCTTTCGCAGAAGTAACCTTCCAATATATAAAACTCCAAATTATCCGGGTAATATACCAAAAAAATAAAATGAAAAAAATTGTTTAGCATAAAAAAATAAAAAAAACTGTGTTTTTATTTTAGTTATACAGTTAAAGGTGATCCACGCCGCTCCTGTTGCAGAAGTATGACAAACTCTATCATCGTTTTCTAAACTAAATGACACGAATTTCAAGTCACATTTTCATGATAAAAATTTGATTTTGTCTTCGTTTTTAAGTGAAGTGTAATTAAGAAAAATGGTAAGTTTAATGTTATAATAATCAAATTTATATAGAATCAATGAAAACTATGATTGGATTTTATGCTTAATGGTATTTGAATTCTGTTTAATACAGTTATATTTACGACTGGAATGTTGAGAGGCTAATTAAATCATAAATTTTTATAATTTTATGGATACTTCATTATCATTTTATCTGTAATATCTATAATAGTTGAATAATACAAGAGCAATCGTTTTAATATTATCAAATTAAAGTGTACCAATATTATATAATGCTCGCAATATTTTTTCAGGAAATGACCGGCCATTTTTTGCAAGTTTTTTTTATAATAGCAATATTAAATGGCGGCTATGGGGAAACAATTGGAGACCTCTGTTCGATCTGTTCTTGCTCTGTAAAAACGATTGACTGCTGTAATAAAAAACTGAACCACAGCATCGGCGAAGAATCGTGGCGCCCATTGAGTAACTCTCAATACATAAAAGCTTACTTCGACAATAACTACATCGGGCATTTGACCAAATTTCCTTCTCTCCCCCTGGTGAAGCTGACTTTTAGAAACAATCGCCTGGTGAAAATCGACGACAGAGCCTTCAAAAATCTGACCAGTCTAGAAGAACTGGATTTAAGTTTAAACGAGTTGACGTCGGATAATCTCCTTCCGTCAGTTTTTGAGGTAATAACACTCAGATTTAAATAGGATTTTAATAAAAAAGGTTGAATAATATAGTTTAAAAAGCTCCCGTGGCATTGTCAAGTTTCTTATTTATTTAAAACCGCACTGATTTATGAAAATTTGTTTTTAGGGTCCGTACGACGTTGAATTTTACGAACCGTTAAAACTTCGAATTCTGGATTTATCAGCCAACGAACTTCATACATTACATCCCAATCTTTTCCAACATCTTCCTCTGCTGGAACGTTTATACTTGAAGCATAATCCTTTTAAAATATTGGATAAATCCACTGTGATCGCAATTTCAAGTTTACCAAATCTAGAGGTACTTATTGACTTCCTCATGGGGGGTGGGGTGTTATTAATGGCGCAGGATTATACAGGTTATACTAAAAATGGGCTGTAATTTGAAAACATTTTCAAGAGTGGTTAAACCCCTTTGCTCTTCTTAGATCTGATACTGCAGAAAAAAGTCTCTCTGCACAAGCAACCTGCCATTACTCTTTTCATCTTAACGAAGAGAATAATTCCTCGCATGTTTTCTTCAGATTTTGGACTTATCTTTCACTAAAATAAAAGATTTGCCAATGGGATTTTTGCATACTCCGAGAAAACTTCACGAATTAGTTTTGAAAGGGAATTATTTCAAAGAGATTCCGAGTGATGTTTTGGCGGAAAGTTATGACTTAAGAATATTAAATATTAATGAAAATCCAATAAAAGTTTTATCCAAAGAAAGGTCAGTATTCGTGATTGTGTCAATTTGGTTGGAATTATTTATGCTTCTAAATTCAAAAAGTCTGTAATATTTTAAAGTAATTGCTTTCAGACCTTTTCCCGAAATGCCATCGTTGAGACAACTTCATATATCATTCATGCCTAATTTAACGAGGATAGAAGAAGGAGTCTTTGCCGGATTGACGAATCTGAATTATTTTAATTGTCGAATGAACGAAAAACTTTCTTACGTTTCGCCAAAATCTTTCGAGAGAAAAGGCTCCGAAGAGAAAAGGCCGAATTTATTAAAGGTACTTTATAATAAAAGAATCCTCATTTCCCCATGTCCTGAATTTAAAATATATTTTTTATACAGTTGGATCTCAGCGACAATAATCTCAGATATATCGATCAGGAGCTTTTTAAGCCCATCTGGGAAAACATTGAGCATATAAACATACTCGGAAATCCGTTAGTGTGCGACTGCGAGAATCAATGGATTGTTTCAGAATTAGTGCCAATAATGTTGAATCTTTCAGGCGCCGTTTATGGTTTAGAGTGAGTATTTATTTTAATTAATTTCCCGATTAAACTAAATGTAGATCACAACCCGTAAAGTTTTCCAAAAGGGTAATTTCGAGGTTCTCAATTTGAAGGGAAAGGCCTCAAACTTTTTGAAACCCAAATAATTAAGCATTAATCGGAGAAAGCTAAGACATTTTTCAAACAAGCATCGGATAACAAGAATGACCCTCCGGAGTGAGAAATCAGTGGGATATTCGTAACGTGAAAATCAAAACCGAATAAAACTTTAAAAGCCACAGCCTGCTAAACTAGTTTTAATTAGCCTCCCTCGAATTTCTTGCTTTCAGGTGCGCAGAGCCTTCTGCCATGAAAGGTCAGAGACTGGTCAATCTCGCCGCCAAAAACTACTCAATGAGGTGTTTGGATTTATACGGGAATCACCCCGAGAACGACGGGCCCATCCTAATTAGCATATTCGTCATGATTATTGTTTGCCTCGTAATAGCATTGGGACTGGTCATCTGGCTGAAGAGCAACACTTGTCGGCAGGGAGGCCGCGTTAACTATCATAGAGCATTTTACAGACCCACAAAACAGGACGATCCTGACAGATATTGAAGTAAACTCTACACGTCAAAAAGAAATACTTAAAGCTTTACCTAATTTTGGAACTGCTAATTATTCCTAAGAGAGAATTCGGAGTTGCCGTTTCGGTCACGAGGAGCATTTGAATTCATCTCAAAAACAAACATTTTGGGACAATTAAAGTACAAAAAAGTGCTCTCCTGTAAAACGGAGATTCACATGTTTTTGTTTTTAATAATGCCGATAATGTTACATACTCTAACTTTTACAATTGCAATGAGTCATATTTTTTATGAAATAATTATCTGAAGTATTTTACAAATTCCGAGTCAATCGAACTTAAAATAATATTGAATCATGAATTTAAAAATTAGTTAATTAGATAATTAATCAATGAAAATCAAGCATGTCGAACAAATTTTTGTTATGCACGAGGTTGATATCTGCTTAAGGGTATTTACACAGCTGTCGTTTACAGTCGATGTGAACTTTCTGTACTTCAAAGACATTCTTTTTAATAGATTTTCTTAAAAATCGTTATCTTTAGCTTCTTTTTGCCAAAAACTGCTTCTTGTTGAATCACTTCAGTGTCAATTCCGTCAATTCCATTAATTCCTGGTTTATGGCTGCACAATAGTTCGCCAAGTTATCTTTTCTGTGTATGAGCAAAGCGCGTCATCACGAGGATCTATCGAGATAAAATCAATAGATAAAAATTTCCAGCTACGGTCCTGGACTGATGTCGTTGTAACAGACGTGTATTGGAAGTAATTTGTCAGATGAATTGGTTGGATTGAGCATTTTATTGAGTTATCCTTCATCCAAGGACTTTCTCGGTTTTATTCACTTCATCTGGTGGTTTCCATTTTCAAGGGGGCAACATGATTTATTCATTTCTCGTTTTCCCTTGAATTTTATCATTTTGGGTTAAATAAAATTGTACACTTCGGCTATTGTCACAGGCGAAACATTCGAAATCGCTCGGAAATTTTCCTCTTATTTTCTGCTCAAAAACCTCACTGTCTGTTAGAAACCTTAAACTTTTAATAGTATTAACCTCAGAGGTTCTGTTTATTCTAAAGAGATTTATTCTCATCTTTACAAATCCCGTTTTATAAACTTTAACTACATTTCTACTAAAACTGTATTTATTTTAAAAAGGTGATTATTATTGTATTATTTGTAATTTTTTTCATATTTCTAAAAGACTTTCGAGACTGTGAATTGGTATCTTGAAAAATACACCTTTTAAGTTGTGCAACCAATAAAATTTCAGTTTTACTTTTAAGAACGTAATTATTATTAAGTTTAGAATTAATAATATATAAAAATGATTGAGAGTAATGGGAATTTTAAGCTTCAATAAGCACAGTATAAATGATTAAATTTCAGATTGTTGGTTCACCATAATTGGAAATACCGAAAGGCTTATGAAGGATTTTATTAATATAAAAACCAATACCTTTTTATAAATTTAGCATTCACTTTGGCGCCATTATTGATGTAGAAATAGCATCTTCCCCCATTGTCTTTCCATTGTTGTTCCACCATATTCACATAGAGTATTTCAATTCTAAACCAGTTTGATAATCTTACGAAATCAAACTAACGGAAAAGGCAAACTCCCACACGTGCGACATATTCTTTTGCATAACGCAGCCTCATCCAATTTCCCGCGGACAATTGCGGCAGTTCCAGGAAATAATCAAATTTATTATGAAATTAAAGGTGACGTATTGATAATTAAAGAAAAAGAACGTAACAAGCAATGAAAATCCGAGGAAAAATGCCTTAATTGAAAGCACGCGCGCTCAATAACACTGCACGAGCCCCTTTTTGTAAGTCCATAGAACAAAGGCTGCGACGGGTTTTTATTAAAAAGGAAAGGGGATGCTCCTCCTGAGTCACTTTACAGTTGCAAACTTATTTATTGCTGCCAAACAACCTGTCATTTGTTCTTTAACCGATAACATCATGTTTTATTATGCTATCGATGCTGCGAGGAATCCTATGCTCTTAACATTATCGCAACCGTTCATTTGCTCAAAACGTAGGTTTTAATCAGAGCGGCACTGCTAAGAGGGATGAAAAACCGAGAGAGAATCAACTGGTTTAGGTGTTTGGATACTCCAAAAGCTTTGCCAGCGAATGGGGGAAGCATGGAAACAACGAAAAGGGAAATAAAGCCCTTATTTCTTCTTTAAAACGACTCTCTAATTCGTTTAAGTTCTTTTCAGGGTCAAAGAATGCACAGAATTTGGATTTTTTTTTCGTTTGGCTTATAAAATATCAGTATGAAAAAAAGATGCCTGTGATGGGAAGTTTCCTAAAAGATTCGGCCCGTTTTGTTGAGGAAAAAGAAATCGATGAAAAGCGAAGCGACCGCCATTAGCCAAACCCTAAAAGCAGATTTTAAAAAAAGTTCTTTTCAATCCGACAATGCCACCGCGTAATCTTCTAAAAGAGCAGCACGATGAGTAAAACTAAAAAATCTAAAATCGATACAATTAATTTGCGTTAAAGATTGATTGCGTGATGAGGAGAAAAGTTTTCGGAAAGCTTTCCGCGATAATAATAGAAAATCGTCAATTAATTACTCCTGGGGCTAATTAAGAGCGATTCAAAATGTCTGACATTTCTCGGGTTACAGGGGAGAACTTGGCAATCATTCTTTAGCCTTTCCGAGCGGTTTCTTGATGGAAAAAATCATGCTGCTTTTGTTTGGAGCGATTGCTGAAGTATACATTGCTTGAACTTCTTGTGAAGTCGTGATCGTTTCCTTAAGGGTTGCGATGTTGTGATTTCTCATTAGTTTAAATCCACCCCAAATTATCTCAAATAATATTTTAAGGTAACCGTTTTTTTCTTTTTTTGAGAGTTTTTTTTTGAGAAGTCCTATCTCCAGTAGCGAAACACACTTTTGTATGAAAAATATAGTTTTTATCAACAATTAACCCCTAACTAAGGGAAGTTGAGCTTTTCTCCACCCCTTTATTGCAATAGACGGGATAATTTAACGCAATTAAACTGTCTTTTTAATTCAGGAAATTCAGTCATGTCCCCATTCAAGATCTATTTAATGTTGTTAACAATGACAAAGGTTTTATGCGAAGGAAAAGTGGTGGGCGTGGTTTCCAGATTAGACCTGATTACAGAGAATCAAAATGCGTTGTACATCATAGAAAAGTAAATTATCCAGGAACGCTTTTTCATCTCCGTTCCCGGCTTTAATTCCAAGACATATTGTCGTTTCCGTTTATTAAATTATATAAATATGCTGCACCATAAACTTGTACTTTTCCCTTGGATATATTTTTCATAATATTCAGTTCAAATTGAATTAAAATGCGGAGAAAGCTTGATAGAAGGCCCGGCGATATTTATCCGTCTTTCCGCCATTTTGAAGGGCTTTCTTTAAACTTTATAAAATCCATAAAATATGCATTTTTTTTACCGAATCAATAATTATACATAAGCAAATAAGAAAGAGGTCTTGTGTGAATGTTCGTATGACTGATTAAAGAAATTTTCCATTAGTACTCTATTTTTAAAATTAAATGATTAAAGCAATTTTGAAATAATAAATTCAAAGAAATTTAACTCTAAACGTCATAAATACTTCTTAGTGAGCTTTATTTAAAGAAAAGTTTTTCGCGAAAGGAAAGTTTGTTGGCGTGCAATGCGGAGAAAATTCCTGAGAAAATTAGGATCATAATTGATTACTTGTTATGATGGAAACGCTTTTGAAAAGGCCGCCCTTGAGAAACTCTTAAGGATTTTCTTTGAAAAATTCCAATTAATTCGATCGACGTGATGATTAGAGAACACAAATTTCCAAGTTTTCGCCTTTTGGCGGTTGTGTGATAGTTATAATTGGAAAGTATCCTATTTTTTTTTGTAGCCGTCGATGAGAAAAGGTTGTTCAACACTTTTAGAGATTTAACAGGGGATCGAACCCCAACCATTCGCGCTTACTGAACCGGTTATATCCTCGTGGAAAAACCGAAAAAACGTCAGAGGGTCATCAGGGGACTCATTTTCTAATGCCAAACCTCGGACGGCATAATAAGCGATCCTGTGGCATTTTAATGGCATTTTCCACAATGGAATCCATTCCGTTAGGAGAAATATTTTAACAGCCATTCTATTTTTTAAAGAACTGCTTTTATAATTATGTTATAATATTACCTGATCTTTTTCTTTTAAATTTTCAGTTCCTACACTCTCTTAGACAAACGTATTTTTAGGATAAAATTCATAAGCGATGGGAGTTTTGAGTTTTTTCGAAGGTGTAAATCAATGCTTTTGTTAGGTATAGAGGTGGCAAATTATTAACTTTTCGAGGTTTCTCCTTTTAAAAAAAGTAAAGCCAATCAAACCCTTAATAAAAACTTCTTCCCTGATGGCCATTTAACTTCGGCTTTGTTCTCCCAGACACCGCACCGTTGTCATGTAAGTGTCTTTCATTATAAAAGAATAAAGACAAAAGAAATTTAAAGGAAAATGATCCTTTCACGATAGACACTTGATCCCTTTGTTAGATAATAGTGAAGGGTTTTGTCTAATTAACAAATGAGAAGAAAACGACCAAAATCTTAAGTCGCACTTTCACTCGACGTTTACCACAAATATTATTTTTATGGAGGCTCAAGCAAAAAAGCAAAAGCTCAAGCTCAAGCTCACGTACATTTAAATTCCTTCTTTTGGCCGAAAATTCGACAATGTTTTTTTTTCTGCCCCAGATTGGCTATATTGGTGGTCTTTTCCCACTCCCCTTATGGGAGTGCGGCTTATTAGTTTTTGCTAGTAAAATGAATCTCTCTCAGTTTTTTACCCCATAATTTGAAAAGCTTCAAGACTGATTTATCAGACTGAAAATAAAGACTCTGCTGGCAGTCTGAAAAATAAATACAGCAACGCTTGCCAATTAGAGGAGATTTAAGAGGATGACGTTGGAAACTCCCTTCGTTTAAGCTCATTCTCACATCAACAAAGATTTTAATAGTTAAAATGTAAAGAAAAAAATACACCCAAGAGCTGATTTTTTCTATTATAATAAAAGATTAAATCCACTTTGCTCTTTTGCTAAAATTTTCATTAAATTCTTTTAGGATTTAAATTACTCTGAAAAAGTCGTTCGAATTTCCCCGCAATCGATTTGCAGAAATTTTATTAAATTTCCACTACGAGAGAGTGAAGTAGGTTTTAAAGAAAAAATAAAGCGATCGAGAAAAATGTTCGTGACAATTAAATTCGGTCTATAATTGAATTAAGGAAAAGAAAAGGAAAGACAGAGAGAGATATACTGGGCGAGGAAGAAGAAGCAAGAGAGAGTTGGAGAGGGTTGAAAGCCTTGTTAACAAAGCCTTGTGTCAAATCCCTGTTGTAAATCCCATCCCCACAGTGAAATCACAACAGTTGACTTTATAATACACTCTATTAGGGTTTATTATGTCGTATTATCTTCCTTCTTTCTTCCTCTTCAGACTCGGAACCAGGAAGGAAAATCATTTTTAAGTAAACACTTTCGGCTTATCAGGATGGATTGTGTTCAGGGGAATCGAATATGGCAGTTTTGGAAGGAAGGAGCGACAAATGGGCTTTTCAAAATGGTGTTTGGAAAGGACATTTTCCCAGTGTCCTAAACTCTTAGTGGTCGATCTTCTGCGCTGCTGAACTCAAATGACTGTTTTTCTCTGTGAAGAACCCCACTGTAACTAATAAGAATATGACTGTATAAATATCAAACGTACTTTTATGGAGTGACATTCGGAAAAAAGTTTTTCAAGTTCATAACTTCTGAATACTTATTACAGCATTGAAATTATATTCATACAGTATATTTAGAGTGACAATGGTTAGGAAAATTTTTTGTTTAGTTGTCTTGATAAATTTTTACTAATTTTCAGTCGTTTATTTGGGTTATTTAAGACTGTTACATTATATTTTATCTCTGCAAAAGAGGTAACGGCTCAAGTAATTTTTCTGGTTTCCACCTTTTAAAATTTGCTATTTTCAAATCCCGATAAATGACTGACGGTTCCAACAGGATATTGAATTACCTCCTCTAAATTGCTCGTCTCATTAGGGGAGTATCGTTTACCTCTTTATCGACCAGTAAAATTAATCACTGCCTTGATAAAATAACATGAATGATGAGTTGAAGTAAATAAGTAGAGAAAAAGAATGAAAACATTTTCCCTAATTGCTTTCATTTGTGAGCCCATAATTAAAAATATTTTATGGGTTTGTTTGATTTCCGCCGTTCAGGTATTGACGCGGAAGTTTAGTTTTTTCTGATTTTTAGGCATTCACATGTATCAGCAGTTTCAGCTTTTGCGAAGAATAGGCCCATTATTTCGGACTTATGGATTTATGATGGAAACTCATTCTATAAATACCGGAAATCCATTTTTCCTCTTTTACTTCTATTAAGTAGTAATATTTCCCTTTACTCTTGGCTTCGAACAGTTGGTCATCTGGAGGAGAAAAAAGTCTTCTGGATGCTTAGATTTTGATCAACTTATTTAGACCTAAAATATTTTATTATAAACCCGTTATGTTATTGATATAATTTATCTGATAGATATTAAAGAACAACTGATGATGAGGAACCAAATGCAGAAGAAATACCTAAGCCCCCAAAAAATTCGTTTTCTTCTTAAAAAAAAAAAAAAATTAGACTTCGGTATCGTCTTAGATTTTGTCACATACGATCACGACTTTCATAGATTTTTCTCGTTCAAGAAAATTCGTGATTCGCCAATCATAAACCTTAAAATTCAATAATATCTTTTTGATGCCGAAAAATTCAATTTACCACTCAATTTTTATCCATTCATTTCATAACATCTCATATTGGAAATCAAATTCGACTCCATTCTTAACTTATCTTAAACCAAGCAAAACTATAAAACAATTCAATGAGTTCAGGGCGAAAAATAACTCCCCACCCGAAAATGTTAAGAGAGTATTACGGATCACCTCAAAGAAGATTGATTTCTCGCCTGCATTTTACGGACAGCCGCGTCATCTTAAAATGCATCCCAGAGGCAGGCGAAAATTGGATCTGTTTCCATGGCAACGGACGAGGGGTGGATTTTCGACCAATCAAATCACTTTCTCGGAGTTCCGCGCCTCCTCCTCGCTTATTTGGAGGGCTTTTGCTTTGTCATGTGGCTTTTACATCAATTTTCCGAAAAATTCTGTTTTATTACACCAACTGGAAAATTATTCTTAAGTTGAAAACGGTTTCTGAAATTCGTTATTTTGGTCTATTTGTGTAACCCGTTAAATTTTGTGGAATTAACGGTTGTACTACAATTTAAAAAAAAAACTTTACTCAAATGAAAAATGTGATGAAAGAGTACCGATTTCTGATGCTGTCGTTTGATTTGACTTATGTGTTTGACAATTTCGAATAAAAGAAAATTAAAAAAGCCTAGAAAAGTGAAAAAGCTCGAGAAAGATATGGAAATTAGAAGAATTCCGGATACAAGATCAACATCAAATAGAACTTCTTTTCTTATAAAAGATATACTCTTTCGACCGAAACCTACAGTGAATCAGGTACCAGAAGCAATTCAGTTTCTAACTGAAAAACTTCTGGAAGTGTTTCAGATAATTTTTTATCAAACTCCGGTTTTTTAAGGTATCGGGAGTTTCTGTGCGTGACGGATACCATGGAACAATTTTATCTGGTGGCTCAATGGCTGCTTCGCATCTCCATCATCCCAGTTCAGTTCATCATTATCTACATGAGCCAGAGCCCTTCTTTTTGTCGGCACCAGGTAGTCATTAATAGTTTTCATTCGGTGTTTCCCTCATTATTCTGTCTCAAATGTTCCGGCCGTAAAGTTCTTTGTTTACCTGTCATTGGAAAAATAATTTACTTAAAAACGACTGATAAAAACTTAAATTTAGAAGCGATTGTGAAAAACTACAAAATACCAAACCTTTTCTGTTATGCATGCATTTTTTTAATCTTAAATTCTAAACAGATCCTTTGACCGACGGCAAACGCACTCGCAATGAAACTCATTAGAGAAAAATGATGATTTTTAAGCAGATTTTATGGATTTATTAATTATTTTGAAAGCAAAAGATTCGGTTCCAGTTTGAAAGCATATTTGATTTTATCCATTTTGTGATGTTTGAGAAAATGATAGGTTTTAGAAAAACTTGACCGAATTTGGCAAAATTTGTCGGTGTTTGGGTAAAAATTATAGTAAATTATACAGTACATAAATGACAGCGATTTGTAGGAGATAATAATCTACAGACAATTTGATTACATCGTCAAAATCTTTCCTTAGCCAAAAGACTTCACGAATATTTAGGAGAAGTGTTCCTCTTCGTCTGACAATGTTTTCCCATATAAATCAATATTATATCTTAGGGTTACCTTTCGGAACACTTTTCACCGGATTAGATTTAACGGGGAAACACTGTCGCAGAAGAAAAGCCCGAACGGTGTTTTCCGACCACCAACTGACCGGTCTGGAGAAAAGATTCGAAGCTCAGAGATACCTTTCAACACCCGAAAGAGTAGAGCTGGCCAATGCACTCAACTTGTCAGAAACTCAGGTGAGGAAATGTCGGTGAGAAAATGCAATTGAAGAAGAGATTCCCGAAACTTTCCGTCCAACTCAAAAGTTTCCGCAATTTCACAGCGGAGGTGAAGAAACTTTTAAACGAATTCTTGCAAAATTATAAAAACAAGTTTCTTTTCTTCGTCTTTTCTGTGGTCTCTTCGGGAATTTTTCTCAAAACCACCATTTATACTTTTGCAGAAGCAGTCTTTATACCCTCCGACTAATCAAAATTTTATGGTATGATTGTTATAATTTATAGGTGAAAACTTGGTTTCAAAACAGAAGAATGAAGTATAAAAAACAACTGAGGAAGATAAGTCACGATAAAAGCAAGTCTAGTTCGGATGACAATACCGGTAAGCTACACTAAGTAAGCACTGAATGGATTTTCCTGATTTCACGATAAAGTAACTTAAGATTTGGGCGTTTGAGGTCCTCCAAATTGTTTTTTTCCAGTTAATACCCACAGTTGATTCTCCGATGAGTTTTTGGCCATAAATTTAAACAAATTTAAATTTAAACACTGTGAGAAGAGCGACGCTGAATGTGCCCATCACTCCCAAATTCATTCAATAAACGACGAAAGTCCAAGTTAACAAGAGTTCATTAGCTAACTCGATTCATTTCTTAAAGTTCGGGGAACGTTTTCTTTGATGTATAAAGTTATGTCTTGCTTTTACATCTTAGAAACTGTTTCCTTTCTCATTTGCCTATTCCTTAAGCACTTCTCGTTCCCGCCCTCCCTTTCTGGTTTGCGTTTTCCAAAAGTTATCGCCGTAAAAGTAAGTAATTTAAATGTTTTCCGGACTTCTGAACCCAAATATTCATCGGTTGCTTTCCAACATTTCCTGGGCGCCTAAGAAGGAAAATGAATCGCGCCTAAAAGCAAAATTCATTACTATAAAGTAATTAATTAAAACAGATTGTGCACGTTTTAAATTCTTTTCTCGAGACTTTGATTATTAATTTCTTAATATAGGTTTAATTTTTCTCTTTTAACAAATTAACAGTGACGTCACTATCTAATTAAAGAAAATCTAAAAGTTTACGGAAAGGAAGTCGGTAAATTTAATTAATTTTTGATGACTTTGAGATCTTCTCAATTATAATGGAACGCTCCCATCTTACATAAAGTAAAAAAATTTAATTAGTGATCTCATAAATATCAAATAAGCTAATGAATGCTTCTTACTCGAATTTATTTTTTTACCGGCTATTATTTTGAACATTTTAATTGAAATTTTTTATACCAAATTCGGGGCTTCATTGCGCCAACATTTAGGCGAAAGGGGTTGATAAGCTCTCGTTAACCGTTAAGGGTGGCACAGCCTGAAACACAATGCCAGCTTTTGTTGTTTTTCCCTATCCCTCGGGTAAAATAATGGCTTTATCCTCCTTTGAAGGTCCAGTGAATACTTAAAATAATTCGCTTTCCCTGAGTTGCTTCCTATGATTTTGAGAAGTAAATAATTTTGTGCCTTTGTAAGGTCACAGATAAGGTTGGGCGTTAAAGAAGCTGATAAGTGATCTTTGCTTTTAGATGGTCCAGTCGACTTTTCCAGAACATCAAACGGCTCCATATCGAACGATTCAAAATTAAACGCATATGGGAGTTTCGATTCCTCCGGGGAAAAATTCGTGGGCGCCGATGGGACGGCATCGAAATATTTTGGAGGGAAAGAAGCGGATTCCAAAAATTTAGAGAAGTCTAAATTCCCAGTTTCTTCCGATGAAGTCTTGCAAAAATTAAAATCGAATGACATCGCCTCGAAGTATTATTATAACACGTTTTTAGGAATGGAAAACGAAAAAGAACGCGAAAAGGCGACGATGTTCGAAAACAGGTTGAGAGACTGCAGCGATAGCGATAGTGATGATGAAATCGATATTGTCGGTACTCAGTGTTAGGGGTGATGGATAGTTTTAACAAAAAAAAAAAAAATAAAAATTAACTCTACGTATTTATACATATCTACTGAGGGCGATATTTTCTCCCGTCATTAACAATTCCTGTTTCTTTTAATCTGTTCACCCCTTTCTGATATCTTTTTCCCTTATTTTCGTAAATAAAGAGGCCGTGTAAAAATACAGGTACAGTACAAATCAGAAGGAACTTTCAAACCCGGCTTATTAAAGAAAAAATGTCTTCCTTATTTCACAATGAAAAAACATCCCATTAATTTTTAAGAGTGGAAAAGAGGGTTAAAAAAATGAGAATTGTTTTCAGTCCGGCTTGCCACAGAAAGTTAAAGGGTTAAAAACAAATATAATTTGAAAATATTGAGTTTTTCTTGAAAATTTATTCGTAGGGGCATCGATAGGTAAGTCTGAATATGCCGGTTTATTCGATTTTAGCTGCCTTTGGTGAAAAATGTTATTAAAAAATTTAAAAGATCCTTCTGAACCTTTTCACCTGAGCTGAGACATTTTGTTTAATAACTAAAGTATCACGCTGTTGCAGTGTACAAAAGAAAAGCTGCTTATTGAATTCCCGCTGCAGTTTTTCTTTATAAATTCTCTGTGGGAAGCATTTTTATTACCTTTTTATTCTTGAGTAGTTGTTTTCATCTCTTAAATAAGGAATTTTTTTATTTTGTCGTCATGTTTTGTTAGTCGTTTCATAAGGATTTTCTTTTAGATTTGAAAATCTCCCTTTTCCTGCGAAAGTAGGAGAATTTGAGAAATGGTAAACTCTAAAATAATACAAAACATGAATATATTTTTATTTTTTTCCTCTTCATGTTCACTCTTTCACTTTCGAGTATTCTTTCCCACCCTTACCTTTAAAGTTTTTCCCATCCACTTCAAATTTAAATTATTTTTCTCATTATTCACAAATAATTTAGAAATTTACGTAACCTAAGTTTTATAATTTCTGTGTTGCAGCTGCTATCTTATTTGTTTCGTTCCATACAAAAAAGGTTATTATCTAAAAATATGCTTTCCAGCTTTTTTTAATCTTTTACCCGGCATCGTCTAATCTTTTTAAAGCTAGTATTTAGAAATTTTTAATGCGTTATAGACTGACAAATAGTAAAATTTATAAACGCTTGCAATATTTTCAAAAATAGCGTCAAAATTTTCTTTCTGCATTAGAAAAAACTTCAGGGGATTTTCGCTAGTCAAGCTTTAACCTGAAATTACATTTCCCAATTGAAAATACTTTACATACAAATAAGATGAACTACAATATTAGACTGAAAATACAGTTCGAGGAATAAGGGTTTAAATTTAAAAATTTGGACGCTGACGACAGATCTCAATAAAAGTGGAAAACAAACGAAGTATGAGTTCAAAGCCTCTATTTCTAGTTCACCCTGGACCCGCCAGAATTCGCCATCTGCCATTCACTTACAAGAAAACGGATCGATGCTGTCTTCTGCTAATGTCACTTTCAAAAGTGTTTCTTTTTAAGTTTTATTCTTTGGTAGAAGTTAGATTCGATTTATAAATTTTCATCGAGTTAAGAAAAACTACCCTTTAGAATATGCTTAGCATGGTTTTGAAAATGCCGCCGCATTCAAATAAATGGCTGTTAGTTTCTCTCGGACTTTTTCTGATGGGCGTTCCGATTTGGAAACACTTTCATGAGTTGCTTCAGTGGAGTCAGGGAATTTCTTTGAAATATTTTTCCAGATCCAGGCAGAGATTTTACGAAGAAGTTCATGTATGAGTATAATCTATTTTGATTTTTCGTTTATTATTCTATAAATAAGTGCTATCCTTCGCTTTTATAATTTTTTTCTATATTCTTATAATTGGTGCTCAATTTTAAATTATTATTATTGAATTTTGTGACTTAAAAATCACTTAACGCCTTTTTAATTATTTTTAATAAGCTTTTATATTCAACTACAGGTGTGGCAAATTGAGTCAAACTGCGGGTTACGATATTCCTGCCCCGAGAATTCATTCCCAATATTTTTATCCACTGCTGCTTTAGCTAACAGTCAGCCAAGACTTTGCGTCGCGGGTAAATACGTAATAAAACCGGATGAGAGAGAGAAAGGGAGGGGCCTGAATGCAGCCGTCATTGAAGCAAACAATTTCAAAGTAATATCAGTAAGGAACTTCGATACCTATCTACACAATAAATCATCAGAAATTGCCGAGTGGGTCGACGGTATTCTCAACGACGACATAGTAATAATCTTTACATCGGACGAAGCCTCCGCCAAACTCAGTATTGAGACAAAGGCATTATTTAATCAATTGGGCAGTGGAAAAATTCAGAATCTTCAGTATAGATCTCAATGGTTTATGATTACTCAAAAGGGAACTCCAGGTGAGATGGTTTTGCCAGGCAAATGTGTAATTTTTTAATTTTACATTTTATAAATGTTAAGAATTGAGTTTAGGTTTCACTACATATGAGAAAATTACTTACTCGAAAAGGAACAGTTGGGGTGAAACAATCGAATTTAGAGGTTGCGTTCCGAGGAAAATACCTAAAAAAATAACAACAGCGGATGAACCACTTAAGCAAAACAGAAAGAGAGCTCAGTTCTGCGAGGGGAAAAAGGAAGGAAAATATAAAGGTTTTTGCACCGAACCAAGATTTGAGGTGATAATGCCGGCTCTGATAACGGATAAAAAGTTATTAGATAATTTGGCGTATACTTTGCCGATCTTTCTGTTCGCCAGTAAAGATCTGGAAGTCCTCATTTCTTCTTTGGACAATATGATTCATCAACCAGGGATTGTGGTGTCTTTACTGAATGTCTTGTATGAAAACGACACCCCCGACGTTCCTGGTGAGTTTGAAGTTTTCCCGTACTTTAATAATAAATTGAATGAGAACTATGATTTTTTTGCAGGTTTGGCCAAAATATATGGAGTGCGTATTAACGAAACAAAATTTGGAAACACTTTTCAGGAAAGACTGTATCAAGCCAGAGAATTATGTAAAAAGTTGTATCCGGAAAAAAAGTATTTAATAGTTTTAGATTCGGGAGTGTTACCATCGCCCGATTTTTTGTATTTCATCGCACAGACTCTCCCCGTTTTAGAAAAAGATAATACCGTTTCAACTATAAGCGGATGGAGCTCTAACTGTTATAGCCACAATGGAAGTCTTCATTTGATTTACAGAATTGATGGCATTCCTAAATACGGGGCCTTAATTTCGGCTAAATCTGATGCAGAAGACTTTTCCGGGGAGATGTATGCCCCCGATGTGGCAAGGGTTCAAGGAGGGGAAGCTTGTCATTTGCCCAGTTTAGAATCCGGTAAGAAAAATTTTTATTAACTCAAAAGAGAAAAAACCATTTTGAAAAGAACAAAAAAGAGCCTCAGAAGTAAGGGGATGCAGTAAAGATAATTCTTTTCCAGATAATTGGCTCGAGCGCCCTCAAGATCTTCTAAAAGACCGTTACTTCCATAAAATGGTAATGCTGCAACAACTCAGTCAAGTGGTCGAAGAGGAGGAAATTTTGAGCGTTTGCTCGAAGGCTGCAGTGAAAAATGAGACCAACGTCGTTTATGTGCAATCGGAAAACAAATCTCTGCCGAAATTATTGCAATGTTTAGGCATTGTGAAAAACCAATATGGAGAGTACGATGGGATAGTGAGATTGTTCGTTGAAGAAAAAACAGTTCTCATAATAACCAGCAATTCTTCGTTTTATAAATCCCGTCCCATCGTTTCCGTGTAAAAATTCTCTATGATGGAGTTTAAAAACGGTTGGTAGAAATGTATTTTACTTCTTTACAGTAACCATGACAACGGAGGAACAAAACGATCGAATTTCATAGTTTTTATTTTTTTCTGTGATTAAATTTTTATAATGGGTGATAAGGAGCTCAGTTATAATTGCAGGTTGGAATTGACAAAACAAGAAAAAGTTAAAACGTCGGCACAAATTGGCGTGCCGCCATGCATGGCCAGAACAACTTTCTATGAGAAGAAACCATTGATGAAAGTACCAAAAATTAGAGTCGACAAATCTTATAATGTTGGATCTGTGTATACTCCACATGAAGGATTGAAATCCACTTACAGTATGTCATCCATATCCTTAAATGAGTTTCTAAATGAGTTCAAACTTTAGATCGTCTGTATAATTTATTGTAATTTTTTAGAGGAATCTTTTAAGGTGCCCATTCAAGATGATGATTTAATTTTTATAAATACAAAAGCGATCAAGCAACATAGGGAATATTCCAAACTGGGAAAAATGAGTAAACCAATGAATTTTGGGGAAACTGAGTACAACACGGAATATCCAGTTAAACCCTGCATGCCTTGTGTTCAAGGAATCGGAGTTGAAAAACTAACAACTTGTCCGGTACCTTCAATTGAAATTTTTAATTAATAAATCCAAATAGAACTCTAACTGATATTATTTTTAAATATTTCTGCAGATGGTGACCACCGGAAGAGACGAAAGAGACCCACTTCCTTTAACTGATAATTACAATAAATACTTAGACATTTATCTGAGTGAGACGAGATTGGCTCACAGGAGGTTCACTCTTCAGGAGCAGAAAACCATAGCCGCGAAGGATAACATAACCTCTCAAGAAACAATGGAAATTCCAAAGGTGATTTTTAACTTCCGATCATAAAATTGGGATCTGTTTAAACATTTACAGTGAATCGGTGAACAAGAGAGACATATAATAAGGAATCCTCTAAATTTGCTTCATTATTTCCATAAATAAAAATTAATACAAGTATAAAATTCGAACTTCTAAGATTAATTTTATTGTTTTTTTTTAGGGACGAGGATTCGGATGCAAATTTCCAGCATTTCCGGGTAAAGATTTGGACACGAGAGATGAAAAAATGTTCGATAAATCTGCTTCCAAAGTCGAACCGAAGATTAGATTCATACCGAAAGGAATGCCAAGAGTTCCACATTTGTAAGTAAATGTGTTTAATGAATAGAATTGTATAAAATGCGGCTATTAATAATAAGGCAGCTCGGCTTGAATTCATGGGAAAAGTTTTTTGAAGCTTTTTTAATTTTATTGCAGTGGAAGTGAAAGCGAGACAAAGGCGGCCTATCAAAGACCTGAAGGAGTTGCAATGCCTCATTTATTCGACAGATTCATTGAATTTCCTGAAACTATTGCTACTCCAACGGCCAAACAGAATTTATCTCCACCTGGAATGTATACTACTGAAAGTTCCGCCATTAATCATAGTATCTCTCCTCAAACTGTGGTGTAAAACTGTACTTAAAGTTTATAAAGAGGACTTTATTCCAGTATTTATTTTGTTTTTTTCACAAACTTGCATATTTCTTGACGTTGTACTATAGCTAAATCTGTTCCGCGTGGACATGTATGATAATTTGCAACCTACATGAACAAATACTCAAGGTTATTGGGAGAAACCATGCTCTTCATTTTGAATTTTCGCCGAGGAAAACCAAGAAAATCAGTAAAATGCTCTAAGAAAAATAAGTTTAGAGAAGAGAGTGAGGGAATGAATTAATTCAGGAATTCACCGTAGAAATGCTAAAATGAGAATGAAGGTAAGAAATACTTGTGTAGAAAAGCATTATTTGCTCATTAAATGGACTTAAGTACAGTTTTAATTTTAAAGCAAACTTTTAACGGATGGTTGGCGGAATAATTAGTTTACAAATGTGCCGCTAGAGGGTCTGCACAACCGTAAATAGCACATGAATGGGTAATTTTTAATTAGAAAAATTAGGTTTTTTGAATTAAAAGTTGAAATTTGATTTTTAAAATTTCATATTACGTATTTATCTTAATAAAGTATTTATTGTAAAGTAAGTATTTTAACAGTATCGTCATATACCTAAAGCAATATAAAATGCTTTAGTTTCTTTCTTTTAGTATGTCGACCAATTACATACAATTAACAACTGTTTCTTCTGATGATCCATTGAAATTCTGTTGGCTATGAGAATTAAACATGGATTATGACTACGGTTTATACGATAATGATTTGGTTGACGGCGACTCGTATTATTACGATGGTAGCGAAGAAGATAAAAATGGAATTTCAGCTTTGACATTCCCACAAGTCTATCATATGTGTGTTAAACCATCTGTACCAGAGGCCTTAAGAAGTGTATCATTTGTTTTTATTTCCTGCATTGTTTACAGGTAATTGTGAAAGGAATATTAATGAATGTTAAATTTTTTCTCAAAATAAATGACAAACTTTTGATCAGAGCTTTCTCTTTGCAGATTATCAAAAGTATTCTTGAAGGATTATGAATTACTTCAGCATGTATTCAGTATTATATCCGGCTGTTTCAGCTTATACTCTATTTTTTCCAACACTTGGTATTACATTATTCCTATGGTTCTAATCACATATTCCTTCCTGTTCATTTTATCTTACTTCCAGATTAAAAAGCATTGTGGTGCCTTCCTTATCCTAATTTCCCTCTCATATTCATGTATTTGTGAGTTATGGCTGGTCGATCACAAAAAGTGGCATCGTATTCGAGGTGTCCAAATGTTAGTCATTATGAAGTCTGTAAGTTTAGCTTTTGATTTGGACATTGGCACTGTGAAAAGTATTCCAAACCTCATTTACTTTTTAGGTATCTCAACTGTTTCTTTAAAAATGTATTTCTTCAGAACTTTAAAGACATTAAAAACTTGTCTTTCTTTTAGGTTATATACTTTGTCCAAGTTCCTGTGTGTTTGGGCCATGGATATCTTTTAATGAATACTTAAATAATCACTCAGACAAATACAGTCTGAAATCATTTCAAAAAGTCTTGATCAATTTCATTTGGGCAATTTTCTTTTTAACTATTTCAACCTGTTGGTGTGAATATTTCATTAGTGGAAACTGGAAGTGGTTTGCTGCTTACAGGTAACAGGTCATTTAGGTGAAGACAATCTATGGGAGTTTTTATTTAATTGTTCTTGCTTGTTTCAGAGATGCTCTTTCATTTAGAACAAGTCACTATTTTGTAAGTCACCTTTCAGAAGTGACTTTGTTGTTGTCTGGTTATTCTGGAGGACAGGACAAAGTTGTGACAAAACCTTTTAAGGTTGAGTTTCCCAGATCCATTGTGAATGTTGTTGTTTATTGGAACATACCAATGCATAATTGGTTGAAGCTTTATATTTTTAATACAAGTAGAAAATTTGGAAACTTTATAGCAATACTTTCAACATATACTGTGAGTTTTTATTTTTTAATGGATTTACTTTTTATTTAGTTTTCCATTAAATTGTGATAATTGTTTTAGGTGAGTTCTCTGCTGCATGGAATTAACTTCCAGTTGAGTGCTGTTTTGTTATCACTTGGCATTTATTCTTATGTGGAAGTGATGTTAAGAAAAAAACTTGCAAGTGGATTTAAAGCATGCATTTTGGTAAGACATATTTAGTTCTGTAGTTGAGATTGAACAGCTGTAACTTTAATGAAAACTATTGGTTGCTTATCCCATAGTTAAATCTCATGGATTTCTTAAAGTTTTGCTTTTTTACAGGCAAAGGAATGCAAGTCAGACTGCTCACACATACATAAGAAATACCATCCCTTTGTCCTTTTGACCAATACCTTTCTTGTTTTTCTCACCATTTTCCATTTGGCCTACTTAGGAGTTGTTTTTGAATCAGATGGTCAGGAAGAAGAGATTGGCTATAATTGGAGACACACCATCAGTAAATGGGCCAGTTTGAATTATCTCAGCCCTTATATTGTTCTCTTCACTTATGTTTTGTACTTTTTAATCAAATGATCACTTATAGAAATGATTCAACTCAGTGTAATATTCAAATTTGATAATCTCTGGTTGCAGAGGTGAAAAAGGAATCAAATCTCTATTTTTTATAAATATATTTAAAAAATTTTTTTCACAACAAATTACAATTTTCTCAATTTTTTTATTTATTTAATATGACTGATTTTATTTCCATTGGAATTCCTCAGATTTTTATAACCTTTTTTATTGTTTATGAGGAAATAATTTGATGTTATTATTTACATCAAATTATTCACCTCAAAAATTTTCTCTCAACTTTATTTAAAAATTTTATTTTTTTAAATTTCTTCTAAAATTATACTTTCAATTTAATCCAAACTATTTTACTTACTATTATTACCCCCAACGTTGACCGATATTCGGCGAAGTTTCCAAAAGTTTTTGGCAACAAGTCGAAACCCGGAAACAAGGCGACTTTGCCGACAATTATTTTTAAAATATTTTAATTTTTAAGTTCAGAATGCAGGAAAATGAAGTATTAAAAACAAAGCGTTTTAATTATTAAATCATTTTCGCTTTTTTTCTAAAAAATTGAAGAATCCAGCTGACCTTCGTCTTGAGATATTCCCGAGGGCATTTCAGAGCTCTGAGGCTCATTGAAGGGCCTCGAAAGTGGGGCCCAAGAGGCCCTTACAGACCGAAAATGAATCCCCTCAATCACAGCATTAACTTTCGCAGTTAGAATTGTTCTCATCGTGTGCAACCTATGAGTAGCAGCATTAAGATTTGCTTAAGGAGGCCTATTTAAAAGGTTTATGGATTTCCAACTTGACCTCTTTCTTCATTACTTTGCTGATTTTATTTTTAATTATTAATGGTTAAAAAAAAACGAAGGTTTAATAGGAATCCGTGCAGCACAGCCGGTACGGCGTGATTTCATGTTTGCTTTAAACTCAGGATCTGCGCAGAAGTGCACTTTAATGAGTGATTCATCTTCTGAAATGGTAATAAATAATAATTTTGGTCTTGATAAATGAATAAATGGTCTTGGAGCTCTTCCTTGAAGTGGACACGACAAAGCCCCAATCAAACGCAAGGTCGACCAAGGCCAGGAATGGCAGAAAACAAGAAAAACTCCAGCATTGTCCCAGTGCAGGTTTTCTCATGAACAGGTCCCTCACGAAATTTCCCAATTACAAGTCGAGGTTCCGGTGAGATGAGCGGACCAACCCATGATCTATCCAATATGGAGGAGGAGCCAATTTAAACAGCCTTCCAAGGAGTTGGTTTTTTGCTTTTTCTGTTTCCATCCGGTCATGACTGGGGTGAAGGAAACTCTTAAGAGGAAGAGGATTTGACGTTTGGTATTAATTTATAGAGGTTGGAGCCCGAGCACTCTGGAAAGATTGCCAGCGCCATTATGGAACCAAACAACGCTTCAAAGTTCAGAAAACCGCGTCAGTCACGTTTCGGGGAAAGGCTGCAAATGGTTTCCTCTCCTCAAGAACAGGAGTTCAGGGTTTATCACGTTCACGAACGCCTGAAAATACGACACGATTTTTTTTCCAAACTCTCGCATCCTCCTGCGTCTGCGATCATTGTTCTTAACAGAGCAATAAAATCACAGAAAAAATATAATTCAGTAACAAATGAGTATCAGTGGGGGTCCACAGGTTTTTCGGATTTCAATAAAAGATGAAAGAAACAGAATTCAGGGAATTTATGTAGTGGGCATCCAGACGATTAATACCAACAAGGATGTAGGCTATCATAATTAGTCGTAACTCAATATCCGGGCGAACTCTCAGTGAAGAAACTTGGATTTTCCAGGATTAGGTTTTGCAATGGCGTGTCAAAAGGTCTTCGAAGACCAACGTGTGTGAAATCCTGATTCGAAACAATGGTTTATGAAATGCTTCAGAGAAAAGTTTACTGGAGCGTCTGATACTCAGACATCATTTGCATACTCGACTGGAGCCGGTTAAAAACAAAATATTCCCTCTCTTTGCATCCATTCAGAAAAAATTCGCGACCATTACGTTTAGAGTCATAAGTTGTGAATGTAAACAGTACTTTTTGCTTTTGCACACCTTCTCGTCCTCTCGTACAATAAGCTGATCTATCGGAAACGTCTCCTTGGTTCACTTTCCACACCTTATCCACTCGTAATGTAAACACTGTTGCAGGACCACAGTGTCGATTCTCCGAATGCCTGACTCGATTTGCACCGACTCATAATTATAAATTTTAAAATGGCGCAGAGGATTAAATTGTCACCGGTGGCTCCGGAAAATTAAAAGTCGTCCCTATTTATCTAGTTGTCTGCAAACCTGTTTCTGAAAATTTTTTTTCCCCGCTTAACGCGAAATTTTCAGGTAAACCGTGAAGAATATAAACGAGCTTTAATTTGCATAAAATTCAGTCAGTGACCGCCGGTTTCTTTTTAAGCGCTGCTCGATAAATTATTCTCGAAGGGTCGAAAGCCGTCTCTGTCCGAAAGGCACCGGGATACTCTTTCGGCCCCGATTGGGGGTCAGTGTGGGTTCCCGAAGACGTCATCACGAGAACAATGCCTGCGTGCCCACTTGAGATTTTTAGGTGACAAGCGTCGCGGCGGTTGAGCTCTCGGGGAAAGATCACCAAATCAGCCATCTTCAAGGTCTCGACCTTTTGGAAAAGGCATTGTTATGCAATAAACAAAGTCACCACGATGGTGTGATTCAAATCGGCCCACTCTCTCATTTACTCCCAGCACCTATCTTCGATCTCTTGTCGGGGGGAGGCGGGAGGGAGGTTACCAATGGTGATGATGACATCCGTGAAAGGCGTTTATGGCTGTTCGGAGCCATGATCCGGATATTGTTGCTCTCGTTTTGTGATCGATTCTTCGAAACGTTCTGTATGTGTCGAAGCGGAATCATTCGATGACGAAAGATGTTCTGACCTTCGATCTTGAGCGTACGACTTCAATTTTTCCTAATCGGGTAATTTGCGAAGAGAATCAAGGATTCTCGTGAGCTTTGGTGGACTTCTTGAGGAAAAACTTCCTGTTAGAATTTCCTCCATTCCAAATTTCATGCTTTGTTTTCAAAGGGGTAACGATTCCGTCTCTTTCCCACTAATTAAATACCAATTATCCAGGTATTTGCATGATAAACACAATTTTAACAGGAAAACCCTTTTCGAAGTGGCAGCACTTTTTATTAGACAAAAGGGCGATTAAGTTCCACTTGAAACGACGCTCGACTCTTCACTGCCCCTCAGAAGTCGACGCGGAAGACGAAAATTGACGGCTCTCATCAGGTGACGTCACTTTATTCACCTCTGAATGGAGTCACTGGAAAACTAATAGATTTTCATTTGGCAGTGTGTTCGACTGCAGTCTCACCCCATTGAAGAGAACCCGAAAGCGGCGTAATCGGCGATGAATTGTCAAATGAAAAGATTGGCCGCAATCAGCCATTACAGAAATCTCGACTTTTCTTGCAATCGTAAATATCTTAATATACTGTACAAACTCTATTATCTTTAAACATCCGGTTTTATAATGAGATATGGACCTGGTGACGTCGTTTAGGTGTTCTGCACTGGAAAATGCGCGTTTGCTCGGACGTTAATAGCGCTGAAGATTTTATGTTAGTTTAAGGAGGTTTTATTACTTTTTCTTTATTGTTTTCATTGGTGTTGAAAATCCGAATATGATTTATGTTGTAATAGCAGTTATTGGTTTTTGCTGTGAAGTCATTTTCTTTTGGAGTGAAGGAAGAGAAAAACTTCTTTTCAGTCCGCAATCTTCGTGATCCCGTCTGGTCGAAAGATTTAATCATTAAAGGGTTGCTCAAAATTTTTCCCATCGAAACAAAAAACTGTTGAAGGCTCAGCTGACTCATTCGCGTGGTGACCTTTTAAAAGCCATTCTCACGGTCGTCGGGAGAGGATGAAGACACCTCCATTATCTAAAATTTCTCCTTTTCCATCCCTTTAATGAGCACTTGAATCCTCCCCCGGATACGGAACTCTTTTCCTCATAACGGGCTTCTTTTTGTTAAACAATCGACAAAGGCATATTTCTAGTTTGTCTAATAAACACACCTGAAAATTTTAAGGCTCAATAACCAATGCAGAGAGTGCTTAATTTTATTATCTCGTTCTCGGGGCTGAGTTATTAATAGAATATTTTAGATAAACTCCCTGCCGCGTACAATCTTAGCCGCTGTCTAGTTGGCCAGCCTTGACACTTGACCTGCTCTTCTCCTCCTCCGGGTCTTCTCTCGCGGATTGGGCGACCAGCTGTGCTTCGGTCTCCTCTCGACCTGGCACAGTGAGTTTTGCTTTCGGCAGTGAGGACGGCGATGTTTTCTCCATCCATTATGGTTCTTTGTGCGAGGAACCACAAGAAGCCACTCCTGCCCCATTGAAATCAAGGCCACTCTCATGCTAATAAAGAAACAAGTAATTAATACCGCAGCAGCTCAAGCGTAAAAGCTGTGCTTTTCGGGACTCGGAATGCTTCTGTTCGCACGTCACCCGATAAATATAAGCCGAATTCTGCCACTTTCGCTTCGGATTGTGTTTGCAGTTGGCGTAGTCAAACAGAAACAAGTTATTTGCAAATGAATGGGGAACCCACGAAACCTTTGTCATTGCCTCGGAGATGAACAACAAAACTCATTACTCCGCGTGCCAATGCAAAAATATTATGAAATCGAATTTTGTGCTTATTGAGAATTTCAATGTCGAATCGGCTGACATTAAAATGAGGGCTGAAAAAGAATTTACTTCCATTGTCGGGGTTTTTCTGGTCTTTGTTGGATTTTCACCCCCGGAGATTATTCTGGAATGAAGTCATTTGCAGGTCGCAGAGGTTCCATTAAAGGCAGCTGAATCTGAAGGATATCAGTGCCACTTTTTCTGATACAAAGATTTCTTACCTTTGGCATTTGGAAAAAAAAATAGATCATGAAGCACGGATATTGACTGGGCATTTTAGGGTGAAGGTTACCGAGAAGATGGGAATCATAAATTTGTCTCAAACAAAAAATTAATTTACGCAACCGGTCCAAAACAGTAGAAAACCAACAAAGTAATGAGTATATTATAAGTGACGCCTACTTCTGACATCTCCTCTCTCTAATTTAGGAATAATAATCATTACTAAATAAATAAATAATAAATGACCAATAAATGCTTATATGACCTTAGTACGATAAGTGCTAAAGTAGTAAATCTAATTAGTGGAATACATAAAGATATTTTTCAGTCACAGTATCATTTCTCTACTATTTTATCTTAGTATCTTTTCTTTATCTACTTTATCTATTAAGTATCTTTCTGCTACTATTTTACTTGTTTTTAATTATTTTATTCTTGTTTTTAGTATAGTATTTTTATAAATTTATAATAAAGCAGAACTTCAAGCACACGATCCATTAAAGAGGAAATTTTTTTGTCAAATTTGGAAAATAAATAAAATTATTGATAATAAATTTCATGATTAAACTAAAATTAGAGTTTTTAACTTTAAAGAAAAAATAGCAGTTAAAAAATAACTTAAAATATGGAAAAATTCGCTTTGTATGAATTAAACAGCATCAAATCTACTAAAGCTCAATGAAAATAACAGAACTGTGGGAAAATCAAAAATGAAATCAAAACCTAAAAAGAAAATAAAAATGAAAAGTTCGCTTTTCCAAAGACAATGAAAATGACCTAAAATTCCGTTAGACTTCACCTTCTCATGGCATTACGGTAATAACCCCAATGTTAATATGTGAATACCACATCCCACAATTCGTCAGTAATCCTTCGTTAATTAATTTAATTAAAACGAGGAGCACATTATGAAATCAAGGCCTGGCGATTAGTAATCCTGGAGAACTTCTGCGAATTCAGGTGAACGTGAATTCAAAGCCTCGGAAAATGACGAATTATCTTACCTGGGAACTCTTAAAAAAATTACTTAGTTTTTGCATTTCTTTTGGCCATGACTTGGAACATCCTGAACGACGAGTCATGTTTCTTTTTTACATCTGCAAAGACGAAATAAATTATTAATTACGATAAGTAGTTAAATTGCATCATGGGCGGTCAAATATTAATAACAATAAATATAAAAAAAATCAATTATAACGCTGATTCTGTCGTCGTGGGTTTTGTTTTTTGCCCATATTTTTTCCTATGCTTAAGCACCTCAAAGGACAGTGCAACCTCTAAATAGTTGAAGCAAAATAATTTAGGAAATTTTGAATGGGACAGTGAAAATCCGCACTATACCGAAGCGAAAGTACAGTCAGTGGAGTATTAGACAGAGAGGAAATAAAAGCGGGAATATTAGCGAAATAAAATTTCTTTTGTTTTCCTCTCCGAAATGACTTTACTCAGCCAATGGAAATGTTCCTCTGGAGCCTCAGCTAACATCGCAAGCACACGCTTAGCTACCAGTGGCCGATTACAATCACAGGCACCGGTTCAGAACAATCTTCAAAATCAACTAAAACCTAGAGCAGCTTTAACCATTTATTTCGCTTAGGAAAATTAGAACTCGGTGTAAGGTAAGCATGATGGATAAGCGAGAAGGTCATGTTTCCATTAAGCTCCGCTTCAATATTATTGGCCGAGCCGACTTATTTTGTTTTGAATTTAAACTTGGAAAACTGTGAGCAACCGCCCCCACGATGTGTGCCACGGGAATCCGCAAACTCCGTAGAACCTGATATAATAACAGAAGTTCTGCTCCTTTGGGTTTCACTTGCCTATGGTAATGAGTCTGGTGTATGTCTGTTAAAGCTTTTCTGTCGCAACAATTCGAATGTAAGTAAGTCTAAGGAACGCCCGGCGCACCTATTTTCTCGTTACTGAATTCAAATTCAATGCTTTTGCAGTTCACCGGCAAGTATGGGGCGCGTTTACCAGTTAGCCCTGGTGCTGACTGTGGTAACACTGACACGGGGCCAGTACGGACCGATTAAAGGACCGGCGACCAGGAGGACCACAACGCCTTTCCCTCCTGGTTTCCAGTCGGATAACGAAATATACAACGGTCCCAGCGGAGGTTCTCCAGATGCCACTCAGGGATCCCAGAGCTTTTCCTACCAAGACAAAACTGGTTCTGTGAAGGGTTCGTTCTCGAGCTCTTTCTCCAACCAGCCTGGGACGTCTTTTTCGAGTTCGTCATCCAGTCATCCCGGGACTGCTTTCTCCAGCTCAGGAACCCTACCGGGCGTCAGTCCGGGTTCCGGAGGGTCTTCCTACGGGAACCTGCCCGGATCGAACCAACGTCCGGGACTGGGCGCCGTCTCCTCCCCAGACAACCCGTGGTTAAGTGGAATTGTCGCCCAGCATGGAGGGAATCGTCAACCCGGTGGAAGTGGTTGCGACGGGGGCGGTGGTTATGGGGGTGGATGTTCGAGTCCATCTTCGTCGTCCTCGACAAGTTTCCAGCAAACCAGCCCCTCAGTTAGCTGCAATAGGCCTGGTTTTGTTTGCGTGCCTAAAAATCAGTGTCACGGAGGTCAAACTACTTCTCCAGGATCAGGGGTGAGTGGAAAACACTTAGTTTGTTTTTATGCGTAAGAGTACCGCCCACAATTTTTTTAATACGAACTGTGCGAAAGAGGGGGCTTAAATAAAAGAAGATAATCGTCTTTTATGCCCGTGTTTGATAAACTGCTCCGAAAAAGGAAACTTCTTTTCTGAAATTTTGGCAGCAAATGCAATTAATTTTCTTCTGACAGAATACTTCTGCCATCATATGATAAATTACGATCCAGTCATTTCAGAAAGGGTTTTTGGGTTTTCTTCTGCCCCAAGCATTTTCTCAGAAGGTTCGTGTTAAAAGTTCAAGGCTTTTAGTTCCCGGAACGAAGCGAATTAACAGTTACGTGTTTGTTCCGTCTGTGTGTATAGGATTTGAAAATGCTTTTCGTTTTTCCTGCTGTATCATCTTTGACAAAATGATTTTTAAATAATGACATTTATGACTGTTAGGTGGGCGGAAGGTTAAATTCCCAAAGAGAGTGATTGCTTTCAGTTTGCAAATTAAGTTTTACTGAGATATTCCTTCTCAAGAATTTGTCGGGTCGATTCAGTCGTGTTAAATTGTAGAGGAAACTAAAATCTGAAAAGTCAAAATCGCTTTGAGAGTTTCATGCCTACAAAGGGTCCATTAAAATCTCATGATTATAGGGTCAATATGAAAAAAGTTAATTTCCCAATTGTGTCTTTTTAAAATGCAAATATGGTCCCATAAAATATGCAAAACCAGAATTAAATAATGTTTTTGATAAAATTTACAAGTCCACCATTCCGAACAGGTATGAATGGGAAGAAGCAACAAATTTAACTCTGACTCATGTGGTCTTGAACTGTTTAAAAATTGTTTTAATGGCATTTTCATTTTTTGCAACCTGCGTCCTTTAAATAACACGAACCTTAACCGGAAGAAACACTATTGATGCACCAATTGGGGAGTGGTTTACAATACTAACATCACAAAATGGGACAATAACTTTTTTATTAGGAAATCTCATATCCTCTCCCACTAAATCGAACTTAATGTCGCTCCCAAACAAAAAAAATACTCTATTTTTATTACCTTTCAAATTTCTTAATGTAACTCCAAAGTCAAAGTTATGCTGCCACCAAACATTCATTCCTTTTAAGTCAGAACTTTTTATTTAAAATTGGAACCAACGATAACAACGAATTTTCAATGTCGGCATCATTCATTTCTACTTCAGTAGGGAGTTTCTTGACCGGTAACACTTCAATGTCTTTGTTTTAAGACCCGTAAAAAATCGGTCAATAATGTTACTGCACTTTGCTTCCAGTTTTAGTAATTACTTTGGCGTGGATGATGCATTAGGTTGGGAAAAAATTTAATTCAAATATCTTATTTCTTCCTTGTCAAAATCAAGAAAGCAGATGTCAAGTATTATGTAAATTTGATGGTAATTTTTTACACTCGGGTGAGACAATCGAAAAGTTTAACATGGATAGTCATTCATGCCTTTTTTAAGCACCGTAGTGGCTTAGCTTATTTATAGAACCCAGCGATGCGTTAAGGGAAAGCACGAGATTTTAAAGTCGCTTCGTGGTATACCTTAGCAATTGTAATTGAATTTCTTATTTAGGAGGTTGGGGTTGCATTTAAAAAAAAGAAGAAATTTAAAAGTAATATTTAAATAAGGTGGCTCTTGGTGGTTACATTAATAGAATAATACTTAACACAAATAATGTGTTTCCGAAACCTTTTGAAAGTATCGGGAAAATGTTAAAATTTCGAGGGTTTTTAAACGAATTTTAAGTGACTCAGACCCGAATTATTTGGTGTATAAGTTGCCCTTGACATTCAACATTCTGTCAGTTTTTCACAATTAATTATTTGCACATCACGACTCCTTGCTTTTTATGCAAGAATTCAATGAGAAGTGCAGAGTTCGTAAAATTATTTGTTGTACACTCATAAATATTAACTTTCTGTATAAAAATAACAACACATGTAATTTTTTTTAGTTGAAACAATGTGATTTGAACACGGAAGTTTGCTGTGCGCAAAGTCATTCTCAACCAGGACAAGGAGGATATTACCCGGGACAACCAGGACAACCGGGACAGCCAGGTCAACCGGGACAACCGGGACAAGGAGGATATTACCCTGGACAACCAGGACAACCTGGACATCCTGGAACCCCGGGAACTCCAGGACACCCCGGACAGCCAGGACAGCCCGGACAAGGAGGATATTACCCTGGACAACCAGGTCAACCGGGACAACCTGGACATCCTGGAACCCCGGGAACTCCAGGACACCCCGGACAGCCCGGACAGCCCGGACAGCCCGGACAAGGAGGATACTACCCTGGACAACCAGGTCAACCGGGACAACCTGGACATCCTGGAACCCCGGGAACTCCAGGACACCCCGGACAGCCCGGACAAGGAGGATACTACCCCGGACAACCAGGACAGCCAGGAAGACCTGGACATCCTGGAACCCCGGGAACTGCAGGACACCCCGGACAGCCAGGACAGCCCGGACAAGGAGGATATTACCCTGGACAACCAGGTCAACCGGGACAACCTGGACATCCTGGAACCCCGGGAACTCCGGGAACTCCAGGACACCCCGGACAGCCAGGGCAAGCAGGATATTACCCTGGACAACCAGGACAGCCAGGACAACCTGGACATCCTGGAACCCCGGGAACTGCAGGACACCCCGGACAGCCAGGACAGCCCGGACAAGGAGGATATTATCCCGGACAACCAGGACAGCCAGGAAGACCTGGACATCCTGGAACCCCGGGAACTCCAGGCCAGCCGGGACAACCGGGACAAGGAGCATACTACCCCGGACAACCAGGACAGCCAGGACAGCCTGGACAAGGAGGATATTATCCAGGGCAACCAGGACAACCGGGAAGGCCGGGAACTCCCGGACAACCAGGACAACCAGGACAACCAGGACAGCCCGGACAAGGAGGATATTATCCCGGACAACCAGGACAACCGGGAAGGCCGGGATTTTCGGGCAGACCGGGCGTATCAGGACGTCCAGTACAACCTGGAACAGGTGGTGTACCTATTGGAGGTTCCATTTATGACACTCGACCTGTGGGTCAGCCTCCTAGCAATTACGGTTAGTATTTTAGAAATTTTAACTTCTACCTTTTTTCCAAATTCCTGCAGTCTGGCGTAAATAAAAGCAGCTTGATAGTTAAATTCTCTACAAAAAATTGTGATTTTTGAATTACAGTGACCGAAGCTCCAATTGGACCGTACACGGGACCACTCAACACCACACCTCACGTAGGATGTCCTGCGGCACTTAAATGCGTAGAAGAAATTTATTGTACATGGGACGGCATTATGAGCGATACACCCGTAACCTTGACGAGGGAACAAGAGGAAAATAAAGTGCCATTATCAGTAAATTTCGTCATTACACGAAAATACTTTTCATTCGCAATCCGACATATTTTTAAGCACAGAAAAACGTTTTTGCAGGAGTGTCAGAACATTGAAACGGGAATAATCGGAAAATGTTGCCGGGATCCTAATTACGAAGATCCTTGGCCATCAGACATGACTCATGGGGATGGCCACGGCGATGGCCACGGAGGTGATCACGGCCATGATGATGGGCAGTATCATGGCGCACCGCACGGTGCCGGTGCACAGCACCATCCACAAGGTACAGGTCTAAGTGGTTGCGGTCCTTCCGCTACTTGCACTTATCAGAATGAATGCACCGGTGAACGGCAAGCTCTTCCAGGGAAGGTTAGTCGATTCTTCGCTTTTTTCCTCTATTCTTAATTAATATATATTGCAATACTGTAAGTTCACTTATAGTGCTGCACACTTTGGCACAAATTTTTCAATAGTAAAGCACCCTTTGCTTGGATATGCACACAAAAATTAACCAATAAGAAAACAGCACTTTTATCACCAAGCACAATGTACTGTTTGCACCAGCCTTTTGTGACATGTACTAATTTTTTCAGCAGTGTCGAGTTCCCGCAGACGGTTCTACAGGAGTTTGCTGCAAAAAGCTGCAATCCCCCACAGGAAGCAGTAATGTGCAGATACCTTCCACTTCAGCTCATCGTCCTTCACCTGGTCACCAATATTATAGTCCTAAACCCCTAGGCTCTAAAAACCCTTTTCTACCCGAAAATCTAGGAAAACCAGCTACTCCAAAACCAAGTTTTCCCACTCCTACACGGTATTCCCCAAGCCAACCTAATGCCATTTTTGGTGGAGATAAGAAACAAGGGCAGTTCCCACAAAGCAGGCCTACAGCAAATACATTACTTCCGGATGAAGATGAAAAACTACAAACCTCAGGCTTTTCTACTTTACGGCCAAGTACTCCTTTTTCAGGAGAAGGCAGTACAGCATTAACGCCAATTTCAAAAATACCCAGTGGAGTTTCAAATAAATATTTACCATCTCTTCCTTCGACCACCTCAGGCCATGGCTTGGGTGGAAGTTCTGTCATACCACATACAACTCCAGCTCCAGGAATTGGACAATCGACAATCGGCCCAGTAGGAATCTCGGGTCAACCAGGAAAACCAGGACGTCCAGGAACTCCTGGGCAACCAGGAATCAGTGGAACATTTGGACAACCAGGAATTAGTGGAACATTTGGACAACCAGGAATTAGTGGAACATTTGGGCAACCTGGACAACCAGGACGTCCAGGAACTCCTGGGCACCCGGGAATCAGTGGAACATTTGGGCAACCTGGACAACCAGGACGTCCAGGGACTCCTGGGCAACCGGGAATCAGTGGAACATTCGGACAACCTGGACAACCAGGAATATCTGGGACATTTGGAACACCTGGACACCCAGGTCAGCCGGGTCAGCCAGGACGTCCAGGAACTCCGGGGCAACCCGGAATATCTGGGTCATATGGACAACCTGGACAACCAGGCCACTCAACGGTCTCTGGAGGCACACCAGTTCGCGGAAGTTCAATATTTTCTCATACTACTCCGACCCCTTCATTCTCTCAATCTACAACCAGATTTCCCGGCATTTCGAGTACAACTAGTAGTTTTGGACAAACTTCTCCATCTGGATTTGGTCAATATTTACCGCCCTCAAAGGGCATAAGCCATTCAGTCCCCGGACAACCTGGTCAGCCAGGTCATTTGGGTACTCTTGGACAGTCAGGAATATCTGGAACTTTCGGACAACCTGGTCAGCCCGGTCAACCAGGCCAGCCAGGTCAACCAGGACGTCCAGGAACTCCTGGGCAACCGGGAATCAGTGGAACATTCGGACATGGAGGAATAAGTGGAACCTTTGGACAGCCAGGACAACCGGGTCAACCGGGTCAGCCGGGCCAGCCAGGTCAACCAGGACGTCCAGGAACTCCTGGGCAACCGGGAATCAGTGGAACATTCGGACAACCAGGACAACCAGGACGACCAGGAACTCCTGGTCAGCCAGGAATATCTGGGACATTTGGAACACCTGGACACCCAGGTCAGCCGGGTCAGCCAGGACGTCCAGGAACTCCGGGACAACCCGGAATATCTGGGACATTTGGACAAACTGGGCAAATAGGTCACTCAACTGTTTCCGGATCCACTCCCGTTCGCGGAAGTTCAATATTTTCCCACACGACTCCTACTCCGTCGTTCTCTCAATCCACAACCAGATTCCCTGGCATTTCGAGTACAACTAGTTCTTTCGGACAAACTTCACCCTCAGGATTCGGGCAATATTTACCACCATCAAAGGGCGTAAGCCAACCAGTTCCCGGACAACCTGGTCAACAAGGTCAGCCAGGACGTCCAGGAACTCCTGGGCAACCGGGAATCAGTGGAACATTCGGACAACCGGGACAACCGGGTCAACCAGGACGTCCAGGAACTCCTGGACAACCAGGAATATCTGGGTCATATGGACAACCTGGACAACCGGGGCGTCCAGGAACTCCTGGACAACCAGGAATATCTGGGTCATATGGACAACCTGGACAACCGGGGCGTCCAGGAACTCCAGGAACTCCTGGTCAACCAGGAATCAGTGGAACATTCGGACAACCAGGACAACCAGGACGACCAGGAACTCCTGGTCAGCCAGGAATATCTGGGACATTTGGAACACCTGGACACCCAGGTCAGCCGGGTCAGCCAGGACGTCCAGGAACTCCGGGGCAACCCGGAATATCTGGGTCATATGGACAGCCTGGACAAGCAGGCCACTCAACGGTCTCTGGAGGCACACCAGTGCGAGGAAGTTCAATATTTTCTCATACTACTCCGACCCCTTCATTCTCTCAATCCACGACCAGATTTCCTGGCATTTCGAGTACAACTAGTTCTTTCGGACAAACTTCACCCTCAGGATTCGGGCAATATTTACCACCATCAAAGGGCGTAAGCCAATCAGTTCCCGGACAACCTGGTCATCCAGGTCAGCCAGGACAACCAGGACGTCCAGGAACTCCTGGTCAACCAGGAATCAGTGGAACATTTGGGCAACCAGGACAACCGGGTCAGCCAGGACGTCCAGGAACTCCGGGACAACCCGGAATATCTGGGTCATATGGACAACCTGGACAACCGGGGCGTCCAGGAACTCCTGGTCAACCAGGAATCAGTGGAACATTCGGACAACCAGGACAACCAGGACGACCAGGAACTCCTGGTCAGCCAGGAATATCTGGGACATTTGGAACACCTGGACACCCAGGTCAGCCGGGTCAGCCAGGACGTCCAGGAACTCCGGGGCAACCCGGAATATCTGGGACATTTGGACAAACTGGACAACCAGGCCACTCAACGGTCTCTGGAAGCACACCAGTGCGAGGAAGTTCAATATTTTCCCACACGACTCCTACTCCTTCGTTCTCTCAATCCACAACCAGATTCCCTGGCATTTCGAGTACAACTAGTTCTTTTGGACAAACTTCACCCTCAGGATTCGGGCAATATCTACCACCATCAAAGGGCGTAAGCCAATCATTTCCCGGACAACCTGGTCAACCAGGTCAGCCAGGACGTCCAGGAACTCCTGGGCAACCAGGAATCAGTGGAACATTCGGACAACCGGGTCAACCAGGACGTCCAGGAACTCCTGGGCAACCAGGAATCAGTGGAACATCCGGACAACCGGGTCAACCAGGACGTCCAGGAACTCCTGGACAACCAGGTCAGTCGGGTCAGCCAGGTCAACCAGGAATCAGTGGAACATTCGGACAACCGGGTCAACCAGGACGTCCAGGAACTCCTGGACAACCAGGTCAGCCGGGTCAACCAGGAATTAGTGGAACATTCGGACATGGAGGAATAAGTGGAACCTTTGGACAGCCAGGACGTCCAGGAACTCCTGGACAACCCGGAATATCTGGGACATATGGACAAACTGGGCAAATAGGTCACTCAACTGTTTCCGGATCCACTCCAGTTCGCGGAAGTTCAGTATTTTCTCATACTACTCCTACCCCTTCCTTTTCTCAATCGACAACCAGATTCCCTGGCATTTCGAGTACAACTAGTTCTTTCGGACAAACTTCACCATCAGGATTCGGGCAATATTTACCACCATCAAAGGGCGTAAGCCAATCAGTTCCCGGACAATTTGGTCAGCCAGGACAGCCAGGACGCCCAGGAACTCCAGGAACTCCTGGGCAACCAGGAATCACTGGAACATTTGGGCAACCTGGACAACCAGGACGTCCAGGGACTCCTGGGCAACCGGGAATCAGTGGAACATTCGGACAACCTGGACAACCAGGAATATCTGGGACATTTGGAACACCTGGACACCCAGGTCAGCCGGGTCAGCCAGGACGTCCAGGAACTCCTGGACAACCAGGAATCAGTGGAACATTTGGACAACCAGGAATTAGTGGAACATTTGGGCAACCTGGACAACCAGGACGTCCAGGGACTCCTGGGCAACCGGGAATCAGTGGAACATTCGGACAACCTGGACAACCAGGAATATCTGGGACATTTGGAACACCTGGACACCCAGGTCAGCCGGGTCAGCCAGGACGTCCAGGAACTCCTGGACAACCCGGAATATCTGGGTCATATGGACAACCTGGACAACCAGGCCACTCAACGGTCTCTGGAGGCACACCAGTTCGCGGAAGTTCAATATTTTCTCATACTACTCCGACCCCTTCATTCTCTCAATCTACAACCAGATTTCCCGGCATTTCGAGTACAACTAGTAGTTTTGGACAAACTTCTCCATCTGGATTTGGTCAATATTTACCGCCCTCAAAGGGCATAAGCCATTCAGTCCCCGGACAACCTGGTCAGCCAGGTCATTTGGGTACTCTTGGACAGTCAGGAATATCTGGAACCTTCGGACAACCTGGTCAGCCCGGTCAACCAGGCCAGCCAGGTCAACCAGGACGTCCAGGAACTCCTGGGCAACCAGGAATCAGTGGAACATTTGGGCAACCAGGACAACCAGGACGTCCAGGAACTCCTGGACAACCAGGAATATCTGGGTCATATGGACAACCTGGACAGCCGGGGCGTCCAGGAACTCCAGGAACTCCTGGCCAACCAGGAATCAGTGGAACATTCGGACAACCAGGACAACCGGGTCAACCAGGACGTCCAGGAACTCCGGGACAACCAGGAATATCTGGTTCATATGGACAAACTGGGCAAATAGGTCACTCAACCGTTTCCGGATCCACTCCAGTTCGCGGAAGTTCAATATTTTCTCATACTACTCCGACCCCTTCATTCTCTCAATCCACAACCAGATTCCCTGGCATTTCGAGTACAACTAGTTCTTTCGGACAAACTTCACCCTCAGGATTCGGGCAATATTTACCGCCCTCAAAGGGCATAAGCCATTCAGTCCCCGGACAACCTGGTCAGCCCGGTCATCCAGGAAGCCCAGGAACTCCTGGGCAACCGGGAATCAGTGGAACATTCGGACATGGAGGAATAAGTGGAACCTTTGGACAGCCAGGACAACCGGGTCAGCCAGGACAACCAGGAACTTCTGGGCGTCCGGGAATATCTGGAATATTCGGTCAGTCTGGACAGCCCGGAACTCAGGGGCCTTCAGGAGTCTCCGGATCATTTGGACAGCCTGGGCAAGGTGGGCAACCAGGGCAATCTAGTTTTTCAGTTTCCACTCCAGCTGGGGGAAGTTCTACATTCTCTTACGCCACTCCCACCTCGGCATTTCCTCAATCCTCATCCGGTGTAGATGGCGTTTTTACTACGCCCAGTTATTCGGGACAAACTCGGCCCTCTAATTTCGGACAGTATATACCGCCGTCAAAGGGTTCTACTCATTTTCTTCCAAGCCAATCTGGGCAGACAGGACAGCCCGGAAAACCAGGACATCCTGGCCAACCAGGAATTTCGAATCAGTACTTGCCAAGTAAAGAAAACGCAATTTCAGGGCAGCCACAAATTCCTCAGTCGCCGCAGAAAGGATCTACTGAATTTTATACTCCAGCACGCGACAATATTATACCAGTCGGCGGAAAGGTGTCTTCACCCACATCGATTTTCGGTCAAACCCAGACACCTTCGTCGACACCATCGTCATTCAGTTACTCGACCGGCATCACTGCTGTTAGTAAAATTGGCGTCTCACCTCAGCCTCAACAACCAGTCACTCCATTTTCTGGTCATCCAACGCAAACCGTAACAATAGGTGGTTCTGCACCTTCCTTCGGATCAAATGCTGGAATTTATTCAGTACCAGACTCAGAATCTAAGGCAAAGGGTCCCCCAGCCGGATATCCATTTTTGGATTTGACCACTCTATCCCCTGCTGGAGGCCGACTAAAACCTTTGTCCGCTGGTGTTTCGTATGAACCTGGAAAAGACTGTGGAGTTAGGAGACAGGTAAGTTTATTTTGAATGAATTTTTTTGAATTAACGTTCACGAAATTTAATTGTACCATAATTTTTCAGGTTTCTCGTCCTAATGGGCCTGGAGGACTGGAAACAGGATTTGGAGAATTTCCCTGGCAAGTTCAGGTTATACTATCATCCGACCAAAACCCAATTTGCAGTGGAGCCATTCTGTCAGACAGAGTTGTAGTCACTTCTGCACACTGCTTAAATGAGTACGTAATTAATAACTTCATAAATGCGGGATATCGGTTTCAGAAGGCAATGAAAAAATCAAAATTTTAAGTGAAATGCTTATCTAAAGGAAGTTTAACAGGTCACAAATGAAGCAGTAAATTTTAAAAACAAAAAAAATTTCCAGGCTTAGATCAGACGATCTCATGATAAAGGCCGGGGATTGGAAATTAGGAACTGAAAATTCATCAGAAGAACCAAAACCTACTCAAATCCGTCAAGTAGCCGCCATTGCGAGACATCCAAATTATGACCCAGTATCTAGGTTCAACGATATCGCTGTTCTCGTAATGTCCGAACCGCTGACACTCGATTCAAACGTTGATGTCCTTTGCCTGGGTGATGTAAATGCACAGCCGCAAAAAACAAGAGGCGACAATTGCGTTGTCACCGGCTGGGGCAAAGAAAACCTTCAAGGTAAAAACCTAATTCTTTTTGTCACCCAAATGTCTAGTGCCACGTCCATCTTTTCAACGGTTTCCGAATTCAAAAACGAAAATTTTGAAATTTTGAGAGGTACTTTTAAATTAGTGAGACCAGCAGATTTTATCCTTTCTTACATTTCTTTTCACTTTTTTTGTTAAGTGATATTACAGATTTCCCAAATTATTAATTCAATTTGCATTTGGCCATTGCCAAAAGAATACCAGAGAAAAATTAATTAATATTTTGGCGTTTAAAGTTAAGAATGTCTAAAATAATTTAAACATTTTTTAGCAGTTCACCTTATGAAGAGAACCATCAGTTCATTGCTAAATTTTATGATCTTAAATTATAAAATTCAGAAATTCATTCCACATTTTCTTTTTTAGGAAATAAGCCAGGAAGCATATTACACTCCATACCAGTGAATTTTATTGAAAACCAGCAATGTGAGAATGCCTTCAGGGAAACATTTTTGGGAAAATACTTCCAACTTAACAAGAGCTTTACTTGTATTTTGCCTGTCCAGTCAAATCAAGATCTCTGTCAGGTAGGCATAACTTTTTATTTTTTTAGTTCTAATTCATTTAAAGTTCCTGTAAAGTTTTATGAATGAGAACATTTATTTCATCCCCTTCCTAAAACTATTTACTTGGGTTTGTGGTTTGTCACTAGCCCTAAACTTATGTCAAACTCCTGAAGTTAGTCTTAATTTATGTACTTAAATGATTTCATTTCAAATTATTAAAATACTTCACAGGTGGACACTGGCAGTCCAATAGCTTGCCAGAAACCAGATGGACGATATGAATTAACTGGAATATACTCTTGGGATGTTGGATGCCATCCTAATTCTAATGTTCCATCAGCCTCTGCCAATGTGGATAGAAAGTGGGTGGATTCTGTCATGAAAAAACCTGTTGACCAAGTGAGAAGGGAAGAAGAGGAGGAAAGAGAAAGAACTCAAAACCTTGGTTTTAACCCTGATGAAAGCGATTTGACGAAGCCAGGATTCAGCCAAGGTTATGGAAAATAATAGAATTTACCACTGCTCTTCTGTTTCTTCAATTTATCATTAGCCATACTAGTCTTAGGTCTTTTAAGTAGTAAAAGTTCTGACTTTTGGGTTCCTTCACGATGTGAATCCAGAAGGACTGATTTCCAAAGTTTTTAAACTGCCACTTAAAAATGATTTAGACTCAGAAATTGCTCAAATTCTGATATTAATTTTATAATTTTCCTTTACGGGTATTCGAATTCCATTCTTTTAAAACAGTTTTTAGAGCCTTAAAGTAAAACCTCAGACAAATTTTTAAGTTCTTTCCAATTTTAAAAAACAAATTTTTTTCTTTATGACTTAGTCTTTTTGTATTTAAATAATATGGGTAACAATAACAACAACAATAATAAGTAAGGTCTTAAGCTTACTTTGCAATTTAAAAGTTAAAGAAACCAAAACTTTTTTCCAGGTAGCATTATGTAATAATCTCTGCCTTTTTTACTGATAAAATTACTGAGGAAAGAATATTAAAAAAATAATGAAAAGCAATAGAGATTTGATTTTTTCTTTTTTTGTAAAAATTATTTAAGTCATCTAAGGAAGGAACCAGCGGGAATCTATCTAGTTAAGAAATATTAAGAATTTAATGAAAGCAACAAAACTTTTGCAAAAAATGTCCAAATTTTTTATCAGAATTTCTTCTGACTTTTTTTTAATTCTTTAGTATAGAAAAATTACAGATTACTGGAAATTTCCTTATTCAGTAAAAATTTATACTTTTTAAAATTGGGAACTATACCAGCAAAAGTATTTGTTATATTAATTTTTGGAATGTAAATGGATAATTTATTTGACATATTGAGCTAATTAATATTGAGGTTGCAAAAATCTTAAAAAAACTAGGTTTGATTCCCGTCTATTCCATTCTGATCAATTATTTAAAAAGGTCAAGTTCCACAGCCACTTAACCAGTATTTGAATGCCAATAATTTTGTCATGCATTCGAAACAGGTAAGTTAAGTATGACGTGTTTTAAGAGACTATTCCTCTCTAACTGGACGGGCTATAGACGTCAAATCTGGACACTGACGAAATATTCCGAGAAAATAAACAACTCACATATTAGGTAACTTGATATTCTACAATTAATTGAAATATTCATAGAAAGAATATTTAATTATTGATGCTGACTTTAAATCCCGAGAACAGAAACATTATTTTTATATAATAAAAAATTCCATCTCTGTCTTCAAACTTTGTTTTATTTTCTCTGCCAATGCATGTACGAATTTTCACATTAAATTTTACGTATAATAATATCAATCTAAAAAAACCTTTATAAATCAGTACAAAGTGATTTTGTCTTGAAAACTATCTTGTAATTTTTATTTATTTTAAAACCAAAAGAATAAAATCATTAAAAAATAAAATATAAAACCTAAGGTTTACAAAGATAAGACAATGTTTTGGGTGCTCACAATATTCATTTCGTTTTGGCACTCAAATAGAAATAAAAAATCTTCAAATATCAAGTCATCATACAACTCGTCATGCGCAATCTCTTTTTATAACAAAATTTAATTGACATAATTTAATAAACAATCCCTAATTTTCTAGGCGCTACAAATAATAAAATCCATTGTCGCTAATGGAGTGCGATAACTGATAATATAAAATATTCCTGCATGTTTCAAATTACTCCTCAAAAATTTATATAAATAATTAAAATTAATACTGTTGCAAAAGCAAAATTTCTCAAGAAAAAGGCTTTTTCTGAGAAGTCTTTGAGCTGATGCAACAATTCAAATTAATATTTCATTGCATATATAAATTTACAAAATTCTACTAGACCGTACGTTGTTGCTTTAAAGCAATTTCTTTTGGACACTGCACCTATTTTAAATAAACTCAGGAACCTTAGTAAACTCTAACACCTTTTCTGGCTCACTCACATCACATTATATTGCACTGATTTGGAGAAAAGTTTGGAGGTAACTGAGGATTCCCATGTTCATCAAGATTGAGTAAAGGATCTAAATCAGCTGCCAAATCTGTAGGTGGCTGACCACAATCTTGAATCTGAAAGAAAAATGTCTCTTTCATCAGTACATCAGAAAATATCAACAGCTATTATTGCAATCTGCATTGATATACATTTACAAAGGTATTACCTTTTGCATTAGTGCTAAAACTCGATCACATCTTGAATTTTTCACTTCTTGACTGTCATCAGTTGCCTCTTTGTCAAGCTCAGCACACACTTCTTTCATTAATTTATACTGCTCTGAGTATCTTTCAAAATCAGCTGAAGATATTTTTGACTTATTATCTTCCAGCCATTGGGGATACTGAAATTAAGAAAGAAAAAAGTTGTTTTTCCAGTAAATTTTTGTTAGTAAACAATTGTATGCTGAAATACCTTTTCAACAATACTGGAAAGAGCAGGATACAAAATTTCTCTGGAGAGAAGATTTTGCATCATTTGCTGCATTATTGGTATGATCCCACTTCCATCTGAATTGGGATCTGTTATGTTTCCAAAGGTTCCAAGCAAATTCATCAGCTCTTCCTCACTTATACCATTCTGGAAAAATGATTATAGAAAACTGTTTCAGTATACTTTCTTTATAGTTGCTTACAGACCAAATTGTTTTTGTTTTTCATACTTGTAGATTTTCAGCATTTTCAGAGAGATTTTTCAATGTTTGAGCAATTATACTAGAGAATTCTGTATCTGGTGAAGCATCAAAACCTGCAGTTTGAGTGGCAGCTTCTGCCAGTCTTTGTATATTTTCACCCAACTGTTCAGCAGAAAATGTACCATCAGCACCTGAAAAAAAATTTTTTTATTAATGCTTTGTCATTGCCCTCTAATTAAAACTTATTTAATTGTACCTGGAGAGAACAGGGCCTGAATGTTCTGCTCAAATCGGGCTGCAGTTTGTTGCAGAAACTCCTCATTCCACAGACTCTGTGGAGGCTCTGGTCTTTTCACATCTTTGTTTTCCTGACTAGAGTGTTTTGCATCCTGTGACTTTGGTGTGCTGTTGAAATCTTCTAAAGCACCTATAACAACATCATAATTTTTCTCTCAAAATGAATTCAGAAATTTTTAAAACATTCAACAAATTCAAACAATAATTTTTAACATACATATACAACACAATGAAAAAAAACTCTGAAAACAATTATTCAGTTTCCACTGTAATTTTGGCAAATGTTAATTCATTGTTACAAATAATCTCTATTCACAAAATCAGTTATCCTTAATTTTAAGGCAAGCACAGTGTATAAGTGTGCCTTTAGGATATCTAAGGCTAAATTATTATATTAAAGAATACTGGTCTAGAAAAAACACAAACAGAGCATGATAATGAAAACTGGATAGACTATGCTGCAATGATGAGTAGAAAGTGATAACTCCCACAGCTAATTATGAGTGTTTTAAGTGTTTATTTATACAACCAGTACATACCTACAATAAAATGGGAGCTTCATTTCATCTTTAATCAAAAGACACATTACATCAATACCTACTATCTAGCAATGCTGATAACTCTTCGTCCTCTTTATTTTGAGAAGTCTCTTTTGACTGGTTAACTTCAGGACACTCTGATTTTTCACTCATTATTAATTGAGTTTTGTTTCCTTTAAAGTCTTAATTTTCAACAAGCATTCTTCAACAACCTAAAAAATCCATCATAGTTTTACTTAATTAAACTAAAGCTAAATTTTTCTAACTTAAATACTGCACTAGAGTTTTCCTGCTATTCTGAAATTCTATTAAAAAATTCAAGGACAAAATATTACCTAATTTTAAAAGAATGAACTTTGAAATTAACAAGTAACAAAAAACTGATCTACTATAAAAAGTTTGAATGTATATGGATCTGAAAAATTCTGGAAGTAAAAGAATAGCAAATATTTTAATAGTTGCTTTCTATTTACTTTAAAAATTACCTAAAAATCCACCGCCTTGATGTACCCAGCAGAAGTAAAATTCCTGCGCATCATCGACGTTGGTATTTTTGGATCAATATTGCAAAAGACTATTCTCACAAAACTTTGGTAATTTATTTTCCATTTCGAGTATGCTCATTATTTGAAGATATAACACTAAAATTAAAAACAAAAATCATACATAATTTTATAAAATTTATATTTTGCAGTTTGCAAAAGTTTTTTAGAGATGCAATTTAATTTTGATGTTTTAAAAATTGGGGATAGTTTGTTGTGAATTTTAGTAATAATTTAAAATAAGATAAAACCACGTTTTTAATAACGAATTTTCGAATAAAATTTTGGATGATATTAAGTAAAATAACTTTCTAATTTGATTTTGACGTAAAATCCTGAATTTTAAAAATATACTGTTACATAAATTCAGAAAATAAATGAGCAAAAATTCTTTGGAAAGCCTCATGTATCTTTAATTTAATGGTTTCAAATATATAATGTACAATTTGAAGGATTTGAGTATTTAAATTAACGATATTAAATTATTGTGATCAGAAAAGTGGTTAATATAATTAGAAGGTCAAAGAGTATAAAAACTAAGTATTAAAAAGGTTAATAATTAGGCCTTCAATGTGCGACTAAATTCTCAGTTAATAACTAAAGATGTATTATTACTATCAATACTTGTAGAATTCCAATTCTTTAAAGGTTTCTGAAGAATTTCAAGGACACAATAAAATGCTTTTTTTCTTTTTTCCAGAAAAGCTCCTTCAAATTTCGAATAACATTGAATCTACGAACAATTTAAGTGCCAATATGACAGGTATTCAGTGTCATTTCGTTTTTAATTCGGATTGATTCGATTATTGGAAAAAAGATGCGGAAGTTCTAAAACAATTTTATACTCATAAAATAAAATATTCTAAAGGGAATTATTAATTTGTTTTTCTCATAAAATATTATTACGAATTATGAAAGGCCAAACTAATTAACATTCAATCCATGGAATATTTTATCATTTTATTTCTCCTAAACTTCTAGTAAAAAAGTCCCACTCTTACGCATTTTTTGTAGAAATAATATTTTTTTCCATTGAATGAACAACACTAATACTGAAAGAAATGTTATTGAAAAAATTTCGTTGATGTGCTTTCTTTCAATTTTTTTTTAGCAAAGCGCATAAAAATTCAAATAAGAAAATTCAGAGACAAGGTGTTCGAAAAAAAAAAGAATTTCATTGTAAGATTTATAATTTTTGTCACAAGTTCAATGTCAACCAGTGATGAAGTTCAGGTTCATTTATTAATTCCTGGAGAGGAATATGGTGACTAAAATAATGCTTAAAGCTAATTGTTAAATTCCATTACTAAAAAATTATTTATGTCAAGTATTTTCAATTGTTTTCATGACAGTCACTGCGCAGAAAATTCCTTGTTATTTTTTCGCCGGCGAAAACAAATAAATTAATAAAGTTTTTGCCAACGCGTATTCAAATCCCCAAAGGTTAAAGAGTTATTACGACTTCATATACTATTACAAAACTCACTGAGTGACGTTTTAACACTGAAGGAGCTTAATTAAGAAAAGATTAATTAAGACTTTTAATTTTTTAAGCTCCAAAAGCAAAGCGTTCGCTTAACTTCTTTAAAATTTATTTATTAAAAATCCCATTGCCAAAGAAATTAAATGCTATAAAGCCTTCATAAACTGCATTTGAAAAGCACTTCTCGTAAACTTATACTTAATCTCTAATTTTTCACTTATGTTTATTGTATTTCTTAAAGATTAAGATAATATTAACTACAACTAAATTATGAATTGACTTGAGTCAACATTTTTATATTGCTCGTCATATTGTTGTTCTCGGTTTTCATCAAATCGATAAAAATTCATTAAAAAATCATTTTGAAAATATGTAAGTTTAAATATTATGTTTTTTGCGATTTTTTTTGGTATCTCAGGAAAAATACAGGAATGATTTATGGGGCATATCCGGCTTCCCGAGGGAGGAGGATCCGTAATGATGTTCTCCGGGGAATCCCGCGAGTGTCCGGGGAATCCCACTACCAGGGATGACCTCGAATTGGCGCCAACTGCCCTACCCCCTATAGGGGAGAGAACGAACTCTCGTTTCTATATCCGGCGGACATGCCCCGACGTATAAGTCAGCAAATCGCTGAAACACCGCCCAAATTATAAATCATTAAAGTATAAAATTTTAATGATTTGTTTACGAAACATTTCCATTGAATACGCTATTGAATTAGTACTTTTGCTTTCGCTAATGCTATTTTTACACTTTCAGGATTAGGCCTACAATTTAAACAGATTTACAATTTTAAATATATAATATGTTCTAATATAATTCAATATGAATTTTACGCATAATACTGTAATTATATTACGCTTAAAAATACGTTCAATAAGCCATTTTGTTTGAAGAAAATTTGAGGAACAATATATCGACTTTAATCCAGAAATTTGAAGACTGAATAAATATAACGCCCCCATAAAATAAAAAAAAAACACCCAGATGATTTTTCATCATATTTTGATAGGTTAAAGTTTTTTTTTTCAAATCTCTTCATTAAACTATTGTGTAAGTTTTATTTGTCGCACAATTCAATTGCTTTTTCATTTTATTTTTTAAAGTTCTTTATTTTTTTTGACCCAATTTTTATTGTTTCTCCGAGTTAATGCGGAATTTGCGAAACCGAATTTTCGCTTTTGCTATTACAATATTCACAGTTTTAGTTTTTCTGTAACTTGGCACAAACCTGTGATTGTTATTAACATTACTTGATTCGAATCACGTAAATCTGTGGTGGACATGGACATGACAGGACCGGATACAAAGCGGGTAGAGTGGTTTTTAACAGAGTTAAGTGTACATTAGTAGTATAATAGAGGTTTTTGTTTTTGTTTTTTTTTTTAAATGTGATGGTAAAAAAAGAAGCTGAAGAATGGGGTGCACAAAGTAACCGCTATTGGGGCTTCACCGGCTTACAAATTAAAAATGGTGGTAAGTCATACATTATTTTAGCATTTAGTTTTGGTATTGCACCTGGCAATGTTCCCATAAAATCTGCCAGATTTCAGACAATAGAACAAAAAGAAAATTTTGAAGTTATGATATTTCATTGCATACTCCGAATTTAACGTCAAAATAATTTTCGCTACTGACGTTTGAAAAGTGTAAATGTTTATTTTATGAAATAAAACGAAAAACCAAATCGTAATGGTTTTCGAAAGCGATTCAGAAACAGGATTATTTATTAAATATCGATTTTAAACATCGGATTAATTGCATAAAGTATTATTAATTTAAATTTTATTTGTTGATAACATTAATGATTCATGTAATTTTGAAATATAAGAAGTTTGCGTTTATTTGGACCGCGTGGCTACGGATCTAAGTTCAAAAAAGCATCTTAAATTTATCCAAATTATTACATTTGTGTAGGGGGCGTAATTTAGTTAATTTTCAATTTTAAAGGCTGAGCTTTCTCTCTTCTCCAGCTGGACAATGGATCTAATTTTAAACAAAGCAGAGCCTCTGTCGTCGTGGCCTTCGTAATTTATATGGTAGATATCCTTGATAATTACTTTGAGAACTCATGAATTGTCTATACTCATCATTATGAATAAAGTCACATTCGAAGAAACTGTTTATAATATTACTAATAAATTATAAATAATAGTGCGTGGGATGAAATAAGCTAGAATATAAGAAAAATAAAACAGCAACATCCTTGTTTGAATTGAGAATTAGCAAAATGATTATATACATTATTATTATTATAATAAATGAATGCTTTCTAACAAAAAGTTTGAAAGCAAAACAGAAATGAAAATATAACTTTAAAAAGCTTATCCTTCAAGAATTTTGTTACCCCAAAAATTGTTCGGTTCAAAGGGCGCTTTCCTTCGTTAGATGATATCGCTCATAATGCCCCTTGAATTTTTATTGCATTCACCTTTAACTATTTTAGTTGTTTACCTCAGCCGCATTTTGTCTTAGGATAACTTCCTGTCATGGATCATAAAGAGCAAACAAAACTAATGAGTAGCCTGAAAACAGTAATTTGGTCATGTCATTGTCATTGCCAAGTCCCTCCCACTTATATAAATATGGTTAATATTTATCCATTGGTAGGAATAATAAATAAAAATTTGGAGTATCAGTGACAGTTTTCATTCAAATAAAAATTCTTAGCTGAATTTAAGGGTGGGGATTGAGAAAATAAGAAGGGGAATCATAAACTGAATGCAATTTTATGTTAAATACAGAAGTGCATTACCTTGGGATAGATTAAAAAAGCAGATAAAAGCAGGAGACCAAAGGGGCAAGGAAAGATGCAGTTCTTTTTTATGAAACAACTGGGCTCGGTTGCTATTTAAGATCTAAATAATTTCAAAGGACATCAATGAAAGGATACTCTGGATTTTTGCTGAAACAATAACATTTTATATAATACAATGAGCTTAACTGTTTTTAAAGAAAGGATTTGAGTCAGGTTCAGAGTTACTGACGAGATGCACGTACGCAGTATTCGACTGGTATTGGCGCCATTTTGCACCACACTATTATATATTATTTATATGATATATTGGGAAGATCTTAATCGTGAGTAAACACCGAATCAAAAAAAGATAGGGAAGATTCTTTACGCCCAACCCATCAATCACAGATTAGATATATTCCCTTCCTACCCGAGGGTAGTTTGGCCGGGGGTGACGACCGGCTACTTGGCGCGAGACTGCCAGACACCTAGCTGAAGATAGCCCGTCCGGGGGGTGATGACCGGTTGGATGTGAAATAACTCACGTCGCTACAAATGCCATCTGCCCTCTGGGCCCTGGGACCCAACACCCAACTATTACGCAGTCTATTTCCTGTTCAGTGCGAAGAAGTATATATGTCACAAGTCCAATACATCCCATTTTTCCCAATAATAACATAATTAATAATTGTTTCTGTATTTGTTTCAGAAAAACTGACGAATATTATAACCTTTGGAGTGGTCAGAGCACTGACAAACCGGCAAAGCCCCTGTATATGAGGAATTATACGGCCTGGTTCATTCATCGATAAATGCTTTCAGTTAAATTTGCCTTCGCATGCCCTTCGAGAATGGTGCACAAAAGTAAGTTGAATTAGGGTTCAAACCATATAACTTTTTGCTTTGGTGCCTCTGCCCATTTTCAAATGAACTCAAGAATGTGTTGTCCATTTCGTGATTTATCCTTAGGATTGGATTCAAGGATTTTTCGATGTCATTTAAATCCAAATCATTTTTTATCTAAAACTAAATCTTGTTCAAGCGTTTAAAAACCTCGAAAAGGTATATTGTGTCTTTGGACTTGGGAAATTAATAAAAATAAACTAATATTGTCTCAGCTTTTTGTAAGCTTACTTTTTAGATGCAGGAATTTGAAAATAATTCGTTATTTACAAACTACCAGGCATCGGCCCATAGGTCTAGGTTAAAATTTGACTGAGGTTAGGTTTGTTTGACATGTGAGGCATACGGGATTTTATTGAATGAAAATAAACATGATAATTGGACTTCCAATCGTTTGACGTCAGGGAGGTGAAATTTTATTTTAAGGTTCGCAGGTTTGCGTAAGGTTTGGCGATTTTTTCAGTTTTGTTTCAACGAAGAATTACTCGTCTGAATTTGTTTAATTTATTAGATTCTTTCAAAGAACTGCGAATATGAAAAGTTCAAGACAACCAAATTTTTTTTTTATATTTCAAAGAAACCCTATGGTGTTGCTTATTATACGCAAATTCAGTGAGTATGTAATCAGCGCATAAAAATATCTGTGAGTTTTGCGCGTGTGCAAGGCTGTCATGAAGCTTCCAATAAATTATCCTACAACCTTTGAAAATGACATCCCACTGTTAGTGCAACATTTCACAAACTCTTCATGGCAAATATTTTTATATAATCTTCAAAAATCTCCAAAAAAATACATAATAATATCTTTTAGCCCCATACCTAAAACCGCTGTTAAGTTTTACTTAAAATTTACTATTATTATTATTTAACATTACAACTGAATTTTTGTCATATTAGAAATTCGTAGATAAACTATGTCAAGCTTAAAAAACCTATTGTCGAGGGAAAAAAAAGAAAAACCTAGTGCACGCCATTTGAATTATAACATATAAGGGAGATCATATCGACATTTTGAAAATGAGTATTTGTTTATTGCACTTAATTTGTCATGCCTATTAAATGCCGCTATAATCTGTTTAAGTTAATAAAATTCTGCTTGAAAGTATAAAAATTATTCTTATAACTATTCCAGAACTTTTTTAACCCTTAGGGGTCGTATGTCTACTCTCAGCCGCCAGAGGAAGGAACTATACGAATATATACGAATCTTATTTATACTGTATGCATTTCTATATCAGTTTAAACTTTTCCTCAATTTCTATTACACTTTTTCATCAACTAATACAATTGAAGGTAACAAAATTTAATCTAAACAAAAGAATATTTTCTAAATTGTGTTTAGGAGTAATTAGAGATTCTCTCTTGTTAAAATATGACTAAATATTACTGAATATTATGTATATGTATCCCTGCTCTTTCCAAAGAAATTAATTCCGACCAATAGATACCCATTCACAAATTTTATACGACCACAAAGGGTTAATAATTTATTATTGTTTTTGCAAAATTAAAACACACTTTGTGATTGAGAGTCCCCCAATGTTTGATCCGGCAGAACACCCCGAAGGTGTTTTAAAAAATTCAATTTGTACAGAAACTCATCCTTAAAGTTGTGCAAAGCAGTAAAAGCAAAAGCAAATGCGATGCGTACGCATAGGTTCATTCCCCTTCCAGAATGAATGAGCGCGCGAAGTAACAAAAAGTTAAAAATAAATGTAAATAAAAAGCGCGACACTCAAATAAAGGTAGAGAGGGTGAACTGAGGAAACTGAGGATCGCAGGCTGATATCAGAACATATTCCTAATTTACGCGGATGGCAGCAATCGGTTTGAAAGTAAAAATGATATTTTGGTTTTAGGTGAAAATGAAAACATATTAACGAGGCACCGAAGTCGTTTAAGGAATGGAAAAGACAATTCGTGATCGATCTTGAGAAAAAGGACATTTTGAACGTTAGAAGAGTTCCTCCAGGCTTGTCATTTTACACTTCAAAAATTCTGAATCTTGGAAATTTGACATTGAAAGCAGGTGAGCGCCAATCAGGAGAGAGATTTACAATTTCGTAATCTTTCCAAGAGATCCATACGGAAGCTGCATACCCCTTCTTAAACGACTGCGTTTCCGTCCCACTTAGGAAAACAAGGCACACTCTACGATTTCCCCGGCGATGCCTGTATTTCTTCCATCTCCTATTCCTGAATATGGCCCCCCCCACTTTCTTCAAAACCCTGGCGGATTTTCTGTCTATTCTGATTTTTTTTCCACGGGTTGCTTTCATTATGACTGATTTTATATCCTTTAAAGGACTAAACCATTCTACTTGAGATAGTGTCGGTGAAGAGTCGAGTAAAAGTGCATTTGTTTTTTCTTCGTGCGATTGTTATTCAATAGTAAGTAACACTATACTTTTTCCATGTGCTCACATACATTTATTCTGAAGCTGTGAAATCTTTTTTTAATAAGTTAATTTTTATGGAGACTTATTTTTAATATTTTTTAGAGGATTTTACAAAAATTTATTATTATTTTCAAGATTAGCGAAATTATTTTTGCCACAAAACTTAGTGCCATTATACCCAAATTTCATTTACATTGAAATTGTTCAGTGTAGTTGAAAATATATGTGATTTAATAGGTAAATAAGTTCCTATGAAGTATTAATAATAAAATAAGAAAGTGTAAAAATACTTTCTCATTAGTGGTCGTTCGATGGGATTAAAGTTTAGACTCGGCCGAATCCTCGAGGAAATGACTCGAATTGACTGATTCCAAATTATCTTGGCAGTGGACAGGTAGTCATTTGAACTTTATGTAAATATCCTTAAGTATCGCCATTCGGAGCCGAAAGTCAATGGTTCGTCTTTTTGTCTCGGTGAAACATTTCCTTGCCCTTGGCAGCTTTTTCATTCTTTTGGTTGTCTCATTTTACTCAGGCCATACTTATTGGAGTATTTGTAAAGCTCAAAAGAAATTTTTGTTTTACTTTTGTACTTAGTCCCACTTTGAAACTAATCTTTCTGCACCCATTTCCAATAGTGTGATTAATCAGTCGTCAGGGATTTTTTCATTGCCGTTATAAATTTGAAATATAATGTTACAGAGAAACATCGAAATCTGGAGATTTCTTCTTTCACCAGTGAATGTCAACATTGACATGGTCATTTGGTGTATGTCTAAATGTGGTGCATTTGCTAAATACCCTTATTTCTGACTTACACCGGTAAATATGATTGTCGACACACACCTGAGAGGGTCCGAATGTACAACAATGAAATGAAATACTCCATCGATCACCGACATGTTTGGTATCTGTTGACATTCACCGGTGAAAGTCGACATTATCCAATTTCGCTCATTCACGGTAACATATATTTAATGATAAAGAAACCATAACGTGAATTTGGTGTTATTCGAGGGGAAAAATAAAGTTAAGAAAATCTAAAATAAAATATTAATAAATAGAACCTCTGTAAAATAAAATAAATGCAGAAACTGGCTCTTACCAGTTTATTGCAGTTAAAATATTATACTAATGAAAGTGTCATGAGACAGGGCTCATCAAACCCCGAAAATCACTCGATTAAACCATAGACCCTTGGTACTCAACCTTTTTCTTACTGGGGCCAAACTTCCATTGATAACATCGCGACGGGGCTACTGGACTAAAAAAACAAAAAAAAGGTACTTCCAATTTATATTCATTATTATTATTTTTGTAGGGCACAAACCTATCCATTATTGATCTCGGCTGGGCCACTGGGCCACTCGGGAGGGCTCGGTGGGCCAAATTTGGCCTCGGGGCCACAGGTTGAGTATCAAGGCCATAGAGCAAAAAAACAATCGTTTACCTCTATGTGCAGATGAGGTTCAGTAGGACCTGAATTCGCGAAAAACCTCAGTTTGACGTAAAAAATGGGTCACCTTATTTTCTTTTTCACCTGATTTGTAATTAATACATAAAATGCAGTCACGCGAAAATGACCCTGTTCTTGCACCCGATCAAAACCCCCTTGGAGCACTTTGCCAAACTGACGCAGGAGGTCAGGTTGTTTACGTAATCAATTCGCAATCTCGTAAATCTTTCCTTTTAATTCTCCTAATTTTCAATTCTTCGTATATAGGTGGTCTGCCTCGGCTAATCTCTGAGCTGGGGCCTCCAGACGGGAGGTGTCATTGGGGTGTCGGCTGCTAATTCAGTGTTAAGGAGAAATTAATATTTATGGAATAATTAAACAGATTGCGGAGTGCACTGACGTAAAAATTCAATCGTTTCTGCTTAATTCTGTCGAAACAATATTTAACAACATAACGGTCAGGACAAACTAACCTTTTCGATGAGGTTCTTTATGGTTTTACGTCTAAATCCAAAATGCAGGTCGACTATGTGGAAATCAGTTTTGTTTTTTAAACATAATTTGCGATCGAGAAAAGAAAATAGGAAGGATACGTACAGGAAACATTATTACGTAATTTTAATCGTTATAATATGAGTAAATACCGTAAGAAAACTATAATTAGATGAAATCAAGTGCTCTCACACCCACTCAGTTAACGTGCACCAGTATTGCCTGAAGAGGTGCCGCTCTGCAAAAAATTCTGTGATGTTCTCTTCCACTGTGAGGAGGGAAATTCCTGCCGGTTTGCCGGAAGATTTTCTCACTGAAAATTATCGGGTCAAAGTTAGTGAAAGAATATTGAACTCAACGAATTTTTATCAGTCTCATTCTTCCGGATACTAACTGAGGTCACTTAGCATTTTTCATTGTTACGTAATATCATTGTTCCAAATTGCTGCTATGGCCGTCGCCTATTATACTAAAGGCAACTCGTTCTCGAAAGTAAATAAAAAACGCAATGAATTCCCGGTTTTTTTAAATCGAGCGAATGTTGAAAGACCGTTTTTTGTTTTTTAAGTAAATAAAATAGGAACCGGTGGGGTGAAGTAAATGTGAAAATTATTGTGCCATTTCCAAGAGCCCGCAAATTCTATTTGGCTCTTCTGAAGACCCAACCAAAGTCTCCTCTTCTTGAAATATTTTATTAAACATATGTAAAATGCTAAATTAGTAGGTCCCTCAGTTACGGGTTTGAGACCTATTGCAATTAATATCATCCGTCTCGAAGGTCAAAGACTTTGAAATTGTTGTCCTGAAGGTAATCGAGTCTTGTTTATATTTTCTTCATTTTTCTGTCCAGCCTGGAGTTTCATCTTCTCATTGCTTTTCCTACTCGAGTGGATCGGAGTACAGGAAATGTCAAATGTCTGACTGAGTTTCCTCTAGGAATACACTTCAAGCCGAATTCAGAATATGAGATTTTTCTGTTTCTTAGTTTTTCATCTATATGCATCATAATCTGTAATACAGTCAACCCTCCTATAACGCGGTGAGTGCGTGCCGCGTAGTATGGAGACTATTAAATGCCAAAGACAAAACAAAAGAACGCAAAAGGGTATCAAAGCCGCCGACATTCCGTTTCCGAGAATTCGAACCTTCCGAAATATCAAGAACCTTCCGGATTTTTCTAGAAACTTGTTATCGATTATTCTTAGCTTATGAGAAGACGTATATAAACTACTGTGTGTAGAGTTGTAAGAGTACTGCGTTATAGGAGGGTTGACTGTAACAGACGGTCACAATGAGAGGCAATTGATTTCTTATGTAGAAATAATTAAAGTTATTTTCTATCCAAATTCGGTGTGGGTTACTATCGGCCTTAAAAAATTATAAAAATAGAACAGGCTGATTCTCTCGTATAATCGGTCAGATGATGCCTATTGATAAAAAACATCTTTTTGACCACAGATTAAGGTTAAAGGTTTTTAGACAAACTGTAGCCGCCTCAAAGTAGATTTTTTAGTGCATGAGAAATTGTTATTCACTTAATCTTCGGGATTTGGTGTTATTTTCGGTAACTTATTATCGCAATCGATGGGTTTTTTTCTGTGAAAACAATAAAAATTAAAGGGGAGGGCTAAATAGGGTTTAGAGGGCGATGTTAAGCGGGCAAAGGAAAAAAACCAGGAGAAACTATTTGCTAAATAAGAAAAATATTAATACAGTTCGAATGGCATAATTAACCCTTTTCGGTCGTATAAAATTTGGGTATGGGTATCTATTGGTCGGAATTAATTTGTTTGGAAAGAGCAGGGATACATATACATAATATTCAGTAATATTTAGTCATATTTTAACAAGAGAGAATATATAATTACTGATAAATATAATTTATAAAATTTTCCTTTGTTTAGATTAAATTTAGTTATCTCCAATCGATGGAGCATCGTATTGGTTAATGAAAAGGTTTATTAGGCATTAAACTGATATAGGAATACATACAGTATAAGATTCGTATAGTTCCTTGCAGTGATGGCTGAGAGTAGATATACGACCGCAAAGGGTTAATAACACTTTCCCACTAACTGCCAATACTAAAATATGAGCCCAATGACAAACAAAAAAATGCGAGAAAACAATTTTAATTATATTTCATTACTTAATAAGGCAACTCTAAATTTTAAACTTGCTTAGGTAAAGGGTGCTTTTCATTTTTGCTATATTTCCATTATTTATATTTTCCTATATTTTTATATTTTCTGCTGTTTTAATGTCACCAAATACCGAATGAAAACATGGGATTTGAAGTACAGTAAGGGCTTTGGGTTTTTTGCGGATGAACGAACTCGTGCGTTTGTTAGATTTGGGATGGTTCTCTTTGGCAGTCCTTAGCGAGACCATGGTTGGCAGAATAATCGCATTCGAGAGGAATTGCGGAAGAAGCCAGGATTGAATTCCGAGGCCAGTTATAATTGAAAATTAGCCGGAGTGCCATAATGCGAACAGTATTGGATTTCGCGGTGACATTTTGCAGCATTACGATAGGAACGAGTCAAAGAACGACCTCCAAGATAACCCCTCAATGTCAGGCCCACTAAAGAAATTCAGCAATTCTGATTGAAAAAAACAGTTTCCGTTCAGCTTTCACTGTGAATGAATTTTAATGAAGGAGGTTACGTGCTCCATTTCCAGAAAATGTAAGTTTTTGCCTCCGAAGTCTGTGTTTGGTGTTTGCAGCCCCAGGTTTTGCTCTTCGTGATCAGCTTCGTTTTCTCAGGCAACTGCAGTTCAAGGCTCCACCGCCACCTTCAACTTCTCGCGAGGGTTTCTCAATTAATCGGAAGTGTCGGGCATATCCTTAACGAAAGACGTGTTTGGCAGTTTTTCCGGTTTTCAGCTCAATTTTGTCGTCGCCTATTGGCAAATGTTGTTGCATCCGGTTTTTGCTGACCCTCCGAGAGCCATGATGAGCCTTGATTCGTCCCACTTTTCGCATTTACCCAATTCTTTTCCTCCTCAAATACCACACACTGAAATGGATTAAAGGGGATTTGAAGCGCCCTGAAATTTCACAACTCGTTCACTTTCATGTCCGCCCTCCCATAGATATGGAATGACTAGGCCAATGCCAAGAGGAAGAAGGGGGGAAAATTATGCAATAAATCAAAAAAAATCCCAAGTGTAAAATGGCGGCGGCGATGAGGGGTTTCTCAGGTTTGTTTACTTTCATGAGTTCATTTATTACCAAAAGGGCTGCACTGTTAGGCAATTATTTCATTCATTAATTTAGCTCTATTATTATTTTTTAAAAGGTGAGCTTCTAATTTTCAGGTTATTGAAGTCTCTTCCCGATGCTGTGATTTTCTATGGTTTAGTTTTTTGGCTTCTGTCTTTTCCTTCTCTTCCTCTTTTGTGGTTATTTTTCATTCTGCGATTGTTTATGCCTTTTTTAAAGTCACTGATGAGTTTTCCTTTTTTATTTCAGGAGTTCTGTCGAGGACTGTCACCCGAAGAGAGAGGACTCAGTCCGCTCTGAGTTTCAAGGCAATAATTTCAAGACTCTAGGGAAGAATCTGAGAGAAATTTGGGATATAAAAGAAAAGAAAGTTTCAGAAAATCTGATTGGTTCGAAAATCAGAAAAAGCTTTCGGGAGATATCAAAAGACATTAAAATGGCGATTGATTTACCGGAAACGATTCCCTCCATAATAAGCAGTTTCAGAAGGTCTAACTCCGCGAAAACTCTCCAGAAACTCACAAAAAACTTAAAGTCTTACGAAAAAAGTTCTAAATTTTCATTTCTATGGCCGAAGTCGTGCAAAAGTGAGCAATGCCGATGCTCCTTCCCCAGTTGCAAAGACTGTCAGTGTAAACTGAACGGGGCCTCCGAGTGCAGTGGAAATGAGTGCAAAGTTAAATCCACTTACATCACCTGGTAATTCTTGTCGGATTATCCGTCCCGGTGGCTGTTGCGGCGTTGAAATGATGTTTGCGTTGATGGTTCCAGCCAAAACTTCGACGGTACTGCTGAATCAGAAGCGGAAGCAGACTGCGAGCAGACCCTCCTCAACGGAGCCGAAGTCAAGTCAGATTTGAATTTCGAGAACGTGTACAATTGGAACCTGCGGGAGAACGAAGTAGACGCCTTTCCCGGGAAGTTCTGGAAAGAGAAAAAGTCAATGAAAGGGAACTTTTTCAGCAGCGAGAGACAGGACGACGAAGCTTTGCTCAATTCTCCGAGAGAGATCAGAAAAAGGAAGAAAAGGGGTAAGGAGGTTAAAAGTCGGATACAGTGCGGGCACTGATGCATCCTCGAGTCAAAACTTGTCCCACATACGGAAACCGTGGCCGAAATAGTCGGAGACCAACGAGATACAAAGAAGAAAAACTGGTCGATGGCGAATCCCAAACAAAAACCTGGAACTCATTATAATTAACTTATTTTCGGGCTGAGAACCTTAAAATGAGTTCGGGCTCAGTTGCGGACGTTTGGCAATAAATTTTTCAAAGTTCGTTAAACTCTTCCTGATTTCCTGAATTTTTACAACATAATTTCGATAAAAGTCACCACGTGTCAGTGCATACGGCTGTTTATTCCTTTGCTTTTATCAGAAAGCAGACGACGCGCCGCAATTTCACAGCTCATTTCTTTTCACCCCGACGCGATAAGTCCATTGCTAAATCTAATTTCTTTTTACTGATATTTATAAGATGAGTCAAATCTGCAAATTATGGGTCACAATGATAATTACGATCGAACCTTATTAGTTTTATACTTTGTTTAAATTTTGTCCCGATATATATACTGATTTCCTCTGCCCACCGAAAATATCTCTCTCCTCCATTCTTCACCTTTACCAAAAATACATTTCCATAAGTCCTCAACTTCTTTCAATACACTCAACCTTATCTCGCCCTTTCCATGAACCTGATGCACAATTCCGGCCTTAACACCTCTCACTTTCCCTCCCGTCGAGCGTCACTGCATTCTTCCCATTGTGGCCACATTTCGACCTCAGCAAAGAATAAGCAGCCGCAATTCGCATGTAAAAGACACATCTCAGTGCGCTGACACTCAGTTTGAATATTAACTATAATTGACAATGTCTTTTGGTAATCAATAACGAATTATGCGTCAGCGGGAAAACCCGATCGGTTTCTTTTGGCGGTCATAACTGACCGCTAAAAGCTGACAGATGATTTGTTTTGATGGAAACTTCGATCTGCTCCAGAAAAGAAACTCCACCGGTCTTTAATTTCGCAAAATAATCCTTCCGGTAATTATTAAATTCGCGGAAAATGATTACCGGTTATCCTTAAAAAATTGAATTTGACCTAAAATATTAGGACGTCGAGTCAATTCCCCAATAACATTGATCTTTTCTCAATAAAATCTAAAGAAGTTATCTGAGCGCCATAAGGTACTCGCGAGAGTTTACCTAAATAAGAGAAAAATATTTCAGACCTTGATTGGTTGTATTCCTTCTCGGAAAATCAATAAAATTATTTGATTATGTATTTACGGGTCAAACGACGACCGGTTTTTGAGAAGACTCATTAAATTGAGCGTATTTGCAGTTATTTTCAAAATTATTAACAGTTTTTTTATTTTTTCTTTGCAGTGTTTTTTTTAAGTAGTTTAGGATTAGCGTTAATAACAATAGCAATTTTTATAAGACTGTTCGATCCTTTAGAGAAAATATTAAATTGGGTAAGTTTGTAGAAATTTTCAAGGTCAGGAATTGTGTGCCCGATTTGAAGCTCCAATTTTTTTTTACAGAAACTGAATTTAGCACCTGGAACGTTCGTGTTAGATTTATGGTTAGCTCCTCCCGTGACTGTCTATGTCAAAGTGTACATCTTTAATTTCACCAATCCGAATGAGTTTTTGGCGGGAAAGGAGAAGATGAAAGTGCAGCAGTTGGGGCCCTATGTCTACACGTAAGTGGAGTCCCCAATTGGCCTTCGATGGTACAATGCAAACCGCAGCCCTCAGTTTTTGTTAACTAATGGCAGCCGTAACCGCCTTTCAGAGAGCATTTGGAGAATACGAATCCTGTGTTTCATCCCAATGGAACTCTTTCATACGTTCCCAGACGGACTGTCAAATACGCGCCCGAACATTCAGTGGCGGATCCAAAATTAGAAAAAGTCGTCGTCCCGAATATTCCGTTTCTGGTGGGTGGAACTCTAGCAGAAGATAATTGCCGGGTTGTGATGATTATAATGGGAAAATTGTGAATTTCAGGGGATTTCATCGATGATCGCTGACTCGTCAATGTTCACAAATCTCGCGTTCATCTCATTGGCTAAATTCTTTGGATCTCAGCCTTTTTTAAATCTGACCGTTCACGATTATCTCTGGGGTTACCATGACCCCCTCGTCAAACTGGCAAATAAAATGCTTTCCACCAAAATTCCTTTCGCTAACTTCGGACTGTTGGACAGAGTGGGTACCGATTCTCCCATTGCATCGTCTTTATGTTGTCCCACTGTTAATGACTGACTTTCCACGCAGATGTACGATGAAGGGGATAATATGATAACGATCAGACTGAGTGACAACGGTCTCAATGTGACGGATAAAGGCTATTTGCCGAAGTACACAATCGACACTTGGAACGGCTCTCCCGGTCTGCCTGCTTGGGGATACAAACCAGAAGACTTTCAGTCGGACAAGTAAGTGTATCAATATGAACAAGAGCGAAACTATACTAAAACTATCTCTGTAACCAACCCTCTCTTTACAGTTCCTCAGAACCCGTTCGTCCCGAACCGAACGAAAGATGCAAACTAATCAGAGGAGCCAGCGATGGCGTTATATTCCCCCGGAATATGTCCCCCAAAATAGTCCATCAGGTGTACAGGAAAACATTCTGTAGGATTATTCCCCTCATATTCGAGAAAGAAGGTAAATATTCGACCGTTCACAACAATACCTGAAATGAATTACTAAAATCGGATTATGTTCCAGGGGTGTCCAAAAACGGAATCCCAGCTTATTACTACAAACTGCCAAAAACAGTCTTTGACAGCCCTGACGTGAACCCAGAGCAGGCTTGCTATTGCAACCCTAACACGACTAAATGCTTGCCGAAGGGATTCTCCGAAATAACGCCTTGTTACTATGGTCAGTGTGGATGAATATGCTTTTACCAAATTCAGCTCAGTCGAGAGCTTCAGAATAACCGCTGATTTTCCCGTTGGCAGATATTCCGGCAGCTGTGTCATTTCCTCACTTTTTGGGAGCCGATCCTAAAGTTACTGAAAACATCGAAGGTCTTTCCCCGAATGAGGAAGAGCACGGGACGAATATAATTTTGCAACCCGTAAGTTTGGATTTTTAATTTGTTTAATTATCAACCGATTCATTTGTCTTCTCTTTGGTTACAGAATCTCGGGATGCCAATGGAGTTCCAGACAAGAATTCAAACTAATATTATTATGAAAAAAATTCGATTCAATTCGAGACTTTCCGCGTTCAGCGAAATGGCCATTCCCATCGTTTGGATCGAACTGGTAAACGCCCAATCACCGTTTAAAAGTGAAATGTCGGCTTTTTTGTGACTGTGTAAATTTTGCAGGCGGTGGACGGTCTTCCAGGTTACATAAACTTCCTTCTCTACATGGTCGTCTTCGTGCTGCCGGGAGTGCTGACTGCATTCGTGGTGATAGGTTCCATCGCAGGCGTAGGTCTGCTCGTATACTCGGCTGTGATCGTTCTCACGCTGACTGGTGCCATTCAGGTGAACTCTGCGAAGAAGAGCAAATACTCCTCCATTAAAATAGCGCCGATGATCAACAAGAGCAGCATAGTCAGTATGTCCCCGAAGAACTCTTTAATGTCGGCGGTGGGGATGAAAGGTTCGGTGATTTCCAATCATAAAAACTTTTCAAATATTTAAACTGGTTCAGAATATTTATTAAGACTTTATTATAGTGATAAAGTATATTCTAAACAGTGGTGCTTTGTACATATTATTGTGATAACAGCGGCCGCGGCCCTCTTTTGTTTAATAGATCTGATTTACGTTGTTACATATCAATTCAAAATATTTGTTATTTAATTAAATTTATGTTATAAATTATATTATTTTTTAAAATGGCGTTCAATTTATTTAATTTAACCAAACATTTATTGAGGTATGAATATTCTCCTTTAGGACTCATTAGGAGTGTCGACCTTAAAAAATAAGCTCAGTTTGATTTAATTAATTTTATTTTTCTTTCATTTACATTCGTTTATTCATAAATATAATAAATCAATCCATTATTGTCTGTGGTGATTCCCACTTTCTTTTTCTTCATTACGAAGAATGTTTATTTAAGCATTATTTTTTAAGCTATTAAAAAAGCATTCACTCTCAGATTTCGCCCCGAAATTTCATAAAAATAATAAATCAAATAATATTTAAACTTTACAATCACATATTTTATAAATGCTAGTGCGCCTTCAATATTTTGATTATGCTTCTGCTTATACATAATTGATTCGCGGTTTGCCTAATTGAAAAAAATTATTTTCATTTGGGTTAATCATAAGTGATTTTTAGATGAGACAATAATGTGGCCATATTGTAAAGACTAAAAATTTAGATTTTTAAAGTGTAAAATCAGAACAACACGAGTGTTCTTATTATTTAGTAAAAGGAGTTTAAATTGAGATGCGCAAAGAATGTAAAACTAAAGCTGATAATTAAAAACTGGAATTTTTGTGAGAAATTTTTTTAATTGGTGACTCTGTTTTCTACCGTTTTTAGCTACTTTTTAAATTATATTTTCAAATTTTCTTAAAAATTTATAAATTTAAGTTATCTTATCAGATTAAGAGTAATTTTATTTAAATTTATAATTAAAAAAAACTTCCAGTAAATTTTAAGAAAAAATAATTATTACTCCTAAAGCATCTGAGGTGTGATATCGGATCTGTCCTACGTCCATATATAAGACACCCTTTTCTGAAACCCCTAAAAAAATTTTAGGGGTAGTTTTGTTTTCTAAGAATTACAAATAATAAGCGTTATATGAGAATTAAGTTTGGATAAAAATTTCAATGCTCGGGCGTTTAAAAGGTGAAAACATCTTCAGAAGAACCCAAAGGAATTACATACATAAAGTGAAGAACTCATTATAAATATTTACTCGAGTGAAATAAATTGTATTAAGTAATCGGGGTTAAACTTTTGTTTAATATTTACCATTGTTTATTTTTGTATAAATATTTAATTTCCCCAAAGCGACTAATGCACAACACTAATGGGAGTAGTTTTTTTTTAACAAATTGCGACAAAGTCAAAATCCAAAATAAATAAATAATTTTATTTCAACTGTCACTGAATTCTCTGAACTCTAAACCTTATGAGTATAAAGTATTAATCAGTTTGCGTCAGTACTAACATTGTACGGGGACGGCGACGCCATTGATTTAAATGAGTTTAAACTTTAGTGATCCCTTAAACGTGTTTAAAAGCAATGAAAAAATGAAAAATTATAATTAAATTGACAAGGTATTCGAAGAAAGAAAATGGCGGGTTTAACCGGTGCGGAAGCCGTTCCGGTGAATTTCCCGCCTTTTCCGATCCCCACGCGGAAACACTTCGCCGCGGATCGCCTTCACCCTCCCCCATTTTTCAATTTAAAAGTCACGAGAATTGTTTTTCACCAACAACATCGTCCAGTTGCACCCGAGGTTAATTATACCCCAAACAAGTAAACAAATCAGATTAATTCACTGTTAAGGTTAGCGTTCGGTTCCTGCTTTCGAACAACTTCCGGTGCCGACTTCGCCTGTTTTCCACGCGCGCGCGACACCTCCGCCATCGCGGCCAACTTTTTAATTAAACGTTTTCGGAAACTGACTTTACCCGCTCATCTTCGTTTACGGCTCTTCTGAGAAACGATATCCCGAAAGGTTTTTTTATCATCTTTTTAAGCATCGATTCTAAAATTAATATCGAAGGTCTTAAACCACTTTTTGCATGAGCCCGCTCACAAATAGCCGCGATCCACACAATTAAGAGCGATTATTCGGTTGCCTTAGATGAAGAGATAAAAAGTAGTTGAGTTCAGGTCTTCTTAAAATTCAAAAAAAAATTCGCGGTTTCAGCTAAGAAGAGCCATCTCGTTAGAGACATAAGCTGTTCGGTTAATGTTTTTTCCTCAATTTCGGTTTAAGATTGTTGTTTGGAGGAGTTGAACGCATTGCGGAAACCGCCCACAAGAATGTTTCAATTTCACACTTCCGTTAGAACGCAGCGGAAAGACCTCTGAATTTTAATAATCCTTGGAAAATATGGTTTTCGGAGCAACCAATTCGCATAATCATGTTTTTCTACTAATGTGAAACCTTGACTATGAATCAGAGCGAACAACTGCGTAGGACTGCGTTCGCTTGCCCGTTCTAAACGGTTTATTTTTGCGGACACAGAACTTCCTCTTTGGACGTGGCAGAAGAAATTCGTGCAGAAGCGGAGATTAACTCTATGGTTTCCGCTCGTTTGTTTTTGTGACTGCAGTCGTTGACGACAATAGATGTCTCTTCCGGATTCGACACCGGATTATTTAAAAACACATTGAGAATAAAATGAGGTTGAAAAGCTATTTCAATTATAATTCGCAGCAGGTGGATTTTTTGCTTTTGACCGGATACGCAGAAAATGAGTAATGAGTGTCCTTGGCTTATGCCTTCTACAATTTTATCTGATGGATTGTGGGATAGGTTTTGGGTTAATCGGCAGCAAAAGGTCGTAATTTTATAATTTGCATGATTTAGGAGGACCTCTGTGCAGTTTTTGAGCCCAATTGCAGGAAACTCCGTTCGCACGACTAAACGACCAACTATTTTCCATGTAAATTAGGAATACAATTTCTCACACGTTTATCCGGTCGAATTCCTGTCGTCCATGAGTGTCACAGGCGATACGTATCGTCCTTTGCTTTCCTCCAATTTTTATAAAAAGTATATTCACTGATTTCAGGTTTGAAATGAAACAGAAGTGAAAGGTAAACAAAAGACAATTCTGCAGTTTTGTTTTGGGACAAACTGTGAAAATTCCCATCGAGAGGAATATACTTTTACTGAGAATAACATTGAGATGTGCAAAATACTCTTGAGGTCGTGGCCCTTACGTAATGAAAGTTTGCGTATATCATTGGGACCGGACATCCGCTTGCCGCTCCGCGAAAGGTCGTTTGCTTTTGGGTAAAGTGTCCCAAAGAAATTAGTTCTGTTTATTCTGCCTTTTCCTTCGGCTTTTCGACAACTGTTGCTTTTCACTTTCCTTCAGATCTGAACACGATGAATTCGGCCAAGTTTCCCGGGTACGGCCTCGATGGCATTGTTCTGGGATTGATCGCACCTCGTGTGAAGTCTCATTCGGTCTTCTTTATCTGTTAAGATTGTGTAAGGGAAAGCCTACAGGGGTTGAGGGTCATATTTGAATGAATATTTACTTACATGTGACAATAAGATGCAGATGAAAGATGCGGTCGGAGACCCTGAGGTCATTCGATGTGCATCATCTGCTGTTAATGGTCCGAATGGAGTTTGGGTGTTATGTACCAGTTCAAAGGGCCTTGATATTCATTCGAGATTTTCCATTTCCTCTCACTTTGGTGAAACCGGAAGGAGTAATTCCTATCGATATCAGCCTTCATATTTTTTAAAATTTGGGATGGAAACCGACCATAAAAGCTAACCTTCTTTTTTGGAAATGGGGAAAATGTGTCTATGGGAAGTTTCTCCCTTAATGTTAAAGGCAAAGAAGTGAATCCTCATTTTTTAAGATCTGAAGGCGTTAGTGTATTCCATCACAGAACCGGTTACACTAATGGCCGCAATTTAATAATTTGGGAAATAAACGGCGCTTAGAAAATGGGATTAAGGCCTTCGATATCTCACAATCATGACACCACAAGGCTCTTCTGGTAAAATGACGAACAATTTTCAACTGAAGAGGCACAACAACGGTCCCCTCAGTCTCTGCGTCCGCACCCTAATCTCGAGCTTTACTTCACTGCCTTCGCAACCCTTTGATTGCGATTGTTTTCCCTCGGGCTTCGACATTCGCAATAAAATCAGTGCAGAAATCAGTTTATGTCCGACACCTCCCGGTTATCAAAATCAATGAAATCACCCGCAGGAGAACAGATCTCCTTATGAAATGCCGAGTTCTCGTTGTGAAATCCGGGTTGCTAGTTTAGTGTCTTTTTTAGTAAAATGAAAAGATTATCATAAAACTCACTCTTAGATATGCAACTGGTAATTCTGGATTGACTGAAAACTGCTTTTAAGTCCTCAATGTGATTTTTTCCATTGCTAATGTTTAATAATTACTTGAGCACTTTCAGTAACCGCGACTTTGCGACTTAATTTACAATAATTATTATATTCTGCGTTCCCATTTATATAAAGAATTTATTAAATTAATTATTGTTAAAATTATTCGTTATTTCATAGTTGAAGTTAGAAAATGAAGTTCAGAAAATAGAGTTAGAACTAGAATAGAGTTATAGATGTTATCTAACTCTATAGAAATAGAGTTAGAACATTAGGAAATTAAGTTAAATAATAATAAATTAGGTCGAATAAAATAACGGTTAAATAACTGTGTATATATTAAATAACTTTCGATGAATTAATAATCCTTTAAAAATTTATTTCCGTTAGTGTGAAAAACTGTGGAAAAATTCGGATTCACTCTTTGACCTCCGCCATTTTGGAGAAAATTTGTTTGCTTTCCATCATGGGGCGCGCTTTTCAAGAAAAGACAAAGGTTGGGTGGTGGCATAATGATGGAAATCCGCTCAAAGCCGAAATTGCCAAAGATCTCAATGAAAATTGCAGTGTTTCTGTCACATAAAAGCAGTCAAACGACTAGATCTCGTTTTGTGTTGATTAAATCAAGAAAAGTCCAACGACCGGAGTTACGTAAGGAGGCCGACAGACAGGTACAAAGTCCTGTTAGGCCACGTCCTGCGGGACCGCCCCCGATCCATATCCTCCTGTATCTCTCTTCATTTATCAGCATTTACACTCTGATGATTTCTGACAGAGTTACACAGTTCTCATTGTTCCGATGATGAACGATTTCAACAACCTGAAGTTCAAGAACTTGGAAATTTGAAAAACTAAATAAATAATTAGCATAATTTATTTTTTATTGACCAATTTATTGGAAAATATTTATTATTTCGTATAAGTGGGAACCATATGTCATTTGAGGGAGATGCATCCTTTCCTGCAGACATTCACTCCCCATTCACTCGGGGAGGATTCGGCTGTCTCCCCCCACCAAAGCCTCCTGTCCATCCCTCCTCCCCTCCACCGCCTCCGAGCAGCCGAAAGAAAATTCGCGAGGCAGGGCTCAGTTCCAAAAGGAGGCAAGAGCAGAAGTCGGCACTGGTTTTCCATCGGGAAAACCGACTTGTCGTGGGTCCTTGTTACAATGAAGGGGATTGGCCCAAAGTTAGGGCTTCAACGCACTGAACGGATAAACTTGAACGAAATTGGATGGAAAGCCTCTCATTGATAACGGAGGAAACCGTATGTGACGTTGTTATTTCAGCTGCAAACATGTGAGTGTTGAGAAGTACTCGTCTCGCGGAATAGAGTGTAACACAACCGAATTTCGCGAAATCGACGAACGACTCATTCGACCTAATTCGGCGCTTCTCGCGGGGGTGTATGAGTTTCCGGTACCTCGACGGGGATGAGAGGGAGGTTTTCGAAAGGCACTCCGGTTTTTTGAAAATATATTTATCGTTTGATATTCGACTCGGACCGGGTGAAATGATCTGAAATTCTCCGCCCGGATGATAATGACATTAAAATAAAAGATGAGTCCGGAAAAGGTGGAAGAGAGCCGACTTCTGAGGGGGGGGTTGGAAAGTGACTGCAGGGTGGTGGCCAAGGAGGGCTCCGGACTCGCATTGCTCAAGAACGGCCCAGAGAACAAGAATGACAGCGAAAGCTCCAAGAAGCAGACGCCCCGGTTGGAGAGGATAAGGAACAACACTCCTCTCCCCGAAAAGCTCACCAAGGGTAAGTTTTGTTTTCGAAGGCGTGGTCGGTTGGGAACAACATAACGTTTTTATTCAAACTTTCATTACCCGCGAAAACCGCGCGTTGTTAACACTTAACGACATTTTATCGATTTTCATTTGGACAAATGAAAATTTGACAACGGTTTGACTTCTGATTAATATTTTGGACTTTCCTGGGTGAATTTTGATAGTTCTGTTTATTTTTTGACTTCTAACAATATTAATAAAAAAGGACGACTTTTAGAGTGAACCAGACGGATTTTCACAAAACCGGATTTTTAAAAGTTAATTTTATTTTGCCAATAAAGATAAAATTATGAAGGGAATCGTTTTGCTTCTAAAATTTCGTCAAGGTAACCATCGATTTCTGATAGAAGAATCAACCAAGCAATCAGAAACTCCTCCGTGATCTAAGATTTAGATCACATCAGAATGAGGAAAATTTACGGTTTCTACTGAAAGGGAAATGCCGACAGCAAAAGACAGCTGAAATTAGACAGCGAAGAATAAAACTGAAATGAAACCTAAATTAAAATACTTCCAATACAGGTTTGACAATCGAACTGATCTCAATATCTCTGGAATTTCGTGATAAACTTTTTTTACTGCAATGCAATCGGTGTCGACTGCTGATTAAGCTCAACGACAGCGGAGTTCGGGTGAACTCACCCTTCGAAATTGTGAGCCCAAACCCTCGAGAAAGTACAACCAAAAGCAAGTGTATTTGCTTTGATCGTTTGTCAAATGGAAAGAGAAGCCTAAACAGAAGTGGGTCTCCTTGAGTTTTTTTCTCCCCTGCAACGCTTTTTTAATTAATAGGCTGACTCTGGCCACATTCGAATTACGGTAGATTTCAAAAGTTGGTAGTGTGCGAATGCGTTTTCGCAAGGGCTCACTTCAGTGGAAATTTTTCTGGGACGCCCAGGTAGGATTGGCCTGGAATCCAGTCTTTCCTCCCCGATCGTAGGGGTTGGAATCATCGAAAGAGCCGCTAAAATTCCCCATTAAATAAAAGAAAACCATCATGACGTATTTGAAACCACTGCAATGATAACCTGTTTTTGTGTTGGAAAGTCGCACTGCAGAAGCAGAGCAAAGTCGGATGTGATTCTTATTCCCTTCAAGGTTTACTCACAAAGATTAAGGTTCAATGATTTTCATGGGAAATTTGGCGATTTTCCAGAAAGTGAAATTCCTTCCCTTTTACACGGGCATTGCCTTCTTGAGAGAAGGGGTTTTCAGTCGAAAAGAACAGAAGGCCGTTTATTGGTCGGTTTTTCCAAAATGGGTGCTCATGAACCTTTTTTTGCAACTAAACTCTTTTTGTAATTAAACCAGACCGTAATTAAATTCATAAGAAATATTTATTTAATTCGAGGATAATTAATCTACAAATATTCATTTAAAAATTAATGGAGAATCTGATGTTTAAAAGCATCAGAGAATTTATAATTTAGCCAACGGAACGGAAGATCAGTTTTGATAAAGTTCGAGAGTTCTAACTGAAAAGACAAATGTCATAATTTGCAGAAACGCTGTGAAGGCAGTTGAAAAGAAGGTCTGATTCATTTGGGGTCGAGCGGTTGGCCAGCCTGCTCGGCAATTTCCCGCAGTTTTCGTGCAGAGATTTTCTATAAGTACGAAGAAAATAAAAGAAAAGCACGCCGATTCCAACGCTTTTCACTCAACAAGTTTACTTTGGAATGTTAACGTAAACATAACGCTGCATGGCCGCCGTCAATGCCATTGAAAACCGTTACAATTCGCAACGTTACTTTTTCCATGTTGCGTCAGTGGCAGCCCTGGCGGGGCCCGGACCGCGGACGTCGCTGTCGAGGGGAGGGCGTGGCGGGAATGGGCGTGACAAGAGCCGAGCAGGGCTGCAAAGGAGTCGAGACAAAGGAAGCAGTGTCGTCACCGCGACACTCGGACGTCGGTTTGCGCAAAGGAAAGGAAAAGTTCGTCCTCTTTGGGACGAACGACAGTTTTTCACATGGGGCCTCGACATTTTCTCAAGGCCTCAAATATTTTCTGACTCTTTCCCAATGACTCAGTAAACATTTCATATTAAATTTAAAAGCTTTCGGGATGGGGAATTACCTAACCGCAGAGATCTGATATTGAGTAGATGCAAAGGAATTAACCAGTCCAAAGTGGCTGCGAAGTGAAGGAAGAGAAGAAGATTCAGGGCCGCCACTCGTTTTATTATTTTAGAATTAACTCAGAAAACTTTATACTGCTTTTAACAGGCAGTCTTCTTCAGAACTAAATTTAATTTTTCCTGCGGGACAGATCATTCACACAGTTTAAACCCAGAGTATGTCATCGAACAACTATTTTGAAGCTCTAGCTGGGCGTTGATCAGGATAACTTCTGTTTGATTTATAATTGAAGTGGGTTTTACTTCTACTTATGCTCAATTAGTATGCGTGACATTCACATCGCCCTTGGCGGGAGACGTTAGCGCTTCGGCCCCATAAGGGGAGGTGTGAGCGCTCCAACGGGAATTATTCTGTCACACCGAATTGTGTGCACTTTCCTCCTTCTGAGAATGCCTATGAAAGATGTCAATCTGAGAGAGAAGAAACAAGATGGATACAATTTCCATGAGCAAATTTTAATAACTTTTCTCAACCACTTACCCCTTAACTGTATCCAAACCACAAAATAAAGCCCACAGCCGAATTTTAAGTTTATATATCGAAGACAGGGTTATCACTGTAAATTCTGTATATTGAAAGTTACGCAAAACGGTCCAGAGTAATGGATGCGAGTGGAAAATTTTTATTGCTTTTTTACAGGGACACGGCCGGAGACTCAAGTAATCTTTGCCAAAATTAACGCTTACGGTGGCATTGTAGATAAACCTGTTACAGGTTTCGTTACATAACGAATTAGTGGCTGATGGCGTACGACACCCCTGTGAAGGGAGCACATGGGGTTGAAAACAGACTGAAACTAATATTTATTTCTCTGTGGGTTTGTCAACCGATCAAAATGGCTTTATGAGAACTATGGCCTCGACTGGAGCATGAGTTATTGCTCGAATTTGAGTAGGAGAGTAGAAACCGGTCGCCACCATGTGAATCGCCCTCCTGTTGGGATCGAAAGTACAGTGGTGAGATGCTGACGTTCAAAAACATTTGTCTGATTCTCGACTATAAATCGTGATGTCGTGGCAGCAGACTGAATGGCTTTTAAAACCATCGACGAAGGCAATGATTGACTGAAGGATTATAAAATTATTAATGCAGTCATCATCGACCAATCATACGCATTTAAGGAATTTCTCACGCAGTCCCGATTATGTTTATTTCCTTTGAGAGTCCACATTAACCGGTACAGAAATGGAATTTGTTTAATTAGCATACAATGAACGTGAACATCAGCTCGTGGTTTATATTCAAGGTTTCTAAAAAATATACTCAATTGTGTGTGAGTTTTGTTTGGATTTAATGGCAATATTAATAGAAAATTCGATCGGGGGATTTGGCCAAAACTTTCACACACTCACCTTGGAATTGGGTCACGGCCACTCGGCTGCTTACACCGATTGTGCCACTGGATTCCACGCTTTAACCTAATTAATTTTGATTTATGAAAATGTAATACATATGGCGCGGTGGAATACATTTGGACAAAATCTGAAGGTCTGCGGTTTCGGTTACTCAAAGAGGGCCATTACCTCTCTGCCCGACCGAAATCCGACGCTAATTTACTCAAACAGCCGCCAAATTACGGGAGAACCTTGTCAAATTCGTTGGTCGCTTTTCCTTCAGAGGGAGGTTGATTATAATTCTCTTCGGATTAGTTGGTGTTCGTCTTTATGAGAAGGAAAACCCAGAGTTTTTATTTTATCACAGAAATCCCACGGGACTTAATGAGTTTAGTATCGTTTAAATGAATTTTGAATGATAAATGAAGAAGACACTTGATGACTCTTTCTCAACCAGTCAGTTCCAGTTCCAAACAGGAGAGGAGCATCATGGGTTTAGTCATGAGAAGCTAATTAATTAAAAAACTCCCAAAATAGTTGTCGGAGCAGCTCGAGCTGAATGAATAAAAAGTGCTTATTGTAAACACAAACTTGACCCTGAATCCCTTCTCCAAAGTAATTTTTCTGGCAAAATGACAATAAGTTGACATCAGCTTCTTTTAAAGCTTCCAACCATTAACACGCCTTTTCACACCGAAAGCGGCAATAATGGGTGGCGTCGATGGCCGTTTTCAAAGCACACAACCGATTGTCTGTTCTTTTCGTTTGGACCAACGCTACCATTCAACAGAATAATTCAAGGCTTGTCTGAAGAGCACGTCCTGGCCTTGAACAGGTCAGGAGTTCTTCTGGAACTGAGGGGAAACAGAATCCACCCCGAGCCTCGAACCATGAGCTACTCGCGGGTTACGACACAGTCAACAATCCTAACTCATGGTCGTCCCTCAAAATATGAGTGTCTGTGTTAAAAATCCGAGACTTCCAAGGTCGAACTCACTAGGGTTGAAACTGTTAATTATTCCAATTAAATAATGACGCTAATTTAGAAAAAATCTCCAAATTGAAAAGTAGAGCTCCGAAACAATTACTGCAACTAATTATTGCATTATCAGTACATCTCATCCATTTCGGACGTCCATTCCTTTTGGGTGCAGTTTATGAAAAGTTCAACCCTCGAAAGGTCAGCGATTAGCTGAAGTGACAATGAGGGAGCCATTCACTCGCCGAAAGAAGTCATCCGCTCCAGAGAAAGTGGTAGACCTTAAACCCACTTTTTCTGCAACTGCTACTTAAGCAGAGGTAACCCAAAAGGCCTCTCAACACCATATTCTCTCTCTCTCTCTCTCTCTCTTCCTTCATTATTCTTCTTCTCCGAAATACTAAAATATTCTCTGCATGATTCCAAGTTCGTGACATTTCGGTGGCAAATCATCGACTGCGCCTGTCTCTCCTGGACAAAATATTATGCAACTTTGGACAACTCCAAGGATGCATTTTCGAACAAAACTAAAAAGGGATACCTTAGCTTTGGATAATTTAACGATTTTCCTGGAGGATTTCTCAAAAATGTCAAACCATGGAAGCGAAGGCAGACTCGCAGAGCAGAGGAAAGTTCACAGCGACCTTGAGCGTTCATTATTATTAAAGAAAGTGATGTAATCGGTTCTTGACCCTGTGCATTTCGAGAAATGTTGCTGGAGGTTTGGAAACGATGAAGTAATTGGGGGAGAACAGTTTGGGAGTGTCGAAGATTTCCTCAGATATGCAAGAAACTGATAAAATGATTTGCTAATTTTAACTCTCAGAATTTCCCTAAAAATAATCAGTCTGTTGCTGATTTTGTACCACTACAAATTTGTGCTCTTTTTCCGATAGAATTCTTATGAGACATTTTCTTGCACTGAATTTACCGAAAGGCCTTCAAGAGCAGACATTGCAGTTAAATCAGTGGCGAATTTCACCCGAAAAGGAAAAACTGTGCAAAATGCAAATGCATACAAAAGTTCCTGATTTTCCATAAAAAAAGAATGACGCCTGCATTTGTACAAACCGCACGGCACGATTAGTTCGCAACTCCCGGAGACCTTAAATTTTATAGCCTCTTAAAAAAAATAAAACAAAAACTGAGATCCAACTTTAAAGCGATTTCAGCCACGGGAAAACCCGCAAAGGATTTCCTTATCTTTTTTTTTGAATCCAGAAACAAGACCAAACAACAAAATGAAGAAAAGGCGATCGATAACAAGAAATAATGGCCAGTTGTAGTGGACAATTATGAAAACTACCTTAGGGCCGGAGATGAGTCACTCAGAAGAGCATCTTTTGTCGTCAGTGGGATTTTCTCACCAAAACTGTAAAAACAGTGCGTTCAGCCCATCAAAATCCGACTGTGACTTTTCCATAAAAGTTTTCCAAAGATAACATCATTTTTATAGCGTTCATGTACTGATTTTAAAAATCTTGTGATTCAGCAACCGCAATAAAGTACTGGAAAATCTTAGAGCATTCAAAAAGCCTTTTCTGCAATAATTAAAGTCAGTAAGAAACCGTTTCTAAACAATCTGGCATTCATTCAAAAGAAAAATGGCGGCGATAAGAGTAATTACAGAAGAAACCGCGAGATGTCAGCACTGAAAATTTGAATTTAAACGCATTCCAACGGATTTTCAAAAAGGTTATGAATATCACTGTGGCTTATTTGATTTTATTTTTTTGATTCGAGAAAAAACCCTGAAGTGAGTAAAATGAGGAAAACTTTAAGTAAACCTTGAGCTTTCCCGGGAAAATTAAGAATCTCAAGAAAAATCATGTCTTTATGGGTAACTTTAAGTAAAGACATTTCCATTTAAGACGGTCATGAATTTTGATTAAAGAAAATGAATTCTACTCATAAAAGTTTTTGAAAGTCATTTATGGATTCCCTTTTTTTAGGTAAAATATTCCTAATCACTTCTGGTTTGTTCCTAATTTTCTGTGGCATCATTAGTTTCGTCTATACACCGGTTGATGTTATGCTGAGAGAGGTGAGTGGGAACCTTTTTTTAGATAAATTTTTAATAAACGTTGTATTTTAAGTCGATTTCCGGGTGTGGGAATTCTGAGGACGACACATAATTACATTTATAATCCTTGAACTGTAATTTCGGAAATTCAAATGGTGTTAGACTAAAACATCTGATAGTTTAGCTCTATGGTATATGAATTTCACTTCAGTGAAACTTCTGATAGTTTAGCTCTATGGTAAATAGAATTCTTTTTGTTTCAATTACACAGCGTCTGAAGATGTTACCCGGATTTCCGCCCTTCGATTGGTGGAAAGACCCTCCGGATGAAGTCCTCCTCAAAGTATACATTTTCAACTTCACCAACGCCCAAGAGTACATCAGTGGGCAGGAGTCGAAGCTGAGGGTCGAAGAGATCGGCCCGTATGTGTTTCAGGAGAAACTTCAACACACCAACATCACATTCAATAGGAACGGAACGTTAACGTATATCGCCCATCGCTCCGCCGTCTTCCTACCCGAGCTTTCCCCGAACGTTAGTCTTGATGCAAGACTGATTGTACCAAATTTAGCTCTTCTGGTGAGTTTGACTTTAGCTGTTTGCTGGTGGTTAAGTAGTCAGTATTTGAAAGTGTATTTTTCTCGGTTGCAGGGAGGAGCTTCGTTTTTATCAGAAAATTCGTTTGTAATCAAATTAGGTTTTAACATGATTATTAGAAGACTGAATAGCTTACCTTTCGTGGAAATTTCCGCGAACGATTACATGTGGAACTGGACGGATCCGCTGGTCGGAGTCGCCAAGAAAGTCATGCCACTCCTCGTCCCCGTAGAGAATATGGGAATCCTAGAGACGGTACAGCCACAACCGCCTTTATCGACATTTTCAAGAGGCACCCATTCACTGCTTTAATTTCTTTTCACAGATATACAGTAAGTTCGTGGATCAAGTCACTGTCTACATCGGACCAGGGAACGACCGAAGATTCTTCCTCATAGACAAATTCCACGGAACGCCCAGACTTGGCTTCTGGCCGGACGAACGTTGCGACAGCGCAGTCAATTCGACGGAAGGTGTCACCTATCCTCAGTTCTTCACCAGAAACGACACTGTCAGGTACCTGAGGAAAACCATATGCAGAGTCGCTAATTTATACTGGGAAAGTAAGCATGAAAACATTTTGAGACTATCACTGGCAAACGGTAGCACATTTCACGCCTTGTGCTCACTTCAGGAGACCTCATTCAGGAATCTATGACTGCTTACCGCTTCGAGCTGCCGGAAACAACCTTCCATCGCCCGGACAACAAAGAAGACGATTGCTTCACCCTTCCGGGCGACAAACCACTGCCTTCGGGGGTAGCCGATATCAGCCCCTGTTACTTCAACTTCCCCATCGGCATAAGTCTGCCGCATTTCTATGGCGGTACGGAGGATCTTTTCAGGAAGATGAAAGTGGAGGGTCTTCAGGCGGACAAAGAGAAGCACGGAAGTTACGTCATTATAGAGCCGGTAAATGACGGCATTGGGGGTTTCCCTTTTTTTGGTTTAGTCAATCCAAAGCGAAACTTCAATGAGTGTTTTCTTACAGACGACTGGCGTTCCGATGGAAAGTCGAGCTCGAAGTCAATGTAATCTAATCGTAAAAAATTTGGCGGGATTCAGCGGAGACCTTCACAAATTCAGTAATACAATCCTCCCCATGTTTTGGCTCGAATATGTTAGTTTTCTATTTTTTTTAATTACTTTGGATTTTTGACTTTGGCCGACCAAATGACGACCAATTGACGGTTAATTTATGCAAGAAACGCTAGAGTCAATCACAAGATCTCAAGGAAATTGTTAATAATGACAAAATGAAATCAGCAGTAATTATTAACTTCATCAACTAAAAAAATCGTTATTTCCAGACAATTATTTAAATTAGATACTTTAGCACTGCCATCTAACAGATGAATTAGGAATTTATTTTGTAATTAAGTTTAGCAATCGAACAGCAGAGCGCGCTCCCTTTAGTTTAATATTCAAATAGTTTCTCTAGTACACCGAACTTAATCAAGTTTTCAGTTTTTCATTTAAAACTTCATTTTATTCTGTTTCAAGGGACAGCAAGGGTTGCCCTGGTACGTCAGCTGCCTCATGTACTTTATGGTGGTCATTTTACCAGCGACGCAGCACTGGTTTTCGCTGTTCATGCTCATCTTGGGAACTGCCTTCCTATACTATGGCTTTTGTTCTCATTTCCTCTACATATACAGACGCTTTGTGTATAGATACCATAAGTTTGAGAAAATATCTTTAGGATATTTTAAATAGCTGTGATCTAAATCGTGCAGATGAATTTTGTTCCTTGAACGCCATTTTCGAATGCTCAGAAAAGTAATTGGTCTGAGACTTTTAACAATAGACTCGCCTTTTAATTTAACTTTTTAATCATTGAGATAATCCCGTTTAAAAAATTTCCAATAAGAAGCACAAACTGCTCATAGTCGTGTCGCTCTGTGTGGAATATCGTTATGTTACTTAATAACTCGAGGTTAATAAAACCACAATGAGGAGAGTGACAGTACTCCCAAAAATATTACCAATTCTGAATTGACCGAAAGAAACCATAAATTTGTTTCGAAAATACGACTTTTTTAGTCTTAAAACCGCACGTTTACCGAAAACCTGCAGGTGGGAGTGGTTTTGGCTGTTTTAAATCAGTTAAATAAATTTGTATTGAAAAATTATAAGCATAATTTTTATTATACTTTCCTTAGTTGTATCCATTTTTATCCATTTTTCTAAACTTTGCCAAGAAGAAGCTTTCTCAATTGCACCGCCCTAAAAATCTCTCTAAATCACATAATTCTTTTTATTTAAAATAAAAGTCCACCGAGTGCACAATATAACTGTTTTCCAATTAAATGATCGCGTTATTTGAAAACTATCATTTAGTTAACAGTCTCGTAAGTCACGTACAGTCTAAAAGGTTTATTAGAAGTTAAAGTTTAACCCTTTCGGTACGAAATCGGACGAAATGTTAAATCGCGAGAGTATTTGCACTAAACAGCGGAGTAATTCTGGGCATCCATGAAAATTTTGAGTGTGATTGATCCTAAAATTTCAAAATGAATTATGAAACTTTAGGATATGTCAATGGGCGGTTGTTGTACCGAAAGAGTTTAGAGATAATATGTAAAAAAACAAATAACCAGAAAAGTAAAACTGTTAGCAATAAAATAAACGGAAACTACTTCCTCCCAGGGGAGAACACCTCACACAAGGTGAAATATGCAGATGATCATTACGCAATTTCCACTCACTTGGACTATAAACTTTTAAACATCATATAAGACTATTAAGATTATAATCCTTTAAAATATGAAAGACTCACACGGAAACTTAAATGAAAACGAAACGCAGTAAAAAATCATTATTATACTTTCGAAAAAATTAACATTATCTCTAAAAAAAACAACATTTAAAAATATATATTTGGACGGAAATTTGACAGATTAAAACATTCCACATTCTAACAATAAAACTAAGAGACTCTGATTCCCTTTTCGAAAGTCACATCATCAATAAATATATAAAAGTCCGTCGTTCGATCGTAAAAGCAAAGCTTTCTACATTTCCATAATATATAAGTCACAAATGAATAATACAATATCAAAAATGTAAATCATTCGGAAATATACACTAAAATTTGTTGATGTGAGTTTGAATTTGTTGGTTGGCCGGGCGAACACCAAAGGAGGGCTTCGCTCAGCCATTTATAAATTAATGTCGATCAGCCAAGACTTCACTTCGCTAAAATTTTTAATATAACTATAAAAATATATTGTCTGATTGGTCCCAGAAGTTGCGACGATGACTGCGGTGACGATGACCTCCGTCAGCTTTCGGCTTAAATTTAAGTCTAAAGGCCCCTCTTATAAGCGCTTTTCACATCCGTTTCTCTTACGGCGGAGTTTTCCACTTCGACATTAGTGCAACTGACATAACAGTGTCCGGAACAATCCCCCCGCACGGCCTGCCGTAAAACAAACGGGCAAACAAACGCAAAGTGAGTTGTCAAAGTCCATTCTCAGTGAGATGTATAATTAGGTACAATTAGGTGGAGTTTATGTTCATGTTTGAGCTTTCGAACGCCGGATTGATTCCGTTCGAGTGGCCGTTCTTCGACTTCTCCGGCTTCACGTAATGGCTTGTACCTTCCAGGTTTAGACTTTCTTGCCTTGAGCTGGACCTGATGATGCAGGTCAGACTTAACACGAAGAGGAGCGCTCCCACCACAAACAGACTGTAGCAGATTGCGGATTTCGCTACGGGAGGAGCCTTCGTCGCGAGGCTGAGGAGGTCGGTTACTTCGGTTGGAAGACCATCGATGCCCTGCAACAAATGATCCGTGCTTTATATCTTAAAGGGGTGAGGAGACGTTCGCTTAAACTGGAAGCAATCACTTACGTCTTCGAACCACATTATGGGAAAAACAATGTCCGGGAAGGTGGCCACTTGTTTGATGTCCACTACCTGACTCACTGCCAAATTAATTTGTATTCTCGCTCGAGCTCTCAAGGCGACGCCCATAACCTAAAAACAAAGAATCCACAGTTGAAAAGAGAAAAAATGAAGGCCGAGAGGGGAATGGAAACCAGCCCAACTTACGGGTTGAACGTCGATGAAAAGTTGGTGCTTTTCGGGGTCAGGCTCACTGATACCTTCCACGGCTTCTCTCAGTTTGGGGTCCGCCTGGTAGAAATGTGGGAACGACACCATGATGGGGGAATCTGGAAAGAGAACACAATGAGCAGAGCTCCGAGTGTGGGGGGGAGGAGAGACAGAAGAGGGAGTTACCGTATTGGCAGAGGGAGACGTTGAAGAGGCCGTGAGGGGCGCAGGGGGGCCCAGCGGGGCAGAAGCAGTCGTTCTCGGGGTTCCTCTCTTTGTCTGCGAATACGTCAGGTGGGGGTGTGAACCTGTAGCCCATTACCCCTCCGTTTGTCTCCACCTCTTTCTGGAATCTGCGAAGGAGAGAGAAAGTTTTGAAACAAACTGTACGTCTTCGCACCCCATAAAATGTCTGAATCTTACTTAAGAGGAAGCAGTCTGCAAAGATCCTTCTCGTAGACATAAAGGGTGGAGTTTTTGTCGATATGGGGTGGGAAGAGCGATCCGTCGGAGCCGTTTAATCTATTGCAGGTTTCAGTTTTCCAGTGAGGGAGGTGCGTGAACCCGTTGAATTTCTCAATCAAATTCAGTCTTGTGATATCTCCTGCGCCGCTGAAAACGGTAATTATGTCCTTTCCGGTCCCGTTTTTCTGCAATGAAAGGACAACGGTCACGAAACAGTTTAAGGTAGTTTAGGCTAACCGAGTTTAGAGTACTTACCCCGTACATGAGGCCGAATTCCTCGTAAGGGAGTTTTTGTTCCTTCGGAACCACGTCTTTAGCTAATTTGAGCAAAGGATCCTCGTACCCCCAGAGGAGCTGTCCTACAGATACTTCCACAAAAGGTTTAATCTTGAGGATGTCCATGATGGACGCCATTGCCAACCGAAGGAATCTCGCTGCGTTTTTACTCTTTGATGTGGCGCTCTGCAACCGATAAAAATGATTATATAGGGTGAAGAAGGGGTGGAAGAAAGGGAGGGACCATCGGAGGGAGTCCTGGCCACGTTCTTTGGTTATTGAACTCTCCTCCGCGAAACTTTTATGCATCTTCCTCCTGCCCTCACATCCACAGGTTCTATTAAAAAAACTGGAAAGTACAAGGTGAGCGAGAAGGTTCTGTCCAATGGAGGAAAGGGCTCTCGCACTAAATCCATCGTAAAACTCCTATGAAAAGCCTGGGAGGAATGAACTTCTGGTAAAAAGCCTTGTCACCAGAATGCGTGGTGCGGAAGAATTTCACTTTCGCCGCCAGCCAAACTAAAGCCCGATACTCACCAGCATTGGAATGTTCGGAATGACCACCATGTCATCTTCGGTGCCTATGGACTGGTCGGGGTCGAATATGAAAGTCTTTTTCATTTGGTAGCTGATTGTGCCGTTCGGGTTGAATTTCACATTGACCTTCTCCCACGTCTCCCTGCAGCAGAACAATTCAACTTCAGATATGCAATGGACAGTCGGGACCGCTGTTTTTACCGGAGGTCTCGAAACATATTAACGGTGATTGCGATCGAAACTCCAGCTAAATTACCAGCGTGAGAGTCTAGCTTGATTCATTAGGCTAAGGCCGTTCTCATTAGGAACGAGTAGTGATAGTGAAATATCAAAAAAAAATAAAACAGACTAAGTCCCAAAGTAAGAAAAGAGAGCGCCGCGTTTGCAACTGTGCTCGCTCAGAAATTAAACCAAAAGTGATATGGTTGTTATCCTTTTAGGAGTTACCAGTCAATTAGCTGCAGCCCCAAAAGATTTCGGAAGGTTTAGAACCCTTATCAGATTTCCGCCACTGCTTCAGCATTATTAAATCCTCGCCCGTTTCAACTCTGGTAATTTTCAAGAAGCAGTTCCATCTTAAGTGGCCTCCACACCACAACCGATCGATGGCTATCTCGGAGAGCTCATACTTCAAGGCAGTTCCTGGACGAGGGTGTTACGTAATGCCCTTAAGAGGGGGTACCATCTTCCGATATTCGCCTTCTGTTAGTTTCCCCTCTCTGTTAATGACTGGTGAACTCAGGAAGAACACCGATTCACGTCTCTACTTGAGGTCTGGGTCAAGACGGTGGTCGTTGGAGATGATCTGAGGGCGAGATATTCGTGGGGCCGATTTTTTCTGCACTCCCTCCTTTAATTGTGACCTCTTGTGACCTCTCGGTAACGAAGAAGAAACGCTAACTTGCTTCATTTTCTTACATTCTGGATTGCCTCATCCGGAGACCACGGTTGTGAAATTTGGCAGCGTTTCGAGGCAGATAACGATTTCTTAATAAACTAAATTATTCTGCTTTCTTCTGCTTTTTCTCGGTGAGAATTGGTTGCTCATGAAGGTTCCTTCTTCTCTTTGTAATCCAACTCGGAAATGAGAAGAATTTAAATGAGGTTCAATACGAAACAAAGAGACGTTGGCGTCACCTCCTCACATATGGCCGATGTAACGAATTGTCTGCTTCCACGAAAAGATTTGCTTTCTTAAAATGTGGCGGCTTCTTTTGCTGTTGTCTGTTTAATACTTTACCCGTAGCAATTAAAACAAATGAGCGGTTGGCTCTATCATTGTATCCAGGAGCAAAAGAAATCGTAATCGTCGGCTGATTACATTTTCTCTTCCGACTTCCGATAGGAAGGAATTTCAGGAATCGAACCGACATTCTGCGACCTTCGCAAACAGCCCGGTTTTTAATTTCTTATTTAATAACTGGCCGCTAATTGGTTTATTTGCTCGCATTCCGGTTCTTTGCGATTTTTCCGGAAATGAGCCACCTGGTGCCATTGCTGCGAACATTAATTATTTTTATCTGGCCGCTTCTATGCCTGAGCATTTATTACGTAACTGAAGCAACGCTTTCACTTTGCCTATCTACAAAACAGTTTTTGATGGCTGACCCTTGGATCTAGTTTTCAGTAGGGGGCCGTCCAGGGAGCACTTTGGGGCCCCCCGAATCTCTCATTTCCTTTCAAGGCAGCGTATGCCTTTGGGCCAATTTGTTCTCCTCCATTGAAACTTCAGAGGTCATTTCTGAGGAATTAACGTTCGACTGAAATCAACTCGAAAAGCTCCTTCCCCAATCCATCAGTGGTCGGAAAAATCAAACAGAGACACTACATTCCGCCCTGAAGAAACTTTCGCGCGCAGACATCGCCACGAAGGTCATTAACGTCGGTGCCCCAACTTTCACTTTTAAGATTGGAAGGTTCATTAATACAAATGACGTCACGTCGTGTGCTGTCTTGGATGATTTTCTTCGTCCCTTCGGTTATTGTTCGCCGTCATTTCATAACTCCCTCTTTTCCTTTCCCTTCGTTATACAATGGTATGGGTTTTCCGCTTCCATTATTTTGAGGTTCTGGACAAAGCGCGGCATTTGGGTAACCACCCAATGAAATAATGTGCATACTGAGGGAGTGGTGTTGAGAAACCCCATTTTTTAAATTCACTAATTAGGAAAACCACACTAAGCTTCATTTTTCGAATTTGGGTTTATAAAAGATATCGTTTAAAGAACTTTTATAGGTTCTTATTAAAATCTTTCATATTTTCGCGACCAATTATGATTACTATTTCCCTCAGTTTCACTCGGGCACTCTTCTGCAGCAATTAGGCGTGAGTGTTTCCCTTAAATGTTTCCCCGCGTATCGAAAGAAAATAAATAAAGCATCGAATACAATAAAGCCGAGGAGGAACTCGAGTTACGTAAGAGACAAAGCCTGCACGCATCTCAGCTTAACACACAATTCGACTAAGAAACGGGGTCAAGCCTCGTTTATTTTATTGTATGCTCTTTGCACCGACTCCTCTGTCCAGGTACGCAGCTCTGTCGTCGAAGGGGTTAATTTTCGGGTCTCTTCTGCGAAAGGGAATCGCTGCATTTCACAAGATTCCTTTTTTGCTCACAAAGAGGAGACGTCGCCACCGAAAGTGCCTCTCCATATTAAAACAGCCGTTTTGGAATAAATGTCGAGTTACCATTCCAGCCGCAAATACTTTCATTTGCCTAATCGACCTAATCGAACATTCATTCATAAGTTTTTTGTAATCCCTAACTTAAAGTTTGCTTTACTCGGTTTGAACAGTAACCGCAACTGAATGACGTAAATGTTTCCCATTTCCAAGAGCAAACAGTGAAAGCTTATACGGGATTTGGTAACAGTATTTTCTGATAATTTAATTTGTTCTTGCATTACAAGGGAAGTCCTTGTTGATTTTTGTCATTCAAGAACGAATATTCAATTCATCCAAAAGTTATAAATATATTAACTTCTTTATCGTATTCCCTTTTATTTCCTGGAATTGAGTCTTTTAAATAATGTCATTTCACGGAAAGGAAATAGATAATCTTGGAAATGATTAAAAACCGCAAACGCACATTTAATTTCTGCGAACATATCGCTTCCCAGGACGGTGACGTCAGAGTGTTCCAGAAGATCTCACGATCGCATTGGTCATGCCCGAAGTGTGGTCATCGACCATTCTGATCCCTTTCTGTCAGGAGCTGCCACCGCCTTCTCAATCACCAGCAGAAGCCTTCCACGACTCACACTCGGACAGGTTCTCTCGGTGGCAGGTGGACTAAAGGTCGAGGCAGACCTCATCCGCGTTTCATGATATTTCCAAACCTTCTGCAAGGTCATCTACTTCTTCATTCAGCCACTTAGCTTTCTCGATCTTGATAAGAGAATTCCATATTAATTATTTCTTTTTGCGTAGAACAATCATCTCGAAATCCGCTTGCTAATTCCGGCTCAAGGTTTTGGTAAATTTCCTTCGGGTTCCTCTGGAATGCTCGCGGCAAGAGGGGAGCAATGCCGGTAACGGAACGCCCTCAGCCATTATTCAATGCGCACACTTTAATGGGGTTTTGTGCGTGAACGGAAGAATCGGAAGACTGTTACGAATAAGTGCAAAAATCAAGTGAGTGGGTATCTCACAACAATGGTTGATTGGCGTGAGATTCGCACGAAACTAGTGAAGCAAGCAGGCAACGATCTGAGGGCTAAAGGTGATAGCGTGGGAATGTGCCCAAGCGGAGGAATTTTTTGTTTTATTGTGCTTAAAAAATTGTCTGCGAAGTGCAGACTTTCGGTCCTCTGACACAGTACTCCACAGTTGGTCGACACAAAGAAGCAAAAGTCAAGTTAATTATTATAATAATGACTTATCACTGCTGGGAAGAAACTCTTCCACTTGTCTGGCGGTCAGCTGGATTTTAAGTGCGAAATCCGAACTGCCATTTCAACACAACGCTCGCCCAGAGTGAAAGTCACTTTGCAAGTGAAGCAGATCTTTTTTCATCCGAAAAATTATAAAATAATCATACGCATACGGAGAGGAAATAAATCGGTGTTTGTCTCTATGCTTCACAATCAAAGTAATGCCACTCTATGTCGCTTTTACTCTCAGAATTTCTGGTTTTTCACCTTTCTTTAATCATAATTCATCACTCGGCTGTAAAACCAATACAATTCGGTTTGGGGAATACCGAAGGCAACATTTAGTGCCCTGGACAGAGGGAGATTAATGCGAAGCGGTGTTGCGACTGTTGAAGTACATTTCACATAAGTTCATTAAAATATTTCAAAAGTCGCAAACTTCAAACTCACGATTGTTTGCATTGAGATTAAATTAATGAGAATGAAACAAAAATGAGGCAAACTAAGCAATTAAAGAAAAGAAAATTCGCGGTTGCAAACGAGTAAAAGAAAGCAGAAGACATTGCGTAAGGAGTCCCACTCCTCCGACTCAAATAATGAATACTAATTTAGGTCATTCTTCCGCTGCCGGTGACTGGACCTGACAGTTCGGCGACAGAGTCTTTGCCCAACACTTTCGATTTGAATGCCTTTTAGATGTTCTTTGTTTCTCTGGTGTAAATGCCACGACCTCATTGGGGATCAAATGCCATGCTCTCCGGGAAATATTGCGAAAGACCAAAGGAACTCACACGTAAGTGAACGGTCCCAATTCCTCCAGCATTGGCTTCTCTCCATTGTTGAGGAACGCGTCTGCGTTCGTCACGTTGTAAACGTAGACTTTTATCACAGGGTTGACTGGGGGAAGTTTCCACCACTTGAACGTTGTCGATCCATCCCTTAATGCTATTTCCTGAAACGAAACCAGAGGCATCATGTTATGGGCGAAGGAAAGGTATATCAGCTCTCCATAAACCAAATTGCATTGGGTTTTTATCAATAAATTACTTTGCTTAGTATAATTTATAAAGTAAATAAAACGCGGCCTGATTACAGCAAAACATGATTATTGCAATTTAAAAATAATTATCAGCGAACATGTCAAGGCTTTACTGGCAGTCTTCGCAGACACTTTCAAGAAAGAAAATAATTTTTATTTGTAGAAAACCCCTTAATGAATAGAAGACAGAAGGACAGAATACTTAACGGGGATTGAGAAACTCTCTGAAGAAGCCTCTTTGGGTAAGTTCGTGGCTTATTCCTTTTATTTAGCCTCCCTTTACAGTACGAGCATTTTCTTTCACCCTCCGAAATTACCTCCTTTTTCAGCTCGACTTTAGGCAAGGAATTCCAATTACAGCAGACCATCTTTCAAAATTTCGTTTGGTTTCACTTAATGTCTCTGAATTTGTCTTCCTATATAATTTTGTATTATATCTCATTATGCAACATCAACGATTTGTCTTATGAAAAATCATTAGGCCGCTTCGTCAACACTCGGAAGACAACTAATCAAATCAAAATGCACTGCTCCAGGCAGTTTCCTGCTTTGCTTAGTCAGCAAAGATCTGTCTCGAAGAATGATGACGGGCAGTTAGTGGCCTAACTCCCTCTTCGATATAAAGTTAATGAGGCAATCGAGCTGAGTCAATATTAGTTGTTCTTGAGGAGGCAAACAGAGAGAAATACCCGCTTTAGGTTTTATTTAAAGGGTACAGAAAAGGTCGAATTTGTTATTGCCGGGGTCGCCTTCCCGGCGGGGATAGTTGCCGAGGGACAGGACAAAATACAAATGTCAGCCTTACTAAGGGCTCATGAAAATAAACAGTACATCCCGGCGAAGTTGTCCCGTGAAACGATACGATTTCCAATTGAAAAATTATAATAGGAGATGCACTGCCGCACATTCGTTCCATGAAAGGGGCTGCGAGGTATCCCAATAAGTGCGCAATAAAAATACAAAAGAACTTGTTGCAAAAATAAAAAAAACGTAGTTGCTCAGTATAGTCGATTGCGAGAGATTTTTTGTGACCGGTTAATCGATTAACAATAAATCGATTACAAATTGTTTATATAATAAAAAACTACACTTTTATTTTCGTGTGCAAGAAGTCATTTTTTATTAAATTGTGGAATGCACAAGTGCACCCCAAAAGTTTATTTTTTATAAGAGTTTTGTTGTTTTGAAATACTCATAATAATCAAAAAGAGCATGAACTTAAGCCTTCATTAATTTCTATTTTATCAGTTTTATTAAAATTCTCTAATATGATAGTAATTTCTTTTCAATTAACCCTCTGTCCTATATATAAAGTATTAATTATTACTAAGTACATCATAATTCTAAAACTTTTCTTTTTCATATATTCTGTCCAACAAAAAATTATAATTACGAAAAATCTTATATTATACGCGTATTACTAAAAACGATTATAATTTATACAACTAATTGCCCTGCATACTAACCATTTTTATTATGATTAATATTATAAACATTATAATGGTTATATGATGGCATTATGTTAAAATATCTAATGCATTATATTTTTTGTTAAAATTATCAGAATATACAACTATAAATATAACTCACCTTATCCAGTATCAAATTGAATAATGTTCCAAAGAAGATAACTACTAAAACTCCCACTAAGAGAAGACATAATGACACCAATAAGACAAACCCTGAAAGGAAAATATAAAATTCATTAAAATCTTGGAGAACTCTTCCGTTTTTCCTCTTTAAATATTTGCATAAAACTTGTGCAAAATACCAAAGGTATAATACTTCACGCCAATTTCCGTTTTCTACGCCGTACGAGGCCTAATCAAGTACAAAAAACCAGTCGAGTTGGAAGAAAAAATTCCCTCAAGGGGCTGAGCCTTGCTTAGAGACAACTTGTCAGTCCAATTCGGGTTATTTACGATACACAATGTAAGGACATCCGCCCCATTTGTTTCGATCCCTTTGGGGGGCCATTCACGCCGTATTTGATAATAGCGGAAGAAGGGAGGGCCGGAGGATTCGGAAATCCAAGACATTCTCGCGTGACTTATGCATGTGACATTGGCGAGGTGCTCGAGGAAATTCAAAGAATTCAATACACCGGGCTGTGATGTCACAACATTACAACGGTTGGTCACGCCTTGTTTGTTAACATTCCTCAGCAATCGGTGGTCTTTTAATTTGGCTTAATGCGAAAACAACCCCGAGCGCTTTCACAGCAAGACATCAACTGATAGTCCGTAAGTCTTTTAATTTGCCGCTTTTCCTTTCATATCGACAGTTTGGATGGCAAAAGCATAAAATATATCAGAGGAAAATGCTCACAACAATTCCCGTTAGCAGTGGTAAAGATTTAAGTTTTAACTCGTCCAGTTTATATTTCACCAATGGTTGGAAGAGTCAGCTACTAGACCATGACCGATGTCTACTGGTCTCGAGATATGGACCAATAAATTCAGGGCACTCATCGATGCTTGCGACTGGCCGAGGTATTGTTCGCTTTTTTGCTTGTTGCCAATGCTGAAAAATTTCTTTCCTCAGGGGCAGTAATACAGTCAAACCCCTCTTCCAAGACAAGAGAGATAAAATGATAACTGATAATAAAATACTGATGGCAAAATTTACAGGTCCATTGACTGCAGGAATTTGTTTCTTGCAAAAGCTATCGAAGAAAAGAGGATTCGTCCTGTCAGGTAATTTTTGTCGGTCGTTCAGTGGTAAAGCTCAACCCTGGCATGAAGAAGGAATAAATTACGTGGGCGATACATCATAAGCAGTAAAAAATCATTATGCGGCGGCTGCGGAATGAGCCAATGAGAGATGAAAAGGCAAATTCAAATTGAAAAGCCAAGGTTTCGCGGGTCTAAAAGCCTGGCAATCAAAGATTGTCCCGGTGAGGGGCGTGGGGGGGGGGGAGAAGAGGGTATAAAATTTGCTTAGCAATCGCGAATCCACACGGTCATCCTGACTTCTGCAAATGAGGATCTCGTTTTAAACTTTCGCTTCTCTTTCCATTGAAAGCGATGTGATATGGCTGATTTGGCCAATACCTTTCTCGACCGTATTTCATAGTTGGTAATGAAGCGAAAATTAGTCAAGTACGCTAAAGTGTCGTCGAAATGTGCGGCTTCCCCTCCTCTGCAGCCACATTTTCCTTTTCTGTATTTATAGCTGACACTGCTGATGTTTTGTTTTTTATTGTTATTCGTTTGGTTTTTACAATAGTTTGGCAGTAGTTATTGTATTTAATGTTGTGGTTTGACTGAAGTTGAGAAGCTTTTGTTTGTTGGCCATAATTATAAGCTTTTCTATACTTTAAAATGAAAAATCCCAAACGTTTTCCCCTATGAACACTCCACTTTGAGTTGTCATAGTTATGTTTATTTAGGGAAATTAAATATTAAACAAAAATAAAATAAAATTCAAACAAAATCTTTTAGAAATTGGAAATGACTAAATGTTGTCCATTTAAAAGCAAAATTTATGAATAAAAACTAATAAAATTTTCACTTAGCCACCTTTAACCGTTTTTATTGTCGAGGAATTACGAAATAAATATACTAAAAACGTCGAATGACGACATTGTGGCGGAGGATAGTGACATCAAACCGACTGTGAGCAGCTCACTAGATGTTGCATAACATTTCAACTGCGATACTAATAATCAAAAAGCAAAATTAGTGGCTTTCACCGAAGCCACATGGGGACGCACCGCTCTTCGGTGTTCATTGGGTGCAGTTTTTTTGTAAAAACAGTCGTCTGTCAAATAATCCTGTAAGCAGCAGTTGGATTTTAAATCCGAAATCTGCCGCCGTTTTGCGCTTCTCATTCGAGATAAAGCCAACTGTTAAAATTATCGTGACTTTGAATTACAGTTAGTGAAAGAGTGATGATGTCGTGTCCGACAGACGGAAGTACTTGGAATTAGATCAATAATAAGAATTTAAAAGTGAGAGTTAAGAATTCTTTACAAATTTGTCGTTTGTGTGAGGGGACCAAACTTTGTTTACAATGTTAATGGTTTGATTATTTACCTTTTAGGCTTTTCCATACAGAGCGGTCCGAGTTTGTACTGCATCTTTAAATTGCTTGAAAGCCATAAATAGTAATTTTGTACTTTAAATATTTTTCCCAAAATTTCTCCGGGAATTCAGAAATTTAAAAATATGTCTCAAAAAACCCCCGGGGGGGAGCTACAAGTTGTTTTCAAGTGCAATTTCAATAAACGAACAAGGTCGACAACGACTAGACCAAACGGAAACACAGTTTTAGGCGAACCACGTCAAAACAGGCTAAGGATAAGCAAAACAAATCAGGCAAAGCCTTCGAGCAGTCCTGGGGGCCCAATTGCCCCGCAAATGTAATCGCACAAACGAAAAAAATGTATTCTGGTTTAATGGGAAAACTGCATGGCAAAAAAAAATAAATGGCTAATGGATACTGGTTTTAAGTGGAAATTTTCTAAAGAGCCTTCAGGTAGCCTTGAGTCTGAGAATTTTCGACAAACATAATACACGAGCAAAGGTTAACATCAACCAAACTGATGACTGTGGGATCGGAAGGACTCGATGAACTCCGCCAACGAATTGGTTTGGCTTTGAATGTCCATTGCACTCTTCTCAACCGTCATTAACATGGCCAAAGCCAAACGCACCTCTTCTACCATGATTTGAAGAAGTTTAGGACTTTAGACATCATCATTTTGCCGTTTATGGAAAATGCCCCTCCGGTTCGGAATAACCTTTATATGGGGAATTCCACCGGCAGCCTTTAACACAGCCCTGATCTCTTGGACTGTTAGACACATGGGTACACATTATATCGCAGTCATAAGGGGCTAACTAACGTTTAGGTGAAAGTAGTTCCTTTTTGTCCCTCTGTACCTTTTCGGTCAAAACTGGTTTTAAACAATAAAGCAAAAATACTTACACCACTTTCGGAGGAATGTGCTGTAAAACTTAGAAAATTTCCCTTTCCCGCCTTGCATTTTTTATAAATTCGTTGAATTGTCTGTTTATTAACTATAAACTATTTCACTCCACACAATAAGACAATTTTTCTATGGCATTATTATCACTCCGAGTTAGGTTCGGTGATTCACATATAAACTGTAAAAAATATTGAATATGATGACCACTGGATAGAAAAGGCAAAAATCTTCTCTGAGCGGAAGATTTTTCATGAAAGTGTTAACCGAAATAAAAACTTATGCACTGATGATGAATAGAAGGACGTAAAAGGACAAGTGTTAATTTTGTGCACAATCACGGGGGTTCGCTCACGTACCCCCCACCCCGTTATGAAACGATATTTTATTTCCAGCTAATTATTCTTTCAGGATATCTTCTTTGTTTTCGGTTAATGAGCGGGGTCGATCCCCTGCACCACCATTTTAGGTTGGAAAAGGTCAGACCGCACAAAACATTACTCAATGCCTTGTTTATGGATATGTTATGGATAAAGGTCTTCTGGGAGCATAATAATTTCGAATTCCGCACCCCTTTCAGCGGAACACCTTCGATTGTACGGAATAACCGTCGGAACAAAAATACTCGGCATAATTTATTCGAGAAAAGTTACTGAGCGTGACGATAAGATTCCCTTTCACTCGAGAGAAGAGACGACATCTATTTTCTGAGCATTGGTACAACCTCTCACTTCGGTTTTAGTTGAGGGATCTCGATTTGACACGATATCGACTCGGAGAAAATGTCCCTGGGAATCGTGACGACGATTAGATCTTATAATACGATTCAATTTCGGAATGGGGTTGCTATATAAAAAACTATTCGCATTAACTTAAAATAATGGCTTGCGCAATTGGAGAAACATTTCACAATGAGTTTGTGCACACTTTATAAGGTCCATGTTGGAAACATTCATTACGTTTTTGGCAGTCGGATCGAAGTCCGAAGGATTTCGTATTCTGACCGTGGATGGGGATTCGAATAGAATGAAAGAATTGCTAAACTAATCGACAGTCAAATTTGGGTGAAAATTAAAGTAAGAGAGTTATCAAATGCTCAGCACTCGGATGGTATCTTAATTTATTGAGTCGACATCCCCAATTTTAGTAAAAACTGCTATTGCAGCTCTCCATAAACCGAAACCCCATTATTTTATACTTTCTATATACTATACTTTCCACAGATAATCGGTCAATTTATATTTTATACTCTTTTTCCCGTGTTGGGTAAAATCCAAAATTGTGAACCAGTTCGAAGAGAAAAACACGGCGAACCAAAAGTAAAACTCAACAACTCTTGCAAAGTAGGTGAAAAATCCGACCATACGTCAACCCACTTTCTACATTTAAATTATTTAAGTAAACAAAATTTCGATCCGCCATTTTCTACCTTCCGTTAAATGAGCGATTACAAATTATAATTATTAACTTTGGGGGTTTCCAGTTTTTAAAGGCCGAAACTCCGTTTGCGTCCGACATGTTGTCAGTGTTAGCTTTGATTATCCAATCAAAGAAGCATTTAAGGAGGTTCTCCCGCAACGATGATCCCGGCATTCCTTCATTCAAGTGCACTTAAAGAACTTTAGGGTCATTCTTTAATGTTTTTCATTATTACATTGCAAAGCTTTCGGCTGAAATTTGGCCTTTAACGGCATTAATAAACGTATTCTCTTCGGCTTTAATTTCGCTGTTAAAGACGATTCTGATAACTCAGTTAGGGTTTTTTAAAAATTATTTAGGCCTTTTGCTCTTTCCTGATTGGTTGCTTTGAAAAATGGCTTCAAATCGCACCTGACAATATTTTATTTAATCTCACCCCTCTCTCTTTTGCTTTTATATATCGATATTATCTGAGCTGCGCAATAATTCATGAAAAGCTTAGGCAAAAATCATTTCTCAAAATTTATGCAATAGATGACTGATTTGCACATACGGATTTCTGATCGTTCTAAATATTACACAGAGTTCCGAAACGGGCGTTAGATGGGATCTGATCAAATTATATCAGTAACGATAAATTGAGTGCTAAATACTGAGATTATCGGCGAAAGCACCGCATCTTTCCCATCTTCTCTTTCAGCATTCCCTCGCATTCTTTTCATGAGCCCGGAAGCCATTCTCCTTCTTTAAACCTTAAAAAAAATCTCTTCGAAATAGCTACGCTCCGTTGTACAGTAAATTTTCAAAATGGGGGAGAGAATCAACCCTTTAACTAAACACAACCCTTTTCCTTCGCACGAAGCGCTCTATTTTGCCACTAAATTAATTTAAAACCGAATAAACAATTTTACAGTAAATTTTAATTATAAATACGAGATCAATTTTCCCGCAAACTCCGCCCAGTTTATTAATCTCGAAAGTAATTAAAAGTAAAAATTAAAGGACAAGTTTTGCTAGAATATTTATTAATTTAAAAAAAATTCATTTACTCATTTAACGGAAGAAGAATTTACGAGAGAATTTATCATGTTTCCCTCTGAGCTGTCATTCGTATTTTCTGGAATGAATTAGAGTATTTTTAGCGTAAACGAGTAAAAACGTGGGTTTGTACGAGAATAAGTCACTGATTCGAATCGGCCTCCGCTAATTATTCGAATAACTAATCATTTTCGTATTTGTAAACACACTGATATTTTCGGGTAAATGGGTGTCGTTTCGAAAGGGGCATTTTTGCACAAAAACGAACGCGAAAATTCACAAATAATAATCAAATTTTACTTGAAAGCGAACATAATCCAAAATGCGGCGGCAAAAATTCCCGCGAGCGTAACACTGATGAAATCCTTTCCAAAAGATAAAATTCGTTATCAAAAAACTTGAGTACACAGTTCCGATTTCCGTACCTAACTGACGATGCCTTGGACTCCATGAAACCGACTTTCTTATGCCGAGTGCTGGATTCGAGTTACCAATTTAAGTTAACTCTTTTCTTCGAAAGATAAGCATGGCGCATTAATGGCCTGTTTGTTGATGCGGTTATGCTTGCACATTCCCTGGCAGTTTAACATCGAAGCCGATCATGAGGAAGAAAGGGGTATGTGTGTTTACAAGGAAGTGTTTTTGAAATTTTACTTTTTTACTACCTCCTCTTTTGATAATGAATCTCTTCTGCTACAGTACAGCACTGCTCTTAATTTTCCACCCTTTAGAATAGATTGTCTGTGCTCATTCCGCTTCCTAACATAAGAATGAAGACATAAATTTACGTGAATTAGAATAAGGATTCTATAAAAAAATGTCACAGACTGGTAACCAAAAAATTTTTTCGGTTAATCTACAAATTTAAGAACGAAAGTAAATTCCTGTTTTGCAAGTACAGTAAGTTAAATGTGAGTATGTTAAGAGCCAATGATTATAAATCCCGAGTGTAACAATAAATCGTCATTTCCTACACTTATTTAGCTGTTGTTATTTTCTCAGAAACAGGTGATGTTCTTCGGTTGTTCATTCGTAAATAAAAACCTGAAAACATGGTCTTCGGTATCGACAGACCAAAATTCTCAATAACTGTTATTAATAATCGTGGATTTGAAATGTTTCTTATTAGTTCATCGATCAGACAAACAAGCAAAGGCTTTTAATGAGCCTAACCGCGAGTTGTAAATATAATTCCCAAAGGTTAGTGGATTCTTAGAATGCACATTTGTTATAAATCGAATAAAACTTTCATTAAATATCATAGATCTTTCGGAAAAACATAATTCTTTCTTAATTTTAGGAAATTTCCAAACCTCTGAGGTTTATCAGAGAGAAGAGTATTTTCATTTTAATAAAACTACAGTGCGAATCATATAGATTTACAGATTGCAGCCGCCATTTTGGAAATATATATTCAGATATATCAACAGTTTGATTCGAGCGATGATTTCGTTATCGCATAAAACTCCCCTCATCCTTGGCCTTGTTCCGTGTGGTTTTCCTTAACCGTTTGCCATTTTTCTTCCGTAAAAATCACCCCAGATGACTCCTGAGATTTGCATTTCCTCATTTCCGAGCAAAAGGATTTCCTGAAACGCTTCAGGTTGCAGACTTCACTGGAATAAGCAACCCACTTCCCCTCATTGTCATAATCAATTTGACCTCCTTATCCAGGTGGAATCATCGGCGCTTATGCAATAGAGTGCGAGCCCTTGAAAAGACATGTCCGAAACCAGATGTTGAATTCATACTATTTCACAATTACATGAAATGGAGCGGTGTGAGTAAATGCCTTAAACTTTTAAAGAGAGAATGCTAACTTATCAAAATGGAAGCAACCAAATACAGCAAACTGTTCGCACTCGAAAGGCGTAAATTTCATTCATTCCTATTCTTCCTCTTCCCGCAGTCATAAGGTGAGCATTGGTAATCTGTATTAGAATAATAATTACAAAGAAAAACCTTCGAATATCGCACCCAAAGTTTTAAATTCCAATTACCAAACACATCGATCTCAATAGGCACTTAAATTTCCATAAACAGCGGTGACCTTTTCATTGTGCATTTAACTCTGAGCTGACTCATAAATGTTACAGAAAACTTATAGAACAATTCGAACAGAGAAATAATAATGGCGGCTGCAGTGGACTGAATCAACTTTTGAACTTGCGAATATCGCCCATTAATTTCTGACCAAATTCTTAACAATTTGCACTCAATAATTTCCACATTGTACTCACATTAATTTTCAAACCCAGTGTTGGCTGCCTGATTAGAGTGTGTGTATGTATATTCCAACTCATCTCATTCCTATTATGCAACCATTTTCCTAAAACGAATCCAGTCAATAGCCTGACTTTTTGACTTCGACTGAAACTGCATTTTTATACTAATCTTAATGCAGTTGATCACATTCGTCAGCGGAGACTAATTCGTATAATTTCAAACAGATTCACCTTCGACCGGTCTCTTCAATTAGTTTATTATTTGCCTTCAAAAAAGGGTTAAATGTGAACTGTATATCTTTTTAAATAACAAATTTTTCGAGTTAGTTGCGCCTCTTAAAATCGGCCAATCTCAACTGGGTTGGGTCATCTCATTTCTATACACAGCAATTGTTGATTTTTAAACCAAAATTCCATTTTTGGACCATTCTGTGATGTGGTTTTTGTCAGTGATGACACTGAAGGACAAATGAAGGAAAGTTTTGATTTAAGTCTGAAATAACAGAAGACCGATGAATTATCAGAAATAAAGAAATTAAATCCACTTCTGGGATTACTATAATTTCTGTTATTTTTCCGAGAATTCTGCGGGTTAATTCATATAATTCCGCTTTACATCGCTTCCACTTATTGGGGTCGTAAGAGGAAGGCGTGCGGCGCACACTTCATACATTCTCAATATAGCGAAATTCGATTTCTTCAAATAATAATTGTACTTATGGACAACTCGAAAAAAAAGTAAAATTACTTTCCGAAAGTTGAATACGGTCTTCAATTTATGTGCACTTTCCAAGTTGTTAAAAGTTGTTACTCTACGGCTCATAATAATTCAAAAAGGAATAATATACATTGTTTTTGATTTTAGCTGGAGTCATTGAAAAGTTGTCGGGAATAAAAAGTTCTATTTCTTTCATAATGAGCTGAGAAATCGCGGCGGGAAGTGGTTTGTCGGACCACTGTGGGTGCAGACAGTGACTCAGTTTGAATCATACAGTAGAGAATACTCATGAGGAGTTCACTGAATCAAAGTTCTTCAGAAAGTTTTAGTGATTAAAATAAAAACTAAATAAAGAAATCCTGAAAATCGGAATTTCTGTGGTTTCTATTTTAAGCTCTTTTTTGGAAACTGGAATTGAAGTGCTGTAACCTTTCTGGGAAACACAAAACCTTCCATTCATTTTACACAAATTCGTGTACAGTCTCAGAAGAGTAAATCCTGAATCTAAATTCAAATCTCAAACCTCTTCCAATTCATCACGAGAATCTTTTTTAACACATCACAGTCCTCCTCTCTATTTATTGCACTTTGAACTCATCAGAGGCGTAAGGAAGAACCAAGAAATACATTTACGAGAAGATCAAACAATACAATACAATGTTAAAAACCCATAGTCTTAAAACCAGGCACGCACCTTCGCCTTGAAACTCGGTACTTTCCAATTTAGCCTGATCAGTCCGCTACAAAAAAAACACCTGTACATCCGCACTGCGGATACATTAATGAAATAACAGAATGCTTTCATAATCACAAAGCCGTGAATCACAAAGCCTTAATTCTGAACTATAATTTGGATTCTTAAAGAATTCTATACCGGAAAGGTTCGCTTTTGCATGAATCAAAGCAAACAAATCGGCGCTGAGATCACCAAAAGTTTCATAAGCTGTTTTTCCATCTACTTGGAACTTTAGTCACTCATTACATAAGATGCAGGCTTTACAAACATGAGTTCAAAGGAGTAACCATATAAATTTTAGTATTCCAGGCGCTAATTTGAAATTATAAACTTTTTAGATGTGAAATTTGACCCGTACTACTTTCGATGATAATTATAGTGTTCCAAGATAATGATTATTTGAAATCTCATACAGCAATGTCCTTGAATAACCTCTCCAAGGTTTTATATGAATTCCCCAAAGAAAATTAACTCCATTATAATCAAACATACGCATTTATGGCGGAATAGATTCAATGCGTTTTTTGCGTCTGACCGCGAAATCTTCGACGGCCTTTACAATTGTATTTAACCGAGTGACCCCGAATGTTTATTACCAAACTGGCATTCCTTAAAATTAATTAATACATTAATAATTACCGAATCGTTAATTTTTAAGGTAAAAATTATATTATACATTATATGAGAACGATTAGTTTTGGGCCGTTTCTTAGAAAAAAAGACTTTATTATAAAAAAAGCAGAGCTTGAGGACATTATAAATATTTTTCCTAAAATTCGAAGCAATTTTGAAAACGTCAAAAGTTGCAATCGAAGACTAATTAATTTCTAAGAAGCGCTAACACTCGCCGGAAAGTTTAATGACGTCACCAATGGCAAACTAGTTTTAGTCTTAAGGGCCCTGAAGCCACCACCATTAGTACCGAATTAAGATTATATTCGGCATCTGAGTCAGTGGTTAAGAAGTCAGGTAGATGTTAAAAAAGAAATATCGCAGATGTATTTTTTACTAAAAGCACAGCCTATTGCTTTACGTTCCTTTTGTACTTTCTGCGCATTTTATCATTTTCGAACTGCAAATTTGGATTTCTTGCTTTTGTATATGTTCAAAATTACCTAGATTGCAAAAACAGAGGAAAAGGGTAAACGCTATTAAAGTTGAGAGACATAAAAGCTATCTGAACTTCATCTGATCAAAGCTTTCGAATTATTTGAGACTAAAATGTGAGAGTTTCCGAAGCCAATGTTGTAAGGAAAAGGAAGTGGTCTGTTTTCTAACGGAAATGCGACACAATGGATTGTACCCGTGAGTTTCTTAATTGTTCTGCCGCACCTGATGGGCCATTTACAGAATCTATTTTTTCGAATGCGATAAAAAAGACGAAAAGTTTGAATGCTTTTGAAAAAATAAGGAAGTGAGTCGGAAAAAGAACATTGTTCTACGTATAATTGACAATTAAAACAAGAGCAATGTAATTAATAATTTAATTGTCGTTTAACAATTTAACAAAAACAAAAAGTTTTGGTTATTCTTCAGAACAAGAACAACTTTCTCCGCTTGGATGCCGTCTTTCGATATAAAACCCAGCCTCGATTCCTTATTAATATTTATTTTGTCTTATACGTGTTTTCGTTTATGTGAGTTTTTCTGGAAATAAAATTTCCAGACAATTAAAGAAAGCCTAATCACACGGAAATTTCCACTTCTCCTCGACATTTGTGCTCAGAATAATTCCCCAGAATATGACAATTATTTAAAATTCCTCATGCAAAGCTCTTCTCGAAAGATGGGTTCAGAAGGGCCACTGTTTATCTCCGTCATCGGTACAGAGTCACCTCGACCTTTCGGTCCTTTGTGAAAAACTCCGAAAAGGCTGAATGAAGGGCATATTTTCTGGCGAACACAAATGGTGTGGCGCACCGACAAAATGGTGCAATCATTTTCCTGATGACTTTTGATAAAGACCTAAAGTGCACCCGTCGGTGCTAATTAGTGTCTTAACTGCGTCCGAAGAAAGTTATTCTGATCCCGTTTGTTCGTCTCAGGCTTCCATTGATATAAGTTCCATACTTTTTCTGGTCGTTCCCTACCAAAAATATATTGTCAGGTGCTTTTGCACAGTCTCTGGTCCTCTGTCAAAATAATCCTTTGATCAAACCTGTACACAGCGCCGATTCTTATTGGGTGGCAGTGAAGAAACATGTTTTTTCGATTACCAAACGGATCGGACCCAAAATCGTGGGATTGCACACCAAGTGTTGCATTTAAATGTCACTTTTCGGTCGTTTTTGGAAATGATAAGCCATTGGTGGACGTGCACACGATCACACATGATTTCTACGTGTTTTCTCTCTAATTAATTCATCGACCTCAGGCAAAATATTCAATAAACTCCAATCTATGATCTATATTTAGTATATTTTAAGGCGGCAACATTTGAGAAGTATTTAGAAACGGAACGGGACCTTTCAAGTCACAATTACTACTTTTGGAAAAGTTTAAAGGCCAGCCAAGTAAGAGAATCTCTACGTTTCTCTCTAAACAAGATTTATGTTTAAAAATTAAAACCAATTATTTTCTTCAATGAAAAAGAACTTTCGGGAGTTAAGTTTAACCTCTTGACTCCATCTCAAACCGTTCGACTACTTTTCTTAAAATTTTTACAATTTTTATTTTGTAATAGAGGCTGTGTGTTCTAACACATTAAACATATTACTAACAAATCGTGCGATTGCAAAGAAGAGCGCCATTGTAATTACCTGAAAAGAGGCTTTGTGAGATTTTTAAACCTCTCGTAATTTTTTAATTGAGAAAACAAACATGTCATCACAGTTTAGCATTAACAAATTATGAATCATCAATTTATCAACCCTGAGTCACTCAATCCACCTATACTTGCCTTAATCATTAAAAAATGTCTTTGACCTTGGCCCACGTCTGGAATTTATTATAAGCAGATGATGGCGGTGGCAACGCTGGCAATTTATGAATTTAATTGCAACGCTCATGTTTCATAATTCTGCTTAAGTGCGAACCATTCACGAGATCATCGGTGAACACCTAATCATTATAAAGACAATTCTGCATCCATTTCGACAAAACAACCCTCCCGAATCTCACTATGGTTCTTCCGTGGCAAATGCGGAAGACCTTGAATGAGAATACAGTACAATATATCCTTTCTGGCAGTGGGAGTAAAGGTCAGGCAGCATCAGATGCAGTCAGAATTTTTCATTGTTCAGTATTTCATGGCTAAACGCCCCTTTGGCACAATTACAGAACTTCGAAAGTGTTATCGATGTACCAGAAAGATTTTAGACAGATTACCGAGCAAACTCTCCTCCAACTCAATACCAAAGCAAACTGAATTAGCAGACGGCTGTCATTAAAAGCCCAAGGGATGAGCCATATTCTCTGCAGGAAAAGAATTGCTTAAGAAATGCTTTAAAGACGCAAACACTTCAAAAACAATAATTAAATAATCGGAAATAAATTACTTAACATTGATTCTAAACAATCACGGCAAAAAATTGACTATTAGAAGAGCCCTGCAAATAATATTTCCACTTTCCATTAGGACCATAATAAAAACAAAATTATTTTAACAGTGTCGGCCATTCAGTCGGATTAGGAAAAGATTCTTTAAAAAGCAAAGTTACATAAATTCATAATAGTACTAGTCATTATGAAAGAAGTTGACAGGCTGGAAACCGCTAAATTCCCTGAGCTGTTCCCGGCGCACTTCCTTTGTTAAAGAGTGGACATGATGGCTCGTTAATGCATCCGAAAAGAAAAATTAGAAAATGATTGTCGAAAACCAACAAAGATTCGTTATTGTCGAAAACCAACAAGATTTAGTGTGAGTCACCTATCGGAGACGTACGAAACTAAGAGTAACAAAGTTGTCGGGAATTTCTACCAGATCGAAGCACCGGTCACCCGATAAAAATAAAGTACTCAAAACAAATCTCTCAATAATTCGCTGAAATTTTAGAAGTTTTGATCTAAATTTCCTTTAATTTTCAGCCATATATTTTATTTCCTTTCGTACGATTTTGGCATTTTTTAGAAAGACCAGACAAGTTTTGCAAAATATTACGAAAGGGAAAATTATAAATATTGAAAAAATTTGGAATCGCAAATATTTGTATATATTATACATATGTATTTCAGAAACTTTGAAAAGCAATAAATAGTGTTGCACTAAATAGATCATTAGAGCAACGAAACATTATCATCAGATGCATATATGCATAAGCGACCACCCTCAAAGAAAAGACATTTTTTGAAGAAGACAACGACTAATCTCAAATAAAGAAGGAAAGAAAAACCTCTTAATATAAATTAAGCAGTAACAATGACGAGTAATGAATCCAAAACTGTTGACCCCAAAAAATATATGTTTAAGTGTAAAAGTAATTTTTCCCAACCGAAAATGCCAAGAATTCCGTATTCCCGCGCCAATTATTAATGCAGTTTTTTAACAAGTCAGAAAAGCAAAACTTAATCAGTCAGTGCAGCGTTAATTGCACTGAAGGTTAGTCTTCATTTTGCAATTTTTAAAAAAATAGCAATGACACCGTCAGTGCTTCGAAATCGTTTCCCGTATCTTTTTTAAAATGACACTGACAACCCTTCCAAAAAAATCTACTTTCAGAATTCCTAAAAAGGAGATACACTTACCGAATATCTTAACCCTTTTCCTCTTTTTCAAGTTTTCAACTGAGATGTGTTCTTTCTTCCCGATATTTTTGACAGATTCCACATCCTTTTCTTCCATTTTATTTATTTCTGTCAGAGAGAGGGTGTCTTTTAAACCCGACATTTTTCATGAGTGCAGGGACTCTCACCAAATCAAAAACGGCACTTTCTATCCAGATATCATTAAGTATCGCCCAGCGACGGTCATTTTATCTATAAAAAAACGGGGGGTGCTTTAGCATGATCCTTAGGCTCATACGGCACGCACTTCTCGAAAACTAATTAGCGTGAAATTTAAAATTTTAAAAATTAACCGTGTTAATCAACCCTTTTGTAGGGCAATCATACACTCTTCGGGTTATTCGCCCATAAATGTTTTCGCGGTAAAAAACTCCGACTGCTAATCATGCGGTTACTAAAACAAGGTAGAATAAACTGACCTAATTTGCGCAAAATTTCAACCGAGCAGAGTTAAAAAAAAACTTAGGCCTGTTGTGATTGCTTTCAATCCACTGGTCACACTGCAGCCTAATTCCTGGGACTAATGCAGGTTAACTAATCACGGGTTTCACATGAGGTTATAATGTCCTTATTTCGCAGAACACTGTTGGCAGTTGAAGATGAAAAGGGACGGAAAATGGCAAGGTCGAGGTTCAGTCATCGGGATGTCATTTGTAAATAATGGACAGGCATTCGGAAACGTCATTAACGTTCGAAATCAAATTAATATTTAAGGTTGAACGCGCTTATTAAAAAAAAATTGAAGCAATGACCTTTATTTGGGAAGCGAATTGAGTAAAACAAATTTTACAGGAATAAGATTTTCCATTTTTTTGGGGGGAATTCGGGGAATTTGGGTGCTCGTATTTTGCTTCCGATTATACTGCTCTTAATAATTTCACCTTTAATATTTCTCGGTCACTAAACCAGATTTTTTTTTAATAACTTGACTTTGATCACTCAAACTCAGAGATTTGCTCCAAATAAGGCGTAACTATTTTTGAATAATCGACCCAAATCACTTTCATTATCATCGCAAACCCTAAATTCTTTTGGGGGAATTGATAGGATTGCATAAACCCGTAATAATTTTAGTTCTTTGTCATACTTTTTTAACCTCTCCCCTATTTCTATGCGGTTTTTGTTCAGCCCTCAACCCAAAATTTGTCTCCATCGATTGCCCAATAATACTTAAACTCTTTAAACTACCCATAAAATTTATTACTAAATGCGCTCGTAATTCGCCATTTTCTGATTTATAATTATTACTGCAAAAATGGCAGTCAAAGCGTCAGAATTGTTTTTACACATTTTATTCCCCCCTTGACTAGTGATGGTAGAAAGGTCGCATCAATTATCAGCGATATTTGCTGGGAATTCAGCAGCTTGTTTTGTCGTGAATTCGATACCTGAACTGTTTACGTTACGAATAATTGAAACGTGAACTGATATTTTTCGCATGCTCCGTTCGCGTTCTCACTTTGCTTAAATAAAAGCAAACTATTTTTGGGAAATATAATGCGCCGCAGAAAAATGGTAAATATATAAAGTTGGGCACACTTTCATCTATTATAACGATAACTGAATTCAGTCGAATTAATTACAGAAAAGAGAGAAATTAATTAAAAAGCAAGAACAATAACGTTGAAAATGATTTAAGGAAACTTTAGGAAGTTTTGAAATATCCGCACATTTGAAACTCTGAAAACACACCAAATCAGATTTCACGTGTAAAATGGTATAACATACATTCACATGTTTGTACAAAACAAACATTCCAATTTTAACGTCTTCGGTATATGTTAATAAAAGGGCCAAACGCTCTGACTCTCTGCTGTGATACTGTCACACATAAAACTTCGCGCATGCAATGTCTTAAGGTAACGTTCAGAAGAGCCATCACGACTTAAAAAAATCCCAATATGAGACGTAAATATTGACGTTAATTAAAGAACTTCGTGGGATTGATTTTACAATGCATAAGAATTGGCACTCATTCTTAGTTTTCGTAATGGCATTCGATGGGACTCTTTAATTCTACTTACAGCATTTAAAGTTTTGCTTCATTTTCTGCAGAATCGTACGCAATATCTGTAAAAGAAATAGTCTTATTAAAAAGGGAGTTTCTTTTTCTTTTCTTTAATTTTCACTTTAAAGTCATGCGCGTGTCAAATGACACACATATCAGTGCATTGAATGGAAAAAGACAAATTTGTGGTGGAAATAATCCGGCAATTAATTAATCCGGGTGTCTGTGTGTTCTGATTTCATTTTCTTTAAAGGAAGGCTGTCATTTCAACTGTCGATTTTTACAATAAAATTCAGTTAAGGTGTAGTTTGTGGGCAGGAAATAAAAACCAGGACAGTTCACGAGAAGTTTTTTGTTATCCACATCAGGTATAGCATCTGTGTGAATCTTTAAAGGGTTAATTCCTTTCTTCTTTAAAGATTGTTACACTTTGATTTTTTGAAAAATGCCTCGCACTGTTAGAAGATATATGTGACCTCAAGACAATAAAAAATACTGTATTCTTCTCCCCACTTAACTCCCCATACAATCTCCCCGCTCACCACTCATAATACCGAGTTATTATCAACAGCTTTAATTACTCTCAAAGCAGAGCAATTACTCGCGCAATGCTCACGAAATGAGAAAGTGTCTAAGGAGAATCCGCCAGGAAAAAGTCCCTTTAAAAACCCATCTGATTGTAGGAAAAGGTGAAAGTCTTCGACCAACACGGTGGATCTCCTGCTACACTAAAACTGACACACTAAAGCAAATTTTTTCTTGAAGCGTTCGATTTTCGCTCATTTGTCCACTCCGCATTGCCGAGATACGTTTCCTTTCACAAAATTATTGCGTGACATTCTAATAAGTAACTCCTAGGTTCTTGTTTAAGTTATCAGTGGATGGTTAGGTGAATATCTGGGCCAATGTATTACATTTGTTTGAGTCCGAGTGTTTGAACATATAAACAATGCAATGTTGCCGGTTTCTTTATACGATTAATTAATGCAATATTGGGATGCAATGAAGGTAGAAAGTCAGAGCTAAGAGTGGATAGCAACCTAAGATACCAAACAGAAGGAATGTTGTATTATAAATCTGTTTTTGAATGATTTTTTTCGTTTTTCTGTTTTTTAGAACGAATACAAAATTTTATGGAAACCCAAAAATATTATCCAATTGTTCAGAATCAAAAACACATAAGCTAAACAAAAAAAGTTCCTTCGAAATGAATTAATGGTCAACCTGACATCAGTTAACCCTAGAACTCCCAAGGGGGCCTGAGAGGCCCGCTCGCAGTACTCTTTTGCCATTTTTTCAGTTATTTGTGATTATTATTTCTTCTAACTTCTTCACTTTGTCTATTTTTATGTTTTTTATCATTTTTTAATAAGTATTTCAAATTTGGTCCAACGGTTTGAGAGGTATAAATTTTCTCGCGCGAACTCCCAACCGGGCCTGAGAGGCCCGCATTGAATATTCTCACTTTGCGGGGCTGCACTGTTTGTTTATTCCAATATTTTTGTGCCAGACCATCAGAATATAACTGATATAAACTGAGAACAATCACTTCCACTGTTTCTTGTTGTCAAAAAACCTATCTTATCCCTCTTCGACCCTAAAGAAATTCTCAACTCAGTTTCTCATTCGCGTCCATAGTGAGTACTGTCTTTTGGTGTTTTTAGGGTTTTTTGTGTATTTGTGTGAGGACTTTTTATGAATAAACGTTGCTAATAAATGTTTAAAACCTGAAAGAAATTCAGAAGACCCCAAATAGCGGATTTAGAAGAATTCCAAATCAGTTCAGCGATAATACTGAAGGAAACTGTGACATTGACTACATAATATCTGATGGTGAGGAATAATTAACATTTTATGGGGTAATTCACATGAAAACATGTATTTTATAATAGAAAAGATGAAATGGTAGAAGATGGGACTTTAGAAGATGCAAGTTTGGTCTGAAAATAATGAACGAAATGTGTTGTGGGCAGGGTGGGCGAAAGTGCTGTATCTGCAACTGAGAGTGGAAATGGGTTGACAAAAAATATTTTTTTTTAATTTTTTGGAATTAAACACTAATTAAAATAATTAAAAAACCAATAAGGGAATATTTTGAAGTGCAGAATAATTATTTGAAGAATGATGGTGGGGCGGTAAGGGAGCAGTTGGGCACTTTTAGGGGACACTGTCCATCCAAACATTAACTTCCCTCAAAGTTGTTCAAAATGGGAATAAATTTTGGGTTTTGTATTTTGAGTATAACATGAAATGGTCTCAGTTTAGAAGTTTGTGCAAAGAAATATACGACAGAGAAAAAATAATGAGATAATATGTCTGATTAGTGAGGTGAGAACGATGGATTTCTTTTTTTTAAATTATGAAACCCATGAAATTTGGCCAGTGTTTTTAGATTTGATTGTTCATAAATAAAATATCAACTCAATTCACCAATCATGAACTAAAAAAAGTAAAAAGAAATGATTTAAAAAGCAAAAATTACTGTGCGGGCCTCTCAGGCCCGCTTGGTAGTTCGCGCGAAGTTTTTTTCTCGGGAGTCGTAGGGTTAAATCTTTAATAAATCTTTACAGCTGATGCAGGCCTCTCCTATATAAATTTAATTACAGGAAAACGAAAACACTCGTGAAATATTAAGCCTAGAAATGCATTATCGCTTTTTATTGATTGCGCTTAATTTAAGAAATAGTTTATGAAAAAGTTTACGACTTTAATTTTGAAATTGCAGAATGCGCGCATTACTTCAGACACTGATGAGATAAATGAATTTTATGTGTTCAACCAAATGCAAGACTAATTATATCAAACGAGTACATAACTGGAATGAGAGATTGAAAAACTCAGATCAAATGATCATCGAATTACACATAAAAACTTTTGACTGACAGAAGAGCTCAGATTTTCTCTGGAATTCGATCTGAAAAAGGCGGGTTCACTTTCCAAAAGAAAAGACCGCAAAACCCAACAGGAATAAAAAATTAAATTAGCGTAAAATAAGATTTCCGGGAAGCTGAGAGTTACATAATAACACCATGCGTAATATTAGAAATAAAAAAATTATGATCACTAGAAAGAAAAAGAAAAGCTGCAAAAAAATGGTGCACGATGAACCGTTTTCCTGGCGTTTGCACTTTTTTCCAAATAAAAAAAAATAATCGAATATTCCCGGGCCGGTAGAAGTCGATTTTTTTATTACAGCAAAATGATTGAAAAGGAAAATGATAATGACCATTCATTAAAATAAAAAAATTATTTCAAGACATCTCATAAAAGGTTTGTCCCTCTTTCTTTTTGCCCGAACTTTCTCCGGTCGTTATAGCAAACTTTTGTTAATAAAGTACAATCGCTACTGTTTTGCGTTTTTCCAGTTAACAAAATATTGCCTTCAACTTAATATTAATGTAATAATTACAGATAAATTGCTTGATTTTACCCTTTCTTCCTCTGACTCGTCTTCCAACAAGAACAGTAAGTGATATACAACACTTATCCGTGCACACTCTCGAAATGTCTGACAAATTCTGACAGCCCACTCTTCACGTCTGTCAGAAATCTTTTTCTCAGAGGTAATTTGTTAGTAACATTCCATTCAATGAGTACAAGTGGCTGCAATTATTTCTTATTTTATAGATAATCTCACGCGTTGAGCGGTGATTACAGGAAGGATTTCAGTCAAAATGTTAAAGTTCATCAGATCGATTAGAGGTTTGAAAAAAGTTAGAACTTATGTAAACCTTTTTGCTACTTACATAACCTCTAATGCTCTTACCTTTAATTACTGTTCCAAATAAAAGGAATGTGCAAAATTTTATCAATGCATGCATAATTTTCTAAGTGGTATTAGTAACGAAAAAATATTTTGGTCTAAAATGGAGACGAATTGGGACTGTTATCTCCGTCCTATTGCCGCTTATTAAATTCTATTTTAAAGTTGTGTTTATCGGTAAAAACTAGAATTTATCCTCTGAGATCTGTTAAATATGGTCTTAGACATTAAGAGTTGCATAAGGGTTTTATAGATTATCGGGAAAAATAATTAATTTTTTTAATAAAAATTGTTGTGAGAAGATTGCAACAAAAGAACTCTAAAGAATGTTTTTAGAACGCGTTTGAGAATTATTTCAAAATCTAAAGCAGAAGCGAGGGAACTAAATTTAAAAACGAACTTCAACTTCAATATTAGAACATGTTATACGGTCTTTAATCATCATAAAATTGGTCAAATACTTAAAATTTTGCTTTCTCTACACTGTCATGCAATAATTTAAGGGCAATTAAACTCTGAGTAAATCCAAACTGTTTAAAAATAAAGAAAAGGGGTTCACGACCATTTGTCATTACTCTCCTCAAATCATAATAAAGTTTATGTTTCTGCGGTTGTGAGGCAGTATTTTTAAAACAAAATTAAAACTGAGAATGTGTTACTTAAATTTCTTAAAAAAACCATTTTGTAATTAACATTATAAAATAATTTTTATGAAATCAAGTTAATGGGCTGCGCAAGTACCACTTACATCAATGGGAACTAATTGCTCGAGCATACTCATGTAAATACTATAGTGGACCATTCTTTTGTGACTCTCAATGGAGATTCTTTTTTGTTTTGAGCGTTACATACCTTTAAAACTGTTTATTTTCGGTCAGATAAATTCTAATACGTCATATTAATTATAAAACCGATGTTCTATATTTTATCAAAACGTACTTTAGAAGTAAAAATAAGATTTTTAACTTTACTGAAGATACCCTTTCGAAATCAAACAGACTAAAACATCAAGTTTTGCCTATATGTCTATAAAATCGAATCCAATTAAGAGACTCCAAGCTAGATATGAAAAAGTTGAATTAAAGTAATACCATTTACTTCATTAATCTAACGGAATTTTAATTCCGTAAAAACATTGACGCAAACTGACTTGACCACCTAAAAAATTCATCAAGGCGTCCAACAACAAGGTTTTCTGCAGCTAAAAATGGCAAAGTACGTTTACTTACCAGAAAATAAAGAATCAATAACACCAATCAAAGACACAAAGACTCACATACGATCACACTAAAACCGAGAAATACCACAACAAAAGTATTTATATGAGAACCAGACGCGAAAGCAGCAAAGATTAACAGTTGAGGGAATTTTAACCGAAAGTTTATTGACTCAAGCACATCTTAAAACACCCGGGAAAAGCAAATGATGCCCGGAGAGAAACAATTATAAAAAAAATTTGCAGCAGTTGAACGACCGCGACGAGACTACTGGAGAAAAAAGAGAGTTTGATCCTGTACCTTAAGTGATAAAACGTTTAAAACTCGACAAAGGTATAAGCTAAGCGTTAAGTGCACAGTGCTCGCAGTCGAGTCGGGTTAAATCCCACCTTGGGGGGGTCACTTCTCAGAAGAAAATGCTCGAGTTGTACCTTTATTAATATTTCTGTGACCTGTGAACCCTTTTTATTTCATTTGGTTTCAGGATAAACTTGTCAGAGTTCAAAGTTTACGTTAAAAAAAATCACAAAGCAGTTAATAACCCTAAAAAATCATGTTCAATTTTAAGTATATTATGTATAGACTTATATGGTCTCTAACTATTAGGTAATTAATATACCTTTCTTTCAGCAAAAGTATAAAACATTTCAGTGGAGTCGATTTTGATTTTACAATGGGTGGCTTAATGATCTGAATTTTTGTAAAAGATAGAAGCAATTGAAATTTTAGACATTGTTCATAACTAAAAAAGCTTCCAGACGAGGCCCTAATTAAATTATTGCACGAATATAGTACTTTCTTATGAAAGTACGGGCGGAATAGGTTATCAACATAATTTTAAGAAAAATTCGATTTTTCTAAAATCTGTCAGGCAAAGAATTCCTGAACCAAAAATATACGTTTAAATAATTATTATAAATACATTCATAAAAAATTCCCATTTTAACGAAAGGTAAATAACAACACCTTTTATGATAAAACCTACTAATTTATGTTAATACTCAAGAAATCAAATGAAACATTCATTGTAAAGCTCAAAGTATGTGTTTCAATAAGTCCTTGATCAACTCAATGTACGATCTGTACTGTCATTCGAGTAATTGTTACAATATTGACAATAATACATTGATATAATTTTTACATTTCATAAATTGAAATGTCAATATTATATGTTAATACATACGGCCTTTAAGTCTTAAATTAAAATTCAAAGACCTAATAAAAAAATTTATGCTTTCGATATTTTTTTATAAATATATTTTAAAAAAATAACTTAAACTTACTCCGCAGTTTTCAAACAATTTTTGTCTGGGACTTCCATTTTCAAAATTTTTCCAACAAATGGTGGGAAACAGTGAATCTAATTCCACGATCATTTTTAGCGCCATTTTCAAGTATTACAGATATTGATATTGGCTCTAATTCTATTGAGTGTTTTTTAAAACAAAGGCCTACTGTTTTATGTTCAAAACTCATAATTTAAGGGAGTTAGACTGCATGACTGCTTCCCGTAACCGACTATCGAGCCAAGAACTTCACAAAAAACAGAATGTTCAAGTTACAGAGGTCCAAAAATTATACAGCTTTTCAGCGAGGGATTTATTTCGGTGAAATTTCATTGCCGAGTCTTAATGTATATTAATCTTTGAACTTACCGTGATTCCTAAAAAATACGTCTAAATAAAATTCTTTTTGCTCCATTATATAACTGAGACGATTTACTATTAAAACATGATTAATAATAATTATCAATATGACTTATTAGACCTTATTTAGAATGGATATTGTTCTTGTTGATGGTTTTATTCTTTATGAGTCTTACAATCTTTTAGAAAAGTAGAAAATTTTAAATTATCAGTATTAAAAAAGATTTTAAAAATAATATTTTTATAACAGTTAGCCAAAAATGAAATGCCTTGTATTTCTACAATGGGCTTGAAAGGTTTTAGAAAGTAATGAACAAGTAATGAAAATAACTTTCTTAATTTATTATTTTATATTTAATAGAGACAAGATTCAAGATTTAATAGTATACAAAAAAGGTCCACTTATCCTAGTTGTTTTAAATTGTTAATTACACATTAAAAGTAATCCATACAGACCTAAAGTGTGTCTTATTTCTGAATAATTTAAATTACACAATTACAATCTAAATGTAAAAAGGTTTCTGAAACTGAAATCTTGAATTTAGATGTTCTGCAAGAATGACAAATATAATTATGAATAAATTTTCATTTTAAAATTTTCAGTAAAATGTCTCTGTAATAATTTCCTTCTGAAATTTTATATCATATTATTCATTCTATAAGTAAACAAACTCTTGCAGAAAATCTAGCAGTTATACACACATGTTGAGAACTTAGAGAAATAAATTATTCAGTCCATCTGTGACAACAATGCTGATTTGTGCACACATAATACAATCTCATTTCTTCTTCAGCTCTCCTTGTTTGAGCTTGAAAAAAAACTGCTAATCTGTTGTTGCATTTTGGGCAAGGATGTTCTTCAGACCTGGGCAATGTTGGATCAGATATGACATCTGAGACTATGTGTGTAAGTTCACTGTTGAAAAAAATTTCAATTTAAAAAATGCTCAGAATATCATAATACTAATTGAATGTAAGAATCAGTCTAAACTAATGGAAAAATTTTATACTTACTCAATTTCATGCATAATTTTATTGACATAAATACAATTGCTTTCAGCTGCTTGCTTGTAGTCACAATTTCTGCACTGTAATTAAAAAATTAGAAAAAATTATTTTTTTGTAGTTAAAGAAAAGCTGTCACTACTTACCGCGTATAATAAAATATGATTTTCTTTATCTTCTTTAGGATATAACATATTGTAACTGAAAAGAAAATAATTCATGAATTTTCTTATAATGATCATTTATGGTTGACCATGAAGGGTTAAAAAATCACTGGACTTACCACTCAGGACAAAATCGAATCCCTACAAAACTAGGCCCATCACCGTGGGAGGCCGCTTCAAAACCACCAATTGGCATTATTTCAAACTTTAAGCAATGAGATAAAATGAGAAATCCTCACAAATAAATCACTTTCCACTGGGAAGCAATCTGAAAGAAACAAGTCGTGGAAGCAGAATTCATGACAGCCAACCTTGTTTTCAAACATTCGGTTGTACGTTCAGAAACAAAACGTGGTTTGAATCATTCATGAGTACAGTTTTCAGTTACGCTCGGGAGTCGTTATGGCAGTTCGTTATTGTCTTTAGAAAGTTATTAATCATCATGTAAATAAAAGTGAATTTGAATAAAATAAAGGTAATTTTTGGAATAAGTTTATTTATTTTTGAGCATGAAACACAGTTGTCAATTTAATATAAATAAAATATAAGAATGTCATGCATTGTTGTGGGAATTTTTTAGTGCATTTTTAAAATTGTCAGCTGTCTGTCAGTTTCTCAAAGATTTAATGTGTCTGATTTGAATAAATCTTTTGAAGTTTGTCTTTGTGTGTGAAAATGAAATTCTTACTTATATAGACAATACATAAATATTCAGCTTTTTGCTGTTTATTTCATATTACTTTTCTTAAATGAACGAAGCCGTAAATACTCACTTTCCCAGTGAATTATTCAAAATAATAATTCAAAATAAAATATTGTTTTGTTTACCACCAAAGGTATTATTTGAAGGTATTGGAAAATTGTTTTAAGGTTTCATATCCAAAGATAAATTTATGTAATGGATAATTTATTAATTCAAATCAAGTATAAACTGTAAGGAAAAAGATATAACATATATCTACATTATAAATTCTTATTATATTGTTAATTTACATGCGGATTACCACTTGAAAATTGATTGATAATTTTGGGAAACCTTTAAAAAAATGAGTTAGATATAATCACAATAAAATAAATAAAGTGTAATTCATGAACATTAACTTTCATGTATGCCCCTACAATAAAGGACACAAGAAAATTCATCACACCAGAAATTAGGAAGCATTACCTTTAATTCCATAAATCATTATAATTGAAGTACCTAATTTAACTCTTAAAACCATTTTTATTAGAAAAAATGTAAATAGCAAATTTATAAAATCAAATTTAAATTCAGAAATTAATTGTTTGGTTTAAGAAGACACAATCCATCAAGGTTTATTAATATTAAAATTGTTATAAAATAGTTGCATAATTTTATAAGGCATTGTGTTCTAACTTATTGATTAACTTATTAATATTCAAATGGTTTTTCATTTTGAAATTGTTTAACTTAGGTGAAAGGTGCTTTTGTATAAATGCTTTTCATCTGTAGAATTCCTGAGTTTTTTTTAGAAGTTTAGAAAAGTTTCAAAGGGTCAGGAAATATTATTCTTAGAATTGAGTTTGTAGTCTTTGGATAAAACCAGTTGAGCAAGGGATTGGCCAGATCACTCTGTTATTTATATATATTTTATAGAATTTTTTCTTAATCAATTTAAATTTCTTTATCTGAAAGTTTAAAAGGAACCTTAATTTAATTTAGCAGTGAATGCAAAATCTTATGTAAAGAATGAACAAAATATTTTTACTTTTTTAAAAATAAGTAGCACTAGATAAATATTTTAATAATTGAGCAGCATTTTTTAAAAGGAGAAAACAGGTTTTACATGATTTGTGCAACTTTAATGTGTTTTAAGGCACAAAAACTCAGTGTTGTTATAATATTCCATATGAATTTTTTGAAATTTATATCCAGAAAGAACCATCATCTGAAAAGCAAATTTTGTTTTTAATTTAAAAAAAAAACTATATTTAAATAGGGAAAGATATGTGCTGGTTGACCTTGGTTCGACGTAAATAAAAAATTTAAAACTCAAGAATGATGTTTTTATTAATATAAAAAGTAAACTTGCCATTTAATACAGGTTTCGTTTTTTAGGAGGTTTGGGTACGTTGAGCCCCTCCCCCCTAAAAACATACTTTGTTATTTAATATATCCAAGTATTTTGTTATTGAATATTCAGTGATTGAATATCCAGGAATTATTTTTTTTGAGCCAATAACTGCAGACGATATTTAAGACCTTAAAAACAACAGTAATACGGCTGTTGAACTTGACTTCTAATATCACTTGTAAAGCGGTCAATTATTTTCAGTTGTAATAATAATAAAAAAAAACAATTATTTTGCAAATTTAGGGTAAAACCGTAAAACGGTAGTAGTATTGTTTTTAGTTATGGTTTGCTAAATTTGAGAAGTCATTTATTTAGGTTTTGCGATCTCAGCAGATTTCTTTTGTTACGTAGGCTGAAGCTGCTTAATTGAAGTTATTTATTTTAACGGGAGCTTTAGCAGAAAAGGGAATGTTGTCGGTGTTTAAACGCAGATAAAGAAAGAAAGCCTGATGAGTAAAATGTTAACAATTACTCATAACATAAAAAAAAGATTCCAACTGAAGGAAGCGCTGTTACACACACACAGTGGTTTGTTTTCGCGAAGGACTTTTAGTCTTAGGCTCGAATTCTACGCTTCGTTTCCACAGAGATTGGGAAATGTGGGTGTTTTAATATAAAGTGTCCATTCTGCGTTATTCCTGGAATTGAAAATGGGGCAAGGCGAGCTTGAGCAATAAAAAAAAAGTGCTTTGAGCCTGCTTTTTTGCCCCAAAACAGAAGCGGGGGCGGCTTTAATTTAATAAGACCAAATTAAAAATATATAATTTAACCTCCATGAAATGACAAAATTGACATTCATCAGATGTATGGTTTGATAATAAATGCATAAATTTATAACGAGTAACGTGGTTACATTAATCCTATGAAAGTGTTATCTCTCATTAGCAGCCTAAGAAATTAGTCACGCCCCCTCGGTCATCAGATAGCTATCCCTTGGAGAATATACCAATTTTCAGGCTTCTTATCAGGACTTGATAATTTTTGACAAAATGGCCTGCAATGAGGAACAGTCTCGACATTGCTTGTAAAAAGAATCACTTAAAGCCGGAATGTTTTTTTTTAACTTGGTGAAATCGTGGCAGCGCATTCTCTGACAGAAAGAGCTACGGGCGAAAAATTCTGCTTCCAATATTCAGTGCAGCTGTGGAAATGTTTACAATTAAAATTGGTTTAGCATGAAAACAAGTTTTAAGCAAAGGTCTGGCTCAAAATCGTAATTGTTTGGCGAATGAGATCACCTTAGGGGTGTTTGCACGACTGAAATGAGAGATTTTGCAAGGTTTGACTTTTATATTTTGTTTTGGCCAGGTTCGAAACCAAAGCAGTGTGCCATGGTTCGATTCAACGTGGATTTCCTGGGGACGACAGTCGTCGACAAACTGTTCTCGAATCCCATGGTTCCATGGGTGATGGCCGATGTGAAAAGGCGGAAGAAAATCCAAAAGGTAATTCCCAAAGGATATTCTACGATGCTCGTCCCCTGCAATAAAAAAAAATTTGACACCTTGGCACTAATTTTCGCTTTTTACTCACCTCATGTTTCCTTTTACAAGGACGATTTTTTATTTTTCATTATTATTCCCATTGTGAGTTCCATATAAATGACCTTGAAATTTTATTAGCAAGTAGTGTACAGTACAGGTTTTGATTTTTATAGTCTGTTAAATAGGCGCTAAGTGACGGTTATGCCACATTGTTCTTCAGAGTGACACCTGCGGTGGGGTACTCAAAAGGGTTTAATATGACTGTGCAAAATGAGATAATTATACGTTGTGAGTGGTTGCGGGATTTTGTAGAAACAAAAAATTGGCCGAGTCAGAGAGTATTTTTAATGCAAAAGTTCCACAATTGATTTTATTTCTGTGCATCGAATAAGGTGCTTTTTCCTGAAAACCTATTGCCCTCATTTGCGCTTTGTTGATATTGCTGTTGGTATTTCTTATCAAAACTGACTATTCTGTGTAACGACTACTGTTCTCACTTATCTCGAGTTACCAGGTTGACACTGAAAGGAATGTCGATGTGTTGTGTGCATTCATTAAAATTAGACTAACTCAGAAGCTCGTTCTGTAACACTAAATAAATAAGAATAATCAAAGCAAAATTTTCCAGAAGTTCTCTCGGGAAATTCGGTTTGGAAATTTTCTAAACATTTTTGTAAATACACTTTTTTGCAATTCGTCGAAACCGCCGCGTAATAAAAGTTATCTACTCCGGCTTTTTCCTAAACTTCTTTTATTCGTCACTAAGATAATGAAATTGTTATCAGTTAGTGCACCAGTTATGTCATTTACGGTGTAGTTTTCATTTCCGGGTAATGGCATAGTCCTAATTTGTCGAACCCCGAGATGCCACACCCTCATGAAATTATTGTGTCGTTGACCGTTTTCAGTCTCATCGGTCTGCCGATCATTTAGCTTCACTTAGCTGATTTGTTTCTTTCTCATTCATTGAATTTCCGTTTGCGATTTGGGCGATTCCAAGAGAAAATGTTATTGAAATTGAAAATCTAATCTACTACGAAAATACTCTATCTAAATCTCATCTAATCTACTGATTTCATAAAAATTAATCATAATGTATTGCGTCAATTCTTTTCCCCTCCCCCCACCTCCGTCCTAACAATATTTTTATTTATTATTTCGAAAACATAATAAAATACTGTGGAAAATAACATTTCAAGGTAATTCACTGTGGTTTTGCCTGAAACAGGGGTTTTAATACCCCCTGTGTTTATGCAAAGTTCACAGAAGGATTTGGCGTTGGTAAAAAATGAAATTTAGCTGACCTTAAAGAGACATCGTTTATTAGGAAAATGTATTTATTTTTAATAAGAAATTGCGAGAATCTTAGAGCTGTTGCTTCAATTGCCTCAGGGCAGTAATTACGACAAAATTGACATTGAGGAAACTGAATCTGTCCTTTTATGTGCTGGAACGAAAAATAGCTTAAATAAAAGCTCTTATCTTTCACTTTCTTTATTTTTCATTATACAGGTAAACCTCGCAATCGAAGATGGAGAAATCACGGGCAGAACAGACGACGTCGTTATCTTTCGCCATCAAACGCAGAACTTACATCGGTTTTGCATTGAGCCGAACAATATGAGGACTTTTATGTATCTCCTTAGGGACGAGATCGAGCCCGTTCTCAACGTGTATTTGTTCCAGACTACGGAATTCGAAGATGTAAGTTTGAACAGAAATTTTGTGCGGGATAAAGTTAAATTCACAGATGTTTTAAAAGTTTGCCTTTGTTCGAGCTTTTATAGAGATCGAACTGCTGTTGCCAAAAGGCGAAGGAATTATTTCGTCTTGGGTAATATTCCTAAATATTTGTTTCGAAATAATTTTCAGAATAATTTTTTTTAGAAAAATTTTTACTCTCAAATAATTATCGTTCTTTTAATTTACTCGTTTTCTCCCGTAAAAGGTGTTTTAAAATTTTGATCCAGGATCAAATTGAAGTTCTTTTTAGCAAAATTGACAGCACGATTAGGCCTTTATTTTTTTGTAGATGGTAGTAAAGACACAACGATGAGAGTCCCGTAGAGAAATATTAGCAGATTAGCCCCTTTTTTCAATAACAAAAAGAGCCTATTCGGAGAAATTAATGTGGGAAGTGATGCCAAAGCCCGATGAAGTGACCTGTGGGAGCTGGGGTCGGTAACAAAAAGGGAAAAACCAGAAGAATTGAAAGCGAACAGTTGAAGAACGAAAAGGTAAAAACAAACAATGCGAAGGTCATTAAATAAAATACTTGAGAAAACTGGTTAAAATCGGGGATATTCTTCAACTGATTTCGGGGAACCGTTAGTGTTTTTCTGCTTAAACTTCTTATTAAGTTCCTCTGTCAACCAAACATAAACATCTTTCTGTCTAAACCAATTAATGGAAACCTGTCTGCTAATCAACACGAAAAGAAAACAATAGCAAACTTTAGTCAGATTAAAAAAAAAAGATATTAAAAATAATCTCGCGGAAGCACTGCAATGTACACTAAATTGTCAGACAGTTGGGCGTCGAACGTCTGTTTTTATCTCATTGAATTATTTTGCGTAAATCTTTCTGCGTTATTGAAAATTTTGGCCGTTTGTCAGAATTGATTGAGTGAATGACTCGGAGCGCTTTTGAAATTAGTTCCGAAAGTTCTCTTGTTAATTTTAAACTGAGGAAATTCACTCGAAAAATGGAGTTTCGGCGGAGCGTAGACTCGTTTCTTTTGTGCTGAAACTGAAGAATGGCTGTTTTAGCGTTCAATGAATTATAAGTCAAAACACCAGCATGTTATTTTCTGCTCGGGCGAATATCTTCACTTTTATCTGCTTACTTTAGCGAAAGCTTTCCCTCAGCTCTTTGACTTCAGGATTTGGTATTTTTTATGTTAATGGGTGCCCAGTGCATATAGACTTTCAGAGTTAAGGATATTTATCTAAGAACCCCCATGTGAATATTGGCAGGACTTTATCTTTGATTTCCTGATGGAAGAGGCATTGAGGGTGGATTGACGATCCAAATTTCCAGAGGTTTTTATTCGTAAGGAAAAATTTTATCAAGCAGGGAAAGGGTCATCGTCCCCTTTTCTCTCACCCATTCCAATATCAAATTTTCTGAATCATTATTATTGTCTTCGTGATTGCTCATATTAATTTTTCAAATTAGTTTCTTATGTTTATTTGGCTTGAAGTAATTAAAAGCAAATAATTGGCAAAACGGCAGCACTTCGAGTCATTGAGAGGCAAATGTTCTTCGTTACAGATCTGAATTAGTAGCAATCGTGGGACTGTCGATGGCGTTCTGTGATACAGTTTTTTTTCAGTTTTCCTGGTGTGCTCGTCTATCGCGAACTCTGGATTTTCATATGTTTTTCTAAATCAAAAACTGTTTTTTCATGAAGTTATAGAGTTAAGAAGTTCACAAATTTCATTAAATGGTGCCGCGAATATCTTTCATATTGTGGGATTTCTCTAAAAGCTGTTTTCCTTTCGAGCACATTTATAGCTTCGAATTTTTGAAAAACATTGTTATTGCAACTGATTCAAAAGAAGTAAATTTGAACATTATTTTCAGTCTTTCCTCTTAACAGTGGTTTTAGTTACTTTTGTTGACGTAAACTCGTTCATTTCCGAACTCCTGTTTATGACGTTGTAATTATCATTACCATTTTTGTCGTCTTATTACATTCAATTATTTTATTCTATTTAGTAACAAATTATACTATTACATTTTAATTAATTAAAGAACCCCTTTCGTGCAAAGCGTAGTTCCTGAAATAACATTTACGGGAGAAAACCGTGATTATGTGTTCGTAATTGTGGTTGTTAAAGTAAAGGGAGGTTCCTATTATTAAAGCTTCCGATTGCATCTCTGGAAAATGTTCAGCTTGTTTTACTTCATTAGGCAGTGAGGAGATGTAATTTTTTTAAAATCTATGTTTTTGAAAAGTTCCCACTCAGTTTCGCCGATTCTCGTCAGCTGTTAGGAGAGAACAGACCGGAAAATAAGACGGGAAGCTGAAAAGGAAGGCAGATTTTTATTTTAAGCTTTGGCGCAAATCCCAACCATTTGCGAGAGAAGATGTCACGGCCTCATTCTAATAAATAGTTTTTTTCATTTGGGTTGTCGCAGTAAAAATTAGTTTAATTTTTTCCCAATTAAATAAAATCTAAGAAAATGATGTCATTACCGGGTGTTCGGACAGCAGATAAATGCTACACACCTGAACTGGTGAAGTCCAATTCAACGGTAAGTGTTCATCGAGCGCTTTTTTCATCACACTTTGCATTATAAGTATTAACTAATGAATAATTTAAATAGTTGATTGCGTTTTAATTTACGATAGATGAGGAACATGGGTCGGGTTAGAGAGCATGGAGAGGACGAAGAAGAAGGGGAAGAGGAATGGCCTCCTTCTTCTTCCTTAAACCATAAATTTTAGTTCCGAGTGAAAGAATTCAGTTGTTCTACGATGTTATATTTACATGAAGCCATGAAGAATATTAAACGATGAAGCTCTTCATTAATTGAACTTTGTTGAATGTTCTTATAATCTTCCATATTAGATCCTTGACGAAATGGAATAGTGTTTTCCCTTTATTATTAGTTTACCTAATTTGTTTGGTCGTGGGAAATGATTTTCCTTATAGCTGAAAGAGGGAAGGGAATTTCGGAGTAAAATTTACGGTAAAAAACTTATCAACCGTGTAAACATAGTTGAAGTTCAGTAATATTTACCGGTCAACCTTGTGCTCTTTCGAACGAAAACATTTAAGAGCCGCCGAATAACTTTGTCCGCAAAACTCGAAAAGTCTCGAAAACTGACGAAATTTCTTCCTCAACCTTTGATAAATGGCCTCTGCTGTATGAAACATGTGCAAAATCTAACTTCTGTTGTCTTTGGATGAACTCCTCGCCAATCACTGCCTCATATAATTTTCCTGTAAATTTTGTGCCGTTAATGTCTCGACACTTAAATTTGTCGCGAAAAATCTTAGTATATCGCTGATGTGAGACAATTAAGAGAAGAAAACATTTTGATTGTTAAATGAATGTGTAAGTCGGGATTACGTCTTTGGTTTGGGAGATGTGACCGTCTATTTGAACCGGTTCCGCATAAGTAAAGCTGAGAGTGCGAGTCCTTCTTAAGAACTCTGGAGTGAATTCAAAGTCAAGGAAAACGTCTTTGAATTTTTAATTTTCTTAACCTTTGGTTGACGTTTACGAATTTTTTAGACTGCGGGATTTTGCGCATCTGACAATGCTGGAATTTGCGAGAGGAAAAGAATCGAAAAGGATGAATGGTTTTTTTGGAGTCGAATCGGTCGCTCATTCCCAAACGGGCAACAGCCAGTAGCGGAGATTTATATCAATGGAGCAAGAAAAATAAAAAACCAAAATAACCATTCGTAATCCTAATACTCTTCCTGTGGTTTATAAGTCACCTTGAGCTCGAAAACCATGACTGGATTATAAATTTCCTTCTGTCAGTCCACAGGCGATTTGGTGACCATCTAAAGTGCTTCTTGACCCTCGTTATTTAAAATTTTTGCCTGTACCACAAGTTATTGATATTTTATATTCTCTCTCATCGTAATACAATTGTATTTATATTAGATTTTATATATTTTTCTTCAAGAATTTATGCACAAGAAAATACCTTTTTTATTCCGTCCTATATTGTTTTAAACGTTTAAATGGTTTCCTCTGTTTAAAAACCGATGAATATAATTTTATTTTGATAATTATGTCATTCTGACTGATGGATTCACTGAAAAATGTAGTTTTTTTTACTCAGGTGGTGGAGATATTTCAAACAATGAAGGAAAGTATCAGAGATCCTCCGAACATGACAAAGTCACACAGCAGTGCTGCCGCCCTCACTTCTCTATGTCCCGGCATATCTCCCACAAACTCGCAGTTCTTCGAAGTTCTTTACGTGGGAAAAATGAAGGTGTCTCATAGAAAAGTGCCGGACACATTCGTAGACGACGCTCTCGATAGGATTCGATTGTTCGAACTGGAAAAGAGTCGTAAATTGTTGGAGCAAATCAACGACGAAAATGAAAAACTGAAAGCTCTGGAGGTGAATTGCAAGGCCGGCGACAGCGGTAAAGCAGACGGACAGGGTGAATCCACGAACAGCAGCCCCGAAAGTGAAAACGGGGACGGGTGTAACATAGTGAATAAGAATCTGTCACTTGAAAATGGACTTCGAAAAAGTGAGGAAGTTTTGCCAGAAAAATCACTCGAACAAAAGACTATTGGAAGTGCGGAGCAAGGTAAGTTGGTTAGTAATAAATTCTCATTTTAGTTACGCTTTAGTATCTTTGAATGCTGAAGGTGACTTAAGTCAGTCAAATCAATAAAGTCAACTTAAATTTTGAATCATTGAAGAAATTTCAAAATTTGATAAAATATTTAATTAGAAGGACTACCATATATATATCTTAAATAATATAAAATTAATAAGATTTTAAAAATCATTTTTATAATCAAAAACAGATCAATTAACAGATGATTTAGTAATTAATGGAGACTCAACGAAAATAATTTTTAAATTAAATTTGAAATGATTGTTTTTTGAAAATGTTTGTGATGTGCAGTCCTTCTTTTAGAAGTATATTTTACTGAAAAAAATACTTGTTTACAAAACAAATATGCACGAAGTATTATATTATATTACAGTTTAAATTTTTCGACTCGTCGAAAGTTGTTTTATGATTGTATTTCTGTTACACAAATGGTTCTATTACAGATCAAACCAAAGTCGATGCATCACAGGAGGGAAGGATCGGTAGGGCTCGAGCGGGATCACTCGGAGTCATCGAAACCTTCAAGAAGAAAGTCGACGATTCTAATCAGAATAGAACAATGCTGTTTTATGTTGGGAGAACGGATTTAAGGCTTATTAGCCCTGACAGAAAGCAGGTTCTCTTGCATAAGATGCTCAAGGAAATAAACTGTTGCATACAGGTACTAAGCTTTATCAAAAACCAAATTTTCATGCTAAGTTTCGGAATGGTTCGGGCGCAGACCTTCAGACCTTTTTGTGTTGCCCGACAGCTGTCGTTAGCTGAAAAAAACCTGGTCAGTTTCTGACCATTTTTTCTAACAATTTTTTCCTAATTCGGAACCCTTGGGATTTCTCATATTAACGAGGTTATTGACGGCTCCTTTCCTTTATTAGCGCATCAGTCATCACTTTATTGACTTGGCGATTAGTTATTACAAATTTAACCTTTCAATAAACTTAAATTTAATAAAATTTTATAATGGAATAAATTAACTACATTAATGTGAAAAACTCAAGGTTGGATTTTGGAAGTTGCTAAACAAAGGTGAGTGTAGTTAGCGACTCAGAGTCGATCTTACTGCAATCTGTCTTCTGTCAATAAACCCAAAGCCTTAAGAAGTTAAATTAGTCAGCAAATATGGGTTTTTATTTGCTTTATTATATTTTAAATAAGTCACCTTTATTCTTAGGGTTTGCGAATCTTCCTTTTTAAAAGCTGTTGGCTCAATAGTCATAATAACCCTTTAAAGCAAATTTCTATGAATTTGATTGTTAAGGTCCCTAATATGGAATATTGGAGTGGAGCAAAGTTCCAAACTAAGAATTTTAAAAGGAAAATTAATTATATTAGGGAATAGAAAACACTCAACACTTCGGGATCATCAGCAGGGAAGCAGAAAGTTACGTTGGCTTCGTCTTTAAATGTGAATCGGACAGTGTTGCCAGTCACATTGTGTCAGCTATTTCGCAAAGCTTCCAATCGATGAAAGAAACTAAAGAAAGACCAAAGCAGCCGGTTTTATCTTGCGAGCACTGTCCAATGGTTTGGTTTCATAACTTATGCACCGAAGTCGAAGGTAAATACTTTTGGAAAAAAAATACTGAATCGCTATTAAATTTCTCATTGCGATACACAAATATATTATTGTATTTAATACTTACAACGTTTTCCAATGAGTCATTAATTCCTTATTATATCAACAAGGTGTCAACGAGAAGAAAACGCAGCTGACGATTCTAAAAAAAATCGAATCCCTCCCCGAACACGAGCAGAGCGAAATCCACACGAAATTCTTGGGGGCAGAGTCTTCAGACATAAAAGAACAAAATGAGTTCTTGATGATTTTGCTTAGGACGCACTGCGAAAGAAAGCAGAGCAGACACGTTCACGACAGCGCTGAAACCAGGTACGAAAACTCGGCATTCAGCCCGGAAGGAAAATTAATAGAAAGCAGATAATTAGCTTCTGTCAATGCTTCAGGTCGGAATTCCTCAATCAGGTTTTGGGAGGAAACACAATTTTTATGAAAGCGAAAAGGTCGTTAACCAGCTCTTTCGATCAATTGCTCAAAAGGAAGGGATCTCAGGCGGAGCTCATTCACTCGAAGGTGGGCTGTCGTTTTAAAAACAAAAACTCCTGACAAAAATTGACAGCGATTTTAAAGTTTTTCCTGCGTTTAGGAATCCGCCAGCCGAAAGTCAGACTCGGTAATAAATGAATGTGGAAACGAGGAGTACCAAAGATCCTACTTAACTGTAGGACCCGCCGATGGGGAAATAATGAGGAAAGAAATTTCGAAGCAGATGAACAACAGCAGGGCCGAAGCGGATAATCTCAGGCGGAAATTTCAGAGCAGTAAAAAGTAGGTGTGAAGTAGCAAATTTCGAAAAAGCTATTTTTTTGTTGTAATTATTATAAATAATGAAATTTGTAGTGCAGACGCCGGGGGAGACGGGAAAAATAATCAGGGAAGAAATCCCAGCTTTCCAGACGTTGCAGCCATCACCGTGAATAACCAGAAAATAGAAAAAGCACTTCGTTCGTCGTCCGAAGAGAGCGATCCCCCGGAAGGAGAAACCTCAAAGACTCCCATGATAAACATGTAAGTTGTTAACATTCAGCTTTGTGTTTTCTTTGGACTCAAAGCCGCAATTGACGTCATTGTATTTCTTTAAAGCAAACAAACGGTCACACCGTTGATACGTTTAAGTGTGAAGGTCAGCTGAATTTGGCATTTCTTTAAGGTTTTTGAAAGTCGGGAGCACATCGAAAACTCCTCCTTGCGACAACGTAATGATGAGGGAAATGAATCAGACCCCGAGCGGGTCTTGGCGACAAGCTATCTTCAACAGGGTTGTCACGCCGGGGAAAACCGAAGAAGAAGATCGGAGGGTTCCGAGAAAGAAAACCAAAGAGGAGTTGAAAGGGCTTTGGAAAACCGCCATCAACCAGCAGATTCTGTTAATTCGGATGGAGAAAGAAAACGCTCGATTAAGAGGTCAGTTTTGGGAAGAAGCAATTGAAAAGCGATAACAAATTCACAATATTAATTTTTGATTTGCAGCAAGACAAGAAGAAGCCACAGTGAAGCGAATAAAATTGGAGTACGATGAATTAGGGCACGCCAGGAAGGAATACATGGGAATATGGGACTTAATTTCTACAAAAGATAATAGAATCTCCTCAAAGTGTGATAGTCACATTCTTCTCCAAGCTGTGCGGCAGGGTAAATCTCTCAAACATTGTCTTTTGGAATGGAAAAGTCGCAAAAATAATTTAACGTAAAATTGTTTTAGGTGTCCCTCGAGCACGAAGGGGAGAGGTTTGGCATTTCTTAGCCGTTCAGTACTGTTTAAAGCAACCGCCGTTCGATTCGTCCGGCTTCGAGAATTACGACGTTCCATATGAAGACTTGTTGAAGCAACTGACTTCATTCCAGCACGCCATTCTCATAGACTTGGGGAGAACGTTTCCCAGCCACCCGTATTTCTCCTCCCCATTGGGCCCCGGTCAGCTATCGCTGTTCAACCTCCTCAAGGGGTACTCCCTTTTGGATCCCCAGGTCGGTTACTGCCAGGGGCTCAGTTTCGTCGCCGGAGTTCTCCTTCTCCACGTAAGCATCGTCACGTCACTTTTCCAATATGGAGGAGCGCGTATTGAATGGTTGGCATTTTCAGATGTCGGAGGACACTGCGTTTCTGCTGTTGAGACATTTAATGTTTCGAAGAGGACTGAGAAAACAGTATTTACCGGACATGGCAGCTCTGCAAGTGCAGTTGTACCAGTTGTCGAGGTTGATTCACGACACGTTGCCCAAACTCTACGCTCATTTCGACAAAAATGAAATAGCTCCGACACTGTACGCGACATCTTGGATGCTGACTTTATTCGCTAGTCAATTTCCTTTGGGTTTCGTCACAAGAGTGTTCGATTTGCTGTTCATGGAGCAAACTCTGTGGACGGAAGTTTTGTTCAGAGTCATATTGGCCCTGTTAGATCACCACAAGGAGGCTTTACTAAAACTGTCAACGTTTGAGGAAATAATGGAGTATTTAAAAACTGACGCTCCTAAAATGGACACGGCTGGCGTCGACGTAATAATAAGAAAGGTATACTTTTATTACAACTATACAAATAATTAGCATCTCCGTTTTTCCTCAGCTTTGTAATTTTATTTATTCTTAAATTATCGTCTATGATTGCATAAATACTTTGCTCAGTAAATTATTTAGCCTTTTGGATGCCGATAAAATATTATACTTCTTTGTCAAATATTTTTCCACAGGCGATTTCTCTGGATATCTCCAAGCAATTGCACGAGTACGAGGTCGAGTATCACGTCCTTCAAGAAGAAATGGCCACACCCAGACCAGAAGTGGATCAGCTTAGGAAAATGAAAGGAGAAAACAGGAAACTCACGGAACAGAATTTGGCTTTGGTAGAGCAATTGGAGGTAAGTCCTTTTAAATTATCGTAAAATAATTAACAAAACCGTTGAATCTATATACCACCATTCGACATTATTCTCAGGTTGTCACGAGGAACGTCACTCGATTAGAGAAAGTCAGATGTAATCAGCAAGGCACCATTAATAAATTAGAAACCAAAGTACGGAGCCTGGAAATAGCCATATCCACCCTGGGAGAGTTCATCTCAGACTTGTCCGAAGAGCACAGGGACATATCAATACCTGGCGACATTCGCCGTTTAATTGCCAATTTGGAGCACCTTAAACTGCCCAATGGAAAGGGGAAAGTGGAAGTTAAGAAGTCTTTCGATAAGCCGCACATTTTCAGAAAGATGCATTCCAGCATCGACTTTCACGAGAAACCTCACTTCAGCGAATTGTGCACCCCCGAAGACCAAAGCAGTGGAAACAAGCACGAAGAATCCAGGAATGAAAAGGTTGGAGTCAGCAGAGGAGTTCCATTAAAAGTGATTGTGGACGACGACGACCATGAAAACGGAGTGAGCCATCCACACTCACCTACCTTAACTTCAAAAATAACAACGGGCGTCAGTAATTTTTTTAACTCGTCACATAATCAAAAAATTAAAAATCTGAAAAATAAAAAAGCCCAGGAAAACTTTTCCATATGTAATAATAACTCTAAATCCGATAGGGAAGTTCTCGTGGATGACGTAAGAGGAAAGCATAATTTTTCCAGTGAAATAGGAGCTCTAAATATCAGAGAATCTGCGATTCATTCAGTTAAAAAAGAAAACGAAAAACCTGTAGAAATAAGTAATTTAAAAATCTGTGATGATAATAAAGTGCCAACCTCCACCTCAGTCAGTTCAGATAATGATATTTCAGCGTCACATGTTCACCCTTTGGACACTTGCAGTGACGTCAACATCACTTACAATGGAACTGTCAAGCTTAAGTGTTTAAAACCTGGTCAAAAATTTGCCATGTGACGAAGGTTTCAAACCATGTCTAATGGGAATATTTCGTGCCTGTGGGAGAGAACCTAAATGCAGTAAGAAGGTATTTTAATTGATGAATAATCGGTGCTCCCTCTGAAGGTATTGTGAACTACGGGTAGAGTCGATTTAGGAAGGAATGACAATCAATCCCAAAGAGAACTGGAAGGCAGAACGTAAGCCCAAAAAAATGATGGAGCGTTGACTTTCAATACGTAAAATTTTGGAACCCTTGCTTTGGGAATATGCACAGTTTTAAATCAGAGGAAATTAAGAAAAGCGTGTCTGAATATAAAACTGTTGATTTATTTCATTTCAAGGTGACCCAAACACAGGGAATTTTTAAAGTTAAATTTATCTGTGGAAAGCAGCACTCACAGAATAGTGAGTAGAATTAGGTGCTGCGCTTTGTGCCACAAGCTTTTCTATGCGTTACACATTTTACAAATTTTAATTGTTAACTTTTAAGTGCCAGTTTTAACAAGTTTTTCAGTATAATAGTAAATACCAATATTTATTATTTGAATGTTTTTTACAAGCAGTATTCAGGGTAAAAGTTTCACCTTCAATTGAAAGGTGCGTTTGATATGACATTTTATTGATATTTGTTTTACAATGTTAGTGTTCACCGAGGTGAAAAAAGTTGTTTAGAATATAATAATTTATATTATAAATTTTATAAAAAAAATTTGTTTTTTCTTTGTTGTATTTATAATTATGAATTGCATCCTTTGGCTTTACTTTTTTATTTCTAAATTATTTATCCAAGTATAAAAGAAGTCAGGTAACTTAAAAAATTAAATGTTTCCCCATTTGCTTTAACCGATTTTAAACGAGCGCGCCATTAATTTAAAAAAAAGCGCGCATTTCATTCGATCGTCTGCTTGAACTCCATATCTATAGCAGACGATAATTTACACGTATAACATGCGTTAAGAGTATGTAGTTAAGTGTTTTTTTAATTTTTCATTAATTTATTTAAATAATTAATAATTTAAATAAGAAAATATTTAAATGCGGATATTTTTTATAATATATAAAATATAGGAATAGAATAAATATAAAATAACTATTCTAGTTTTTTGAATTTTTGAGTTTTGAAGCTTCAAGATGGGTAAAGTGATATTAGTGACTGGTGGTTCAGGATTAGTCGGACAGGCAATTCGTACTGTTATAGAAAATGAAAAAAGAGATGATGAAAACTGGATATTTGTTAGTTCTAAAGATGGTGATTTGAGGTAAATTGAAAGGAATACAAGTGAGCGTTAACGATTTGTCGAAGGTAGAAAATCTTTTTTTCAATAAAATGTTTTATTTATAGTGATAAGGGCGATACAGAAAAATTGTTTGACAAATATAAACCCACTCATGTAATACATCTGGCAGCCATGGTTGGAGGACTTTTTCACAATATGGCACATAATTTAGACTTTCTGGTAAAGATTATTTCATTTTTTTAATAATCTTTTGTATTTAAAATGAATGTTCAAATAATAATTTTTTCTCTTCAGAGAAAGAATATGCAAATCAATGACAATGTTCTAGCAACAAGTCACAAATTTAATGTGGAAAAGGTTGTGTCTTGTTTGTCAACTTGTATTTTTCCAGACAAAACTACATATCCAATAGATGAAACAATGGTAAGCAATTACTCCAAAATCAAATTAAAGCCCAATTCAATCACTGAAATTGACAAATTATTAATCTTGGATGTATATTTCACTTACAGCTACATAATGGGCCACCTCATGAGTCAAATTTTGGCTACAGTTATGCCAAAAGAATGGTTGATATTTTGAACAAAGGCTACCATCAGCAGCACAACTCAAACTTCACTTCAATAATCCCATGTAATGTTTTTGGTCCATTTGATAATTACAATTTACAGTCCAGTCATGTCATTCCTGGATTAATTAGGAGAATGTATAATGCTATACAATCAGGTAATCATTTACATGACAAATTTGTATATTCTTTGTAATAAAATTTAAAAGACTTTGGAATATAATTATTGAGTTATAACAATGCAATATAATATAACCATAAATATAACTTTAGAGTAAGAGTTGTTATATTAATACAGATACTTTTAGGAGATAAAAAGTTTACTGTTTATGGGACTGGAAAACCTTTGAGGCAGTTCATCTATTCTTTGGATTTGGCCAAATTAATAATATGGGTTTTGAGAGAGTATCCAGAAATAGAGCCCATAATTTTATCAGGTAATTATTTAGTAATTATTATATACTAACTCAAAATTCATTTTTACAAAAAAAAGTTTCTATTTCAGTTGATGAGTCTGATGAAGTGAGCATAGAACAAGCAGCAAGAGAAGTTGCAAAGGCTTTCAGTTTTGATGGGGAAATTGTATTTGATACAAAAGCAGCTGATGGACAGTTTAAAAAGACAGCAAGCAATGCAAAATTGAGAAAATATTTGCCAAACTTTCAGTTCACTCCATTTCCAAAAGCCATCCAAGAAAGTGTTTCATGGTTTATAAAGAATTATGAAATAGCAAGGAAATAAATTTTCTATTTTTTTAAAAGTAAAATAGATTTTTATCAAAAGCAAAAATCACTTGTTATAAAGTGAACTTTTTCATAAGCACTTCTTTTAGAATCTTATTCTGACAAATACTTACATCACTGTTTTTCTCAAACTATAAAATTTAAATTTGTATATATAATAACTGCAAATTATAATATTTTGTATTCCTGCAACTATTTGTTTCTTATAAACTATCATTCAGTTACTCTTGTTTTATATATCGAACTTGTACTGTTAAGTTGAGTTTAATGAATTAAGGGAACATTTTTGTAATATCAAATCGTTGTAAGCTATTTTTTAAAATTAATAAAGTTCATGAAATTGTTAAAGTTAACGGTTTTTTCTTATGATCATTGCTTATAGGTCATTTTCAGGACTTCAGCTGAGGTGAAATAATATCGTTTTCATGAGAAGTACAAGACTGGCATGGGAGATACCAAAGTAGAATGCACTTAAAGAAATAAGAAATGAAATAAAAAAGGGAAAATAACTTTCCATAAGGAAATTTTGAGATTGGCGAGAGACGTGGAAGCAGAGCTCAGATACACACTTTTCGAACATCCGGTTTCTGTGTGCGAATTATTAACACGCAGTCTTCGAGCACAGTCAGTGTGACTACTGACTGAACTTGGAGAGAAATCGCGAAACCTCAAAAAATTAGGAAAATGCAGGAATTTACGTGTAGACTGTCAGTAGAAACAGCATCAATCGAAGTGTGGAAAACACTAAGTAGAATTACTCATTTCGCGCGTGAGCAAAAAAATTGTCGTAATTAAATCGAGCATTGACATTTTTTGATTGATTTTTTCTGCCGTGTTGATAACAACAAAATGGCAGTTTACTAAAGATTTTCCGTAATTTTTTTATTTAGCCATGTTGAATGAAAATGATTTTTTTAGGGCAATTATCGGTTTTCTTCCTAATATTGTATTTGTTTTTTACAATTTGAGATGGATGTCTGGTTATACAAAATGCCTGCGGTATTGTATTTTGGGATAATATAATCAGTTACTGGATGCTTTGAAATTTTTCAGGTGAGTATTACAGGTAAATTTTTATAGTTACATTTTTATTGCTTTCATTCAGCGATGAAATAAAAATACCCTTTGAATTTTATTGAAAAGTAATTATGTTCGCGAATTTTATACCGGGTGGATGTTTCCGATTTATTGTGAAATTATTTAGCTGAGTCAATAGAACTTTTTTAAGCAGAAATATTTAACACGAGACAAACATTTTTTCTTTAATCGATTAACAATTAAATTTTCTGTATAATAGGCACAATTAATCTGTAAATTTTATAACAACTGTCATGGCTCAATCAAAACTCTGGTTTTTCCTGTAAATAAAATACTTTGAAACAACTTATGCATGACATGATATCAGTCTCTTTTTTTTCTCATTAAAAACTCAATCACATATTTAATATTGAAATTTATAATTTGATAGAGAAGTTGGCAAATTCCTTGAACTTTTCTTTAGGTCATTGCTTGTTTTCAGCCTCACATCAAATTAATTAATCATTTGAATGTCTTTGTGTGTTATACTTTCCTATCAGTCATTTTTTTTTATAAGAAAAACTTGCAAGCAAAGGTATAGAATTTATGTTTTGCGGTTTAGAGAGAAAATTGTTGTGAAGTTTTTTGTGAATTGATGTGAAGAAGACATAAAATTGATAAATAATTTAATAATTATTAGGAAATAATTGCCATGTTTGAGTTGCAAACCTCTCATCAAACCTTCTAAAGGATATACTAACTTATACTCATTGTCATTGTGCATGAAATTTATTTATAATATTGTTAATACTGTATGTTTTAACCTCAGGGGTATTTTTTAAAGAAATATGATGACAAAGGATAATATATCAATTGATTACATATGCATTCCAGAATTAATTTTATTAATATTAGTGAAAAAGGCCAACTTTTAGATGCCTTAATTAATTTGATCCCACCAATAACAGTAGTGTAAAAGACTTATCATGGGCAGCCTTAGCAATAAAACAGGACAGTTGATACTGCATTGGCTGTCAGCACATAGAGTCAAACAGCTCTGCTTACAAATTGTCAGTGAAAAAGCAGTTGGCATTCTTTGAAACCAATGTTCAGCTATTTTAGTTGAAATGTAAACTGTAGGACTGATCAACAAAATTTGAAAAGTTTATTTTTTTCTCTTCCTTTTCCATTTGCAGAAGCCATAGAACATTGCTTGAATGCTTAAAAATGTTTCACAAATACTTAAAGCAGCCATATTAATTTAAGTGCTGCACATTCAAAATTTTCTGAACAATTTCTCATTGCCCTTACAGCAAAATTTATAAGTAAATTTGAAGTTATTCATTTTTATTTGACCTAATTAATATTTTTTTGTGAGAATTTCTCTTTAAGTCATAAGTTTGTTCTTTCGTTAATAAAAACGTTTTCCGTTCGTAACGTATTTTCCCTAATTAAATCATTGGTAATTAATATTTTCTCTCCAGGAGTATTTTAAACGCTCCGGGAATTTCAAAATGCCTGGAATAATAGCGTTTCGAAGGAGATGGAGTGTTGGAAGCGACGATTTGGTAGTGCCCGGCCTCTTTCTTTTCTTCATCCATTTAATTTGGTGAGTACAGTTGAACCGATCGCCATCTTTTTAACGGAAATACTCCCGAGACGGTTGTTTTGAGTGAACCGTTGCGTTGTTTGTGCGATTTAACACATTTTAAAGGCTAATTAAGTAATTAACAGTTTTTGGTGAAACGGCGATTTTATTCGTTAATTAAGATGCGGTCATAGGTTTTTAGTATCTAATTTATGACTAATGAAGAATTCACTTAGGAATAACATTTGTAAAATGGCGAATTCGATTAAATTTAGGAGGTTACCCATCTTTAACGTATATTCGTTATTGGAATTTCCCTTTTCTTAATTTCTGAAGTCAGTGATCGATTTAGTAACAGTTTTTTCGAACAAATTTACTCTGTGGTCGGCAGCAGCCATTTCTCGAAAGTAATGTCGTTAATGTCACTCAAAGGAAACGCCCCCTTAAACTGCTGAAGGCAATAAAATTATGACAATAGAGAACTGGAGAGCGTTATTCCGTTCTTTTCAAACTGGAAAATGAAACGGTCGAACGACAGGGATCTGGAAATAATTAAATTCCAGGCAATCGCTATTTACTTCGTCACTCAGCGGAGACAATGGTTAAAAAAAACGTTTTATTGGCGAAAAGCATTAAGGTCAGTATTTGGAGGCCATAACCGATAGCGGTTGTTTTGCTTTGATAACATCCACATTTTCTTTTTCAAACCTCCGGTTTTATCGAGAACCCTTTTCGAACTGCGATGCTAAATTACATTAAAAGCTCGTTTGGCATCGGGGCGGAAGAAAACGAAGTGAAAAATAGAAAAAATTGGAAAGGCTTTAGAATTTGAAAGCGAAGCCCAACGGTTTCCTATAAGGCAAAATGGAGGCAGAGTTATTTATGGTGATTTCATTATCAATTTATTTCCTGAATGCGATCGGAGGAACTGGGGCGAACTAATTTTTTTTAATTGTTTGAAAAGATTTTTCCTTCCCCATTATTGAATAGGGAGAAAATTGAGACGGCTGATTGAAAAGGTGAAAAAATAAAAACTGGCAGTGAGAGAGATTTAATTTTAGAAAGTTCCCAAAGCTGAGAATGGAAAGTGAAAACCCCGGATCGGGGACAGGAACGGAGAATTTAATTCGACAGCATCACAGGCTTTTTGTGTGAACATTCGCACCGTTTTTATTGCAGCGATTTTCCTTTATTGCCCTCTTTACCACTTCACTCCTCCTCTTATTAGCAGTTTCAATTTTAGCCTATTTATTAAAAGCATTGTTTTTTCCGAATTGAAAATCAACGTATATGATTTTAAATTTGGGGGAAAATAACTCATTTCTCCCTTCATTTAGGCATTTTTGTAAGAGAACAAAAGGACAAATTCGGAATTGATTGCTTGTCACGGTGTTATTTTCATTGCTCTGTATTTTCATAAACTCCAAAAGAATTAAGTATCTGAAGTATTTGTTTCTGTTGATGAATCCCGATAGGACGCGTGTATAGAATCTGAAAATAGCGTGCTGACGGAAAAAGGACATGGACTTGCCATTTTTCAGCATTTGCTTATCTCGACAGTGCTGTCGGCCGCACTTAATAAGATGGAAATGAAAGCAAAGGACTGGAGAATGTGGACATTGACGACCTTTGGTATTTCCGCTCAAAATAAAAGTCCTTTTTGTGTTTTGGCGCCGTTTTGGCCTCATTCGTTCTCTGTCGTGTGACCTTTTGAGGGAGTCGTGCTTTTCATTTTCTTCTGCTTTTTTTTTAATTGTTTGACGATTTCCCCGCACTTCGGTTTTTGATATTACGAATGAAACTGAACCGTAAAAGGGAAAGAGCAGGAAAAGGGTATCGATTATGGTTTTTGTATTGTCCCCAAAGACTTCTCCGATTCGAAACTCGAGTTGAAAAAGAAGAATTTTTATTTTTTTATAGTGTCCTTGTTCGTCGAAATTGTATTGTTATGGAGGACATCTTGAGATTTCTTTATCTTATTGCAGTGACATACTTTCTCTTACATCATTTTTCGACTTTTTCAGTTCCATGCCCCGAATTCTTATTTTTGGTTTCTATATTGATTTATCAAACCAAACCATTGAAAAATAAACCGGTATTTAATAATTCCTCAAATAAATAAACCCATAATTTGGCTTGCGTCCTATAAATTCAGATAAAAAAAGTCAAGGCAGATAGAATGGCTGCATTATTATTTATTATTATAAATGGGAAATTGTTTGTAAAATCTCGGGATCTTCGTGTGCGTTAAGGGTTCAAAAGCTCCGCCAGAAGACGTTTCTGAAAGCTTTTCTGAGTCACTCCCGTGAAAGTGCTTTTGCTAGTCAAATGTTTACAGAACTAATTTATGCTCTGCGCTATTTCGTATTTGAGTTGACATTTGGGTATAATTTCAAAGGCGTAAGTTTTCAGTCCGCGGGATTTCGAGTCTTCCTTCATTCCCTCGCCAAAGTGTGGCCATATTTGAAGAACGGAAAGTTTAAATTATTCTTAAAATAAGCGGCAAAAGCTGAGGGCAATGACAGCAAAAGTTAAGGGTGTTTCGCATTTTGGAGCGGAATGAAAAAGCGTTTGTTATTTGGGAGCGCTTTTCTTACAAAGTGATTTTTCGAATATTTTTCGAAAGTCTTATTAAGAACTCTTTTTAATGAGAATTTTCCCTGTGCTTTTGATGGTTTTCCATTACATTATTGAATTGTAATCACAGCGAAAGATTTATTTCTTCAGAAAATAAATCCTCGTTGAAATGTCAAAGAAATCATTCAAATAAAATGGAATTTGTATTTTATTAATTTTCGTTATTTTCACTATGCTTTTTTCGTAGAATATTGTAAAAGAGTAATTTCGGAAGAATTTAAAACGAGAGAATTTTCGTTAATCCCACGACTTCCAATATATGCGGCTGCGATATTATTAATTAAATGAGAAATTGGAAAAGATCAAAGAAGTTTTAATCCACCCGAAGGTTTTAAATTTCAGAGGGCAAAAACAAAAAGACATAAAATTAGTCGAAAGTTGTACAGTCCAAAAATTCCGCAGTTGACGCCAATTTTCTTCCTTCCCCTTCTTTCGTCTCTTTTCTGCGGAAAGATTAATCCGGAAACAGTGACGTTTTTTGGACAGTTTGACCACAAAAATCTTACCGCCCTCGTTTCTTTGTTCATTAATCTGGCATTATTTTCAGTTCCGTCTAAAGCCGCTTACAGTTTTCAACCATATTCCAATGTTTTCCTCTCCGTTTGCTTTATTTGTCTGCGGGAGCAGTTGGAATTCCTTTCACAGGGACATTTGTTTTCCTGTCATCTGAATCATATTTCGTAACGAAACATCAAAAATTTCTCAAAAGTTATAGCGTGTGCGGTAATGTAATGGCCGATAGAACTCGTAGGAATTCATCTTCCGGAATCCTTTGTAAACGTAAAATATTAAAATAATGGCCCTTTGGAGCTCCATCTTTCATATTTCGCCGTAAATTTAAAAGGATTACAGTGAAGAATTTGAAAAAGCGAAGGAATTTTCCCTTTTTATTGCCGAGCGGAAGTCGTTTGAAAATTCATATGCCTTTGGCTTTTTCCTCTAAACGTCAGCGTTCTCACTTTTTCTCGTCTTTTGCTGGGAGCAGCTGTAAGAGGTTAAAAATCAAACGTAAGGTTTTGATAGTTGGGATTTTGTAATTGCACACAGCAGAAAACCTTTTGTTCTCCTTTTCGGCGGTTCTAATCTGTGGTGCGGCTGCTGCTGCTGCTGAAAAGGAGGATGAAGAAGGGAATAGAAAAACTGATGGGATAAAACTCGAGCGTGAAATCAGTTGATAAAAATCAAGTTATAAGCCTAATTGAAAAAGGGATGCGGCAGCGCAGCAATTGTGATGAAACAAAGAACTCCGAAGTTGAAAGGGAGGAAATCAATAACAAAAACCTAAAAATTAGAACACACCAAAGGTGACTGGACACTCCAATCGTAGTTTTATTTTTGGAGGAATTGAGTCAAAGCGATATTTTTTATACTGATTTGGAATATGTCAGGCAGCTCTTCTGAAAGATGTTTTTAGTGATAATAGTCCCGCATGAAATTTTTTATAATAAAAAAATTAAATTCTAAAAAATATGTTCGCTCTGAATTTTTTCGGTCAGTTGGCTTTAAATACACCCTTGCATAATTTAATAACGCTTTTAGGAAAATTAAAACCTTTTCAAAAAACTTAACTGCCCCTGTCACACGCAGAATATCCGGAGCAAAGGTTCAAAAGCCTCTAAGCCTTTTATCTTTGAGGCAAATGATTCCCCAAATTGTAAGAACTCGATTGTGATTAAAATCACAGTTACAGTCTTCAATTTGGCCGTTGTTTGCGGACATCCCAGGGAAAAATAACGGCCGAAGTTTGACCCGATCGAGTCAAAATGCGATTGCAGTTGCAGCCAGATATCAATCGATATGATTTTGCTGGCAAACTCACCCCAACTGTTAATGCCAAAATTCCTTAGGGGAGAGGTTCTGCTATCCAACCGCGCTTTTTTCAAAAACTGAGCTTTTACATTAGGGGAAATGACTCTCGGCTTCGCTTTAAACGTGAGATACTTAAAACATTAGGGGATGCTTCTTGCTTCCACCCTTCTCGATTGCACCCCCTTGGCCATTTGTCTAATTTTTTCCCGCTTTGCATTGGTTATGCCTCTCTCGATGCGTCAGCGAATAGTTGCATGCGAGAGCACGTTCCAAAACCTTCCTTCCCTTATCTTCCCTTTGAGAGGTTTCCCCCCATCCCCGCCTCCCACCCCCAATTCAGGCCGAGTCGAGTCCGTTTTTGTTAAAATGAACGCCCCGAGAATTATTTCCAAGAATATTCTCTTTTCTCTTTAGCCACGCCTTTAACCCCTTCAGAAATCATTAACTCGTTAGGGAAATTTTATGCAAATGAGAGCGGCGATGAAAATTTAGATTTTAAATTTATCACTTGTATTCATGAACTCGAAATTATTGGGGAGGAGGGGAATTCATTCAGTTCGCATAAATATAAAATTCCTTATTCAACAATTCTGTTGCTTTCGAGTTAAGTCATACCGTTTACCCAAAAAATAGTTTTTAAAAGTTTGTCTTAGCAACAATTGCTGTCTGAGAAATTGTTGGATCTTTATGAGGGCAAGCCATGAACTTGAAAACTGTATCAACCGTCGGACACCTGATGAATTCATCCCCGAGATGTTGGAAGAAAGGGGGAAACTGCAGAGTGATTTTTTGATTCGGATAAAATATCACTCTCTGAATTCCGGAGCGAATCTCCTTCATTTCCATGTCATCCCCCTTCGCCTTTTTTCCCAAAACATGAGTCACGCAAGTAAGGGTGGCTTTGAACATCGCCCGTTAAGTTCGTTATTATCAGAATGTGAAATTTAGTGCAGACTTCCATCATTCTGTCACCGATGAAATTTTTTATTCGCCCTCACTAAAACTTTTTAAAACAACAGCAATGTATAACTTTTAAATTCACTTTAAAAGTATTAACAAATTATAAATGTTCGAAGAAGGAACAATGTCATATGGGTAATGAAGCTTTTGCCCCGAAAATATCCGGAGGTTTCGGGTTAATTAGACCGACCGGAAGGAAAATGACCACACCTGAAAATTAATTGAAGTTAATTATCAAATTGCAGGCTGGTCGTTTTATCAGTGATTCTAACAGTGGTCGAATTCAACAAAGAAGTGGAGTGCGTCTCCTTTCTCTGGCAGCACATGATCGGATACCTCATTGTCATCATCGTCTCTCTTTTGTTGGAGTTAATGATTTCCCTCACGGCTTTGCGGGGGAGCATATTGGACACCGAACAGCGGAAAGCCATTCCGGGCCTCATTTACGTTCGATTAGGTGGGTTCGATTAGTTCATTCGAGAAACCCCGCCCAATGACCCTTCACTGGATTACCATCATTTCTCTTGGTTTTTTCTTAATTTATTGTTTAATGCACAGTTGTCCTCACCGTGGAAATGGTTTGGTTGGTGATCGGAGGAATGTGGCTCGTTCGTTATTACAAAGACTGTCCCGTGTCTACTGCCAAAGATTGTCTTCTAGGTAAGTTAGAATATTGGATTAATCATTATCAGGTCACTCTGCGCTTCCAGTTGACTTTTATCTGAGCTTTGTTTCGTTACACAGAAAACTTTTAATGTTTTCAGGTTTAGTCATTTGCAGTTGGTTCGTCATTCTTAGTTTTTTCATTACTCTTTGGTGCACTTTTGACCCTGCCGGTAGATCCTGGGTAAAGATGATGAACTATCAGAGAAGCATGAAAGAGTCAGAGTCCAAATTTCAGTACAGGAGAAGCGGAAACTGTACAAGAACGTGGAGGCAAAGGTCTGGTAAAATTTTAACCTTCGGGAAATATCCCCCGGATGCGGTCGGTCCTTTTATTTTCGTCCCGTTTGACTTTTTCAGGAAAGTGCTGAGAGCTTACCAAAACAGCTGGGACCAGAGATGTCGCTTATTGTTTTGCTGCATGCCCCGTTCAGACAAAAGCCAGAATTCATTTGGAGACATCGCAAGACTTCTGTCGGATTTCTTCAGAGATATTGATGTAGTGCCTTCGGATGTCATCGCCGGTTTGATATTACTTAGGAAGTATCAAAAGATCGAGCGAGAGTCTATTGTTAAACAGGTTGGTTGTTTTCCCAACGGTTGTGTGTTTGCCAAATTGTGCCTAACACTAAAACACCCAGAAATTAAATTTATAAAATGGGTCTTAACTTTTTTTTTATATATATATAAAAGCGTCGTACGGTTGTCACGCCTCCTCCGCGTTTCATTTCTTTTGCTTTTCTTTTCTTGTGTTGAAGCAGTCGCCACTACAATTCCCGTCTGAATAATTTTAGTTTAATTATTTCTTTGTTGTCGCGGACATTAATATTAATTTTTTATGCATCAGTCGTCACTTAACTTTTTGGAGGGCGTTCTCATTTCAGGAGTAGCGATCAGCCCGAGAATATTTTTATTTTTTATTCTCCCTTCGGTTGTCTTCTCATTTTTCTTTAGTTTTGCTTTTATCGCACTTTTATTAAGTAGATAAAATTGCGCCTGATTGCGCATATGGTGGGCGTTTTACTGTTGTCAAATTGGCGTAGTGTAACTTATAATCGGTTAGTTTAACAGCCTTTTAACTAATTTTTTAACAGCGCTTAAATGATACTTACGAATACCTGTCAGGTGTACCCGTAACTTCGGGAACTCAGTTTTTGCCTTTGAACGACCCTGTTTATTACGCATTTTTCCAAGATGTCATTCACTACATGACCTTTGCTCTGGGGGCTTACGGGTGGCCCATGTATGCCATGAATAACCCGTCGGCCACGCTTTGCCACCTTTGCGTGAAACTGAGGTAATCGCCTTTGCAATTTCAATTATTAATCGAATCCAGGCTGGCTTTCGCTGTTCCTCATTCCGAGTTGGTTTCCAGGTGTTCGTGCTTTCCATGTTGCCGATCGTCCAAAGGCAATGAGGCCACCATCATCAGAGACAACTGTTGCCAGTGCAATTATGCGGCGTTGAAGCAGCAAATCGAGACAAACGACGTGGAAATTGTTTATGCGACTTTCCACGTCGATGTTGGTATTACGCCTTTTTTTGTAGCAGTAGATTACGCTAGGAAAAAAATTATAATTAGTATTCGGGGAACTCTCAGTTTGCAAGTAAGTCGTTTCGCTGGGAATGCCTTTAACGCGTTTGCTGTTGTATGGTCGAACTGAATGTCCTTTTCCGTTCGGTTTGTTTAGGATGTGATCACTGATTTGAATGCAGAAGGAGAACCAATTCCAATTAATCCGCCCAGAGAAGACTGGCTTGGTCACAAGGTAATATCCCCCTCTTCTGTTCCTCTCGGAGTTTTTGCCACCTTCGGTTCTTTATTTCAGGGGATGATTCAAGTCGCTGTCCACATTCAAAATAAACTCTTAGAAGAATCAATTCTCCACCAAGCATTTAATTTTAATCCACAACGAGGAACTGAAAATTTTAAACTCGTAGTCGTCGGACACAGTTTGGGTGCCGGATCCGCCGCCATATTATCCATTCTACTCCGCCAACTGTATCCAGACGTGGTTTGCTTTAGTTATTCCCCGCCGGGAGGAACCCTAAGGCAAGACGATGTTTCCGTGTGCGACCTTTCACATCCTCCCACACTTGTTGATATACTGTGCTTATTCCTCAGCATGCCCGCCGCGGAGTACACCAAGTCGTTCATAACGTCGGTCGTCGTCGGGAAAGACGTCGTTCCCAGAATAGGCCTTCATCAAATGGAATCCCTGAGGGCCGATCTCATGCACGCCATCAACAGAAGCAAGGATCCCAAGGTGGTTGTCTTGCGATTGACGGTCTCCCACGGGCTCTGTCGCGGGGTTGAACACGTTTACTCTTTTTGCAGTGGAAGACCATTTCGTGTTCTGTGTTTTGCTGCGGGTGCGCGGGTCTTCCCACCTCGGCGCAAGAACTCAAAGCTGACGGGTCCATGCAGCAGCAGTATAAAATAGAAAAAGACAAAGCAAGGGAACTCGTTTTTCATTCGCAGACCAGCAACGTCGCCCTTACCAGTCATCAGCCTCTGTACCCTCCAGGGAGGATCATTCATGTCGTTCGCCATCACACAACCAGACGAGAGTGAGTTGGCCTTTGAATTTGCTCTTGTTTATTTATGATATTTATCTAATAAATGCATTATTTTTTCAGAGACAGGTACGAGTCGAAATGGAGGTAAGTGAGCTTTTGACAGCAGCCGTCGCGTTGTATGCCCAGCTTAACTTTTTTTTTTAATATTCACAGACAAATCCTTCGGAAACGAAAACCAGTGTATCAGGCACTGTGGGCAAACAACACAGACTTCGATGAAGTGCTCATATCTCCCGTTATGATTCAGGATCACATGCCTGACAATGTCCTCACCGCTCTAAACAAAGTAAGCAATCGGGTGACCTCGAGAAAAAAAAAGTTTCGAAAGGTTGTTGCAGTTTAAGGTAGAAGACATAAATAGTGTTGCTCTTTTAGTTAGGTGCATGCCTGATGCTTTGGAGGGTTTATAAAGACCGCTTTTGACAGTGTACTTGATTTGTCTATTGAATATTTGGGATCTCATTCCCCGAATTCTTTTCAATTTCAACATGGCGGAGCCGAAACAGATGACGTTTTTTTTAATTATCTTGGTTCTCCTCTTTTTTTTGAAGGCAATGCTTCCGAGGCTTCTAGTAAAACACACTCAAAGATTTAGTTTTGGCTGTTGCACTGAAATTTTTTGAGTTTTTTTTCGTTTTCCTAAGCAACAATTTTTCGCTTTAATAATGTTTACCATACGATCACTTGATTTAGTTTATTTGATAATTTAAATGCTCAGGTTTTAATCAGATGTGCAAATAATACACAAAAAGAAACAAAAGTGCACTGGAAAGGCACCCAAAAGGGAGGGAACTCTTTGCTGCAGCATAAGTGTTTGCTTATTGAAATGTTCGGGCACAAATTCGGGGTGAATTCCACACTTATTTGCTTCTCTCGGGGGTCTTTAGGGGTGATATAACCTTTAGGGGGATGTAACATTTGCCAAAGCAGTGAATCATGAACGGGGTTTACTTCTTTTTAACAATTAGGTTATTGAAAACCATAAAGAACGAACATTGAATCATAGCACGCAGATGGCAGTGGCCATCTCCCACGTGACCACCGCTAGTCCGCTCCGATTGGCTACTGCGAAACCCCCCGAGTACGTGACAGTGTTTGAAAGACTTTTTTTCAATGAGCTCCCACGAGAGGAACCTCGCCATTGCGACGGCTGCGATGTTAGACTTTCACGCGATTGCCAAGGAGAAAATGGCGGACCACCGGAGAATGTTCCGCCCTTTCGAAAGGGTAAAGTCCTCGACGACACAAGGTAATGTGCCACTTCCGGAAACTTTTCCAACCCCTCAGTGGGCTCTTTCTTCAGTTTCTTCTTTTCTGTCTCTCTTAGTACGTCCCCGTCCTGCCTTTAAACAGAGTTTCAGTGGCTTTTGCACTGTGATGCCCTTAAACATTTCCTTTTTCCGGCTTTTCTCTTCAAATTCTATCTCACACAATCTTTTGCTAACTTTGGCTTGTTAAGGGAGAGCGCGGGTGAGGGTGATTGGGATACTCGGCCAGTTAGGGGTCGCTCTGGGATTATTTTCCGCAGCCGTCTTCGCAAAATATCCGCATCTTAAGCCAACTTTAGTCGTAAAAAAATAAACCTTTTTAAATTTTAAAGTTATTATGCATTTGCATGTGCAGTGTGCGTTTAGTGCATGGTTTGCTGGAACTGAAGATTATGTCTGTTTGTGATTCAGAGTATACTAATGTCAGAATCATCCTGGGTTTGTTCTGGACTTTGGTTTGTCAAATCCCTTCGATATGAAACGGCGCTTTAATAATTAAGGTAAACAAGTGTTGAAATCAGATAAGTATTAATTAATCATTGCACCCGTAAATAACTGCTCGAAAATTCAAATTCTAAATACAAATGAGAAAAAAACGGATAAACATACAGAAACAATTAGAAGAAAATATTAATTAGCATAATTAATGCAAAATATTAATTAACAAAAAGAGTTACAAAGTGAAATAATATGTCATTTTTTAATGTAAAAAAGAATCACAAATTTTTAAAGTTTTTAATTTTATTTTTACACTGTTAAAATATTTGTCATAATATTACGGCCAAATTGCTTGTGTAATAATTTCAGCAAAATATATTTCTTTAATTCATTCCCACAAAGACTAAAAACTAAATATGGCGACCAACCGAGTGTTCGACAGATGAATTACTCTAAAATAACAAATCCACTGCATGTAGCAATCCACAAACTTTAGTGTTTCGGATCACAATCAGATTCTGCCCGAAGCGACCGAAGTTTTTTTTAACCTTTCATAAAATGCATTAATTTTGTAAATCCACTAAGGTTTAATAAGTTGAACTAATGACTCCCATTTCAGGTTATAACCACCGTCGGACCAAGAAAACCCCAAAGAACAGCCGCCTTCACCAACAGCGCCATAGAGCCCGAGTGCCAGATCGATTTCGAGAGCTGCGGTCTCCTGGACGCCTACCCCCCGCCCTCCTCCAAGCAGAACACCCCCGCCCACAAACTCCAGCTCGAAACCAGCTTCCCCAGCCTCGTCTCCCCCAACGAGAGAACCACCTGCAAGATTTCCCTACAGAGCTTCGGCAGCCACAGCTCCAACAACACCAACACCATCACGACCAATTCCCTCATGAAGAACGACAGTCTGAGCTTCCGCCAAATCAAACCGGACGTCCACACGCCTCCGCCCAAGAGCTTCATCCCGTGGGAGTATCAGTCGATGCTGGACTACCCCCCGGAGAATGACAAGTCGGAGCCCATTCACGACGACTGGTTCGGACTGGCGCCCCTCGCCACCCCCGAAAGCCTTTCCGAAGTGTCGAGCATCAGTTCGAGGGCCAGCAGCGTGATCATCCACCAAGGGGACAAAGGGAAAGAGCGTTGGGTTCCCAATATGGGTCACAGAAGGATGAACGGTCAGAAGGCGGTCAAAGAGGGGGACAGTGAGAAAGGGTTTAGAGGCCTTCTTCCTTTCAGATGTAAAAATTACGACAACTCCGACAGCAGCGATTCGTACCTGGATTCGCCTCCGCTCAACAGAAACACAGTGAATTTGAAGTCCATCCCGAGCATCGACAGTCAGAAGAGTTCTTCTGGAGAATCCTTCCTCAACTACGGGATACACTCTCCGGAGCACAGCGTCCGGATTCAACAGAAGCCGACGAGGGTTATCAGAAGAACGCCGAAAATCCCGAAAGGATTGGCGACAGCTTACGAGGACTCCTACAGCAATCAGCGATTCGAAGAGATGATGAAAGCCGCGAACGAAAGCCACGAGAACACTTCGAACGAAACCAACAGTTACACATCTGCGAGGAGCCACGAAATGGATAAGTCAAGCACCGACCTGTACCTGACTCCGGTCTCGAGCAACGACAAGTTCTTCACCCCGGAAAAGATCATAAAGAACTTGGAGAACAGAGAGAGACGGGGGAACGCGGGCGGAAGATGGCCGAAGACGAGGGGTGGCCGCGGGGGGTGCGAGTCGTGGCTCTTCGACCTCGAGGAGGACATCAACTACCACAAACCGACGACGGTCATCTTCCCGACGGACGAGAACTTCCCCTGCCGCGTCCCCCATCTCTACCAAACCCCCTACCTCGAGACGGATTTCTCTCTCTCCGACCCCGACCTCCCCGTCTGCGAGGGGAGGCGGACAAAGTCCCACAGGAAGCTCACATTCGAGGAGAGAGTCCGGAGTGGGGTTTCCTTCGATCAGGACTACGAGTTCGACATAGAGACGGAGAGCGCCAAATTGATCGACTCGAACAACGACTCCGAGACGTCTCTGTACCAACCGAGGGGAGTTCAGCCGCAGGACTCTTTCTACAAAGACGAGGACAGCATCGAGGAGACGCTGAGAGGAGACGAAGGACAGAAACGGGAGAACAAATCTAGTCAGAATCTAGTTAGGTTTAGGGACGGGACGAAAGAGGGGAGAAGCAATTACAATTCGAGGTCGGCGGAGGCTCTGCCTCTGCTCGCGAGTATCAGCCAGGGGTATTCGGATAAGAAAAGAAAGTACAGTTTTTCCTTTTTGACGGTGAGCAGAGGAGAGAGCAGTGTTTGAAGCGGTTTCCTTTGAAGCAGGGCTTCCTTTGACGGTTTCTGAACCGGAAGTACACTTCTTGCCGACTCTAATGGGGGAGTGCTTTTATTAAATAAAAATTTGACGAAGGGATAATCCCCGGTTCTAATCGAAAATGGCTGAGCCTCCCAAAGTTCAGTATTTGGAAATGATCTCTCTTATTATATTGGTGCTAAATGTAGTCCTTGCTCATAATATTTGTTTTTTTTTTGTGTGTTTTACGTTGTTGAACAGTAAATTAAATGTATATTTTTTCTTTCGGCGACTGTAGCAGAGAGTGCGACAATGCGGCGCAATCGGCTGTAGGTTTTTCTCAGTCAGTTTCCGGTCTAAAAGTCATTCTCAGCTGTAACCACCGCCGCTGCCGTTTTTTTTTTTTTTTTTGGTTTTCTTCCACAGTGAATTTCCGGGCCGACATTCCAGGGAGAGATTCGAGCGTTCGCCTCCCTCAGGATGTGCTGCTGTTCGGGTTCGTTAACCGGAACAGCTCTCCGATTCCGTCTTCCATGATGCGACACGATCGGGTTCGTGTCGTCGAGTCACAACGGGTAGTTTAAAAAGCCGAAAGTTGTTATTGATTTGTGTGCCAAATATTGCCAACGAGCAGTCGAACAGTATCAACGAAAAGACAGAGTGAAGGTTTTTTTCCTTTTTTCCTTTGATCTCGTGTTTTTTTTTTTACTCCCATTTTATTTATTTCCCTTCCCGAGAAATGGGTTCAGTGCAATTATTTCTTTTCATTTGTGTATAGTAGGAAAATTGTTTAAAGGAAATGCATGACTTGTGATATCAGTTATTTATTGTAGATTGTATTTAAATAAAAAAATCTTTTATTTGTATATGTATCATATAAATGAATTAATATATATTTAATTTTATCCACATTTGAATTTGTTTAGCGTTCCTCAGTATATAATAAAATACAATTGTAGGCCGTTATTTCAATTTGTTTTTTAAATTTAACGGTCAATTTATTCCGTTAAATATTTATATCCCATTTTAAACCGAAATTTGATAAACGAAATTAGATGCAATGTATTCACTTGTTGAGGCACTTCATTGTTCTCATTCCGTCGAAATAAATTCAAATATTTTCGTAAACATTGGTAATCAATCAGTTCGTTAATTTTTATTTAATTCTATTATAAGATTTTGGACCCAAATTTAAAGGTTCACAATGAAAGTTAAGGTGAGTTTTCCGTCCCCTAACGCCTCCTGCCGGCTGCCGCGGAAACTAACCAAATCGAAATCCATTTCTGTTAAAGCACGTGGCTCTCCCGGACATTTGGAGGATATGCAACAAAATTCGGGCTGCTATTTTCCGGATTCGTTTGAATCTTTATGATTACTTTAAGCCTTTGGACCCCAACAATAACTGTCTCATTTCGGGTAAGATTTCCCCCTTCGAAATGAACCTCTTATTTTCTCTAATTGTGAGCACTCCGTAATGTGGCGGTCTCTGTGGGGGGAAATTGAAACAACTAATTTCAACTCAGACGTCCGCCCTTTTTATTAATCGTTAAGGGTTCCTCGATTTTCTACTAAACTTAACTATCGAACCCCTCAATTTCAACTGCAATTGCAGAGCGCATTTTCGACATTCCATTTTCGACAGCCAAATTGAGCTTAATTAATAAATGTTTGTCTTTTATTTGACATAGAGAGACAGTTTATTTCTGTTCTGGGGAAGCAAATACGGAACCACATTGGGTTATCCGATCAAGAAATATCCGAATTGGCGGATTATTTCAGAGTGCAAGATGGCCGAATATTTTACACCCAATTATGCGAAATTATTCACAAGAGCGGTAGGTTCCCTTTTGTTTCTCTGCAAATCATTCCATATCCTCTCCACCCCTTAAACTACCCCTTTCAGTTCCCGATTTTGATAAGAACAACCCCCTCGTGAGCGGACTCGAATGGGAAGACCCTTTGCATGAGAACGCTTTGGGACCCGCAGAGGAGCGCAGAGTGGACATTTTAATGACGAAAATCGCTTCTCTCGTCACTGCTCGACAGCTCATTCTGCGACCGTTCTTTCAGGACTACGAACTGGTGAGTTCTGGACATCTGTGGCTGACATTGCCCTGGAAGGGCGGAGGTTTTCCACCCTTCTCAAAAATTCCCTCAAGGGAATCCATCAACGAGCTTCTGTTAATGATTTCCTAATTATTTGTTCAGATATCGAAAACATGCGGGGCGATCACTATAGCTCATTTTGGAAGGATATTATACTTCTTGGGGATCCATTTATGTGCGGATGAGTTCAATCTTCTGGTGAAAAAGTACCTGAAAGACTCGTACACCCTCAGCTACAACGCCTTCCTCGCCAAATTAGACGACATCGTGAGGTATTGGGAGAAGCATGGATTCACGGATTTTGGCGGGGTGAGTGCTCCAATCCATTGGAAGACTTCTAACCCATCTCAGAACTAATTCTTGGACTTTCCACCCGCAGGTTCTGCTGAAGCAATTCCCAGGGAGAATAATAAACGCGGAACTGCCGAAGCTGCCCCGGCCGGAGATCGACGTGGTTTCCACGAAGGACATCTACGGGCACCAGAAGAATTTCCACCCCAGCATGGACAAGCCTCCCCCGCCGGACGATCTGGTCACCACCATGAAGAGGATCCAGAAGTATGTCTTCACCAACGGGATTCGAACAACGGATTTTTTTCAGGTTGATATAATTTTTATCAGGTGAGAAAATGAAGAAAGTTGCGGAGACCGCGGAAGGGGTTTGGCTTTTCACGATCCGGGGGTTGATTTCAGGGGTTTGACCATTTGAACTCCGGCAAGATCACGTGCAACCAATTCCGCAGAGGGCTCAACGCACTCGCCTACCGTGGAATGTACTTCTCGGAGTACGAGATATGGCAGATCATTGTGTACTATCGGGATCCGAACGACTCAGATAGAGTCTGCTGGCGGACATTTGCAGACGATGTGGACCAAGGTATGGCCGACTGTTGCTCTGACAAGTAAAAGCTTCGCTTGCTTCTCTCAGATTTAATTTAAAATGTTTCCTCGGAGAAGAATAGTGGCCTCCATAAAATGCGCGTAAAGCAGCAGTAAAAAGTTAACTATCAGACGTCGTCAACCCTTTCAGTTTACTTATTAATCTTCTCTGAAAATGGTTTCAGTGTACACCACAAAGGAATTGGAGAAATGGCCCGAATGTCAGGTGGAGCAATTCCCTCAGGACGTCCAGGATCTCTGCAGGAAAGGACAAGCGGCCTGGGTGGACGTCGAACCCCGACTTAGAGATCTCTGCGAGGAAACCCTCGACAAAATCAGACAGAAGATCGCCAAACGCAGACTGTGTCTGAAAGCCGACTTCAAGAGCTACGACAAGTACGAGACGTCTCTCCCAAACCGCCCATCGAAGAGTAACTGATTTACTGGTTTCAGACTGAACATCGGCCACGTGGCCAGGACTCAGTACCGGCAGGTTCTCACCTCGAACAACATTCTCCTGGCGGATGAAGAGATGACGGCGTTGGAGATGCGATTCAACGACGAAATGGGATTCAACTATTATTGGTTTTTAAATGAGGTTAATGCAGAGCACATCGAAGAACCATTGGTGAGCGCTAATTCTCCAGACAATAACTCTTGAATTAAGACGGATACAATGTCACTGCCTTCTTTCAGTATGAAGAATACATGAAGAAAGTGCAAAAGGTGAACTGCAGAGACGAAAAAGAAGCAGTTTCCGTTTGTGAGAGAGATATAGTTATGATTCTGGGTAAGATCAAAGCGAAAGTCGTCAGGGAAAGAATCGATATCTACCCCTTTTTGAGGGAGCACGACCAGCACAACGAAAGGTGCATTTCGGTAGAAAACTTCATCCGGGGTCTCGCCGTCAGTGGTATTAACCTCACTGAGACGGAATTGGAAGTCCTCACGAGAGTGTAAGTCCCGAAGTGTTCCCTTATTGTCCCCCGATTGGTCACTAATCATTCTTCATTTCAGGTTTGCATCCCCCGGGAGAAACTGCTACGTCGATTACGTCACCTTCACGAGAACAATAGACGAGGCATTCACCCAAGCCGAACTGGAAAGAGCCCCTCTGGTCATCCCCACCCCCTTCTACCCCAGCGAATCCAACCCCAGGAACTTCCTCAACTTCGAAGAGAGGCACATGGTCGCCGTCGCCCTCGAGAAACTCGCCGCCGTCGGGGACAGAAACCTGGACGAGCTATTTGCGGTGAGCTTTGCACTGTGATTCATAAGGGCGGTGCTTTGAGGGGTGGCTGAACTGAGGGAAACTTTTTCAGGACTACGACAAGAGGAGGTGCGGGACCATCACGAAGCAGCAGTTCATTAACGGACTGTCCGTTCGCAATATGATCCATTTGATATCGACTCCGGAAACGGATTCGATCTGCAAAGCTTTCAGTTATCTGAAGGGAGTGAACAACGAAGTGGACTATAAGGCGTTCTTGAGGGCTTTGGATATTCTTAACGTGAACCTTAAAAGGAAGCCGGTCTAAATGACTCTCCAAAATTTTAGTACAGTTCCAATTTTTCTTCAAATGTAACCAGTTTCATTTTTAAAACTTTATATAAATCATTAATAATTTTTCCGACTTTCAACTCTAAAACACTCATTTTTTAGTTCCCAAATCAAATGAGGTTTTGTAAAGCTCAACTGGCTTTTATTGTCATAAAATTATACGGCAGATCAAGAACTTAACTTTCAGTCCATTTTTCTGGGAAAACCTCGATTCTAACCCAGTATTCTAAAAAGTGTTCTAACATTCGTACCCATCCTAGAACGGGAAGAACAAAAGTGTAATAAAATCCAAATATTGACGCCTGCAAAAAAAGAATATGCTTCTCGCGTAGCGGGAACCGACATTTTATAATTATTAAAACACTAAAAAGACTATCAAACGCTGCTTATTATATTAAATTGTTTACCGAAAATATACAACGTTAAGATGTGAACGCATTGTGGTTTCCTCCTTGTAATAATTTCACCTGTTTTTAAATCGATGAAACTAAAAATTTGGCCTCGAATGAAACTATTCAGGAAAGACAACATAACTTTTCAGACTCGAAATTTTACCGAACCGAACCGGAAATACCCGAAAATGCTAAACCGTTGCAAAGACGATATCTCTGTGCCGAAGAGAAATGACCTGAAAAGAGATTGATTGAGGCTGTCCGAGAAGCTTAAAGTCCAGTACAATATACAGCTGACGACCAGGTCTCACTCTTGGGAAAACAGCAGGTGCTTACAAGGGCGGGCAAAAAATATAAAAAAAGCAGCCCCTTTTCCGTCTTTCGGGCAGTTTGAGTCATTTCATGAAACTTTATCCCGCTAAAAGCTTTTCATCTCCTTTCCTTACATCCACAGAAGTTTCTCATTATCAAATAAATTAACAACCGGGAAAACAAAGGAAAGTCGGAATTCTGGGAAAACCTCAAAACCTGAGTCTGCACATAAGGACGGGACAGGAGCACAAAACAGAAACGGTAAGACCTGCCAGAAACGTCACTTAACAAAGCGGAGTAACTTGAAAAGGTCAAATGAGGGGAAAAGCCGAATCCATCTCACCCCGAAAATGTCATCCCCTTTTGGTGGGGAAGCATCCCCACCGCCTTCGACCGGGCCGCCGTCCCTCCCGTAAGCTAAACATGGATCGAGCGCCGGTCTCATATCGGAACCGTTGCTGACGTCAAGCGATGAGGGCGCCGCCGTTGGATTTTCCCAAAAATCAATAAACTTATTCACGAAGTTCTGGAGAACTGGGATATTATCAAATTTTGAATTCGTACTAAAAATTCGCAGCGCACGGGTTTCGAAATTTAGTTTGTGGGTGATTCGGTCTCACTTTTTCAAAACAATAATTCTGGATGGTTTGTCGGACGACGGCGGAAGAAGGTATCGACGTATTTATATTTTTCAAAGAGCACATAATCCCTCACTCAGCACAACTTTTTAAAATTTCCTTTTTAAACAAATTATAATGAAATAACGCTTTCTCAATTATTTTTTCTTTGTCTCCTCAAAACCCTCACTCTGCACTTTTTTAATGCACTCCAATTTTAATTTAAAATATAATTTCGAATGATTAAAAATGGAGTTTCTCGCACATTTCCTTGTTCCTTTTTTGTATCGGTCTTTCACCCGTCTCCACAGTCGACTCAACGTGGAAGAAGACCGGAAGGAAACAACAATCGAAGATAACGCGGTAACGAATACAAATAGACCGCATTAGGGTGAACTTATTACCCCAGGGAAATGAGTGAAGAAATTTTAACGATGTAAAGGGCAGCAATCGGCGTTAGGAGCGCTTCTTTTGGTAGCCTTTTTCCCCTCGAAATAGAAAGCTCGACAAAAAGTTCTTTACCGGCAACAGAATTATGGCTTTCGGTGAACGGCAGTGGTTTTGAAAATTCTACCGATATTCGCGAAGTTAAGGTTTCTCGAATGAAATAACACCGAACGTCCGAACGTTTCGGAGCCGAACCTATGCAACGTGAAAATTTTATTATTCAATTTTTTTTTTTTAAATAAATACTCCCAAGGTTATCCCCTTAATATTCTCAAGGTCATCATAATCAGTGCTTTTAATAATTAGACAATTATGTCAGCTCTCGCCGCGGCAATTATGAGTTTTGCCCCGTTAGATGGCTGAGGTTGGCATGTCGTAGGTGACAACTTTATGGGCTCAGTTTTCTTTTGACTTCGCGGCCCCCGTAACAGTTACAAATGATTTTTACAATTGTTAGGTGCGTAGTTTAACAAAAAAGTATCTTCCGAAGGGAGTGTGGACCAGGTAAATTTGTTGTTTGGACGAGTGCTTAATGAGCGACGGTCGAATGAGTTTAAAATTTTCTTATTGAAACACAGAAGTTGTTCGTTGCTGACGAAATTTCGGTCGAAATCCACGTGCTACTTTTACACGTCTCGTTAACTGAGTCTGAATGGAATTATAATGAATATTACTCAGAAATATACTGGGGCGAAACTGTAAATGTCCCAACACTCGGCAGCAAATAGATGAAGAAACGATTTCCCGGAAAAGACCGCTGACCAACAAAAAAAAAACCAAATAAGGAAAATAAACACTAATAAATATAATATCGATATAATAAATCATGAAAACATCCGTCGGACGGTTTGTTTCGATGTGGATCGATTCTGATAAGTGTAAAATACAACCACCGCTTGTCTCTATGGTGACTGATTTGTTTTTAATACCGTTTTACTGGACAAGATGGAATTCGAAAAAGAAAATAAAAGCTCCCTCGGAAAAGAAAACGGAGACGCTATGGTGTTATTAACGAAATGTCCGAAGCGTTGAGTGAAATGAAAAAAAAACTATTTCCAGTAATTTGAGAAGGAAATATTGGGAAATTCTTGGAAAAAAAGAAAATGGCAAAATCCATGTCAAATTTATAGACTCGAGATGGGAACAACGAAAAAATAGATAAAATGAGGAGAATTACCCGAGTTACAATGCCACACCATTCTTACAAACGGGAAATCTTCCACCATTCATTATGTATAATCTGTTTAATTTAGGAAAATTAAGGCAGTTTTTCCCTTTTTTTAGTCACCCTTTTCTCCGAAAAGCGCTTTTGCCACTAAGTTTATTTTTGATTAATGACCATCGAAGGCCGAACTGAGGCCATACAAATTTTTTCATCCTTTTTTCATTCCGTATTCTCTTTATAATATTCCTATAAAAATATTTGAATGGCGTTAAAGGGTTGAGAGAAGAGACATAAAGTCAAGGGTCACTCTTTTTCCCGTTTAATTCCCATTGGCGAATCCTTCCAAAGGTCACTTCAAAGGAAGTGGAAATAGAATCGGGAGTCTCGTGGCTTCCTTGAAAAGAGTATCAAATCTTTTAAAGCAAAGGTGAAAAATATTGAAAATGAAGTATTCTACGTCAAGAAAATAAAAGACAAAGACAGAGCAGCTCAAAATACATTATGAAGTGTACTATAAAAAGATTATATCAGTGATTAAAAGTGAAGAAAGAAATTTATACGAAGAAAAAAGGAGTTTTGAAAATATAAAAGGAAAGTATACTTTTACAAAAAATGTAAGAACGTAAGAAAGAAGAGTAAGAGCGAAAATTCAAAATGGCAAAAAAAGGAGAAATAATCTTGTGCTTGTGCAAAAGGGAATTAGAGAACTTCTTTACTGAACTGGAACTTAAAATATTACCATAATATATTATATACCTGAACACAGTATCGCTCAAAAGTATTTTGAGTTATTTACAAAGTGAAATTTCATTAAAATGCTTTACAATATTTATAAATATAATATTAATTAAATAACAAAAGAAAAAAAAAGTTCATCTTAACAAAAGTAACAGTAAATTATAGAATAGCACTTGCTAATAATAGAACTAAGAGTAGAAACAAGAAGACAGTATAAAGAAAAAGCAAAAGACCAAGAAGAAGGAAAAATGAAGAAAAATGTTATGCTTTGTATATTTTGTTGTTATAATGCCAAAGAGCAACAAATAATTATATTATAATGTTGTCATAATTATTATAACAAAATATTTTGATAAAATAACTAAAAAAAACTATTAAACTTTGTACTGTCAAAATATTTTTGAGCGCTACTGTACATAATATGAAGATAACTGAGAAGAATAACACATCAAAAAAATGAATATACAGAAAACTAACAGTAAAAATAAAAGAAGCACTGAGGATTCGAAACACAGAATTTTTTTTTTTAGAAAAAAAATAAAACGAATCTAATTAGTTAAATGAGGAAATGATAAAAAAATATTTCCCCGAAAAGACTGCACTTTTTTTTTACTTTTCTTTCAGGGATTTCGTTTTCATCCGCGGCCGACATCTTTCCCTCTTCAGACCGACCGGCCAAATGAGAAGAAAATAAATAAAATAAAAAATAAAAGGCCTTTTTGAATGATTTCAATTCTCTCACATGTGCGGATTAGGCTTTAAAACGAGGAACAGTCCGTCTCAGAAGACATCACTGCGCTGGGGCGACTGCTGCTGCCGCTTTTATTAATATCCCTCAACCGAATACATATCAGTGAAATCACCAACGAAATTATCATTTAAAATAATGTGCTAAACACTAAACTAATTCAATTTATTGGTTGTTATTGTTGTTATTCTATTTAAAAATTTATATATTTATTATAGAGTTTATATTAATAAGAAATAATTTATTCGAATGACAGAGACGTAGGTCTTTAGATTATAAAGTCAAAAGTCTGCTTTTAATATCTCAATTAGTGTTTGAAATCGGTTAATAAATTAATTAAAATGATTAACATAGCGGGAGTGATATCCATTATACTTTTCTACATCCTCATACTCGCGGTAGGGATATGGGCGGGGGCGAAGAAGGAGAGCGGCAACGATTCCGAGGAGGAGGTCATGCTCGCCGGCAGGAACATCGGCCTCTTCGTCGGCATCTTCACCATGACAGGTACGCCTCCGAACCCCCAAAGACAATTTCGTCTCCCCAACCCCTCAAATCATGCCTTTGGTCCTTTCAGCCACCTGGGTAGGGGGCGGATACATAAATGGCACCGCTGAGATCATATACACATCGGGGCTGATATGGTGCCAAGCCCCCTTCGGCTACGCCCTCAGCTTGGTGTTCGGAGGCATATTTTTCGCCAACCCCATGAGGCGTCAGGGGTACGTGACCATGCTCGACCCCCTGCAGGACCTGTTCGGAGGGAGGATGGGCGGTCTGCTGTTCCTCCCGGCTCTGTGCGGGGAAGTGTTTTGGGCCGCCGGGATTTTGGCAGCTCTCGGTGAGTAGCGACTGTCTGCCGACTCTCGCGGAAGGGTTAGTAACGAGTGGACGGTTTTAGGGGCGACTTTAAGCGTCATCATCGATATGGATCACCAGACGAGCGTCATACTGAGTTCCTGCATCGCCGTGTTTTACACTCTTTTCGGAGGGCTCTACAGCGTCGCATACACTGACGTCATTCAACTTTTCTGTATATTTATTGGTCTGGTGAGTTCGTGTTTGGGTTTTCACGGTGTTAATTTGAATTTTTGTTAAAACTTTTGTCGATGTTGCAGTGGATGTGCATTCCTTTCGCTTGGCTGAATGAGAAAGTTCAGCCTCTGTCTTCCCAGGATGTGGACTGGATTGGAGTGGTTCCCTCTTCCCAGATATTTTACTACATGGATTACGGGCTGTTGCTTATTTTGGGAGGAATACCGTGGCAGGTGAGCATCAAAAACTACTTTTTTTGTTTTCCCTTAATTTGTTATCAGGCGGAAGCGAGACTAAACCTCAAAACAAAGATCTTACCGCAGTCCGAATAAAAAACGAGCAATAAAACAAATGAAAGCTTCTCTCCCCATCTTTAATTTTAACTGAATCTGAATTATCTGAATTTAAACTGAAAAAAAAACTCTGGCCGTCAAAATAATATAATACCAAAACATAAAAGTCGGAGTTATATAATTTTATCAATAGGCGCGGTAAGGTATTTTCCGTAAAATCTTAGAATCTCCCTTAAGTGGCTGCACTTGAATTCTCATTAGGTCGACACAAAGGAAATTTATATGTAACTTAAGTATAGATCAAAAGAAGCTTAGATAACCAGCAGTGAGCGAAATGCTGTCGAAGAGTGGTCCGTTCACAGGTTCGGGGCTCCGCCTAAGCAGTTCGTTAAAGTTGTTGTTCCTCTGAGGTATAGAGGGGGGAACGGAAGGAATGTGTACCTTACTTGGGATCATTACGTCCTTTTTCATACTCGTACACCTGGGGCCCCTCTGCTTTTTTACGTCGGGTCGTTCCGCTGTCGGCTTGCTGGATTTCTCCGGCTCTTTTGACGTGAGTTCCAAAACCGAGCTCTCTATTTTCCCGGATTCTCTGGCCTGCTTCTGCAATTTCTTGTTCTGATTTTGCTTGTTTCTCGAGTTTTCCTCTTTGGATAGATACCTGGAGTGTTTCCTTTTCCGCAAGTGGGACTTTTTTGACGATTGCTGGCTGGCTTTCTTCAAGCTCTGAAAGTCTGACATCCTTTTGCCGAACTTTTTATTTGAGTTGAAAGTGGCTCTTACATCGTCTTCAAACTCCTCATCTTCGTCCTCTTCCTCGTCGTCGTCATCGTCTGACACCATAAAGGAAACATCGTCGCCATCCTCACTCGCAGTTGTTTTTGTTGTTGCATTTTCTCTCCTCTGCGAGGCGTTTTCTCTCCGGTTATCGTTGTTATTCCTATTGTTTTCCTCCGGCTGAAGCTGCTGTTTGAGCTTAAAGCGACCGTTGTACATACAGAGAAAGCCTTCGTTAATGCCTTCCTGCAGCGCTTCCAACACTTTTCTCACGCTCAGCGAGGGCGAATCTTTGTTTAAGACCTTTATGATCGATCGAATGGTGGAGCCTCCTGGTTCTTTTAAAGTAATGAGAGCTTTTTCCAAGCGCTTTTTTAAATCCCTCCTCATTACTAATAAATTTTGATAGCTCGAAAGAAATACTCAAAAACCTAAAATTTTGCAGCGGGAATGTTGCTTGGTATTGTTTACGTAATCGTCTTTTTTTTAATGGCGGAAATACAAACTCAGCAAAAAGGAGTCGAGAGGAGATCTCCTCCGATAGTAGAAGGCAATGTCCTGGATTATTTATCACAGAAACCACTCCCGAATTCCCCCGAGTTCTAATCACTGTCTAGGTTTTAATTTCTTTTTCCGCTAGGTCTATTTTCAAAGAGTGCTCTCGAGTAAAACAGCAGGAAGAGCTCAGATTCTGTCGTATGTGGCCGCAGCTGGATGCATACTAATGGCCATACCACCCGTTCTCATAGGAGCAATCGCAAAAGCCACCCGTGAGTATCTCGCCCCGAGGCTTCCTTGCGCTTTTCGATCAGGTTTCAACAGCAGTTTCTTCCAGCCTGGAACGAAACCGGCTACACTGGCCCCTATCCACTCACGGAGCAAGAAACCAGCATGATTCTACCGATGGTGCTCCAGTACCTCACCCCGGACTTTGTCTCGTTCTTCGGACTCGGAGCGGTGTCCGCTGCTGTCATGTCTTCGGCCGACTCCAGTGTGCTTTCCGCCAGCTCAATGTTTGCTCGAAATGTATACAAATTAATATTTAGACAGAATGTAAGGAAAGCTCTGCCTTTTAATCGACTGTTGTTGTTTGATACTGTCTAACTCTTTCGGTGATTTCAGGCTTCTGAGATGGAAATCATTTGGGTGATGAGGGTGTCCATTATAATCGTTGGAATTTTATCGACCATTATGGCCCTCACAATACCATCCATATACGGCCTGTGGTAAGTAGGACTTTTCCTTTTCTAATTTCGGCTATTTTTCACAACACCCAATGGTTTACAGGTCAATGTGCTCCGATTTGGTGTACTGCATCCTCTTCCCTCAGCTTCTCATGGTGGTACATTTCAAACACCACTGCAACACCTACGGCAGTTTAGCAGCCTACATCATGGCCTTCTTTATCCGACTTTCGGGAGGCGAACCTCTTCTGGGACTTCCACCCCTCATCAAGTACCCGGGCTACGACGAGGAAGCGCAAATGCAGCTCTTCCCCTTCAGAACACTGGCCATGGTTATGAGCCTGAGCACTCTCGTGGGAGTTTCCTGGTTCACAAAGTACGTTGGTAACTCTGTTTCCGTTATTCCGATCGCGGCAGGAAAGCACTCCAACCGTCACAAACTCTGTCGTTTTAGGTACATATTCGAAAGCGGAAAGCTGGCCCCAGGCTATGATTTCTTCCGTTGCGTTGTGAACATCCCAGATGACGTTCTTCGGGTGGATGAGCCCATCGAGGGTGAATTATCAATGATGACAACCGGGGCCATGGGAAAATTATACGGCGCCACCGGGCTCGTGGGGAAAGATGAAATGAACGGAAGAATAAACCCGGGGCTTGAGCCGGATGATGACATCGACGTGGCAGAAATTGAAAAACTGAAATCTGGAGTCGGGAAAGGCGGTGGAGGGTCCGGAGGCGGCGAGGGCGGGGGCGGAGGGGGAGGAATCAGAATGGAAACGTTCCCCGAGCAAGGAGGGAATGTCAGCAAAATGCAGGGCAACACCGCTTTCTAATGCGGTGGCAGTACTTTGTTTCCGGTCTTTTTTGACTTTTGCGCAGGTGGCACTTTTCGATGCCATGGGGGAACAGAAATGAAACTGTGGGCTAAATGTCTGCCGGTGACAGATCTTAATATAAGTTGCCGCGGGGGGTGGCTTTAAAAAGAAGTCATGCTAAGCCTAACGACTGCCCGTTGAGGGAGGGGAGATAATCTACTATTTAGCGACCGTTAGTATAAGGAGAATATATTTAGATCAATATACATATCATTCGGGGGCTGACACAAGGCACTGCCCTCGAGTTAGTTCACCCCTTTCGAGAAAAAATCACAAGGTAAGCCTCGTTGCCCAGTAATCTCTTCATTACGTATTAAGGACTCAAATTCAGTACTGAATGGGGAGAGAATGTGATGACGCTTTTAAGGATGCGCTTTTAGATGAAACAAATGTTACCGTTAGTTGTTTCCTCGGAATTAGAGCAATTAAGAGAAATTAATTTTAGCGTTGGAAATTAATAATGCAAATTTAGAGTGGTTAAATGTTCCCAATTTCTGTGTGCAATTATTTTTATTTCTATTTAGCATCAGTGAGGCGAAGTGTCTTCTATTGGAATTGTGATATTAGCAAACTGCACATATCATCATGAGACCAGATTAGGGTCGTTGTCTGACTTTTTAGGCTTAGGAAGAAAATTAAGATTCCTGTCGGTTTCGACCACGCCTCCTCCGAAGTTTGTGAAATTGAAAGAAAGCCTGGACGGCTCATGTCAAATAAAAATCAGCAGTAGGGCTTAGAGCCAAGTAGGGGTTGAAAACCGGCAGGGGTGTCCATCCTTCATTCGGGGAGAAATTCTGGTGTTAACTCAGGGATGTGACCTCTGGGGAGTCGTACTTTGGTTAGAATTTCCGATGAATTCACCGCTTAAATTTGCTGATTGCCATCATATCATTATTTACTGCTTACCTGATAACAGCCATCGCCTGAGCTCATTCCCATTTTCCTGAGATTCCCACACCTGAGACGGCAATAACCTGCAATGTAATTTAATATCACGTAAATAAATAGGTTAAATTTGTTCCGCTTCAACTCAGCCCAGAGGATAAGTTCTGATAAATAAATGTACATAAAAAATTAGCCATATCTCGAACATATCATTATTTAAAGAAAAATTAATGAAGGGAGAATAAAGACACCAAATCTTTACCGATATCGATTTTTCGACAAGTAAATCGGAAGATTAATAATGCAACAAGATCAATAAGCCTGAGAACTGCTCAATAAAACGTATTGATTTTTTCGCACTCTTTAGATGTCCCACTGATAATTTACATCATCAAATACCGCCCCTTCAATTTCAGCACTTCTGCATTATCAGATACACTTCATTCTGTTCTAAGTCAGTCTTTGTTCCTCAAGTGAACGAATTTTTGTTAGCATAAGTCCGTCCGCGTGAGGTGCATGAAGCTTCTTGTGTTTAACATATACCCTCATAACTAACTCTGATACATTCAAAACGGAAACGTCTCCAATCGGTGGTGGAGCAGAAAAATACATAAAAAAGGTTGCTCAAAGTTAGGAGGTAAAAAAATTCGTGTTTCTCAGGCCTCCCATTCGGAAAAACGCTTCTGTAGAAAAGCAAAAAGAGCAAATCCAGGCATCAGCTACAGCTTTCCTAGAATTAGTTCTCCCGATCTGTGTGTAGGTTAGAGGCGTATTTCAACCACTCTGAGTCCCAACCCTTTAATGCCAAGTGAAATATTCCAGGGTAAAACAAAATTATTTTTGAATTTCACTAACTGTTACCCATTTTTTTTCTCAAAAGTTATTCATTGATGTGAGATAAAAACTGTTTTAGAATTTAGGTGTAATCTTATTTATGTACTCCGTAGGGTAAAAAAAAAATTAGAAAATAAGTTTTAGAGTATATACATAAATCGATCGAACTGCAAAAAGACGAATCGGAGCCTCACAGCTTTTCTAAGTTAAAGAAATAATTGAGACAAGTTCACGAAGAAGAGACCTTTGGGATCTAATTTATCTAATTCCTGACTATATTAATTGTTAGAAACAGAGAGAAACCATTTTAAAGTCCATTATTATGATTTCATACTTATTAAAAATTTAAAAAATCCTGCGCGTTTTTATGAACTTCGGAAAACTTACTAATTGTTAGGCGCGATTCGACTTTTTCTCGGGCGAAAAGGTTATGAATGAAATGAGTGGAGGTTTTTGCAAACGGAAAAGGAACAAATTCGTCTGCCAAAATTGAAAGGTGTTCGTAAAAAAAGAAAAAGGTGAACAGTTCCCTCGGTGTTCATTTTCCGTTTCAGAAAACCTTATAAAAATGACGAAAAGAAAATATATAAATTAGAACATGGGGTTGGAAAGGGAAAAATCTTTTAAAATGTTGATCCTGTTGGGAAATTTTAATTGAAAATTATTTTTGAATGACTTCAAATAACTGGAAATGATAAATGTTTGGAAATTCTAATTTATCTGACTTTTCAAGGAATCGTTTCAGTGTCAAAACAGATGTTTATCAAGACGTTTATTTTAATATGACTAGTATATTTATATTTATTAATTAAAAAGCAATATTTAAGTCAGAGAATGTTTAATTGGGTATTATGAATTTAATATTTGTTTTGTAAACCACGTCCACGCCTTGTTATATAAAATATTCATTTGTTAATTTTTACTTTAAAAGATTTGACTTGCAATCTGGAACATTTTAGACGCGAAATAAAGAAAAAATTCATTACATTATTTTAATATTAATACAGTGTGTGCATATGCGAAACTTCCTGAACAGAGAAGACTGTATAACACAAATCGGATGTTTTATTGTAAACCGCACCGTGAAGAATTATGCAAGAGGAAAGTGGAGAATAAAAGGAACAGAAGACGGTCACCCCACTACCTGGGATAGCTCCTGCGGCCTTTCTACACCCCCACAACCTCACCCTCTGCCACCCCGCCTCCAGCCGTAAATAAACCCTCGAGGCTACGTTTCTCGGCTTCGCCTTCTTCATTAAGAATTAGATGAGCACACAGGGGAGAGTATGACTCATTTCTTAACGACCTTTTCATTTCCTCTGTAAATAACCGACCGAATGGAGTGGGCTCGAGAAAAGCGGCCTACAGTCCGATTCTCCTGCAGACTGCAGAAAGACATCGAAACATCCCTCCGTCCGAATATCCGAATCAAATATTCATCAAGTTCTGCCCCGTCCCTTAGCAACTGTTCCATTTGGGAAAAGCGCTCCGAACTTAACGATCGATTTTTCTGGAAACTCATTCGTTGAGTTCAATCGCTGAAAAGGTCAGAAATTCTTTTCACTAGAATAAGCGGTGAGCATTTGTCAGAACGCTCCTCATGTTCGGGCACTACATTTCATCACTGCAAATGAACACATGCTCCAGGCCCATGAGCCAACCATAAAATAGCCGCAACATCCCTTAAAAAAGGCCAAACACAATTTAATGAATATTTATTCTAAGAGATATCCTGTGTCTTTATTAAAACTTTGGATAATTTATTTGAAACCGCACTGCGGAGTTTTGCCCAAAGAAAGAAGCTTTCGGACTTCATCTATAGGTTTCTTTCAAGTTTTTCATCGCTTACAGGTTTTAGGTTTGGCAGAAGAAAGATCAAATCTACTCAACTTACTGTCGATTCTAAATTGGCCTTGGTTGAAATAACACTTTTGGCCTTTTAATAGCGTAAATTTTCTAAAAATTTATCTCCACTTTCGCTTTCCTTTTGAAGTTTTAATTTTGAAAAGAGAATCCCTAAAAATTAGTAATCCAATTCAGGCAATTAGGAGACGAAAGCCCTCAACGTTTTCCTTCTCCATTTAAAATATTATTAAATTCAAATTAGAAGACTAACAGGCATTTTTCTCCGCTAATTTCCCGCGGAAAATAAAAAGGGAAATGTTCTTTCGGGGAGATAATTCGTGTCAGAGATTACCGCGTTTCTTGACCTCTTTACGATCTCCTGGAAAACTTTTTATTGCGGCTATTTTCTTTTTATTTGTCAACGAGAAGATTTCCTTTGTAAAACATTTTTCCCTTTTTGCGGTGTTTCAGTGGGTTTTTTTCTGCCTGAAGATAATTTGAAATTATTTACTTTGTAATGTTTTCTTTAAAAAGCTCTCTGTTCTGCCCCCAGATGTCTCAAATTCCATAGAATCGTTGCATTTTAATTAAAAAAATTAACTCATTTCGAAAAATTCCAGAATTGTTTATTTTTTTATTTCTCAAAAAAATAGAAAAAAGCAGTGGAAAAGTTTTCTTTCTGAGGAGTGGCATTGTTAACCCTTCTCTTAAAGCAAAACAACGCAATCAGCATTGAAAAGCGAAGTAATATCGAATGTTTTCCCCGACGAAAACACGCGATGTGTTTCCCGAAAAAGTCTGGAAAAATTTACACCCCCTTCGTGGGTGGCTACGGGAGCCTGTACGCTTAGGGTGGCAATCAAAGGAAAATTGTACGCCTTACGTCAATGCTCATTCACTAAGCTTTAGCCGTGACCCGGTGCTCGAGAGGGGAAATTAAGGGGTGGTCGAGGCGGTGCATGGGGCGTGTTTCAATTCCCCAGGCGTGGGAGTACATCTCGGAGCGCTTTCCCTAAGGGCTCTTTTTTCCTGCCTTGATTTAAATGTAAATTGGTTTTGAGTTTTCTTTTTTGAAATTTGTTACATAACTGGCAAGATGCACATCTTTCGGGTGAAATTACTACTGGCATCTTTCATGTCTTTATTATTCGATGAGTTCATTCATTCCTTATTGGATTTTGGAATTTATTCCCCAGAAAACAGAATATATCGTTTTCTCTGAAATTCCTTAAAACTCTAACCCAACATTTTCCGACAACTAACGTTTTAACAATCTGAACTTGACTAATCGATTTTTCTAATTTTACATCCGCGGTATTCCGTAAAAATAGTTATCTAAACCAGGGCGGTAATTATCTTTCAGTTACCGGAGCCCAAGGAGGGCTGCATCCCAATCACGTTTCTGTTGAGCTCACATTTCGAATGCAGGGGAGACTCCGCTCGAGAAAAAATGAAGAGGGAAAACAGAAATAAAAAGGTTAGGGGATGAAGAAAGAATTAAAGAAGCCTCTCGGGAAATAACAATGATAACCTAATCCGAGATCCCCGTTAAATGTCAAGTGGCGTTTTGGTGTCTCTACCCATCACTTCGAGAACTTGTCAGCCTTTCAAAGATTTATTTTTAACTTAAACCAACATTGGACTGAAGTTAGAGCCTGGGGTGCAAAAAAGGAGTAAGGACATGTTCGTTCGCTTTTCCTCCATCTCCGGGCAAAGTGACGGTTTAATGGAGAAGCAATGGAAAAACAAATCATCCTTAAGTAGCACCTGAATTTTCGCAGAAAAATTATTTCTCCACTGTTAAGTTTTCATTAAGTGTATTTGTAAAAATTCAGAAATTTTTAAAATTTAAAAAGTCTGTACTTGTAACGTTTGTTGTTAACTTATCGGTATTCGTAAACATTCTCAACGCTCTCTGTCGTCAAAATCCTTTACTAAACTAAGTTCGCTCCGTTCTTAGCTTATGGCGGAAAATGCATAAGGTTCCCCTTTTTTGGGGAATATTTTTGTTTAATTTTCATTTGGTTAATTATAATATATGTTACGGGTTCAAGCAGAAGTCAGAGAAAATTAGAACGTAGCAATAATAATAATAAAAAAAGAACAGAATAATAAATGGTCGGGTCGACTCTGACCCGTTACTGATATTTACAGAAACCATAACACGCTTTTATTTTTTCAGAGTTCTAATGAACAGCCTTCGGCATAACTGTTTTGATTAATATTAAAATTAAATTTTTCTACATCCTTCTCCCTCATGCCATACCCTAGATCCCGAGTGACGCCTTCGGCTTTATATTCATGCCACGAAAACACGTTCAATCAATTTCAGCTCGCCATTTAATCCCAAAAAGCTCTCATCCCGGGATGAGACATTTCTGGACTCCCACCTGGTGAAAAAACCAACTGCTCCAAATATTTTTCGGATATTATATCTGATAATAATTAGGTGCGGCAGTTTCTCACGACACAGACTTTTGACTTTCTCTGACACCGACAAACTATCACGCCTTTGTGCCTTCTAAGTTTTCGAAAACAGTGAGCCTTGAACCTATTGATTACTTTGAATTTGTTGAAACTGTTTTACATTATCTTTTTCTCCTCTCCATCGATCCTTCTTTTCCTATAAATAGCGGAAACTTTATGAATTCATTCAGAAACTTTTTTATCTTATCCCCACCAACTCTCCAAGACTGTGGAACCGCACTTTCTTTGTTTTATTTTCCAACCTCACGAACAGAAAGGAAACCTTTCATGCAGAAATAAATATCTGACATTTCCAATCGACAGCATTTGCCCCTCAAAGGACTCAATCACGTCGAAAACTCATTCATTTTCTAATTTCAATCGATATTTCCGGGCTAATCACAAAATGAACATAATTTTTCCTTCCTCCCACGTGATGACTCCCCATTAGGGGAGCTCATTCATTGAATTTACGAATTATCTTGCCCTCTTTTCCTTTGCTCTGCCCCCGTGAACGTGACCGAGGTTATTATAAACCTAATCTTGCCAAAAAAAGATTTCCGTGGAATAGTGCATGTGACCTCGCTGGAGTCCTTCGCGACATGCAACGTCGTGGCGGAGGGAGGGTATCGTCACCATGACAACATTGTTCAGGTAACTCAGGTTAAGAGTTAATGGTACTTTGCTGTGTTTCTGAGAACTTATGCTCTTAAAAGAAAATATTATTGTGTGGGCAAATAGGGGCAGGGCCCTCCAAGAAGGCCCTATAACTTTGACATCTATAAAATTATTTTCTAAGCGCAAATTCGCATTTTTACGAAAAGTCTATATTATTAAGGAGAGGAGGATTTATAAGAAATTTATTAACTTTAGCCTTTTCCTTTGCAGTTCACTAAAAATGGTTTTTTGGATGCAAATATAAAAGGAAAGATACCATAAATTAATTATCTTTTAAATCCAATGTCATTTCCCGCGTTAATTATTTTGATTTTAAATTGGTAATTGATTTAATGGGAGCACTTTTACCCCTTCCCTTGGCAAGTGTGCAAGACATGCACCTGGCGCCCCCTCGCGCCCCCATCAAATCAAACGTCAGACGAACATTTGGAAAATACGTGATCGGCACTTTTCCAGTGCAAAGGATGCCCTGACGTAGGAGAAATTCCATCGAATCATGGTTCGAGGACATGAGCGCCGACGCTCCCATCCTGGAGAAATTGAGCTTTTCCTTCCTCTCATGCTCAGCTTTCGGAGCGCGGGTGACCTTCCCCATCTCGCCTTTCCTTCCCCTCTTCTCCCTCTTTCATCCCTCCGTCTTCGTGCTTTCCCCTCAAATTTTGAGTTCCATACTGCGGGTCTGACTAACTGGACGGTCCCAGCTCTGCCGTTCAAAAAAAGGTAAGTTGCTTTTTATTTTTTTTCACAATTCCACCTACATTCCACCCATCGCTGTCCGCCACCCAGTTACTTTGCTCGACCTTTTCCAAATTCTCACAACGAGACAGGTGAGCTCAGGTGAACCTCACGCCAGGGCAAAGGCAAATTATTGATTTCTGAAGAAGCGCCCCTGAAATTTTAAACCCTTCTCGGAAAGGTGATCGTTTGGGGCTGTGCACTGTTCAAATAAAAATAGGTCAAGCTATTTTAAGGGATGGAAGGGGCAATGAGGGGTGCGATTAGGGGGTGGTCGGCTGAGGTGTAGTGCCCCGCGGAGCCTTCTTCTAAATACCCTACATCGCTCACCACTTTTGTAATTCGGCCTCTTGCAGACAATTCTCGGGCTGTGGCTCACTTTTTCTGATTGCTTTTAACATAATTTTCTTTCTTTTCGCAGTCCTTCTTAATTAGATCACTTAAGCTTTTCCTTTTCTCAATGCTCCTTCCATATTTCCCCAATTTGCATATTCTCTTGCCGCCATATTGAATTTTTTGCTATCTTTCTTCAGCACCAGACTTTTGCTCCCTTTTTCTTACTCTCTTCGACCCAATGTGGAAAATTCTTCGGGATAGTTTTCATTGGAAACTAAAAAATCATAATCAGTGTTAACATAATACTGTAATATACTGAATCGCCTAAACTGATGGTGTGTATAATAATGTAGCACTTCGGATTTTAATCTCCCTGACTATTTAAAATAAATTTCTTTAATTAAAGCAAAAATAATTGCATTCATGTTTTCGTAGGCTATTTCCAAACCCCTAATTACGTTGACAATCCCCCCTTCCCAGACTTTATTAAATTTTACGGCAATTCGTGCTGCTTTTAAAATGGTCACTGGGAGTGAATTTTATATATAAAACGCTTACTAAAATAAATTATGCTATAAAATCCTGCATTATTTTTTGCGATGAATTAAATAATAGATTTCTGTAGCTGTGATTTAATAATCATTTGCTAATTAGGTTCCAATGCTTAAATGGTTTGAACAATTGAAAAAGTGAACGCATTGTTTCGATGCAAAAATCTCCGCACGAATTAAATTCTGCAAAGCATCTCGAAAAAAATAAAAGCAATAATAACAACTGTGCATCCACTGACACAATTTTCTCCAAGATTTTCCGAACCCCTCAGTTTAAAAAGATTAGAGTTAAAAATTTTATAATTAACTAAATAGATGATTAATAAACTAATGTGCTTATTAAGCTCAAGACTTCATGGATTTGTACTTTCTTCTCCTCTGGGCTTTAATTTGATTAATAGCTTTGAGGCGTCCTATGGCAGTACTTTAAAGAGTCGACTGCTGGAAAATTGTCTTTCTAAATAACCATAAACAAAATTAAAAACTCTGGATTTTTATTTTTTATGAGCTTTGATTAGCTAAATGCTCTTCACGTCCTCTCCCTTCTTTTCAAATACTTATTTTATCATTTTGAAATCATATTTTCCCTTTACGTTTGCCGCCTCGAGCCATTCGCGAAAATGGCTGTCTTTATCCGACGCCTTTGCTTTTATATCGATTCCTCAATTTGTTTTTCTCTGATTGCAGACTCTTTCGTCATCTCGGAATAACCAGAATAACCACGGGCACCGCAAAAGAAACGACGGAGGCCAACCTTCCGTCGGAAGAAACGCGTGGACTGCTGGGCCACCTCCCGCGACTTGACGTCTCCTTCAGCGCTCTGCCACCCTCGCCCCAAAGGGTGGCCAGCAACATCAAGGGTTTCTTCGCCAACAAACTAGGGAACGTCATACCGGACGCCGGTAAGAATTTATTTATTTTCATTTTATAATAAATTCACGACCGGACAGAAGAAAGTTTTTCAATATCGTTTTATTATTCTTCGGGGGATGTTAACAAACCGAAACGAGTTTTATAGTCCGGTCAAAAGAAACAAAGGCCCTGCGTTTTATTTTCCCTAAAAATCATAATAAACTTAAAATTAAATTTTCATTGTGAGCTGAACGCTGTACATAAATGCACGAAAACGAAAAGTAAAGCAGCACCAAAGCAAAACCCCTTCGGAACGAACACGAAACTCTAACGAGTTGTGCGAGGGTTCGTTGATTTCGAGACCCATTTTCCAAACTCAATTAGAGTTCCTCGGTCTCTTCGTATGTGTTCCCTCTGCTTTTTCCGCCCTTACCTCCCCTCATCTCTGCAAAATTTTTTTCACTAATCAAATTCAAATTAGTAAAAAAAACATTCAAGCATTTTCGTGTTTGTTTTCCGGGCAAATAAGGCCCTTAATTTGTGCTACACGTAAAGGTTCAATGTGTCATTGTTATCAAGCTCTCTAAAAGAATTGAAAAACACCAATATTTAGGAAAATTAACCTGAATTCTACATAATTTTTTAATTAAAATATCTCCCCCCGTTTTCTGAATGCTTAAAGGAACACATTGCGACAATCCAGTACTGTAAACATTAACCGAAAACAATTTAGGAGATTAAAGTTCAAGAGATCTTGAACAACGCCAACGCGGCGGGAAAACATAATTGAAAAAAGGCGCAGCAGCTCCTCTATTTCTTTTTTCTCAATTTTCTCTCCGATAAAGAGAGAAAAGTAAACGCTTCCCTTTCCCTCCTTAACAATGGCTTAACAGGAATTCCGTGTGTTTGAGTAAAGATTGTATGTTAATGCACTTCCACCCGTTACTTTGCCCGTTTGTAAACAGAAAGTTCGAACCAAATTTAGGCGCGATTCCGAATCGCACACTTAAGTTCTATTGTGCACCGTCCATTGTCCTCTGTACTTCTAAATTCATTCCTGCATTTTATTTTTGACAAAAAATGTATAATCATCAAAACCTTAAAATATTTCACAAAGTGAGGTAGAGATTCCAGGTTTGATTATTTATTTATTAATATCATTATTTTTTATTTTATTTTATGTTATTGCTTTCAATTCGAAATTACAAAAAATGAAGTCGAAATCAACAAGACACAAAGGAAACGATCCTTTCCTCGTGGACACAAAATCGCGTTAAATATTCTAATTTAAAGAAATAATGGCCAATATTGACTCACATAATAAGAGCAATGATAACTTGGGAAAAAGGGTGACCAAGAGGGTAGAACGAGGGTGTTTTATTAGCCTAACCACGGAGGGGGATCCGCTTAATGAATTCCACAGCAATGGGAAGGACTCCGTCTAAAAATATTTTATCTATCTCGGCGATCAAATTTATGTCACTTTCTTTTTCCAATCCTTTCGGAACTCGTTTTGTTTTTAAAAAAATTTGATTCAAAAGGATTTTCTCCAGCTGAAGTGAAATTATGAAAGAAAATGAAAAAGGGACTCAATTAGAGGAAACGAAGGGTGGAAGGAAAGGGGAAGCTAGAGAGAAGAGGAAAGCAGTGGAGTACAGAAGGGCACAGATGAAGGGATCGCCCTCCGTGCAGGTGGCAGAAGATCCAACAGTTCGCACGCTATTTTAATAATTCATATTGTATTGAATGTTCCGGTTCTCCCTTTTCACCTTAGTTATCGATCGTTTGCGGATTTAAAAATAAACATTGCTTTTTATGTGCTTTTCGTGCAAGATTTCACTTCTAATGGTGCTCGCAGAATTCGAGTCATTTTAGATCTGTTTTACTGCCCACAGAACTGCCATCGGAAAGCGGTTTTAACTAAATTCAAAGTAACACTCTTCGAGGTCAAAAAGCACACCCTATCTATTAGCTCACTGCATTACAAAGACCCGTAAGAGCATTCATTTCCATTGTGAACTCAACAAAATCAGCGAAGAGAAAACGTTTTAATTTTGTACAAGGGAAAGCGAAAGAAAAAACTAATTCAGTTTCTTGAATTGGTGCTAAATTATTCGTTTGTTAATGCAGAAATTTCAGCGGAAAAATCGACGGAAAAAAGACGGTGATAATTTTACAAAAAATAATTCCCGGAAAGTGTCTTTTTTGTTTGGAAAAACTTTTCCTTTGGCAAATAAATTTTCTACTGACTTTTCTGATTTCCTTTGAACATTCAAAATGGTTGCTTTGCTTTCGTTTTTTCGGTCTTGGGAAACTTTTCGAAAATTTCACTTCTATTTAAAAGCAATTACTGCTTCATAACATCACGGCGTTTCAGCCGTACAACGCCCAAAAGCTTAATACCTATTATTACGTAGCAAACACTGCCGCAGTGAGAGTGGGAATAGCCCAAATCCCTAAACACTCCGTTTCGGGACTGATTATAATCATATAAACTCTACGGCTTCGTGAGCTTTAGCTCTCATCTCGGAATAGATCCAAGCACCAAATTTCATGCTCTACTGCATATTTCGGGGCAGATAATGTATGGAAAAATTTGAAACCCACGCTCTTCAAATTACCCTCAAAAAAGCAAGCTCGAAAAGCAAGTCAGGGGGCAATGCTTCTTCGTTCCCGGAAAATCTGATAAGACGAGAGATAAATGATTTCCTAAAATTTCCCCTTTCTTTTCTTTTTTGCCCCGTTCAAAGAAAAAGAAGGCCTCATTGGGAAACACTACGAGAAAAGGGTGGGGCCGCAACACTGATTCGTCATATGGGCGGCGGTGGCAAGGGAAAAAGTGCTCCTTTTGGTCATTCAGGTGCACCCTCACGGGGAATTAGTTGTCGAGAAGATAAATTACAGCTCCCTCTGAGTCTTAGGAATCTTTGAGTAAATTTTCCTTCGCCCAACGGAGGCCCCACAAAGGGAAATTACCCGGCAGTGGCTAAACAGGGATTCGTTCTCGTGGAACTGACACAAGCAGATCCCGCATTAAATAGCATTTCGCCCATTAGATGAAGTTTCTTTGTTATTACAATAACCTTTTTTCTCTCGTAGAAAATGTCGCCTGGGGCTGATGAGTTCTGTGAAGACTCGTTTCCCCTTTTCTCCAGTCAGGAGACTCTATAATTAAAGCCACATGTTGTTTCTTCTGTAGCTTTAAAAATGCCCATTCTTTTTACGCAATTACCAATTTTGGAAGCTGCGGAATTCAAAATTCGGATTCGCTAATAATATTCAATTAGGGATTGCACAGTACGAACGTTGAGAGGTTGTCATAGAGTACAAAATCACTGAATTAACGGAGTTGAAAGCAACATGCATGCCCGAATCTATTTCGCCCCTCGTTCTATTCAAATTTTCGGCTGTCTTTGGTTTGAGGTCTCCTACCAAACAATAAAAATAATTGAGAACACGAGTGGAAAAAAATACTTTTTTCCAACGTTAGCAGAATGAAACGGTTGGCTAAGCTAAGAATAGAAACAACATCCCCTCGTCGAGTCACGCAAAACCCACAAAGAAACCAGCCAGATGAAAACTTTTAATTGCAGGACGCAATTTTCTTTTTATTTCCCAGTTTCCTTCCCCTTAAAAAAGTATGTCTCCCTCCGCTGCCCCCGTCCAACACTAAAATATTTGATTATTTAAACTTTCCTTTCCAGTCTGTAATGAAAAGCAAACAAACGGGTTTACGGGATGTCGCGCGTTCGCATCACTACAAATATTGATTTATGTGCAATGGTCTTGTATTTCTTTCGGCACACCTCGAGAGTACATGTCAACTTATGAGAGGAGTTATAAATAGTAACTTATACGATATGCATGACAATATAACAACAAGAATGCAATATTGTATTAAACATGTAGAACAAGTATGAGAACACGAAAGAACGGAAAATAAATCAATTTCTACTCCAAATATTTGTGATTCCAAAAGCAATTTTATCAAAAAGAGGGAAAAGGGAAATTTAAACAGTAGGCAGATAAAAGCGTAAATAAATGAACGATTCTGCAGAAGTATAAATAAACAAGATAAAAGATATAAATTAAAACTAATGTGTTAATAAACAGGCTAATTAACAATAAATAAAAATTACTATTTTAAATGTTATAAAATTTTTGTTTTTGTATTATGTTTTTATTTTAAATTTTTATTTTGCAATGATAATTTAAACAATCACAAAAATATAAATAAATAAATTATCAGAGAGAACTTTGAGTGGATTTGAGTAAATTTGTAACAGATCAATGACAAATAGACATTTTATCAATGATTAAACAGAAAGCAGAAATAAACGAATTAATAAATAAATAGGAATTATATAAATAAATAGATAGTTAGTGTAATAACTATTAATTCAGAATCAAGTATTTAATCGTTATATTTGTATTACACATAACTTAATTATAGGGATTTAGAAGTTAACTATTTTAACTGCTTTTTATGTTTCGAGACAATATGTTTAATTGCTATCTCAATGGATGTGATTGTAATTTGGGAAAACGCATGGAATTTCAGCGTACATCTCCTGAAATGACGGTGGAAGGTGAAAATGAAGTACAACATAAGCCATCGAGGGAAACTCCCCGTTCCTTTTTCAGTTTACTAGGTGACTAATCGCGAGAAACTCAAGAAGGGAGGCCGAAGCACCTCCCGCTGCTTTCTAAATGAAATTTCTCTGGATTTGTTTTTAATGTGAAACTTTCTTGATAACTTTCTTATTGTTTCATTTATTCCCGAGTCGGAAAAGAAGAATTAAAACAAAGTCGACCTGTGTTATGGGGACTCATAACTTTTGGCGAAATTTAAAAGGGAGACCCGTCCGCTTTCTGTTGTTGTGAAAAGAACTCAATTTTTCCCTCTTGCGCATTGAAAAAGAAGAAGAAAACCCAATTTATTTCTTCCAAAAAAAAATAAAAAGATGAAAGTAATTTTAAAAAGTGAGTTCTAAGGTTTCGATCATATTTTCTCTCTTCTACGATGCGGTGTAATGAGGTTCTCTGCTTTTTAACTTTTCTTAAATCCGCGAAAAAGTGATTTTACCCTCCCTTCGCCCTCGTCTTCTGACTCCTCAGACATAAGTAACCACCCTCACGATGTCTCAGAACCAGGTTATGCGCTTCTTTCAGGTCGAGTGGGGACTTATGGTCTCAAAGTAGCCTCCTTTCCTCATCTTCCTCTCGGTCCCGTCAACACTCACTATGAATCATAATACTAATTCGTTTCTTCTCTCTCTTGTTCAAGGTTGCCCGACCTGTCCGACCCGAACGGCTACTTTGGGATTCTAAGAAGTTGGGAACCACTCGACGTTATTAAGTGACCTTGAGGAAAGCAAAACATGAAGAAAACACCTCATGTGGTTGCCTTTTTGCTATCATACGCGCCGAAAGACCATGCCAGATGAAGAAGTGACCTAAACGGGAGATCGAAAACGGCCGAAAATGACGTTCCAGATTCCGGTTATCAATCTCGAAGTGGGCGAGCTCAAGGACATCATATGGGCAAAGCTTCAGGAGCCCCACTATCAGAGAAAACTCGTTCTCATCATCGTCTCCGTCGCGCTGCTGCTGGACAACATGCTCTACATGGTCATAGTCCCCATCATCCCGGACTATCTGCGCTACATAGGCGCCTACGGACCCATCGAAGACATTGCACCGCCCAACGGCACCACCGGCCCCGTCAAGCACGACCACCACGGACAGGACACCTCCACAGGGGTCCTGTTCGCTTCTAAGGCCATCGTTCAGCTCATGGTGAACCCTTTCAGCGGAGCTTTGATAGATCGCATAGGATACGACATTCCCATGATGATTGGGCTGACGATAATGTTTCTCAGCACGGCGGTGTTTGCCTGTGGCCGCAGCTACGGATTGTTATTCTTCGCGAGAAGTCTTCAGGGAGTGGGAAGTGCTTTCGCAGACACGAGTGGCTTGGCCATGATAGCGGACAGATTCACGGAAGAAAACGAGAGGTCTAAAGCTTTAGGAATCGCGTTAGCTTTTATTTCGTTCGGTTGTTTGGTGGCTCCTCCGTTTGGGGGAGCGCTGTATCAGTTCGCTGGTAAAGAAGTTCCGTTTTTAATATTAGCGTTTATTTCTCTTGCCGACGGATTCATTCTTCTGCTGGTCATGAAACCGCTTAAAACAATAATAAAAGAAGCAAAAGTGGAAGCTCCCGACACCATCCCGATATGGAGACTTCTCATGGATCCATACATTGCGGTGTGCGCGGGGGCACTCATGATGTCCAACGTGGCTTTGGCGTTCCTTGAACCGACCATCTCCCTCTGGATGGAAGACAACCTGACCACAGACAACTGGAAAATCGGAATGATTTGGCTTCCTGCTTTTTTCCCGCACGTATTCGGAGTGGTGGTGACAGTTAAAATGGCCAAAAAATATCCGAGGTGGCAGTGGGCCATGGCTGCAGGCGGTTTGGCCCTCGAAGGATTGTCTTGCTTCATAATACCGTTTTCCGGTTCCTACAAAACCCTCATGTTACCTATTTGTGGAATCTGTTTCGGAATAGCTCTCATAGACACAGCACTTTTGCCTACGTTAGGATACCTCGTCGACGTGAGGTACGTCTCCGTGTACGGCAGCATTTACGCGATCGCCGACATTTCCTACTCGATAGCTTATGCTGTCGGGCCAGTCATCGCTGGAGGTGTGGTCGAAGCTATCGGCTTTACGGCGTTGAACTTTCTCATTGCCTTCTCAAATCTCTTCTACGCTCCTGTCTTAATGTACTTGAAAAATATATATGACTTCAAGCCATTCCAAAACGAGGCAAACATCCTCATGTCGGATCCTCCCGCCAAAGAGTACCAGACATACACCATGCAGGACCAGAGGCCCGTCGACGGAGGTTACAAGAACCATTTGGACTACGGCAAACTCCAAGACAATGAAGGGAGCTACGCGGAGACAACGATAGACAACAGCACAACCAATGGCTACCAAAATTACAGTAACTCCTACTCCCAGAATTACCAGCAGGGATATCAAGCTCAAGGCGGGCAACAGCAGTACGGTCAGCCATATCAGCAGCAATACTACCAACAAGATTCCCAAGGAAGCAGCAGGGGTGCCAATCCCTTCAGGCAGCCCGATCCCGCTCCCCTGAGTGGAAGCGGGACAGGGAGCAAGAACCCATTCCGGGGAGGAGTCGGCTACTAAGAACTTCTGCTCTTTCGTTAAGTAGTATTAATGGTGTAAATTAGTCGTTCTTTTTAAAATGTTGATTAGATTTAGTGAGAATTCGATTTAATAAGAGAAAATTTAATTATTTCCGAGTTATAAGAAAAAGTATTTTTCTTCTGGTGGTTTTATTTTTCCCCCCTTTAAATTAGTTGAAAGGGCAATTCGCATTCGAATTTTCCAAGCGGAAATAAAAAAATCAACAATTTATTTTCTATACCAAAACGATTACGAAGTGATGCAACTATAATGAAATATTTCTCGAAATCGATTCCGTATTTTGAAATCGATCATAAAAATTTAAATAATGTTAAAAACGCAGGCCATTGCAGGTTTATGGACTGCAATGAAACTGCAGTTCAGCAATTGCAGTAATTACAATTGCTGTTACTTTCATTGAAATTTAAACTCAGTTATTTAAACAATGCAAAATTTATATGAAGAAGGGGAAGTTCAAAACATGAGTTAATAAGACTTTGTAGAATTTTGTCATTTTTGATCGATTGTATTTCCACCCACTTAGGCAAATAAAATATTCTCAGATGAATAAATTATGATAAATTAGGTTTGTAAAAATCTGAATAACGGCATTCAATTCAAATTAAAAAAAAAAAAAATTATGTAAAATCACCAGAAGTTGTCGAATATTCAAGAAATAATGGTAGAGCAACTGCAGTTAATAATAAATAACATGGATAAAAAATAAAGCACCGGGCACGGATAAAATCAGGCTGAAGGACATAAAAAATGAAAAGATATAATAAACAATATCATAAAAAGTAATAAGATACCAGAAGCCATAAAAACCATAATAATACGATACATATACAATCTACACAATAATGAGTAAAACCAAAAAAACACAAACCTAATAAATAAAAATGACCTCATCATTCCCAAAGTAATAAATAATTACGCAACAAAAACAAGAAAATATCTAATTCCAAAATGTCAAAACGAGATGAAACTTACATCTAAAACAATAACGAAAATAGTGAAATAAAAAAGAAAAATTAAAAATCACCTCCTCCAAATCTTAAAAAATAATGATAATTTATTGTTCAAATTTATTCACTGTTCTATATCATATATTTATTATTATAGAGGCTGTAAGCCTAAGTACTGATGAAAAAAAAATAAACTAATTAAAATTGTAAATAAATATATGTCCTTCCCATTGTGTTAAATGGTTGATGAAAAGAAAAAAAAGTAATCGCGAAGGATTTTTTTATAGAACTCAAAAACTGTGTAATTTAATTAAAATTATCCCCATTCCCAAATGAGTTCTTTGTTGAGAAAATTTTAATATTTATTATGGAAAGACATTACTAGTTTGAAAGTTGAACTCGTATTTTTACTTTTCAATTCGAAAAGGCGGTGCTCAAAACGTCTTTGGAATGAACTGGAAGGCCATTTCCAACTTAGTTTTAAGAAAAAAAAAAACAAAACTAAAAGTCCAAAGAATATTGGCCAACCAAGGAAAATACACACATATCAAATTGAAACGTATACATATCAAAAATCATATCAATCAGTGTGGCAGTTGTTTGGGTGCCCGGTCAATTCTATCTGAACTGAATTTCACCCTCTGCCACTATTGATACCAGTAAAAATGTGATATTCATAGAGCAATGCTCTTCTATTCTATAGTTGGTTTAGTGTTAATGTAAGTGTATATATATATATTATTGTGTATTAAATGATTAGTTTATAAAAAGTGTACATACATTTAAAATGGATTCGGAGTATAAGGGGAATTTATATAGTGCTCCTTATCGTTTTTGTTTGATTCTGCTTATAGACGATAAGGCTTTTTATAATTTAAAGTGCATATTATGCAAATAACTGCATATGTATGCATGCATTCAAACGACAAATGGTTTTGAGGTCATTTTTAAAACAAACTGCAATTTTTATGTGGAATTCTTATAACGACGAAAGCTCAATTCTGCTGAAATGTTGGAATTTTAAATCATTACTTTACAGTAATTGGTGCTTAGTTCGGAAAATAAAAATACTTATTTAACTGGTTAACCAAACAAAACAACACATGTTCGCCTTGTCAGAACGCCTCCAACATTTATTCTAATGAACAGAAATGAACGACAGGACATTTTTCGTTCAGTTTTGTCATTTTACGGCAAAGAACCACTCACGCACATATTGAACATATCATTTACCCATTTAGTATGCCAACAACCCAATTTAATTCATCGGATATTTTAAATTAATTAATTAAATTATTTATTTGAAGCAGCAAGAGGTTGGTGGGCCAGGTTTTATCGTAAAAACCTGAATTCAATTAATGAAAAAGCAATTAAATTCTAAAATTATGGATGAGTCTGAAATTAAATAAGATGTCACTAATTGGCATGCAATCCATCATGTAATGGTGACCTCTGAAGGGCGAATGATGACAGTAATGTGGTGATGAGAAACCAGAATTTTCATCCGAAAGGTTTTCTTCCCTTAACAGTTTACCCTTTCTGAAAACTTTTTTAAAAATCAGTGAAGACTTATAAGACTTATTGAATTAATAGAAGTCTTAACAGCGATTTTTATGTACATATCATTTCCTACGGGTATTATTTATTTATTATCTGACCAAAATTCAATTTCATTTATAGAAACGAATCACTTACGATTCTTATTAAATATTTCAAAATGAAAGGCTAATTTAAAATTGCAAAGAGTTCTTAAGAGTTATGCACTATGCAGAGGAAGATCTTCTTTCCTTTTGAAAATTTTATTTTAAAAAATACTTAAAAATCTCCGGAAAAATCATTTGAACTGAAACGCTTCTTTTAGGCTTATGCAACTGCTTTCTATTAGCATAAACTAAACACAAGCAGTAGCCAAATTAAAAAAAAATTATTTACAGTTTCAGTTAAAATTAAACAACCTTATATGGATTATTATTATATTTTGTATTCTCCAAAATGAACGCGGATATAAATGATTTGTTTTATTTGTTTTGTTCTATTTAAAATTCTTATTTCAACTCAAAAAGGCAATATAATTCTATCAGAAAGTCTGCAGAGTTTTAAACATTATACTTCGAATTCTGTTACAAAAATTAATTGCTGTGTAATTACTCTAAAATTCTGATTCCAGTATGTGGAATTAAAAAAATAAACGCAGGATTCACCTTTAAGCGCTGTAATGTTCACTTTGAGGCGGCTCTGATTAATATAAATTGTGGAATTTAATTTTACTCCATTTACAAGGAGAATCGCATAAGAGATACATAAACAAAGGAGCTCTCAAGCACCTCATTCAAAGGGATGCTCAAGAACCCCTTTGTTCCGCAGTGGAAAATTTTCGAGAGAGCGCCATTGTGTGTTTCACAGTAAATACCACTCAAAAAAAAAGCTAAGCTCTGACGAATGTCGGTGTCTGCTTAATTCTGCTTCCGAAATAACTCCAAAGTAACGATCATGTCATTATAATTCCAACTGTTCTCTGAAAAAAGCAATTCTGTCGCACTTTGGCATTCAAAAAGCGAACAAAAAGCTGGTAAACTTAGTCCAATTAATCTAATAAGGTTGGATCCATTTGCGAAGTGGACTCTTTGTATACTCTGGGAAACGGGATATGAATCTAATATTTGTCTAAGTCGTTGTTGCACATGACGAGCTTTCCTTCGCAAGTGGATTTCTCGTTCGTAAATAATTTTGTGCTGTAGTGTAGTTGAAATTAAATTAATTTGCTCCGCAACGGGTTTTCCTTCACGTAGACGCCGGAAAAACTTGCTCACTTAAATTTTTTAGTTTTTTTTCGAATTATGTTTACTGTCCCACTGTCTTTGATTTGTCTGCTGTCTTAGTTTAAAATAAACCTCGGTTGTACTGTTTTAATCTTTCCGTTAAAATTATAATGTCAATAGTTATGAATGTAAAATTGTTGATGTGTTTAAATAATTATTATTGAATGCAAATTTTGTTAAGATTTATCGAATAGTGATTATCAAAATTAAGCATAGGGTGTTGTGTTGAGAATTTCAGTTATTACAGCTTTGGCGATTGTAATTTAAGAGATTCTTTCAGTGGACTCAGTCTTAACCGCCGAAACTGTGTTTGCTCTATCTGAACCTGAAAACAACATTAATTTGGGAAATCCACAATCATTAAGGAATGTCCCAGACAGAGTCTTCCCCTCCTGATACCGATAGCGTGTCAACAACAATTGAGTTCTTTTCCATTTTTTCTGCTTACGACGAAAAATTGCTGAAATATGAAAATGACCGCTATAATCCAAAATGCATAATTTCCAGAGTAAATACAAAAAACCTCCATTTCTAAAGAAATATTTTAACACTTTCAAATTCCTGAATTGAAAAGTTTCAGTGAATTGCCAAATAAACAAAAAAAGGCTATCGAAACTGAAATAATTTCTTAAAAGCTGAGCGCAAACATCTAAACATGTAAATAGATTATATGTATGCATATGTATATTTAGGTAGAATTTAAATTAGTTGGTTAAATTTAGTTATGAAGAAAACGCTATTTTTATTTATTCGCGAAAAAAATTAATTAATTATTAATTAAAATCCCTATTGTCTCAATTTAAGAAAAGCGATGTAATTACAGCAATAAGTGCACCCGCAAATTGTAAATTAGCACTCAAATAAAAAATTAAAAAAACATATCGCTGTTGAAGTAGCGCTTTCTTAATGTTATGATTTTATAGTCGGATTAGTAAAAGTCTGTTATCTTTTCGAATTCTGCTGAGTTGCCCGTGATTTTTTTTTAAATTTTCTTTCGAATGCGCTTATTTTCTGTGTAAAAGTGTTTGAGAGAAAAATAGAACTGTTAATGTTTTAATGTTTATTTTGGGGGAGACTGCGACGACAGCCTCGCGCATAGGTGGAAACCTGTGAATATTGCTTGAAGCGGAGGCAAAGGCGAAATTACATAATGTAAATAAACTGAAATAAGTATCCGCCGGAACGTTTCATTTCCAAAATATCCGTTCACTGTAATTTTCCCAATTTCGGAAACTCCTTTCGAAATTCTATCGAAATTTTACTCGGTAAATTAATTTGTGCCGCATCAATTCGCCATTTGAATAATGGTTCTTTTTATTACATATCATTGTTTGATTGCCTTTGCAAATGAGTACTCTTTAGCCTTTTGTGAGGACTCGACTGTGTTCCGAAAAATTACGCTGTGTTTTTAACCGAATTTAATTTGGTTTTTGTTGTTGTTAATTTATTTTGGCTGAAAGACACATTGTTGAACTGCATGAAAAGGTTCAAGGTGATAAGCAGATGTGAAAAAGAATTTGTGGTTATAGAAAATATGAATCAATTGTCTTAAGGCTAAGTTAGCGTTAATTTTAATTTTAATAAATATTTTCAAAATTAATAATGGCTTTTTTATCATCATTCATCAATTAAAAAATCTAATTATAATTTAATTTAAATTTTACTTTAATTCTTATACTTTATTTTATTTATTTTTATTTTACACTCTATTATATTAATAATTGCTTATAAATTTAAGACATAAACATTTGATAAAGAGAACATTTGAGAAACATAAGACATGAACATTATAAAATTAAGACATAAACCGATGAGTTCGATAAGAAATTTCAGTAAATGGAATTTATTAATTACTAAGAAACATTATAGGCTCAAAATTAATTTGAAAATTTTAATAGGACGAGATGGTGTTCAAACTTTACGAAGTAAGAAAATCCAGGAATAAACCTATGTTACATTAACGATGTTCATGAATATTTAATCAGAGTGGATGCAAATCTGAGAAATGCAGGAAACTAAGAGTCTTCAACAAATTTTCATAAAGAAAATCATTTCTCCAAACACTACAGATCCTCAGATTATTAGAAATAAATTAAAAGGGAGAAAGCTGGAAGAGGACGTCTACTCAGAACAGAGTCCGATTCGTCACCCAAATTAGTCTAATTTGGAGAGAATGATAGAATAACCATTCGTGGGGTGTATCCCTCAAAACAGCTGCTCCAAAGGCCACCGCACTGTATTTATACAGTTGAAAAAAGACACTTCAAAAATCTGTCAGGTCACATCAAAACAAATCCTCTATAAAATCGATTCTTTTCGCAAAAAATAATTAAAATTGTTTTGATGAAATAAAAAAAGCTATTGATGTTATGCATTGGGATGACATAATGCAAAAAGAGGGGAAGAAATTCAAACAACAATGGCGACGCACAAACGCCCGAGGGACTCCTTCACCTGCATTTTGCCCGGATTTCCTTCAAACTGCTTCCGAGAGAGAAAAAGGACGGAAAGACGGACTGAAATTGAGAAGTCCTGTAAATTGAAATGCTTTTGATTTTCATGAGAAGATCCCAGGAAAGTTCTTGCAGCAAAAAGAGTCGGTTTTCTCTTTGTTCGACTCCAATTACATGTAGTACACTTCCTATTATCAAGACCCGAAATGACCCTTCCAGTCATTCGATCCTTTTGATTCCGTTTTGAATCGGAAAATTTTCTACTGAAATGTTTTCCTTTTGTATTTTTCTTCCATAGGCGATACAATACTTTAAAAAGGGGGCAGCGGATTCGTTCCCTCTTTTCGAAAAAATAAAAAATATGAAACGAATGTCCCGCGGAGAGTTAATGAAATTTTCCTTTTGACGCGGATTTACTCTCACATTCATATTTAAACAATTTCCGCGCACGGGAAATTATTTTTCCTTTTAAAAGTCTTTTTCTCTTGCTCACCCACGTGATGTTTCCTGTCCCTTCATGAAGCTTCGGAACCAATGTTTTGCAACGTGGGTGAGGGATACTGCGCTCCCCTCTTTGCATGAAAACCACCCCATGGGACATTCCCCCATGACAGTTACACTCACAAAGGAAGCACTGACTGTTTATTGAGCACATAGTATTAGAAAAATTTTGCCCAAGAATAAATTTATTTTTAAAAATTATAATATCTTTAGTAATCTTCGATTTTTAGGGAAATCTCTAGTGTTATTTTCAAAATAAAATTAAATAAGGTTTCACTAAATTTTCATACTTTATATAAAGAAAAACCACAGCAAGGCACCATTAACTGGCAGATATCTTTTGGGACACTTAAGCTGTGAGAAAATAAGGAGCATTGACAAGTAACAACTCAAACCCAATTTTGCTTTCAGAGAAAATCAAAAATGACGGGAACAGCCTTGGCTGTCGGGTAACACAATCGCATCAATCATCTGCCGCATCGTCTCTCATTTTTTTTCTTGTGTACTTTCCTCTTTTATTAATAAGCAGGTCTAACAGCATTAGTGCTCTCACTTTAAGAACTTATTGTACATTAGAATTAGGACGACACCTTCGAATTTACAATGATGTACATTGGAAGATGTGGTCGAAATTTTAAAAATCGAGGAGCGAATCCACATACCTGAAATTAATTTATGTATTATTCGATCCTGCTTTTCATTCCCACCCTGAAGGGAATCATCCTGTTTTAAATTACAAAGCAGCAGATGATTTACTTTACCCTAGAGAATCAAAGATGGAAGAATCCCCCTTCTGCCCCGAATTTTTAAATATTTATTTCAGCTTTCCCCCTTTTTGCCCGTTCACCGTATTTTAATGAAGGTGATCTCGGAAGAAAATATACAAGAATGAAGTTGGAAAACTTCCGCTGCAATGCCTTTTTTTAAGCTTTCGACACATTGGAGTGTGATATGTCATCCCATTGTTGTCGCCGAATAAAAGTGATGTGCGAAACAGCAGTTGATCCGCTGTCAACAATTACAAATGCCGTTTCAATTTGCTTTTGAGAGCAGAAGATTAAAACTCGTGCTTTGACAGGCAGTGTTTGTATCGAAAATTTTCCCCACTAAATTCATTAGGACACATTTTTGATGCAATTTTTTTAGTTTAGTTCCAAAATGGCGGGGTCTGACGAAAAGCTTCCAATTCGTTAAAATTTTTTTTTAGAAAAAACTTCTCTGAAGTTTCGCACTCGAAAGCACAATTTATTATAACGGCTTTAATGCAGCACTCGTCACGGGTGAAGGCAATGAAGGCTCCTCGTGAAAGCGTGCATCATCAACGACAAAAAAATAATGAGGGTCGATAAACCTTCCTTCAGTACTTACCTAATTAACTTTTTTGGACCCTTTCATCACCCCTCGTCGAGCTGAAGAATTTGAAGTTTGCTTTTACATCCCCGCATCGCGACGACCCTGGCCGAGGGTGAGATATGATTGGGGTTGCGACTTGATTATTTTCCTCCCGCTCGTCTCTCTCTATCATTCTCATTACCAAAGTGCTCAGCTTCAGCAAGGCGTGCACCTCCTCATTTTCTTCTCCGTTTTCACTTTTTAAACTTTAATTGCGTCCGCTCAACTGAAACGATTAATAAGTTTCGATGCCTGTCGAACCCAATTATACAACTACGAAATTGGAATTTATCGATTCCGTCCAAACACCAACGGATAAAGTGTTATAAATCACATTAACAAGATGACCCTTCATTAGTGAATTTCAAATCCTCGAGAACACTTAATAAGATAACTGTTTGATGCCTTCGGAGTAAAACCTATTGACACAGAGGAGAGTGGGGGCGCGAGAAAATCAAAAAAACAAAAATATCTCAAAGGATCATTAGTGAAAGGAAGCAAAGCAAAATAAAAAATAATTTTAACTATTATTACACTCAATAAATTATTACTGTATGGGAAGGGGGAGCTCCAAGAAAATTATTATTGAAACTTGGGTCGCTTTTACTGAGGCAAAGATTATTATTAAAAGGTCGAAAGGTCGAAAGACTCTACCATCAAGGACAGAGCTTTTATCAACCATTATGGTTGATTAATTATTATTTTTCTTAGAAATTCAAAGATTTCAAATGAAACTCCGGCCGATTTAGTTGCTGAAAGTATTACACATTAAGCAAGTAAAAATCGAGAGGTTTTATTTTAGTAATTTTAGGATTTATTTTTAATTTCCAGTGGGCGTCAGGTTTAAACTTTTTGAATTTATGATAAAACTTTCTTTCAGCCCACAAGGGACGTGATAAAAATTAAACATCTCCGTTATCAATGTTTTTATTTTTACCACATTTTGTTACGTTTTCCCTCGGGATTATTTAAGTCTGAAACTGATAATTTTAATAATATCTTCAAAGATTTTAATTTGAATAAATCGAGACACAAAATTACTTAATCGGATTGTTCCTTTCATTCCTTTAACATTATTCGCCGAAATGATTTTTTAGCTTTGCACTTTCCCTTTCCTTCTGACTGGCAGATCAAAGAAAACCCATTGCGTTCCCCAATTTTTTACCTTTTTTTTATAGACTTTTTTCCCATAAAGCTCTTGGGAATTTTCTTTTGCAGAAAAAAAAAGTTCATGAACAAACTAAAATTAGAGGTGAGATAAAAATAAAATTTTTTACCCTCATTAATCATGTGCGAGTTCGATTTTGAAATACTCCACAAACTTTTGGTAAAAACGCAACGTGAAAACCCCCCCAATAAATATCAGTGTAATTTTGCAAAAATTTGCATACTGAATATTTGTCACGGAAACAAAATCAGACTCGACTTTCAAACCTCATTCGAATTTCCTATGTTTCAATAAGAACTTAAATGCGAGGCGAACATTAGATCTGCCCAAAAACCGGAGAAAGTTGAAAGTATTCCGAAAAAGATTTGTCGATCACCGCAAAGTGATGTAACTTTTCCCTCGAATTCTCATCTCTGCGGTGGGAAAATAAAAATTTTTCCTTTCGATGGAAAATCGACACAACGGATATGCCGTATTCGAATGTTTCCTTCTACCGAATTTGTTCGTTGTTGCGTTTTAATTTTCGGTTGGCGTTCATATAAAAGGTTTTTCAATTTTCCCAGATCTTCAGTGAATGTGTTTTCACCAATTTTCTTGAAAGTTGAAGCAGTAAATTTTTAAAAAAACGAATTTATAACGGGAAAAATTCTAAAAACTCAGTGGCCAAATTTGAGCAAAACATCAAAAATAAATTACTCCCAACGCCTCATATAACTCAATTTAAAGAAAGAGTCGATGAAATTTTCCGCTGACTTGAAAACTTTTTCATAAAGTAACAAAAAATTAATTTCCGCCATTTCTCAGAATTGTACAGCTGTGAAATTTTTGGTGAAAGGAAAGCTGTTTAAAGAATTTAAGAAAAGTTTTTTAAGATTTTAGTTGTCAAAACCAAAATGTCATTTCATTTTCCAAATTTTGCACATTGTCAAAAAATTCGTAAACCGTTGACCCCTGATAAACACCTCCCCCAATTGTGATTCGACTCCTATTAAATGTTCACCAAAATCCCGGTTTCAATTAAGGAAAAAAAAGCCGTTAAAATCCACGTTAAATCTTTTTTCCTCAGAATACGTCCAAGAATTTAATCAACTGAATTACAAGACGACTAATTTTTCGTACAAACTATCCTTCCTGACGAAATCCTAAGTTGACGCCGTAATCAGATAATAATTCGGTGAAAATGTCGATTTTTCCAAAGACTTTCTCATTTCAACCTCAGACTTCTTTTTCTTTTATGTTCGGCGACCATTAAAGCAGTCGTTCATCTTATTGGATTTCGATTTTTTCGCTCCCACCCGAGCAAAAGATCTTTAATTGAGATATTTTCCTTCAAACAAATTCGGGTCAACTTTTTTTACTTCTTTTCTACGTCGAGCCCTTAAAACTTTCTAGAATACTTCAAGAAAAAATTTTGCTACAGCCATTTTCATAAAAAAAAACTCATCAACGTCTACCTGTACTGATTGCCTAAATATATTCTTATGATCATTCAGTTACAATAATATGTATTACGAATATGAGCCTCCGTGCGTTAAAAGTCGACTTGAATAGACAATTCTTTTTTAAAGTGATCGATAATAATGAGATATTAAATATAACTTACCTTAAAAAATGCTTGGAAACTATTTCAATATCTAGAAATCACATTTCTTAAAAATCTGCTGCCACGAAATTAAAAATGAATTCTATATTAGATTCTTTGAATAAGGAGGATCTCGTTGTTTCTTAAATTTAGGTCCTTTAGATCTGATATTTCAATCTGTTTGAATGTCTTTAATTAATAACTAAAAATTACCGTTTTATAAATTCTCGAATGCCGCATAAAACTTTCTTCTGACACGTTCACCAGTAATTAATTACTCTATGAAGCCGCGAATTCAAGTAAACATTTAGTTTTGGCATCATGCAAACCTACAGGGGTTTTGTGAATGTTAGTAATCTTTTATGTAATTAAAATCTGAAAAGAGATATAGAAACTTCTTGTGGACTCTAATAGATGGTTAAAATAGTTAAAACATACTGAATATCTGTAAAGTTTGTTAAGTTCTGTTATCTTTGGTTGCAGGATGGCGGACGACATTAACTTCATTACCGAAGAAAATTCTCTCCGGGGTCTCCTTCAGCGTCGACGCGGAAGACCCCGAACAGGTGAGCGATTTTTTATTAGATTTTTTCAAGAATCCCCAAACGAAGCCTTTGATGTATCAGATCGGCAGATCCCTTTAACATGGGTTGAGATCTTAGAGCGAAGCAGTTTCACCCCCTGCAGTCGAGTGCTCTTGAGATCCTCCGTTTTGTTTTGTCCTTACTTTGTAGCTCTCTATCTCCTTTGCTCATCTGCTTGACATCCTGGAAAATTCTTTTCGCCTCCGCTTCTGACACACAACACCAGGAATTTAGTTTCATTTTCAATTGAATTGTCACTGGATATTTATTCGACGTTTTTTTGCATTTTACGAAGAAAAGATAATTTTAGTCGTTTAAACCTCACAGATAGACCAACAATTGATTCAGTAATTAATTCAGTTTCTTCTTTGCTCAAAATTTTTATTCAGTTTTTTTTTTGGAGGACATTAATTGTTTCCATGACTGGCCAAATTCTGGAAATTTCAAAGGATGCTATTAACGCCAAATTTTATTTTACTTACGTCGAGAGGCATTACCTTCATTACTTTCGTTCGCTTACCGGATGTTATTTATTTTAGTTTTCTTAATGGTAAAGCATTAATAATTGGAAAAGTATTAAATTACATCATAAAGGTGGGTTCAGTGAAGGCTTAGGTCAGAATGTTTTGCTGATGAAAATTGAATTTACTCAGAACTTAATCAATAAATCGCTGTATTGTTGCAAACATATACCACAAATGCTAATGCTGTATTCATTTTGGATAGGAAAGTCATCAAGTGTAAAGGATAGGTATTTAACGCCCTCGGGAACTTTAATTAATCCGACTTTTTTGAAACTGAAAAAAAAATAATCGAAATACTTTACTTTACTTTACTTTACTTTTCTTTAACCCGCTTTTCCGTTAGGGTCGCGGGGTTTTTTTATAATAATCGAAATTATGGAAGAAATTCTTATGAAGAATATAATGCAAACCATCTGAATGTCTTACATCTTATATAAAGATATGTTTGATGCTTGAATATTTAAAGTGTGGAGTTCTTTTCCAACAATTCAAACGCTTTTAAAAAATCGAAGCGAATGGGCAGCAAAATCGATATAAAAACTGGAATACGGTAACGCCACAGTAAAGTCACTCGAGATGCTCAGAAAGGACAATATCTCTGCAGCAAAAGGAAAAAGAAAGAAAAGGCGTCGGGGAAAAGCGTTCAATTAATCTTACTCTGTAATAACCCTGTCAGATAAAACACGGGACGATAATCCAACTTTTTACCACCAAAACGTAAGGACGGTTAATTTACTCCTCTCTTTCTGGTGCCACCCCTGCGATTTCACCAGTTCCCCTCACATTGTTCCGTTCCGGCAATACTTACAGAGAAACATTTGAAGCTTTTATCGTTTTTACTTCCGCTCTGACTCTGCTTGAGGTTTCCGGGGCATTTTCTTTATAATTCTCCTCAGTCAGAATTCGACAGTGAAGTCGAAGAACACTGGAAACGAAAGTAGCTCTGACTGAACTACTTTCTACCGGAATGAAGATTTTATTTGGGCACTGTACTTTGTTAGAGGTGTCAAAAATTAGAGGACGAAGCCAATAATGAAATTTAGAAATGCCCGTCGCACTAGGTTCATCTAATTTTCATTTTAAATTCATAACAAAGTTGCTCAAACCAGATTAAAGCTACCTTTAATTAGTTTTTAATCGCCAGTGTCAATTACGTGGTGTATTTGCATGATATTTATTATTTCAGTCCGTAGCTATCATTTTTATTCATTATTTCGAAAGAAGACGGAAGGAAAATAAAAACATTTGAGGGGAATTTTTTATAACGCTGATAAAAGTCATTTATTTTTAATGACAATAATATTGCAACTGGTGAAATAAAAGAGGACAATAGCGATTGGGTAACCATGAATAATTCAGATGAGATCTTCTTCCGTCGCAGAGGGTGACAAACTGGGGTCGTTCTGTAATTAACTATAATCCGATATATCCTTATATGTAAACCTCTCACATGATTCATGCCCTTCCTCGGTCACCCTTCATTTTTTCCTGGCGATTTTTGCTGGTCTGCTAATTTAAATTAATGGCTGCCTGCAATGTCAGGTGAGCTAATGAAGTTGTTTATTTTAATTTCCAATTAAGGCCCATTCGGGGCCCCTTTGAGCGATTGCATTACGGCAGAAGTGTCATTTACAATTAGCATCCTCTCCCTTATCATCCTCTTTGCGCTTTTCAAAATCCTAATGCGGCTTCATAAATATTAGAAAAATCAACATGAGTTTCTTCTTTTGAAATAAACAAGAAAGTTGTTTTAACGGGAAATGGTAAAAGCTTTTGCTTCTTTCCCTGTTCTTTCACAACTCCCAGAAGACCGGATGAAAAAAATATAGGGTGAAATACAGTTTTCTAATCGATCTGACTGATTCGATTACCGTATTTCCCTTTTGTTGTTTTATTACAAATCCAGCAGGAGCCATCCCAGGAGATTTTCTCACTTTTGTGGAGTTTTCAAAAGGGTCACTTCGAAAAGCTCAGCTCGTGGACTTTTGAGTTGAAAATGGAGCTCTCTCACAAATCCCGGATTTTGCACTTGATCTTTGCACGAGTGCTAAATGATTGCTTTAACATTATATAATATATCTACAGATATCTATGGCGATGGTGCGCTCCTTTTTGTAATCATTAGAAAAGGGATTCGCACAGGAAAGAAAAAAAAACACAACGTGAGAAGCAAAATTTCATTTTTTTTTTTTAAAACGTTGAGACTTTACATCAGACAAGATTTATATAAATCCTCGGATAAGAGAAACGCGATAACAGAAAAAGTTTAAATTAATGTCTGGGAAATTGCCCCCAATCATCCCATCATCTCCCCTTTCTCTTGTTCTGTCCTCGAACAAATCAGCCATGATTAATGCGGCTCACTGTTCTAAAAATTACATTCCCCTTTGCCCGGCTTTGTTTACAATGGATCGAGACGAGTAAAAAAAACTCCCACAGAATGAAAAAAAAACGGATCGAAAAAATAACAGGAATCGGGAGTTGGTTGAAGCTTCGCTGGCCTGGAATAACTCACCTGAGCCTTCGCGATCGATACAACTCCACCGCTTGAGTGCTGCAGTGCTTCATCCCCTTGCAAACTCTGAATAAACTTTACGGAAATTTTCTTTCCTCGTTAGCAGGCAAACCGCTACACCGTTTTTTGCTGAGGTAATCCACAGCAGTATAAACTTGCATACAGATGGGCCCTAATTTAATCCTCCCGAACGGGTTTTGTGGAGTTTTACGTTGCTAAAATCGAAATCTTTTCTATTAACAGAATATAATCCTCCCCAAATTGCCGGTGCCGAATTTAGAAAGCACTATGGAGAAATACCTCCGGGCGGTGGAACCCATAGTCAGCGAATACCAATTTGAATACACGAAGAGTCTGGTGGAAAGTTTCAAAGCTGCCGGTGGGTTGGGGCAGGAGCTGCAAAAACAACTTCAACAGCGTCAGGAAGAAAAGGACAACTGGGTAGGTTAAATATTTGATTATTCTTTTAAAGCTGTGTATTTTTAAATTAGGTTCTTTGGGATTTAATTAAAAATTGATCTTCGTCTTTATCTCTTTAACGACGCCTTTGAGCAGAAGAAGGAAAGCAAACAATTCTAACGTAAATTCTGAAACCGAATAATGCACCGCTTTGACAAACTACAACATAGTTTAATCGACGAGGTGGAATCTAATGATATTTACAACCCTTCTCAACCGCCGCGGAGGAAGGCGAAAAGGGGCGGAAAACAAGGGTGGATTTTATTATGTACGCGTTTACGCATTGGGTTTTCGGGCTTTAAAACATTTTTCTTTCGTATTAATTCAAATGTTCGGTGGAACGAGGGCAAATTTTTCTGTTGAATGACCAATACGTTACCGCCTCCGGATAAATAAAATTCATGAGGGTGAAAGGTTCGAGAGGGTTGTACAACGAAAATAGGCTTGGAGATACAGTTAAACAGCGAATGCAGAAACAGATGAGAAAGAAATAAAAATTTTATGCCCGAAACGTGAGTTTTTTGTTATCCTCCCAAAACCATTTCGGAGGATTTCATCCCTTATTTCTTACACTCCAGACCATATTCCTTTCACTTTCACTTGTCAGCTAATTTAAACCATCTTCCGCCTTAGGCTTACGAATGGTGGCTCAACGACATGTACATGAACGTCAAACTGCCTCTGCCCATCAACTCGAACCCGGGAATGGTTTTTCCTCCGAGACAATTCAAAAGCCAAGAAGACATGGCCAGGTTTGCGGCAGTGCTCATCCACGGGGTCCTTAGCCACAAAGAGTTACTTGACAAGTAAGAATAGCGCCACCGCGTGCCCTTTTCCAAAATGTCGACAGCTTTGGTTCATCTCCTAATGTGAATATGCAGGAAAGCGTTGCCCGTCGAACGAGCCACTTCCCGAGAAAAAGGTCAGCCCTTATGTATGGCTCAATACTATCGCCTCCTTACTTCGTACCGAGTGCCTGGCATCACCAGGGACCAGATGTTTTCCACGCTGTATCAGGACGACGGCTCCACGGAACATGTTATTATAGTGCACAAAAATCAGGTCGATCGATGGTTGTATTCGCATGAGTGGCGCACCTCAGCACACACACACAGTCTTTGGAATAAAAACACGGCACGAACACTGCACTTTATCACTGAGAAGAAGAGTCAGAAGCTCTCAAATCACTTTTCCCTTGAACCAGAAAGCATGCAAGTAGATTTTTGCACCTCTTAAAAGAAAAGTGAATGAATTTTTGTGAAAACGAATTTTTAATTTTCAGTTATACTCATTAATCATTAAAACCGGGAAACCCAACAATGGAATAGTGAGGCTGTCAGTAGAGCAAATTACTCAAGAACTGCTTAAAATTTTAGAAGCTCCCAGGACAATAACGGCGGTGCCCATTGGCCTTCTGACAACACAGAAAAGAGATATTTGGGCAATGAACAGGGAAAACTTAAAGCAAGGTATTTACGACTATTGCAGAAAGCGGTCGACGTGGATTAAAAATTTTTTTTATTTCTGGCTCAGAATACCAAAACGTCGATCACTTAGAGACGATAGAGAAATGTCTGGCAATTTTCTGCTTGGACGAACCCCTGCCAGAAAGTTTCAATATGCCGACGCCGCGAAACGAAAAGAAGGAACCATACACGGGGTTTAAGTGTGGTAACAGGGACGAGACCAACATGATGCATCAAATGATTGATGGCGGAGGAAGCCTCTACAATTCGGCAAATAGATGGTTCGACAAAACAGTACAGGTAATTGATGAAGACTCGGGGAAGGTTTGCGAGTTGGAGAGTTTTAATAAAAAAGACTTTCCGTGTTTCAGTTCATTATCAGCAAGGACGGCGTTTGCGGGCTATGCTACGAACATTCCCCGGCTGAAGGAATCCCGGTTATACAGTTGACGGAAGACCTTTTAAAGCTTTATGAAAATTATAAGTCCGAGTCAGAGCCTGTTAAGCCAGTGCCAGAAGACATGGCAGCGAAAAAATTAGACTGGGTGATAACGGCGGATATTCAGAAAAACATTGTGGATGCAGCAAAATCAATTGACTCGTGAGTCACTGCTTGGCTATCGCTCTTCTTCTCAGTAGATATTCTCAAGAAATTATTTCATTGCAGATTGGTGGAAGATCTGGATTTTTACGTGTACCGATACACCAACTACGGAAAGGATTTTATAAAATCCTGCAAATGCAGTCCGGATGCCTACTTACAGATGGCTCTGCAATTGGCGTATTTTAGATTGTACGGTCATCTGGTGGCGACGTATGAAAGCGCGAGCACCAGAAGATTCCTGTTGGGAAGAGTTGACTGCATCAGGTCTGCCACAGTGGAATGCCTTCAGTGGGTTCAGAGTATGACCGAAGGAGGAGAGGAAGGAGAAATCCCTAGGAAAGTCACATTTTCGCTGGTCGACGTTAGTATTCAATGAGTAGAGAAATATCTTTCACATAAAAGCAGTGCTCTCTACTTTTATAATTTTTTCCCCAGGACAGTAAAAGACTGGAACTATTTGATGCTGCCATGAAACGTCAAACCGAAATAATGATTGACAATATCCTCGGCCAGGGAATCGATATTCATCTGCTGGGTCTGAGAGAATCGGCACTGGAACACACCGGAGAAATTCCCGAACTTTTTAAAGACGAGACATACGTTACCGCCAATCATTTTACATTGTCTACCAGTCAGGTAAAATTTTTCCCATTGTTATTGTAAATTACACTAAGCATAAATGAGCTCGCATTTAAAGAGGACATTTTACAGCTGGCAACAAAATCAGATTTATTTATGGGCTATGGTCCAGTAGTCCCGGACGGGTATGGAGCTTCTTACAACCCGCGTAACAATGAGATTGTCTTCTGCATATCGGCCTGGCACTCCTGTGCGAAGACGAGTTCTTGGAGATTTGCTCAAAGCATCGGCGAGGCACTTAATTCCATGCAGAAATTACTCAACAAAAGGGAAATAGATCTTAAATAATTACATCTGAAAATTAGCGTTATTTTTTATACGATGCAAATTATAACTTTTGTAATAACGCGTAACGTTGGGATCCTGTTTTATAAAAACGCGGAAAAATTTTTACTTATAACTTTGTAATATATCCTCTTTCTATATGTGCTTTTACGTGACGCATACATATCATAAAGGTGCATCTATTCCCAGATAAAAATTTAGTCTTAGGTCGATTTTATTCTTTTTAACTGACCTGCTCAGAGATTTGTTAGAAATTCTTGATCGGTAAAAACCAAATTTTATTATTGTCAATTTATAACGAAATTTTAACAGCATTTTCATCTGATCAATTTTTGGGGAAAATTGTTCGGATGCTGTGGTTGGGTTAACTGTTATTTTTGGTAATGTTAAATTATACTTGAAAAGTCTATTGAATTTCAATATTTCAATTAATGACAGAGTAAAAAATTTATTTATTTAAAGAGATTTTTGGTTGTCCAGGAGACAGCTGATGTCTTGCCCCGAAGAAATGGTGCTGAGGCTTACCAACATTCATTAATTAAAGAAAACTCTGAATTATAATAAATGAAAGATAAGAATTGAAATGGGAAATTATGAAAATTTTCAACGAATTTATTAGTTGTTAAATTAATGTTTGATCCTTCTAATTGTTTCTGTTTTTAATCTGACAGGTTTATTTTAATTTTGTAAAGATTAGACAAAGCGATGTACGCTTCTTATGTTTTTATGTAAAGTATACATATCGTAAATACATATCAACCTGAATACAAATACATATCATTAGTTTTAAGCAAATATTTATAAGAAATTGTTAAAGCGTAGGGCATAAACGCAATTAAGTTTTTATTTAATGTATGTTGTTATGTTAGAAAGCATAAATTTTTGGAGGAACCGCGGGGAAAGGAAACGGTTTTTCACTAAACATTTTTTGCAGTGATGAATATTATATGGAGAAAACTTGTATGGCGAACATAAATGAGAAAACAACTCTTCACCGTGCTGATAAATTCCATTTCTCCCGCGCGCTTCCAGCTCATGAATCCTAAATTGAAATATAGTATAAAAAATGCAGCGTGATATTTATTACTGTATTTAAAAACTTGAAACTTGTGCTAAAGTAAGCTGATGTTTCCGACCGAATTCACGGGTCAGATGCATAAGTTTAAATTGAGAACATATCAAACAAAATATACCAATTAAAAATAGCTGTAGGAAAAACTAAATATGTATTTATAGTTATTAGACCCCGTTCGTCAATTGCACCGAAAAACGGTCCAAATTTATTTAGCATGAAGCCAATTGGACTGCCTGTTATTTTTGTTTACTGTTATTGCTTATATTTGTCAGATTTTTTAATATTTATAAATCAGTTTAAGTTAAATATATTATAAGTACTCGTAGAAATAAGGTGACGGGTGGATGGCCGTAAAAAAGAATTAATAGAAGATTAAAATCCTCTTTATTCCTTGCTACTGCCCGAAATATTTTAACAAGTCAGTTAAGTTTTAATACCAGACTCGGGAAAACCTCAGAGAAGATTAGTAAATTAACTGGAAAATGGTCACAATTTATAATGAAAAATTTCGTTTTGCCTAATTATACTTACGTTCGATTTCTGTTGTTAATATCTAATAATGAAGTTTATCTTACAAACAGAAGAACTTAACGACTGGAGGCAAATAGAAAAGTAGACAAGGCTGCTAAAAATCCTAAACTGCCATTTGTACTCTAAGAAAAGCCAAAAAAAAACCCACCCAAAGCATTTACGTTTCAATATGCTTTTTTAATTATAAATGATTACTATTATAAAATGTTATGTACATGTTATTCAGTCGTTACACAAGTAATACATATATATATGTATAAATTGGTATATGTATAATTATTTAAGTAATTATAGGATAAAATGTTAACGGCTTGTCTTTACAGCAAAAATTATGAGATAAAACATTAGAGGAACTAGTCGGTGTTTCTGTAGAGTAAATTAAAGGTTGGAAAGTCTGTTGAGATCGGCAGAAAAAATGCAGCCAAAAATCGGCCATTTCGGTTATGTTAAAGGCTCAAAAAAATATCATATATTTTCAGATCTGATTGGCACTCCTTGTCCAATTTATTAAACGAAATAAACTGATTTTTTATTATTCCGAAATTATAAAAAATGGAGGAACCGAATTTTCTATTCAAGAATTTAAGGCATTTTTATGTGAAAAATTGAGTAAAAGAGAGGGCATTTCAGAAGTAATAAATATGCCAATATTAACTACTTCACTCTCTGAACGTTTTCTTTTAATTACAAATGATCAGTAATCAATGTTTACACTAAATTTATCAATAAATGCGCCTGAAAACTGATGAATTTGGGAAATTCTTTTTGGGCCGCCGTAAATTTTAACAACTCTGAGAAACACCAACCCTAACAAATTTCTAAAGTCTCACTCTAATCTCCACAAAAAGCAACAAAATTACAATTAAATGCCTTCCATTAAAACAGCAAATATTTAACGATTTATAAGTTCGAGCCAAACAATCCAACAAACCGAAATCATCTGTGATCGTCTGTCCAAAAATCCAAATCGAATTTGTTTGAATTTTCTGCATTATGTAACGGTTTTTGGAAAATCAGTTTTTGGCCGCATTGTTACCGATATGTGACTCATTCTAAAATTTCGGAGGACGTTAATAAATTTTTTGTTATCATTTATAGAATTTTATGAACCGAACTAATTGAGATCAAATACCTTTAAAAATTAATTTCCAATTCTATCAAGTGAGCACGGCCTTAGCTCAGTGTGTTAAACCGCGTGCTCGCTGAGAAGTCGGACGGAGTTCGAATCCCAGCGACGGTGGGTATTTTTCTAAGGCCGTTCTCCCTCGCAGATGATTGGTCAGCACTGCGAGGTACCTAGACCATTGTTGGGAGGACGGAATAACGTGGTGTTGCGCCTGGAAAGTCTGGCAAAAACACTACGAAATTCCGCCTCCTTCACCTGCATTCACCTGCGAACACCTCGGTGAAGTACTGTCAGTGGACTCGCCACCCGCTACAGTACCTGACATGTTCATTCAGGCGCTGTGCAAGCGAACAAAATGTTCGCAAAAACCCCGCGACCCTAACGGAAAAAGCGGGTTAAAGAAAAGTAAAGTAAAGTAAAGTAAAGTATTCTATCAAGTTTTTACTTTGTCCAGACAACTTTAAACGTGGACTGCATTTAATAAAATAAATTCCGCATTGTCTGAGAGGGATTAATAAATTAACCCGAGTTACTCAAAAGCTCGGAAATGAGTTACACATCGGTATATGTTATGGAGCGAAAGTTAGTGCTTGAATTCTGTTACTTTTAGAAAGAAAACATTAGAGCTCAAATAATTCACCATTGCTTAAAAAGTTACCAAGTAAAAAGTATTTTTTATAGTGTAAAAATTACTCATGATTTTGTTTGGTTTATTAATTATATAATTTAGTAATAAATAATTATTGACGTAATTTATATTGAAAAAATTACAAAATGTTTTTAATTGTGAGTTATCATTCTTAATCCTGTAAACTTCAGATTGACTTTTTTTCTAGTTTTTTTTTTGTTACTGAAAGAAAAAATTTGAAATTCCCTAACTTTTGCTAGGCATTACTTCAGTGCCTTCAAAATTCCTCTTAGTTCAGATAAAACAATCTGAAATATAAAACTTCATAGGCAGAAAAAGCAAGAAAATGCTTCTCCCAATTTTTGAACTAGAGTTATGAGAATATTGGAAGGCTTGTGTTTAATAAAAAAATATTAGTTTTATACAGTTTGTAGCAATACAACTGCGATACTCTATGATGTGTATAAAACAATACACATAGTGCGTTATACTACAGTACACATGGTGCGGGCCATAGTCTGCCCAGAGTCGACCTCCTTCCTGGTGTACCTTTCATCAGAAGCGAATTGAAAACATTCCTGAAAAGGTACTTAGAAGGACTTGCGACTCCTTTCACCTTTTTTTCACACGTAATTAGTATTAATTAGAAAAGTCTTAATCACGTTATGAAAAAATTTCAGCCTTATCGGTGTTTAAAAAATACTGTCCAACTGCTAGAGATCCAATTTTAGCTTTCCGTGATTTTCCGTGAAGAAAAGCATATCCGCCAAAGTTTGTTCGATGATTCCTTCCTCCGATTTCTCATGCATCTAAGAAAAATCAATCGAGCATTTTAATCAAGTTTTCTTTATTAACAAACAACTACGAAATAAGATTGAATTCTTTTAGAAAAAGCTTACCCCTCTGAAAGGTAAATCCGGAGCATACTTAAAATTAGGACCGAAGTTAACGGTTATCGTCGTTGATTTATAAATGGAAATTGCGGGGAAATAGGCTCCCTGATAAATGTTTTCAAATGCTAAACCCTGGCAAACTCCATTTTTATAAAAATAGATTTTTGAACCGTTTAAGGGTTTCAGGGCTTTTAAAGCTTCTACGATTTCGTCCTTTTCTTCGTAGTATAAATGAGATTTGAATTTTACTAAAGGCTGTAATAAAAAATAATGACATACATATATCAGGATGAAAGAGTGACGGGCTTCAAGACAGCCTTTGAAGACAAAATTGCAACTCACCCTATCTTTTTTATATGTTTGAGGTAAATAATTGACACCTGGTTTTTCTGGAAGAACAATTAAAAATCCGAGCACATCTCCCACCTTATAGCCTTCATCTGCGTAATGCTTCCCGTGACTTTCGTGAAATTTGGTGCCTTTTAAGGACCTCCAAGAATAACCGAATTTATCATAGCCGACTGGGGCCTGGAAAATTACTTTCCATGAGAATCTAGATACCAAGAACTGAATAAAAACCTATGGACGGGTACCTGCAAATTGGCATACTCTTGCGCCCATCCCAATCGCACGGCACCGCCGTCAGGTATGTCGGTAACCGTAGCCTCCCAATACCAAGTGCCGCGCATAACGGAGTGCGTGGCTCTTAGCATGCAATATCCTTTGTCCCCTGTGCAAGTAAGCCTGTCTTCTGATACTTTTATCTGGGGAGCTCTGTCATGCAGTGCAAGTAAAACTGAATTAAAAATGACGGCTCGATAGAGCCAGGGAGGTATAGGTTTTCCTGCCCAATCGGGGCTCTCGTCGAATTCCTGAAACATATCAAATCGTTATAAACAAACCAAAATGAACAAACCTTTACAATGTGAAGTACAAACCTGCCTGAAAGGAGCATGAGGATCAGGTTCGGCTAGAATGTACCTATAACCATCCTTATTATGTGGATGTTCTAAAGGATACCCGTGAGCGGGTAATTTTGGAACAGCATCTCCGCCTCCTCCTCTCCCCTTTTTTACAGGTCCACCGGAGTCAGCTGGCAGTTTTCTCTTCGACCGTCCTTTAGATGTGGCAACTGAAATTTTCAATTATCTCATCGTCTATTCTTAATTATCCAAAGGTTGACTACTTTTCTCTGCTAACCAGTAATTAGAGCTTTAATAATAAACAACCGTTACCATCGGTTTGCTTAGAGTTCCCGGTTTTCCCCATTGTTTCATACGAAGGCCGGATTTGAGTCAGTTCCAAGTTCAGTAAACCAAAGCAAACTCCGTCTGCAGTGTCTTCATGTTTAAATAATGTACCCGTTTCTTTGGTTAATGCTCTCAATATCTAAATTAAACAAAATAAATACTTCAACCTTTTAAGTAACAACAGAGCATTTAAACGAAGAATTCCATAGAGAAATATTCGTTGAAATTCAGTAATAAACCAAAATCATGTAGGCGCAAATACTGCAAAGGAAAGCTGAGAACCTGATTATAAAGTAAGGCATGCAAATATAATTTCTATAAAAGTGACTGCAGGTATTATTGCTTCTTGACGGAAATATCTCCATATTCATATTTGTAATTCATATGGATCCAGAGGATCACACCACCATATAATTTTAAATGCACCGATATCAACAATCTTTTGTTGCTCTTTACTTGATGACCGCTATAAATAGAAAATTCACAAACCTTCCTCGCCAATTGCAACTGATATATTACGATCTGGTCCTCTTTTAACAAAGGAAACATGTGCTTTATGCACTGCACATCATCATCAAATTATAGGAAAACTCTTTTTAAAACCACGGAAAAACCTTGGAGCTTCCTGTTATCCTGTTTAAAGCATTTCTAAGCCAAACAAGAGACCACGATAATCAAAGGTTTACATAATGCATTCAAGGTCACTTCCTGCTAACTTATACCTGCTGATTTAGATGAGACCGCTTGCAAAACTGCACCTCTCTCGTACATAAAAAATCTAATTTTTTTTCAGTGTTTTTGTAAAACTTTTTCAGTGAAAAGAATCCATTTCTATATCGATACTTTAAATAATACTTTTTAAACTTATAAATTATCTATCAAGAATTTAAAATTGAATGAAACTATTTTAAATAAATCTCAAATTTAAATAAGATAAAAAAATGGAAACATACTCTCTAAATATAATTAAGTTTCAAGGTTAACACTAAAGATTTCCATTAAAAAGTTTCCATATATAATTGAAGTTGAAATAAATTTTCAATGTGTGACCGTCAGTTGAAGTAAATTTTTTTCAAACAAATCACTGTCCCCTTTTTAACTTCCGATCTTAACATTTTTTCTAACTGAGTTTAATTGGTATTGCATTACTCAAAACTGATAACTGCCTCTCAGCATTAAAGCGATAAATGAATTTTTTTCTGTTAAGTCTAAAAGGCGGCGCCTTATCAATTCAGTCGTCACGTAAGGAAGAATGAATTATAAAACATCGCTGGAAATTTTTTATCCAAAGGATGAAATCAAGGTCTTCGGCTTTACGATTTCTCCGGGCAAATGTGCTCATGATTTTATTAATCAAAAGCTGTGTAATTAATAAATAATTTCTTTACTCAGTCCTTGACCCGGGTTTCGCTCTAGTTTTGTTATGTCTAACGGATTCGATCTTAGTTGCTGACCGATTTCAGGTTAGGAATGCCATGAATCGATAACGGCTGTCTAATTAACATTAATGCTGCCAATAGATCTATCATTTTTTCCAATGACTTGGGGACTTTTATCCTTGATGTGGTGTAAGTTCATTTTTATGCAATTAAATATAATTATTCTCTTCTCAAGAATAATAGCAGGCAATTCATACATTAAGATTTTTTTTTATATTTCTGATTGAAAACTGTTTCTCAAAAATATACAGATCAGGACATAGTAAATAAAAATTACTTAATCCCTTCTCTATTTACATAAACAATAAAATTAAAAAATGTTAAATTACAAAATATAATTAGAAATACTTAATATTTATACTCAAAAAAAATTAGACTACCTGTCAGCAGCTGACCATTGTCTTTCTGATACCCATTAAAAAATATACTACCATTCAATAAAATATTTTATTGCAATTTAAAAAATCTTAAATACATATATACTGATCATTTGTTAAAAAAAATATATATTTTTAGAAGACTGAAGTTTTCTAAAAATTTTATGAATGACAGCTTAAGGAATTATTGCAACCACATATTTATCTTTAAAAATAACTCACTATTTAAAAAGTTCTAAACATTATAAAACCTAAACATCTTAAATATTTCATAATAAAGGCATCCATTACTTTATATTATACATATGAAAGCAATTTAAAAAACAGCTTGACCAGCTTTTCTCTGCTTTAATATAAAAAATAATTTTATTCATAGTAAAAAGTTGTTTTGCAATTGTGTTGCAGATTTCATACATCAAATATAAATATTATACGACAACCTCCAAAATATATTAAAAATGTCCAAAATTTCATTGTCTATCAGTATCTATGATATTTCATAAGACCTTAATCTATTAAAATTATTTCTCTCAGTACCAACAACATTTGGTAGTTTTAATGCATTATGAATACTTACTGTTGCATGCCAAGACTGAGTAACTCTCCTGGGCATTGTTGTCATTCCTTCCCAATAAGTGTCTATGAAGGGAATAATTTCTTTATCTTTATGAAACATTGTTCTTGGTTTACCTTCCTTTAAACTTGTTTGTATCAAATTGGCAAGAGCGGTGATGCATATCTAAAATGAACGTTAATTATTAGTACTAAGAGTCGTGAGCTTTATAAACAAAAATGCGTTATAATGTAGGAATCGGAAATTAACCTTGACGGTTTTATTTTTAATAATAGTATACCAACCTGAGGAAAGGTAGCTTGATTTTTTTTAAAACTTTCCAAACCAGTGGGAGAGCAATTTTTGCATACAAAATGATAATTAACCATAAATGGAACCAATTTTCCTAACTGATAACTAATACAACTTTCATGATACCACCTAAGACAGGTCGCACAAAGAAGCTCACAAATATTTAGATTCCTTTCTTTTCCACAGTAACAATTTCCTTCCCTATCCATGGTGAAAATTTTTAAGTAGCCAGTTTGATAACCTCACTTCGTTTACAAGTACAGTAAAAATGGCGGAAAAATTTTTTAATGGTCGTTGGCATAATCGTTATTTTGGCGGGCAAAATCTCCGTCGGTATCTCTTGATTTTTTATTCAACTTTTCTGTTTTATCTTCAAAATGAATGAAACAGGAAAGACATATTCTTGATTAAGAGTTGTTTTACATTCAAATTTGCTGAGAAACATTGAAAACCGTCTTTTTCATGGCATTAAAAATTCATAGAAAAATTTTAAGATTTCTTAGTAATATATAAAAAATTCTACAGATCTATGTAAGTCTTTTAATGTTGTGTTTTTGCAGCATAAATTAAGAGTTCTTATTTTTAGAGTACATGATTTAGAGTATATAAAATTTTATCATTATTGGGACGTATTAATGCTATATAATTATTGCCTTCGTTTTTCTAAAACAAATTTACTATTTACACCCCAGCATTAAAATATTAATTATTATACGCAGTCACGGCAGACTCGGCGTATAAATTAATATATTTTTCTAAATTTTAAAAATCGGCTTTCTCTTGTGTAAGATGAAGATGACACTTTGCTTTCGAATGACGTGTACTGATTTGCGCATGCGCTGTCCAGCATTACGTGGCAGTGAATTTTTTAAATAGTTGGTTTATGGGAATAATAAATTGTTTTCTTTCATAAATTTAATGCCTGTTATAGATTTTAACTTTCAAAGTGAGTTTAAGGTGTAAAGTCAATGGCTTTTTTTCATTTTATATAAATATTCCTTGTCGACAAGATATAATTTAATGACAGTTGCTCATCATATTTATAAGTGAATATTATTACCCTTTGCTCTCAATTACAAGTTAAATTTAAAATGTTCAGAACGGGATATTTTGAATATTTCATAAAATTCAAATGTAATTAAAAAAAAACTAACTCATAAAAATTATTTAATACTCCCAAAAGAAAGCTTTCTAATTCATAATTAGGTTATCCTGACATATTGACATCACATAACCTTAAACTGTTGCCTAGGGTTAAGAATTTTTTTGAACTTTTAATTTTTATTTGTAAACTTTGTTTTTTAAATAAGTTAATTTTAGATAACATTTTTACCAAATTTCTATAATATTAGAGATTACAAAATGAAACATAATTAATTCAACAGTAATTTATATACTTTGCTGTATATTGTTCAGTAACTTAAATTCAGGAAATATATGATTTAGAATTTCAGGGAACACTTTCTATCTCTAAAGTTAAACTTTAGCTTGATTTGGTTGCAAAAATGTATGAAACATTTTGATTTTTTTCCAGCATGAACTTGAGAATTAATTATTTTCTATTATTCCTAAAATTTAAATTTTCTCATTGTTTGATTAATAATATTTGTCTATCTTATTTCAGCCTTATAGTCAAGGAAAAATGAACCCTCAAATGATGCAGTTTGGGAATCAGTCAGGAGGCTATTCACAATCAGGGAATTATCCAGGAAGTTACTCTCCTCCTGGGAATGGTCCTCCACCTCCTGGAAGTAACCCAACATCAGGAAACTTTCCAACACCTTCACAATTTCCCCAGCCAGAACCTCCACCATCTCAAATGAAAAGCATGCCAACTATTCCTTCTTCCATGAGTTCTTCATCATATGGTGGAGCTCCATTACCTCAGGGTCCACCAATTATGCCTCCTTCAGGGCCCCTAAATGGTCCACCTCAGCATCCAATGCCAGGCTCTGCACCTTTAAATGGCCCACCTGGATACCAAACATATCATCCAATGCAGAATGCTGGGCCTTTAAATAAACCTCCTGCACCCCATTCCCAACCTTCTGGTCCTGTAAATGGTCCTCCTCCACTTCCACAAAATATGCAAGGATTTGGTCCATTAAATGGACCACCTTCTTCTGGTCCTGTGCTACAAGGTTCTGGACCTCCTGTCAGTGGGCCTCCTGGACCTTTAGGAGCACCTAGTTCACAAATTACATCAAATCAGTCCAATTTGTTAAGTGGTCCTCAATCTAATGTGGCTCCTCCAGTAAGTGGTCAGCAATATGGTTCACCTCAAATTAATGGTTCCCTTTCAACAAGACAGATAGACCCTAACAGACAAGTAAGTGATTATTGGCTTTTGTCAGATTTTTTGGTTTTGTTCATCAAAACATTTTTATTGTGCATATTTCTCAGAATCAACTCTTAGGAGGTCCACCAATGCAGCAGAGGCCTCCTTATGGATATGGCTCACCAAGTCAGGCACCACCACCTTCAGCTGTTCCAGGCAAACCAATGTACCCCCCAGCACCAAGTATGAACCAAAACAGTCTTGCTGGTCCTCCATATCCACATTCCCAACAGGCCAGGCCACCTTTTTCACCAGGCTCAGTAAGTATTTGTACAAAAGCAACATTAAAACTCCATCTTTTCCTTGTTAATTGAGCTAATTTTCTTAATTTTTACAGGGTGGATTAAATGCAGACAATTATCCTCCTGGCCCACAACCACCACAGCAAAATGATGCAAGACCAAATTACCCACCAATGAATGTGGGACATTATCAACAAATGAATCAACCTTATTCTGGCCTTAATCAAAATTACTCTGGTATGTCTACTCCACATTATCCACAACAGCCTCAACAAAAAGCTCAAAGAAAACTTGATCCAGATATGTTACCCAGTCCTGTAAGTTAATTCTATTACAGTCTTTTAATAATAGTTATTCCTTTATTTGAAATGACTGAAAATAAATTTCTTTTTTTTTTAAGATTCAAGTAATGGAAGATGATGGAAAAAATCGTTCTGGAATATTTTACACAGATCAAAAAGGGCTAATGCCACCTTTAGTAACTACAAATTTTGTTACTCAAGATCAGGGAAATTGCTCACCTAGGTTTTTGAGATGTACTACATATAATGTTCCAATGACTCCTGACTTCTTGAAGCAGGTAAGGTATTATTTGAAATAGGATTGAATATTACAAATACATTAGAGCAGTCAATGGTTTTTTATATATTTTTTCACTTTTATGCATATCAATTGGAATTTAACTTAAAATTTTTTATTTAAAGAAACTAAAACTTAAAGAAATATATTTAATTTTGATATTTTAGATTTGTTTGCTAACATTACAGTATAAATCAAATAAATAAAATTCATTTTTTTGCAACTAGTCATTTTGGTGACCTACTGAAAAATTTAACATATTTATCTTATTTCAGACTAATGTTCCATTTGCCCTATTAATAAGTCCTTTGGCCAGAACAGTTAAAGGTGAACAACCTCCACCTATTGTTAATATGGGGGAATTAGGACCTGTGCGCTGTATTAGATGTAAAGCTTATATGTCGCCATTTATGCAATTCCTCGATGGGGGTAGAAGATTTCACTGTGTGTTTTGCAAAGCCACTACTGAAGGTAATTTAAATTTTTTTTGGCTCTCCTTCATTTTGTAATTTTTCACTTGAATATAATTGGAATAAAAGTGAAAAAAATTAATGGGAATTAAGAATGCACTGATGTGAATTCGTTTCAGTACCTGGAGAGTACTTTCAACATTTGGATCACACCGGCCAAAGAGTGGATCGATTCGAGAGACCGGAATTAATTTTGGGTGCATATGAGTTCATAGCCACAAAAGACTACTGCAGAGTAAGCTCTTCTTTTGATGCTTTTATTTTGACATGAATTTGCCAGCACATATTGTAACTATTGTTGAATTTACAGAATAATCAGCCGGCAGAACCACCGGCTATGATATTTGTGATCGACGTTTCGTATAACAATGTTAAAAGCGGATTGGTTCATTTACTTTGTTCTAAAATGAAGGAGATTATCAGGAGTTTGCCTCGGGACGAAGGCCAAGAAGTGTCGACCATGAAAGTCGGATTCATCACTTACAGCACCAGCGTACACTTCTACAACATCAAAGTACGGATACAATATAAATAGACTCATTTAATTATTTTTTTTTAACTCAGATAAAATAATAGTCTTGGATGTAACGTCTCAATAATGATTTTGTATTAGAATTGCTTGGCGGCTCCTCAAATGTTGCTGGTGGGCGATGTTAACGAAATGTTCATGCCATTACTGGATGGATTCCTGTGCGACCCAATTGAATCGGAAGCGGTCATCGATTTATTAATGCAGGAAATCCCGAAGCAGTTTGCAGAAACGCGAGAGACTGAGACTATACTTTATCCAGCCATTCAGGCTGGGCTGGAAGCACTAAAGGTAATACTTCACAGTATATTTTTTGAAGATAAACGATTATTTAGACAATTTGAGGCATTGTTGGGACGGATTTCAGGCTTCTGGATGCGCTGGGAAGTTACTTGTTTTTCACAGCTCACTTCCCATTGGCGAGGCTCCGGGAAAATTAAAAAATAGAGACGACAGAAAAGCGCTGAATACGGAAAAAGAAAAAACCGTCTTAGGTAATACAGTATTTTCTAAGAATTTTATGTCTTAGAACCCGGTCTGAGAATATTTGCGAATTTGTTTTAGCTCCTCAAAACAATTCGTATAACAATCTCGGACAAGAGTGCGTTCAGGCAGGATGCAGCGTAGACCTGTTTATATTTAACAATTCTTATGTAGACATCGCGACAATCGGAGAAGTCTCCAGATTGACCGGCGGTGAAATATTTAAATACACATATTTTCAGGTAACTTTTCTTCACTCCTCCAAATCCTTGATCTGATAATTCAAAATTTCATTTCGGTTCTGTGAATATTTTCAGGCGGATATCGACGGAGACAGATTTATCACCGACCTTAAACGAAACGTTTCAAGACAAATTGCATTCGATGCTATCATGAGAGTGAGAACGTCTACGGGAGTCAGACCGACCGAATTTTACGGACATTTTTTCATGTCAAACACGAAAGATATGGAACTAGCTTCGATTGATAGTGATAAGGTAATTATTGCTTTTTGAACTTAGTTTCATGAGTTAACCCCAGCGGTTTTAACTTAAATCAATATAATATCTCAGAAAACTGGTACCCTCTAAAATTATTTTTCTTAATTATTGTTGATAATTGCAGGCTGTAGCGGTTGAAATAAAGCATGACGATAAATTAACGGAAGAGGACGGGGTTTATATACAAGTAGCACTTTTATATACTTCTTGCGCGGGTCAGCGCAGGTTAAGAATACTCAATTTGTCTTTAAAAACGTGCTCGCAGATGGCAGATTTATATCGCTGTTGTGATTTAGACACTCTCATCAATTATTTTGCAAAACAAGGTAAAACGAGCCGTAAAATAAGCAGAAACATTAGAGGACACCATATTCAATCATTCTCTGTTAACCTCGGTTGTATTTTATTACAGGAATTTTCAAATTATTAGAAAATTCTCCAAAACAAGTTAAAACCAACATAATGAATCGATGCGCTAATATTTTAGCATGCTACAGGAAAAATTGTGCTAATCCGAGTAGCACGGGTCAATTAATTTTGCCGGAATGCATGAAACTCCTTCCCCTTTATGTGAATACCCTTTTGAAGAGTGATGCCTTTTCCGGAGGTGATTTTTTTTTATTTCATTCTTCTAATATTCCCATTGGATTTTTTGTTATGCAGATTCTTTTCGTTTCAGGGTCGGATATAAGTTGTGACGATCGCTCATTTGCAATGCATTACGTCATGATTATGGATTTGAATGTTTCTGTATTTTATTTTTATCCACATCTTATAGCTATTCAAAACATTGATCCCGACTCTTCTGATATTCCTACTCCTATTAGATGCACCTATGAAAAATTGCAAGACGACGGCGTTTATCTATTAGGTATGGTTTTTTCTCTTCGACATTTTCCCATAAAAGTAATCAGAGCAGGATAAACTAATCTTTCGTGGTTCTTGTCATTTGACATAAAAAACTTCATTTTAACTGAGAAAAGCGTGGAATGGTATTAATATAAATGCTTTTAATTTCTAAAGCCTTTTGACAGTATTTTATTAGAGTAAAATTGATTCATTCGATAATAAAATTTTGTAATGGTTCTTTTTTTTAACCAGATAATGGAATTCATATGTTCATGTGGTTGGGTCTGAATGCTCCCTCGAGTTTCATATCAAACGTTTTTGGAGTACCCTCGGCTCTCCAAGTGGACACGGACAAAACGGCGTTGCCTCCTCTCGAAAATCCTTTATCTCACAGGATTAGAAAATTAATCGAGGATATACGAGAAAAAAGACATCGTTCGATGAGGGTAAGAATTCAAAAACAAAAAATCCTTTTTAAATGAATAGTCTTCGGACAATTTAATATTTCATGATGTCTTTTCAGCTGACCGTCGTCAAGCAGCGGGACAAATTGGAAATAGTTTTCAAGCAATATTTAATGGAGGATCACGGGGCGGATGGGTCTCCATCGTACGCCGATTTCCTCTGCCATATGCATAGCCAAATCAGAACCATACTTAGCTAGGATTTGCCCTCTCGTGGTCGATTGTCACGGTGATAAACATTCATGATCGTCGTCATAAGTATTGTTCCATAAAGAGAATTTTTCCGTTTTTTTTTTTTGATAAAATCGTATTAACAGCGTTCATCGATACAGATTCAGTATAAAGCCTAATTTTATTTATATGAAAAGTAATTAAAGTTATTAAATTCTAATTTGGAAAATGTTGCTGATAAATGTACAACAACCTTCAGACCATAATGCACCTGAACACAAGGTTCTTGTAATAAACATTTATGAATAAGTTTAAATGGTCTAAAATGATGTTGAGTTTTTACATTTCATTTAAACTCCTGAATTATATTTAATTTTATATAATTTACTCTATCTGAAATATAAATTTATTGATTATCTTCTATGTTAATAAAGATATTTAAGCCTTGAAATATTTGTCACAAGTTAGATGTTTTTTGCATCTTTCCAATAAAAAATGTGAAATGTATTAAGGTTTTTAATTAAAATATTGGTTATTTTTAATAACTAAAGGTGAGACCAAAATGGCAATAAGGGAATGTCATACAAATGCATGTAGGAGATTCTTATTGCTTAGGAAAATCAACATAGTTTTTGCACAATGTAAATAATAATATTATTGCCTTTATTAATATAACAATAAATATATTATGTATACTTAAAATTTAGAAATTGAGTGTTTTAAAACTGCCTTCAAAGATGGTTTTAATTTTTTTAAGACCTTTAAAATTATATACTTCTTAATATTTGTTGGTGATGAAGATTAAGGCTAAAGGAAATTATAATGTTTAAAAAAAAATGTTTTGACCATTTCCTTTTATGAATTTTTTATTTTTTTAGATTCCAGGTTTGTAAATCTATATAAGTTTTATTAGGAAATGAAATTAGAGCGGAACAGCAAAAGGAAACAAACCATTTTGATTCTATTAATAGTAAAAAGGTTTTAAAATTTAGTCAAATAGGAGGGAGTAAATTTTAACTAAATTTCAAAATGCAAAATGCAAAAAAATATAAGTGCTAAAGAAAGTAGACTTTTGCTTTAAGCAGAATATCACACGTAAGAAAACATTTTCCTTTGAATAAGTCATCCACGTACATAATCCTATTCTTAAAGCCACTCTTATTGCCACTCAATGTTTTTCAAATTGTTCCAGAGAGAAAATGTCGTCTCGCATGATGGTAAGCGTTTGAATTTTCTATTTTTAAAATACTCCTGCTTGCTTCCTATTTTCTTTTAGCTTTTCTAGATAAACGATTTTGCTTTCTTTTAGTATTAGCTTTGAAAAGCTTACATTTTGGAAATGAGAGTAAATGAGTTATTGAAGTTCTCAAAAAATGTTTTTCCCTTGATAGAGAAGAAAATCTGCGTTCCGTTTTGGACTCATTATTTTAAAAAAATCTCAATAAGTGCTATGAACCGGTGCTTCATGTGAAAATACTATGTTGTACGTTTGGAAAAAGCACAGTGTATATTAATGTTTATAAAATATATATTAGTTGGCTTTTTTCATGTCAGTTTTTTATAAGAGCACTAAGGGGTCTTAAACCAAGTCGAAGTTAAATGGTTAACAAATTGATAAATATTAATTCATTAAAAGAATGAAATTTAAATAATTTAAAGGCTGCTTTCGAAACACAAGTTTATGAGTCCGTGAATTTTAAAGCAAGCAAGAAATAACTTCTGGTTTTTTTGGTATACATTTTGGATATGCACATTTTGTACATTTTATTTTTTTTAAACAGCTTATATTATTTATATTTTCCATTGCTAATTATTTTTTACAGTATTCTTAAGTTTTGGCAAGATGAAAAATCCATTATTTTTTTAAAAATTGTTCTGGCAAGCAGAGCAGAAATTTAAAACTAGGCTCATTTTAAATTATTTTTGATTGGCTTTGTTCTTAAAATGTTTAAGATAAAAATTAAAATATTAGATGGCATCCTTATGTAAAACATTACATAACTTCAAAAGAAAAATATTTTAATTACTAAATTATTCAATCAATTATTCAAGATTTAATTTTTAAAATTGATTCCTTTGCTTATTTCAGAAAAGTCAAGACTCAGATGAAGAAGTTGATCTTGAAGCCTTGCGACTGGCTGCACTTAAGTCAAGGAAACCCAAATATGCATGTGTTAATCACAATAATTTGATACCAATTATTCCAACAACAGTTGAAACTAAGGATTTTGTAAATACTAAAATCAAAGTAGAAAGAGTTAGTCCAACAAGAGATGATACAGAAAAAGAAGGTAAAAAATGTTTTTGTATTTTACATCAACTTAAAAAAAAGGCTTATGGCAATTTGATATGAATTGTATTATTGAAAATAATTGTAAGTTTTAAATTTATTTTCCATTGTGTTGCAGATACAAAAGCTGTCAAAGAAAATGAAGAAGAAAAAGCTTCAAACTGCTCAAAGATCACCCTTGAAAATGATCAAGACATTTTGAGTATGGATGACAAAGAAGAGGAAGATAGTCTGGAAAGGCTAATGGATCAGCTGGAAGCAGAAATCTCAGGGAAAGCTCCAGTATCTACAGTCAAATCTTCATTGTCATCAAAATCATCAGTGGGTAACAGAAAAGAAAATAAAAGTTCAAGGAAAAATGAAAAAGATGGGGATGATGAAATAGAACTAGTACAAGTAAAAACAGGCAAGGAGCCTAGTGCAGTTATAGAAATAAGGGAATCAGCTTCTCCTGAATCAGTGTCAAAAGGAACAAATTTGAGGAGGTCTATTTCCCCAAAACCATTAAGAGATTATGGATGGAGATCTAGAAGCAAGCAGAGAAGCAGAAGTCCTTTTTTAAGGGAGAGGAGTTACAGGAGATCAAGAAGTCCCTATTGGTCTAGGAGCCCTCGCAGATCCAGGAGTCCTTTCAGAAGATCACGAAGTCCTTACTGGTTGAGCAGGAAATCAAGGTCAAAATCTAGAAGTCCATTTAGTAGAAGATATAGGAGCCCACCGCGAAAGAGATCACCTTTTTCACGTTTCTCCAGAAGTCGTTCCACATCGTACGGCAGAAGATCTCCCTGGTCCTTGTCCCCGAGAAGAAGATCAAAGTCGCCATTTTATCATGACGGGTTCCCTCCTAGGCGTTTCAATTCGCCGAGGCGCTCTTTCTCACCGAGACCAACGTCCAAGTCTCCAAGGTCCTTAGCGAGAAGCCCCTTTTATCGTCGTTCCAAATCGCCTTATAGGAGGTCCAGATCTCCTTTTAGGAGAAATTCTGTTCGACGGTCGGACTCACATTTTGCACGCCATTCTAAATCCCCATTAGATAAATTAAATTCGCCCAATAGATCTCCAATTGGGAAGAAATTTTCAAATTCTCCACCTCGACGGTCTTCACCTAAATCATTGGAAAAATTATCTCCTAAGCGCAGATCAAAGTCACCAGGCAGAAGATATGAAACTTTTAGAAGATCTCCCGGACGATCAAAAGAAAGTGGAAGCGTAAGCATTAGTACATCACCCACACCCCGCAGGAACCGTTCTCCGCTAAAGGTTGTCGAGAAGAACAAACCGGAGGGAGATGAAAAGAACGATAAACTCCGAGATCGGAACAGAGGTGACATACAAAATAAGAGTTTGTTAAGAGAAAATAATAGAACGCATGACCGCCGCCCGAACAGGCAAAAGTACTTCCGCAGATTCTCTCCGTCGAGAAACAGGACTGGAGTTAGGCAGCAAAGAAGGAGCAAAAGTCCCAGACCAAAAGACACATCAGAAAAAAGCAAGGAAGAAATTTCAAACCCTAAAGAAAAGGAGCCAAGTCCCGTTCCCGAAGATGATGAGGACATTTTGACTCTCAATTTAGATACTAACCTGTGGGATGAGTCCGAGGAAAGCCAGGACGAATTCGAAAGCAGGTTTAAATCCGCGGACGGAGCCAGAAAGAATCGCCTGGGAGCAAACAATCGTACTGTATTATCTTTCCGAAATTTGCGAGAAGGCGGTGCCGCCGACCGAAAAGTTAACTTGAGCAAGCCTTTAACAGAAGACAGTCGTCGCGACAAAATGAGACGCGATCGAAGTGAAAATTGGACGCACGGGCGAGGAAGTGACCGAAACGACAGGAGAAAGCCTCGCCCGGATGAGTTAAGGGAAAGAAATGACGAGAAAAACCCCATTAGAAGTAAACCCAGTGATAAAAGCCTGTCTTCCAGTGCAAGGCCGGAAAGAAAACCAGGTCGGAAGCCCATTGTGTGGTCCTTGAATAACGAGGAAAACTCCGCAACGGTGTCAAAAGACGGTGAAGAATCCGCCAAACAAAGTGATGTTAGAGAAAACAGAAATAAGTTTAGTGAAAGAGTTTTCAGCGAAGGGAGGGATAAAGTGAGGAGGTCGGATTCCGATATGCACGAAACAGATGATTTTGATAAATTCATAAGTGACTTTGAAAAAGAATTAGAAAGTGATCTGTGCCTCACGACGAAAGAAGTCAGCTCTTCAGTTGCAACGACTAAGTCGGAGGTGAAAAGGCCAAAGATTTCCATAAAAAAGGATTTTGTGGAATCCAAAGTTGAGCCACAGGTCAAAAGGCCGCCTCCTCGGATTGTGAAAATCAGTGAGGCGTCTTTGAGCAAAGTTAACAAAAGTAAGTGATGATTTTTCGCATTCTAAGAATTTGGTATTTGCAGATTGTCTAAAAATATTTTTAATTTAATAGATCTTGAACCAGATAATGCAAGCAAACTTTTAGAGGAAAGTAGAAAGGTCGAAATGAATGAACCCCAAAGGACTAACGAGGGGCCTGAGGACTACATCGAAGATGACGATTTCTTTTTCGAAATGTCCGCGGCAAAGAAGCAAAGGAACAAAGGAGAAGAAGAAGATATTCAGGGTGATTTGAGAGCGGTTCTCAGCAGAAGAAGAAACGAGAGAATGACGAAGGCTGTAACTCTGCAGGAAAATATGCCAAAACGTTTGGTTCAGTCAGCTTTCCAAGGTTTGGGAAAGTAAGTAATAGAGCAGCACTTCTGTTTGAATTCTCACAAACCCTTTGTAATAGTGGTGACTGAGTTTGAGTTTTTTAAATGTTTGTTTTTTCAGTAAAAAGTCGAATAGACAAATCAGAGAAGTTCAGGAACCAAAGGAGTTTCCATTGTTGGATAAAACTGTTGGGGGAGAAGGAAGAAGAGTACTTCTTTTGCATCGGGAAAAAAATCCAATGCCATCGATTAAATGCACAGTGCCTGAAGGTAGTTTTGAGACTTAGGAAGATATCAGTTTTGGTGACCCGATGATCTCATCGAGTAATGTGAAAAAATTTTGTTTACAGTCAAGCCCGACACGACCATTCATCAGAGGCTCAGCCGATCAAGCGGGAGAAGAAAGCGGAAGTTGCATAGACAACTGGACTCTGTGGAAGGTTTAGATCAAGAGGAAGAAGAACAAGACGGACTTGAAGTGGAGGAAGAGAAACAGTTCCGGAGGTTTCGACTAAAAAGAAATGTAACATTGAGCTCGCAGGTATGTCTAGTAATTTATTACTCTTGCCTACTCGTCTGCTCTTTTTTTTTCTCACTTCTTTTCCCATCGCCAATTTATTTTGTACTTTCGGAATTTGGTTTCGAGTTATTCAATTCGAAGAAAAAAAGGAATCCACAATTTCTACGTCAGAGCATAAAAATTGTAGTGATTATTTAAGGATCTCATATATGATCGCAAAACTCGCGCATATGCCTACGAAACTGATTTTAAGAATGGTTTAATGGATACAGATTCGGGTAATACTAAAAGTTACCTCTAATAATACCTCCGCCTTTGCAAATCTTAACTTTAGCTAATCAACAAAAATATGGCCAGAATCCTCAAAAATTAGCCAAGACTCATTTGATGGCTAAACCAACATTTAAAATTAATTATTGGTTTTGGCCGATAAAACATACTTATACCGGTTTTCGAATTAAAACGTTAGCAATTAAAAAGCTGTTTATGCGTGCAATTATAAATTCAAGGTAAATGAGATAGTGGAAAATCTGAAAACGAATTATTAGTTTTTATGAGAAAATTTTCCAAATATTTTTGGAATAAATCAAAAAGTGACACCAAAATTTAATTGAAGCTATTTTATATTATTCTTACATACATACATTCCTACACCTAGTAAAATAGGTGAGATCTCATCTACAATATAATAACTAACTCACTGAAATTAGATCGTGGTTATGAGAGTATGCAGATGTTTTATATCCAAATAATAATTTAAGATACATTTTTTTGCCTTTTTGATTGTGCCGATGATCGCGAAATCGATTTTTAACGTGTATTTGCTTTTAACAGCAATTAAAAGTGCCTCAAAATCGTATTCAGTGCCCAAATATCTTCGGTGTAATTTTTATAAAGAAAAATTAATTCGCGAATGTAATTAAAATGGCAATCAATTTGGATGAAATTAGAACGGCTAATTTGCAGTTCATATATGAGATTCATTTTTGTAAATCTTTTGTACTTTTTGTGTTAAAAAATTTTCAATCTTTCAGTAAATGAAAAAGCGACATTGCAGGATTTATTCACCTCATCTTCATTTTTCAGTTTACGTCAAAATCAATTTTTTTATTTTAATTTAAGGGCGCATAAGAGTTGGCTCTCACTTCATTTATTTTTAAATTAATTTCAGTTTGCAATCTAACAATGTAGACCTGTCAGTAAAACAAAAAATGAGAAATATTGTAAGAGCCGGTGTTTCAATAAAAGAAAGATGATGTTGAAAAGTGAGATTTATGTTTTGTTGTTGTCGGTCTTTGAAAAGGCCTAACGCCAGGGAACCTTTTCGGATTTTTTTATTTTTTTTCGGGAAGATAAATTCAGTGATTCAATGTCTTCCCCGAAAAAGGCTTTAAAGATTTTGTAAAAGAATTGACTGTAATACACTGATGTGATATAACTTCGGTAACTGTTTATTTTTAATTTCTTTTTTAAGCTAACTTCAGTTACGCTATTAATGTATTATTTGTTTATCTTTGTTACTAAAAATTGTTTTAAATGGAAAAAATATTTAATTTTTGTTTTTTTTTATTTATTTTTAACGTTACCTATGCTTCGTTAAATATTTCCATTTTACGGAAATGAAATGTATCTGTGATATTTTTATCAGAAAAAAACATATCGAATTGTTTCGAAGTGATTTTTGTTAATTATTAGTCCAGATTTTAGAGAAAGTTTGTGATATTTTCTTTTACTCGTAAATTTTTGTTGTGTGCTTTTTTTCAAGAAATTTTTTCCATGGAAATTTATTTATTGAAAGGGTGCAAATCAGAAACTTCCAAGACAGCTTTGATCGGTATTTTTTTGTGAATGAATTCAAGAATGCTAAATCGCCAATTCTTTCACCAATTAATAACATCAATTTTATGCGATCGTTTTGAAACGGCTGAAAACAGTGCCGATAAAAAACGTATAAACAACGCTTCCAATGCTTTAAAGTTCAGTAATTTTTGGAAAACTTATTATTGAGATTTCCAATAGCTAAAAGAGGTTTACTTTCTAATATACTCAACTTAACTTTTATGTTTAGTAATGATGTAATTCTTTCTGTTTATAATATATTGAGATACCTTCTAATTAACCCTTCCCTACCACTGAGATAGGGAAAGCAAACGTGTCCGAGTCATAGTATTTTTTTTATGGAACTTTGTCGTACAATCCTTCTTTCGAAATCATTAGAAACTGTGCCAGTTTTTGATTTGCTCCTAACCAATCAAGCGATCCAAAACAATCATTTTCCCTGCTTAAATCTTTAATGTCTGTTGAAGTTATTTTATAGCATTAGTATTAATTTTTGTATAAAAGCAGAAATGGTTTCGGGCTTCATCGTCTGGTCATCCGAAGATAACCCAGGCTGGTCAGGAAAATAAACATAAGTCTGAGGTTACCCCGTTACGAACGCCACGCACACGCGTCTTAGAATAGTTGTTAACAATGACGTTTAATGTTTGTTTTTTTTGAAATGTTTAGGTACAAAATTAAATCATGCATCATTTAGGGGTACAAATCTCATAGCGCTCTTTGTACTGTCCTCACTATGGCTTCATATTCAAAAGAAAAAGGAGAAACACTTTATAAAATAAATGAATATATTTGTTAATGTTAAAATAGGAAAAAAAAAATTAAAAATTAGACAGTAACAGAACTGAAAAAAGGACTGAAAACAAGTGATATAATTTTAATGAAAACTTTAAAATTAAAAAACTTTGGTTATTTTTATTTAAAGGTAGTCACCTTAGTAAGAAAGTCATTATAATTAATTAGGGCAGCTTAGAATGGAGAATTGGAGAAATTTAAAATTATAAAAGGAAGAATAATTCATTAATGGTCCACAAATACATTAAATTTCTCACGTTCTCTTTTTATCAGTCCATTGTAAGATAAATTATTGAGAAAAATCTGGCTCATTTTCGTTTCCTGTTTATAGTGATTTTTTGTGCCAAACGCTACGGTTTTTTTTAAATTGTAACAATTTGAGTTTCGACTAGTTCTTGTAATCTATAATGCGATCCATAATTTCGGTGTTTGCTGTTGTATTTTCTTTCCGATAAAAATGTTGAATTTTTTAAATTCAAGAATCTCTTGAAAACGTATGTCATTGCAAAATGTATTAAATTGTATAATAAATAATTGTCAGTATGTTTGAAAACATTATGATTATGTATAACTAATTTTAATATCTCTAATAATGAGTTTTTTTAATTAAATGAAGTGAACAAAACTTTTAAAAATGTATTTGTTAGAACAGCAAAAATTATGTTTGATGGATTTCCATATGCTTTTTTTTAGAATTTTACGATTCAATTGAAAATTATAACAACACTTAGTTAAATAGGGCTAATACAGCGCCTCAACAAAGCAACCTACTTTTTAAGCAGTATATCTTTTAGATTCTTTTCCTTCTGATTCTGTTCTTCACTGTAGAAGTCTGACCATATTTTTACATTTATAATCATCTTTTTATCGATTTTAAAATCATGTCGATAATAATTTTATATGAAATTGTTATTACATACATTACAATAGGATTAGAGCATTTTATTGAATGTTATCAGAAATGAAATTCCCTACAAATAGAGCGTAGGTTTTCATCAAAAAATACGGTGCGCTAAATTAAACAAGAATTTCGTCACATATTCTTATATGTGAAGAATGGGTTACCATTGTTCGAAACGCGGGAAAAAAGTTCGAAAGCTACAAAAGTGGACTGGTGATTCTAAAAGTGCTTTAAGTAAAACTTAAGTGGGTTAAGTTACTGCATATGTCACGCCATGGCTGTTGTATAATACAAAACAAACTAACTTAGACATATAGAAAGAATTCTCGCCGCTGATTTTCTTCCTTAAATTTTAACCCTTCCAATCTTAGCGGTCTTTTTCTGCTGAATTGACGTGTATTTTTCCTCCGATTTCCAACTGGAGACTCACCACTGCAAAGTTTATTTTTCGAAAAGAGAGGCATTCAGTTTATGAGGCCTGATTGGGTAATTTCCCGTTTCTTATAAGGTGTAAAAAATTTCATTTAAAACAGTTAAATATTACCGAACACAAATTTTAAACTTTACAATTTTAGAACGTTCGTGTTTTAATTATGTTTAAATTGCTCCGAATGGTTACCTCCAACTTTTATAAGTAACTTTTCTTCAACACAATTCTGTAATTTTTCAGTTGTAATTATTCCGTTTCAGTTTCTCTCTATTTACATACAATTGAGTGATTTACAAAAATTTTATTTTTATTCAGTGTCTGTAAATTTAAGATATTAATGATTGCCATTACTGTTCTTAATAGTTTCAGTAGTTTTTAATAACATGAAAAACCAATAGCGACCGTTGACTGCAATTCGTTGCTAAAAATTTTTTAGGGAAATGTGGATTTCCTGCATTCTGCTAAAGAGCGATTTTTGCCACTCTTGAGCCACATACAGTGTTAATGTAAAATGCCATTTTTGTCTCTTTAATGCAAAGTGTTTAAATAATTTAAACAATAACCCATCGCTCTGTTTTTTTCACATTCGATTTACTTATTGCACAATTCTTAGTTCTCGATAGTTTAAAATGTATTACAAACAAGTCGAACAATTTCAAATAAGCAATATAATGACACTTTTTAGGTACAGATAGGTCAAAACTTATTGTTTAGGTTTTATCTGATAATTAATTTTTTTTTTAAGTAGTTTTTCAGCTTTAGTGCTTTTCATACTGGACAGCTAAGGTTTTTTCTGTCTTTTTCTAAAGTAAGGTAAAAAACAAAATATTACTTTCCTAAGTTTTGCCTCTCACTTCCTATATTAAATTACATTGTTTGATTTTGCCACTCCTAAGCACGCCCTAATCAAGCATTTCCCTTTCCCCGACTTTTTCAAAGCTGAAATGGTTCAATTGTTATAATACTGCATTGAAAACCGGAAATTGAGTTTGACAAAAAAAAATTGTAAAACTTACAAAAAAATTCAATATCCATGGCCAATAATATTGGCCAATGTTTTTACTCATGCCATTTGGACATATTTATGAAGTCGTCTTTCTAAAGAATTTTTTAAGTGTAATTTTATTAATTAATTTTCACGGGTAGTTTGAAATGACTTGGTAATTTGTATGTAATTTGCTTCATTTACAAATTGCTGTTTTTAAGAAATTCAGTGTTAAAATTAGATAATTTTTCAATTTTGATAAATTTTGAACTTCCTCGTAAGAAAAGGAATCGATAGATCTCTATCGGCCTGACTGCATAATAAATTTCTTAAATATATTATAAATAGATTATTATTCATTTATAAATACTATCCATAAATAACGCAAAACTTCAACGAATTTACAGTGTAATCGCATTACGCGAAAACAATTTTTTAAATTGTAGGAATATTTTTTTCATTATTTTTTAATCGTAAGGCATTTAAAGCTTTTCATATAAAAAAATTTTTTAATGTGGGTTTTTATCTCATTGCTGAGGCAAAAGTGGTGGTTAAAACTAAAATGATTGGCCAAGGCAGTTTCATGTGCAACTGATTGCAGTTTAATTAATAAGGTTAGAAGGCATCACTATTGGTATCGTGGAAGTTGACAAGATTTTCTTACAATAGTAGTTACTTACTATTTATTTCGTTTAAATAACCTTAATTCGGTTAAAATGACTTTCTAAGTGACTTTCAAGGGTGACTTTGTATTATATACCACAAATGTAGTGTAATTTTTATGTAATGATATGACTGAAAAAAATTAATTTATAAATTACGCTTGCTGTAATTATTTCTATTCCTGTCATGTTGTTTTTTATTGTGTATAAATTTTTTTTAAAAAATAAATTTATTTAGATAAAACTTTAAAAAATTGTTTGCTTTAAATCCTCATTTTTTTCCTTAAAACTTATTTTTAATAGATCTTTTTCTGATAATTAATGTTTAGTCAAATTGCTCAAATATGAAACTAAGGGCGTCTTGACGAAAATTAATTATTAAATAATCTAAATATATATTTTAGAATGAAGATCTAAAATGCCCGCCATAAAATATAAACGGAAAAACCAAGGCGATTGTGTCGCTCCTGGCGGATTCTTTTCGCGTTTAGAATGCTGAGTTGTTCGAAAAATGGCTTCCAACTGTGACGTGCAGGAGTGTACGAGCAATGTTAAAAAACGGAAAATTGAACTTAATTCCTCCGACACATTTGAAAATAATATGAAAATGGACATAAATTTATTTTCGGACAAATTTTGTGCAACTTCTTCTGGGATTTTAGGAGGTGAGATTTTTCCCGTTGCTTGAAATATTGCATTAAATTACAATGAAAAAATGGCGGCCTCGAACACAATTGACTTCCTATTGGGAAGCCATTTTGTAGGTGCGGTTTTTTATTCACCGAATTTTCGGATGCTCGTTAAGGTAATATTTAGACAAAGGACACTTTTTCTTGTGTTTTCATCGTAAAAGTATCGGAAGTGTATTTGTGGAACAAATGGGAAAGCTTAATTATTTGATTTAATCGTCATAAAAGAATTCGGTAGTTTCACTTCTTTGAAGAGCAGACATACTTTTGCTCATGCATTCTGACCTCGTTTGAACTTGAATGTTTATAAATTTCTTCCGAAGAGAAACATTATTTTTCTAACTTTACCCCAGTAATAAATATTTGTTTTCTACCCTTTAGAAAAAAAATTTTTTAAATTAGATATTTTTTGTTATTTTTGATTGCTAAAATTTTCCATAATTAATTTTTATATGTTTTTTTAATAGTCGAAAGTTTTGAGCGGTTTGAGGTTAAGTAATTTAATAAGGCGCTTAATTTTATTAAACAAAATTTCTCACGCCTTTATTTTTATTTTTTAATAATTTTTCTTAATAATAATAATATTATATCTTTATTTTCATTCACATTTTTTTGTAAGCCTGATTTTATTTACTAAATAATGTGAATGAAAGTCAATGAATTTTTTATTAATTACTATCGAAAAATATACTGGTAGCTTTCGTGAGAGCATCTAATAAGGAACCCTTTTTCATTGATGATTTATTTATTAAATGGTAATTTTTAAATTGTTGTTTTTAAGTAGACTTCACAAGAGTTTTTGTTTGGCTATTTTTTTAGAATAATTTTTTTTGAATTGAAAATGTCATAAAAAACTTAGTAAATATCAGAAATTCAAATATTAATAAACATATTATTTACAGAAGTTCTTCCAGGAAGCAGAATCACTCCTTTAAGCACAGAACAGGTGCTGACAGGTGGAGACTCTGGCTTCAGTGAAATAGAAATGACTCCCTCAGCAGAAGAAAGCAGTGAAAATGACAGATTGCCTCTCTTTGAGAATGAGCTTCAGTCACCAATTCCTGGATGTTCAAATATTGATTCAAAGTAAGACTTTTTAGTAAATCAGCTTGAGTTTATTTCTGCTGGATATGTCATATATGGGTTTTTTTTAGTATGGAGGCCACAGGGGAAGTGAATGAGAATGATGACATGTCATCCACGATATCTGATTTGTCAGGCATATCAGATTTAAGTGGGCAGGATTGGAAGCCAACAGCAGGACCAATGTCATGGGTTCATCATCAGATGGCAAGTGGGGCTAATCCAAGAGATTTATTATGTCAGTTGGTTCAGGATAAAGCAGCAGTTGCTGCTCTTCCACCTGGAAAAGATGATTTCACTCTGTGGAAGGTCAGTTTGATTTCACAGCCAGGTTTTTCAGAAACACTCTGATTTGTTCAGTACCTTAATTAACTCAAGTAATTTTCATTTTCAAAACAATATAATTTTTTGATCATTTACAGATCATCATCACAATGTTGAGTGAGCCACCAAGGCGGAAGAAACTATCGTCAGTGAACACACTTGAAGATGCCATAAATCTTATAAAAGCAAGCAAAAATATAATGGTGTTGACAGGAGCTGGAGTTTCAGTGTCTTGTGGGATTCCAGATTTCAGATCCAAGAATGGGATTTACTCCCGGCTTGCAATTGACTTTCCTGATTTACCAGATCCTCAAGCCATGTTCGATATACGGTATTTCAACAAAGACCCCAGACCATTTTTTAAGTTTGCAAGAGACATTTATCCAGGTTAGAAACTTGTAATAAGTAAAGTAGTAACTTTAAAAATTGTACAGCTTTTTTAAGGACTTGAATCTTTTTGCTGCAGGACAATTCAAACCCTCTCCATGTCACAGATTCATTCATGCTTTAGAGCAGAAAGGTAAATTGTTAAGAAACTACACACAGAACATTGACACACTTGAGCAAGTGGCTGGGATAAAGAGAGTCATTCAGTGTCATGGTGAGTAGATAATGAAGGTTGGGCTTTTACATTTGATTATGAAACTAAACTACAACTAAAACGTTAAAGGTTCTTTTGCAACGGCATCTTGTACGAGATGTAGGAAAAAAGTTGACGCGGATGGGATACGAGAAGAAGTTTTCGCACAGAAAATCCCCATTTGCAAATCATGTCAGGAGGAAAATTTACCTTCTTTAAATTCACAGGACGAACTGGATTACAGAGGTGACGTAGAAAAGTTTTATTCTTACCGGTGGTTAATAAAAATCGGTGAAATTTTAACGAAAAACCAACTTTACTTACAGATCTTGTAAGTCGAGGAATCATGAAGCCGGACATTACGTTTTTTGGGGAAGGTCTTCCCGAAGATTTTCACGAAGCGATGGCCGAAGACAAAGACAAATGTGATCTTCTAATTGTTATTGGATCTTCGCTTAAAGTGAGACCCGTTGCTCTTATTCCCAGTTCCGTACCGGCCACGATTCCTCAAATACTCATAAATCTCGAGCCTTTGTCACATCTAAATTTCGACGTGGAGTTATTGGGAGAAAGTGACATCATCATCGACCACCTGTGTAGATTGTGAGTATATTTTTGACTTTAGTGTCACAGTGGTTTTTGCCTCGGAAGTAAAGATTTTGCTTCAGATTAATCGTGCGATTGTTTATGCGCTTAAAACCCTTTTTATCTTTTCACAGGTTAGGAGAAGATTGGGAGGATCTGTGCTGGAGAGATACGCCACTGAAAGAAACTACCGAACTTCTTCCGGATCCCACAGAAACGACGAGCACGCAGAAAGCTGATCCGGAAGCGGAAAATCTCACCAGTCAGATAAATTCACAGACTGAGATATTCATGGGGAAAGTTTCAGAGGAGAGGTGCGGTCACACTGTTCAAGAAGTAAAAGTGGACTGTAATGAGAATTGCCGGAAGCGAAGCTTTGACAGTGCGGATTGTTCTGGAAACGAATCGAAAAGACAAAAACTGACGGATGAGAAAACTAATGTGATCACTCAAAGCTTAAGAGACGTTCGGGTGTGCTCCGTCGATTCGATGGTGGACTCAGGCGAAGGAGAAAGTGTGTGCAGTGAAACTTGCGGGCTGAGAGACTTGAAGCACGCCGCTCCGGGATTAATCAAAGAAAGACAAATGTCAATGGATTCGACGAGGGACAGTGGGATCGGAGAGAGCGGTCGCGACACCGAAAGGGAAAAAAGTCGAACGAGCATAGACGACGACGAGAGAGACGTCGACGAAATCGACGATGAGGACGACGATGACGGAACCTGTTGGCAGCCCAAACAGAAAATTTCTGTGTCTAAGAGATTGCCAGGTGAGGACTATATCCCAAGCGTGGGATGTTTTTCCCTTTCTCCTTCTCATCTCTTGCCTTTTCTTTTCAGAAAACACATACTACTTCATTTCGCCGAATCGTTATGTGTTTCAAGGAGCCGAAGTCTACTCAACGACGACCAGAGTGAAGAGGTCGGAGCAGAATTCTCGGGAATCGGACGATGTGGAGTCGGATTCCGAAAGCGACCTGTCAGACATTCCGGACCAGCTTTAAACATTATTGGAGTAATCAAAAAAAGAAGGACAATCAAAAGATTTTTTTATAATTTAGCCTGGCTTTACTTGTGTGAGGCTGTAGAGGTTTAAAGTTGAAAAAAACTTATTTTTCAGTTAGTTTTCGAAATTCACGCGCATTTGAATGCAATCAGGTAAACGTTTTTATTAACCAACAGTAGAATCGTAACAGTAGAGTTGTTTTTATAAGAAGAAATAATTTTTACAAACCAATTTTATAACAGTAACTGATGTCTATGATGAAAATGAGCGCTTATTTCCCGCGGGTCAAGAGAAACAGAGGATTTTTCAGTTTGAGTGCGCAATTTAAATAAAGATTAGTCTTTGTGGAATTTTAGCAAAAGCTTTCCCAATGTTGTAGACAAAATTTCAAATCGACTTTTACATTATTTCCCTCCATTGGCGATGCTGGTCTCTCTTACAGTCATCAAAAGCCCCGCAGGAAATGAGTAAATCAGTGATATTCACATACAAACTTCGAGAAAGCAATACTAATTTTATTTACGAATTATTTAAGCGATGTAGAAATTAGTGATTTTAATTTAAAAAAAAGAAACAAGTAACTTTCGGAAACTTTTTAGTTGTGCTATATAATTATGTATAAACAGTTTAAAAGTTAGAATAATCATTTTGTGCAATGTTGAAGCTGATTTGAGGTTCCACGCTCGAATTCAGCCGAAAGAAATGCATTAAATTGGCATTTTGCGGGAGTCAGTAAGGCTTTTCTAGCGACGAGCTTAGTGCACTTAAGCCCATGTACAAGCAGAACCCTTCTGCTTTTACATTGGAGCTCGGGGGAAAGAATAACCCTCGGTGGGCAACCCCTAAGTTGTTTCATCCGAGACCTCGGAGTGCACTAACCAAAATAAGTTTAGTCCGCTTAAAGAGAACCCTTAACCTGTACTAACAATTATAGGTATTATTTTACGAGTGAGTTAAGCAGTAGTTTAATCCTTAATCTATACTTAAAATGATACTAAAATTATAGTGAAATTTAGTTTGATGGAACTGGAAAGTTCGCACTGCGTTTGAATCATGCCAAATTGAAAGGAGTAAAATAGATTTCGAGTGCTATGCTAATATTAATATTATTATGAAAATGTGTACATTGTGTAACTTTGGCGAGCGAGGAGGAAAAGGTATCGGAAGGAAATCGTTTTCTCCCCGAGAAAGAGAAACTCTCTTTTTTTTTCTCCTCAGACTCTGAAAGTTTTAGGTAATATTTGTACGATTTGTAAAAAATACTGTAAATAGGAAAGAAATGTAAAAAGGAAACAGGTCTAAAGGCGAGTGTTTATTTATGTAATCGGTGAAACGCTTTTACGAAGTGACGAATGCGTTAATTGTCGGAATTTTATTTATTCATATGTTGAAGTTGTGTGTAAATTGTGAATCGTCATTCTCCCGAGAATGGCTTTTTTTGTGATGATGGCGAGGACCAAATGCAAAGTGGCCATTCTCCGGAGAATGAGGACGACGGGAGAGGACACGCAGGCGAGGAATGCTGCTGAACGACAGCAGCGACATCGCCCGCGTGCCCGAGTAGAATTCGAAGACAAACGTCAGACAAATTTCTTAGCTACGTTAAGTCTCACAGCTGTGGATCGCAGCGAAAAACTTCTGACTGAAAAATTAAAAGTAAAAGGAAAAATTTCAGTGAGCCATTTTTAAGGGTTTTTGTTTTTGTTTCTTTTTATTTTTTCTACACTTTTATATGAATTGTTATTTTTACATTTGCCCATTTGGTTTTTGTATATTTTCAGAGATCTCTCAATACAGATTCTTTTTCAGTTTTATTTGGATTCTGTTTTGTGCGCTCATAAGAGTCATTTTATCTGTAAAATCTGCCTCGAAATGTTTTATTTTGGCAGAAAATATTGCCCAATAGCGGCGTACTAAATAAATTAATGAAAAGAAAATTTAATTTATATTTACAAAGTTTATTTCTCCAGTAGATCAGTTATACGAATTACATTCCTGACCGTTCAGTCGCACTTTACGTTATCAGTGATATCATAAGTCCATTTCCATCTCCGATTCGACGTCAGATTTTCCCGCTGCGGACGTGACGCTCTGCCCGTATTCCCTCACAACCGGATGGTGACTCACCAAAATCTCCTTGGACAGTTCCCCACACCGCTCAGTCACCATCAAAAGCACCGGAATGTGGTCCAAGCAGTGCAGGGAAATCCGATCCAATTCCTCGCACCATTTGCTCACCGCTTTTTCCCATTCGTGTCCCTCGCCCTGCACTTCCTGGACTTCGTACCGATTCCAGTGCTTCTTCCACATTTCGAGCACGTTGAAATTGTTCACCTCAGGCTTTTCAACGACAACGTCCCCTATTTTCCCGTCAGCCACTTTCACCTTGAATGATTTTAGCAACGACTCGAGTATTCGGAGTAAAAAGTATGAATTCTTGATGAGACGGCTCAGGGGAAGCTTATCTGCCGCTGAAGTGCATTCAGAAGTAAAGCTGACCGTTTTTAAGATTTGGAGTTGTCGTATTATGAAATCGATGGCGATGTAGGAGAGATAGGCTGACTGGCAGAAACTCACAACGAACATTGCTTTCGATTCGAGCATCAAATTCTGCAACAAAACGACAACTAAAAAATAAAACAGAAGTGAGGGTTTCTTTTTTAACATCAAAATATATAAAATAAGTTTTAAATTATAATAATATAAACATATATCATTAACAATAAATAAATACATTATCGTGGGATAATAAGTTATTTAGTAAAGTAAAAATAAACGTTCAAACTATAACCCCAAAAGTTAACATATTAATTACATTTAAAAATAAATACAATAAGTGCTATTGTTTTGTTATTAGTCTTAAATTAAAAATATTAGCAAATGCAGTAACCTTTAATTTTTCTTCATTCTTCAAAATGGAGGTAATTAGACTAAATAGAAACGCTTCGACCATCTTCCGAACTCTGACCTCACTGTCAGTGGCCTCATTCACCATCTTCACAACCACTTCGCAAATGGAATTTTTCCAGAAATAAACCGTCCTCGAAAGGTTTTCTCTCAGAGCGTCTTCCAAATACCTCAGCAAAATTCCCACGGTTTCGTGAAAAACGTTTTCGGTATCCGAAGACCTAAAAAGGTAACCGATCGTTTCCCTCGGCACGTTCGCCTCCCCTCCTCCATCTTTAGAGGTGTCCTCCCCAAAATTCAAAATGTCCCGGAGCTTTTTATCTGAAACGCTTTTCCTCGACGCAAGAATCCCTTTCAGCTTCACAACAGAACTTATAAAGCTCGCATGCTTCGCCATTTCGAGTTCTTTCGGTTGAGGGGGGTCGTGAAAATCCCTATAGTCCGTTTGGGTGGACTTTTCAACCCCCGCAGTGGCGCACCCCTCATCGACTTGTTTCCAATCACATTCCTCGTAGATATTAATGACGGCAGGTTCAGGTTCCATGCAGGTTTCCATAAATTCCGGAAATTCATTGACAAACGATGTCCTGTCGTAACATTCCTGAAGCATCGAAACCGATTCCTGCGAGTGTCCCATTTCGGTGTTTTCTGTATAATTTGGGGAACAGCTGTCGATTTCCAATTCTTTTTTTTTCGTCTTGTGTTTGGGCCTGTGTGAAACACTCACATCAGGTGTGCGCGAATGTTTCTTTATTCTGCGGGTCCTTAAATTGTACTTCGGAAATACCTCTTCCAAATTCACACCATTTGAGGAGTGGACGTTGCCTGTTGGAATATAAAAAAGTTCACGTCAATGTTAACCCTTAATAATAAGCCCCTTTTTTACACATAGTAATTAAAATTAATTTTTTCCACAATTTGTTTTGTTTCCCTTCACTAAATTAACACATTAAAGGAACTCATGGAAAAAATAATAAAAGGTTTTGGGAAAATTTAATTTCCTTCCTAATTTCAGCATTTACAAAGCTTTTTTGGTGACAAAAAATTACATAATAAGTTGCACTTTAATTCTCGTCAAAACTGTTTTTTAATTGTTATATTAACTGCTTAAATTAATTTGCACAAGTTGACAACAATTTTTAAATAAATTCGGACTAAACCTAAATAATTATAATATAGTAAAAGATATTAATATAAAAATAATATATGAAAGTAGCTTCTTTACATAGACAAAGTAGGATACAATGTACAACATAAGATAAAACTCTGAGTGATCCTTAATGTGTTAACAATCCTTTAAAAATTATTTAATTTTGTTTCTTTGATTTAATATTTGTTTGAAAAGCTTTTTTAGGAACATTTTTCAGAAATAGAGATAAGCTGAAAGGTTTTAAACATTTATGAGGTTTCAGAGTGTCGACACTCTGTCAATTGATTGATATTTAATGACGCTTTTAGCGTAAAACCTCACCCAATCCTTGCAACAATGTGTCCTCAATATCTCCAACATTCGTCGACTGCGAAGATTGAGAGAGCACTTGGGATATCTTTTGAAAAATCAATTCCTGACTTTCAAACAGCGTTTGAGAATTCTGCGATTTTGTTTTCTTTTCTTCGAAACTCTGCAAAAAGGTTTATCTCAAGAGAAAGCAAAATATAAAATTCTGATTAACATAAAGGTGAGGAAGAAATGATCAGCTCTGACTAGAAAATTCTTTATTGTATTCATTTACAAAACACGTCACAGATGAAAATTCTCAATTATCGATTGCCGGTCCATCCCCTCCAGATGGACGCAAGGCTGGTGACCAACCCCCCCGCCATGCTGGTGGTGGCCTGGATGCTGGGCATCTGGTGGGTGGAGAAGGCCGTGAGGCTGGGGTTGTTCTCGGGGCAAGGGACGAGGGGCACCGCCTCCCACTCGGATGGCACGACGTCGTTTTCTTCGTCCTCGGAGCACTCATCAGTCTTCAGGTCGGCTGTATCATTTTCCAATGACAAGAACATGTTGGAGTCTATTTCAAATGGCTTTGTCTTGCCAAGGTCTGAATGGCTGACCAGATGCAACAAATTGCAGAGAGTGTGCTTGGGGTTGAGCAAAGATGTATCAACGCCTTGTGAAAAGCACAAGTACAAAATATTTGTGTTCAACTTTGAAACTTTCTTATAAAATTTATTATCACTAATGTCAGTACTGTAAAAATCAACATAGCTAAGCCTATTGGGTAAAAGAACATCCAAGTAAAAAGCCAGGAGATTGACCATTTGAGTGGTGTAACACAGAGCGGCACTGATGCTGTAGGCTTGATTCTCATCCATTTTCTCATTGACAGGAACTCCATTTTTGTTAGCAGCCACCCAGTCTGAATAAGCAGAGTAATCCCCTGAACCTGGCAATGTTGGGGCAACAATTCTGTAGTGGAGATCACCAGTGGAATCCATGAAGACCCACTTTCCCCTCACATAGGAAGTCCTTGTGGCTTCTGCCAGGGCACTAACTGTGTCTGTTGATTCCACTTCTTCACAACTTCTTGAGGTAGCATCTATTTTACATATTGGGAAAATGTAATTTATTAAATCCTCCACATTTTTCTGTACAATTTTTTTCAGCTCTGACTCTGCCTTTGCAACTTTTTGCCTTCTCTGTTTGATCTCAGCCTTCATGTTGTATGCAACATAATATTCAAGCTTTTCCACTCTTTCCTTGTTTCTGGGAAGCCTCAAAACTTTAGCAGAGTTCTTCTCCTTAATTGTTTCCAACTCCTTGTTTGTTTTTTTTATCACCTCATTCTTTTTCTTGATTAGTTGCATTAAGAGCTTTATTCTCCCTCTACACTGATTTATCTCTGTTTGCAGTCTTATTTTCACTTCCATTTTCTCAAAGGCTTTCACACATTTGTTTGACAATTCCTCCTTATCATTTTTTAATTTCAGCCACACTAATTTCTTATCAGCATACCTTTCTGAAAATAAAAATGTCACACACTTAAGCAAAAGAGATTAAATAAGTTCTTAATTTGTACAAAATCATTAACTATTTAAAATAAATAAAATTAACTTATGACTGAAAATCTTCAAAGACTAATTTCAGTTTAATTTAATGACAGTTAAAATTAAAGAAAATAATTCAGTTAAATTTTCGTAAACAGTAGCTATTTTATTTAAATTCAGAATTAAAACCCACTACCATTGACAATTTAAATTCACCTTTTTTATTAAAATCAAACCCCAATGAAAGCAATAACTGCCAGTTATTGACAAATTCCCTCTAATCGTTAAATAACAACACTTAACAGAAATCCTTGAATTTATCATTAGCGTTTTGATTACGGTAATAATAATGTTTCAAAGGAATACTTTCAAATTTGAAAAGGACTCCTCATTAGAAACAAATCAAATGTGCGATTTGAATTAAAAACTGGCTGAAATAAATACTAAAAGAAAAACAACTGACCTGGGTTTTGAGGATTCGAACTGACAAAATCTCCATTCAAAACACAAGCTTTGCAATAGAATGTTTTCCTTAAATTGCTGCATAAATGACATTTTTCTTTTCGTCCAATATCTTTACTCCCACTGTCATCAATTGTCGAAGATAAATTAAAATCGACCAATGCTGATCCATCATCTGATACGTTTATAGCCATTATTCATTTTTCAAATGCGTATTTTTATTGCCACCACACAATGTTATTGTGAATGTTTTGTATTGTTTTGCTACCGTTCATTGCACTCGAAATTAGGATTTAAAAATTTTCTTAACTTACCTTTGAGTTTTTTGAAACACTTAAATAGTCTGTTGGAGTATTTTCCATTTTATTAATATACACCTAAGTTGAAAACGATTCTAAACTTTTTTAGTGTTAAAATTAAATACAAAATACAAAGTAGAAGATAGAAGAAAATGTAGAATGCATATAAATTAAAATTTATTTTTTAACTAATTTCTTACTTTATTTGAAATATAATTACGTGTATCAAAATAAATTCAAATCATGAAAAATGAGTTATATTTGCGAGGCAAAGAAAGTATTAATTCTCAAAAAAATTCACCAAAGCTAATAATTGACGGGGAATGAAAATTCACAAAATATAAAGTACTGAGATAAAAATAAAAAGTGAGAAAGCCAAAGAAATTTATAATATGAATTCAAAGCTTATCAGAAAAAAATGCAAGAATACTTTGTTTAAATAATAATAATTGGAGTACTTTACTAAACGGCGGTTAACATCTAAACAGTAGCAAAACATAAAATCCAAATTCCTTTGAGAATTTCCATTGGAATCGCACGTTTTTAATTCCAGAAAATGATTTTTTGATTCTGTATCAGTTACCTCTAATTATTTACCGGAAGATAAAATTTAAAAAATGGCAAGCTTAAGTACGGATCAGTTGACGGGGACACAAAAGGAAGAAGTTATAGAGCATTTAAAACATCAAATAGCCGTAGCTAATGCTCAAGAATTGTTAACGGTGAGTTGTTTTTATCAATAGTGAATGAGAAAAATATTGAATGGGGCGTTTTATGGAGAAGTCGCCACAATTAATATTTGTTTAGACTAATTTCCTTTTTAAGAGGGAAGTTTTTAAATACGTACAACCCTCATAAATTGAGTACTTTATTTGTGATGTGAGGTTAGCTTAAAGCTTCTATTATTATCAAATGGAAGGTCGATCCGCTAATTTTTGGATGTTCAAACTGTATTATGCAATATTAAGTTTTCCAATAAAATTACTTACTCATTATTCTGTAGAAATTTTTAAAGAGCATAAATCATACATTTTATACAGAAGTTCAATAGTACCAAATGAGTTTCTATTTATTACCTGCTTATTTTTAAAAAATGATTATTAAAATAAAATAATACCTTTTATTTCAGAAAATGACAGAAAAATGCTTTAAGAAATGCATAGATAAACCTGGAACAACACTAGATAGCTATGAACAAGTATGATTTTACTATAAATTTTAATCCCTGGATTTATATCTGAACTGCATAAGTGATTTTTTACTTTATTTTCAGAAATGTTTAGCAATGTGCATGGACAGATACATGGATTCTTGGAACTTAGTGTCAAAAGCCTATTCAAATAGACTTCTCAGAGAAAAACAAAGAATGTAGCATTTTAACTGTTAATTGTTAACTATTTTTTAAATGTTAGAATTTGTAGTAGAAATTCCAGTTATTATTAAAAGTCTGAGTTTACTGGAGATTTTTTCATTATAAAAGCTGGGTTTGAGTTAGAATTAATTAAAAAGAATTAGTGATAGAAGAATTGTTCTTAATTTTATTTATTGTGAAAGCAATCCAATGAAGAAAGGAAAAAGCATGTGAGAAGATAATATAGGTCCTAGAGAAGCACAAATAAAAAATTTGTCTTGGTTAATTTAAAAAAAAAAGTTAAATATAAAAAAATTAATAAATTAAGTCAATGATGTTCCAATAAATAAAACCATTGATTTGTACTCTTAAAATGATTTTTGTAAAAAATTGTATTCTTTATGTATACAATTTAGTAATTGTATAATTACTAAAGTAAAATTACTACCTCAACTGAGTTTTTGCAATTCCTTGAAGGAACAACCTTTTTTGGAAATTAAAATTTTTTTTTTATAAATGAATTGTATTTGTTCTGAAAACATTGACGAGATCAAAAAGTAAGGCACACAAAAATCACATTTCCCTAAATATTTACACACTTTCTAAATAGTCAGCTTCACAACTAACTTTTGATATTGTTTCATCCACTGTGAGTTGTTCCTCCTGAAAATGAGTAAAAATAAAATTAAGAAATTGCTTTAATTCTGAATGAGGTTCTCCTATACTCACTGAAGGAGTATGGCCATTTAGGAGATCGCTAATGTCGTCTTCGAAATCATCCCCCGTTTCTGTCCTCTCTGAGTTTTGTGACTGCTCTGATCTGTTGGACTTTATAAGCTTCGGAGATTTGTCGTCATTTTCTCGATCGTCGTTGCTTTTGGATTCATTAGAAGACTGCAAAAAAGTGGCATTGGTCACATGTAAAACCAGTCACTTTTAAACAGTACCCAAACACCAGAGGATAAAACTCACTTGTTCATCAGTTTCAAATCCTGGCCATTTGTCCATAATTGCTTTAATCTTAGTCATTTTATCTCCCTTTTCATCTCCTTTTGTTGTGAGTGGTGGCAGATCTCCCAAAACAGACATTGGCTTTAAATTTTCTTTTTTTTCATTGTTAACTTCCTTCTTATCAGTAGTTGATGAATTGCTTTGAGAGTTTTCCACTGATTTAGTTTCTTTGACTGGTGTGAAGATCAAAAGATCGATTTCTTCATTCTTAGGTGCTGATTTTGGTGAATTCAGTTTTGAGTCTTTTAGGCCAGAGTTGGGTATTATATTTTCTCCTACATTTTCAAACCTTGGACTTTTTTCTAAATTCAGTTCTGGACCTATTACACTGTCTGAATCACTGAGAAAAAATTTACATCATTGATGGTTAATAACATTTCAATATATCATATTCGTTACATAATTTAAATCAAAGACGCATAAATTTTTTGGGGAATATCTCAAAATATTTAGGCTTTTAATGTGTTATCCATAACTCTAACAGTAATTAAAGCAAATAAACTTACCTAGTATTATTAGATATTAATTCCTCCTTAATAGTTTCATTTTCCTCATCCTTTCCCTCTTCCTTCTCTACTGGACTCGGAGGCAATGATTCAACCTCTGATTTTGTTTTGATGTATGTTGAATTCAATGCCAGAGGTGACTGCATCAACTGCACACTGTCACAACTCCCAGAAACATCACCCTGGCCCAGATCCTCTAAATTATTCTCACTACCTGACATTCCCAAATCACTATTATTAATTACTCTTTCAATAACTTCATACAGTAATGGATTCCTCTGGTCACATTCTGATATTTTTAACACTTTCATCATTTTGTCCTTTGATATGCTGCTGTATTCTTTTCCATATTTTGTTTCAGGATCAAAAACGGACAAAGTGAATTCCAATTCAAAGAATTCTAAAAATTCACGAATAAGGTTCAGAATTAGTGTACCAATAGGAATTTTCACAAATGAAGAAAGTTCGTCATTTTTTAATAATGTTTCCTTTGTGCTTGGATTTTCTTCTAATGCTAAAAAAACATTTGCTCTAAGCTCCGCCTGAAAATAAATGCATCTGAGAATTAATTTGTTCAAAAATGTGTTCAAAAAGAGCATTTTATAAATTAATCTTTTACTTCATATATAAATATTAATACAGAATTTGCCACAATCATCAAATAACTCAATAATATTTTAGACTGAGAAATATTACACATAATCAACAAAATATTCTTATACTCAATCCCAAAAAATTATAATTTTAATCCCTCCAAAAAAATTTTAATAAAGAACTTTTTAGTGCGTGTATCTGACCCTAAAAGCTAACGTATTAATGGTGAGCAAGCCGAAATATGCAAATATTACACAAAACTGTATTTTGAAAACTAAAAATGATTGTTTACAATAATATATCTAAGCAGTGCAAGTTAAAAACTTACTCGAATTTTAGGCAAAATTCCTTTATTCTCTAATGTTTGAGCAACTAAATTCTTGAGCTCCGTGTCTTCTTCAGCAGACATGGCCTTAACATTAATCTTTCACTGAATATTACGTGAAAAAATTAATATTTTATGAGAATTTCAATTTCAAGCAATTTAAATATACCTATCGAGTTATTTACCGTTTACTCTTTCCTTTGAAAGTTAATTCCTTTTGCTTCGGTTCAAGGCAATCGCAACTGATGGTTGGTAGCAAAATCATAGTAAATATTTTGATTTTGGAGTGTGATTCACGAAAGAGATTGAATTTTAAAATAATTATTTTGCAAAGAGATTCTAAGTTCGAACATTTAATAAAAATGAATTTCTTTGGGAAAACTCCTTCCGTAAAAGGTTTGTTACTCGTGACATTCTCTAAATACATTTACAGATTACTTTATTATTCTCGATTAATTGCATTTGGCTTTTTATCAACATGAAAAAATTAATTTTAGATCAACAGAGGTCCAATGATCGCGAACTGCGGAAAGTAACAAGAGAGATGGAAAGAGAGAAACAACATCTAGAAAGAGAGGAGAAAAAAATCGAAATGGAAATTAAAAAAATGGCCAAGGAAGGGAATAAAGAGGGATGCATTCTTTTAGCAAAACAATTAGTGCAACTCAGAAAACAAAAATCGAGATCTATTTCGGCGACTAGCAAAGTTATGGGAATTTCAGCACAAAATAAAATGATGGGAGCGAACATAGCTTTAACAGATGCAATGGCAACTACTTCAAAAACAATGGGGAATATGAATAAAATTATGCAGCCTCAAAAAATAGCTAATGATCTAAGAGGTTTTCAAGAAGCAACTGCAAAAATGGGAATGACTGAAGAACTCAGTAAGTTTATGTTAAGAATAATATTTTTTTTGTTTTCATATTTAAGTATTGTATACTATTTAATTATTGTTTTGTATTCCTAAAACATCAATAATATTATTTAATTACAGTTAATGACACATTAGATGACATATTAGATGCCTCTGATGATGAAATGGAATCAGACAAAGTTGTGAATCAAGTTTTAGATGAAATTGGAATTGAAGTATCAGGACAAATGTCTAAAGCACCAAGTGCAATTAGAGGGAAAGTTGGGGAAAAATCTCGACTTCCTACTGATGAAGAAATCGAAGCTCAGCTTGCTAAATTAAGAGTGCCTAATTAATTATTACTCCAAATTGAGTGTTATAGGTATATGAAGCTTTTCCTGGAATGAGCTTTTTAAAAGCAAAGAAAAGAAAAAAGTCAGGAAAAAGAATTTATACTGTGCTAATTAAATTTAATTTGAACAAGTAAAAATTCTGCGCTTTTTATAAGTTTTTGTGCACTCAGTAAAATGATATTAAAAATGTTTTTAAAAGTGAAGGATATACATAAAAATCCAGTCAAATTCTACTTTTGGGATATTATTTTGATTATTGTGAATATATAAAACATACTTACATTTTCCATAAATATTCTAAAAAAGGGTGGCATTAATTAATTAAAAATTTTCCAAAATGAAAAATGACAGAAGTGATTTAGTGGCAGTAAAATTTTATTGGAGTACCTTTTTTTAATAGCTTAATACCTGCATCAGCTGTTTTGTTATCCAAATATTAAGTTATTAACCTTTTGTTTACTGTTTAAGAGTCCTTTTCTGAGTTTTTATTTCAGTATCCTCAATTCACATATATATTTGAGTGCAGCAATTACTAACATATCCTTGCAAAGGTTAATTCTCTTTAAAACAATGGCCAATCCAAACAATAACACCCACAATTATCAACTTATTTGCAGGCATACATTTTGTTTTTAAAATTAAGTATAAAATTTATACTTACTGAGAAGTCACTGATTTTGTGGTATTTATGAAGGTTTTTTATTCAATCAGAATATGTATGAGGTTGATCGATGATATTTACAAAACTTTCTATGAAAGTTTGTACTGTACTTCAATGATTCTATTAAAAATGTTATAAATCAGCAAAAGCCGCTTCGCTTTTTTCAATTTGTATTAATATTATATTATTAACATCCCATTATAAAATATAAATAAATTTGCTACTAAATATGTTATTAAAATAATCTGACTAAGAAATAAAAAATTATTGTACTTATGGTATAAATATTTTTTATTGTAAATTTGTTTTAGCTATAGTGTTTTGTAGTTCAGTTGAGAATTTATGAAATTAGATTGTTATAAATTGAGAGGAAATTTAATTTTTTTATAAAAGAGGGTAAACCCCGATTGGTTAAACACGCAGATGCAACGCATGTAATATATTCGAAAACTCGAAGGCGTTCCTCACAGTCCGCCAGTCTGACTATGGTATCAACCTGTCTTTGACGAGGTAATTTTTCAAGTTCACTAAATGAATTATATCATTTGGAAAAAGATAAATTATAGAAGTCGAAAAATACGCCTCTCGAAGTCAATCACCCCGATTTCAAGCAATCTCAACATTTTATTTCCACACATTTTAAATTGCACGTGAAGCCATGATGGATTCTGACAGTGGCCACACCCGTGATTGTTCAAGAAGGCAAATCCAAAACCGAAATCTCCCCTCTCTGTGGGAACTTCTTAAGAGTCCAAAAATCCGAAACAACTCCCGCTCAGGTAAACGAGTGCGATAAATGGCGTCAAGAAAGCTCTCCGCCCCCGCGTGAATAATTAGATGAAATCATCGGGCTGGACATTGGCTAAATACTGATGACGCCGTCAGCTCCAAATGGAATTTAGTTTTCATTACAGAGATTAAATTCTCTCGTCATGCGAAAGGGAGAGTCTTCAGCCGAAAATGAGAACGACAGCTCGAGAAGAACGCACAAAAAGCGATGTGTAATTTATAAGCGTTTTGATACGGGGGAGACATTGAATGCATCTCTGTGAAATGAAAGAAAAGCTTCTTGCAGGCCGTGTTGGGGCGAGGGACAGGTGCGGGCTTGTTGGGCTCAAGGGTTTAACCTCCCACTGAGGGCAGCTCAATTTGTAACGATTTTTCTTCCCATTTCTTGCCTCGTCACGGGCACTGTTAATTGGTACAATAATAAAATAACTTATTCGTGATTCAGGCGTAGGTGTTGCCGTCTTTCCATTCCGGCTGGGCCTGCGTCGATCGAAGTGTTCGCGTTTTCCATTGTTATTTGTGCTGGCAGCGATTGCATTCGTTAAACCGAAGTAATTGCTTTTCTGATCCCGCGATACTCCACTGCTGAAGAGATCGGATATCGGATTGGCGTGACGGAAGGGAGTGTCGCATGGCTTAACTCCCTCTCTTTGCAACATGTTGATATGATGAATTTTAAAGAGAGACATTAATTTTATCAAATATTTAGATTTTTTGCAGGTTTTCATGTATCCATGCACTTTTAACGACCTTTTTAAAACCTCGTTTGTTATGTTGTATGTTCCTTCCTCATCCCGAGTATTTGCATTTTAACGATTTTATCCATCTTTTGTCTACTTCCCTTGTGTTGTAAACTAAGGAGATCCTCGTGACTTTCCCTGATTGTTTCTTTGAGCAGATGCCCGCTGCTCCAAGGGAAGTCTTATTTAAAAAGAATTAATATTCTTCTATAAGAGGAAAATAATACCCGTTGGTGGTTAGTTTTACAGTTCACAGCTGCAGTCTGAACTCACTCACCCTGGAAAACCTTTTCAACATAAAAACTTTAAAGCCATCTCACCATTAGCCGAACCCAGGCGTAGTGCCTGTCGTAAAGTTAATGGCTTCTCTCAGGACAAAGGAATCGATACAGAAATGAATTAAGAAAGCGAACCTTACAGAGAATTCCTCTTCAGATAATTATTTCTCGGTGCGTTGCAATCACTCTAATGGCAACCGCTCATTGAATGCCTTTGCTGGAAGTGGAAGAAAAAAATAAGATCACGAAACCAAGTCAATATTAAAATCCAGAATCGTAAAGCTCTTGCCGGGGGGCTTGACAGAAAGAAATTGAATTGATAATTTTATTTTTCTCAATCATTATGCACCCAACCAGGCCGAGCACGCACCGCCTGCTTTTTTCCGACCGAATATGATTCCGATGCTCGGTTAGTCCAATTTTAATGCCTCTACTCGGGAAGCACTCAACGCAGTAACCACTCAGCAGGTTTTCTTATTGGAAAAAGTTACGACTGATTTCAAAGGAAACCACTCAAAGAAAATTTTGTGGGTTGATTCTCCGTCGGAATCAGACCCATCTCTATGATTTTTCATAATTATTCAAGTGAATTCTTTGGAAGTCCCCCGTCATAGAGAAAATATTATTTATGAAATGTGAGCTTAAAGTTTTATCGGAACTCGAAGACATAATCTAAGCCGGGGTCAGAGGTTATCGCTCCGGTCGGAGGGATTATAATCTCCAGCTTCTGTAAACGCGTTTATCGCATTTCATTCATTGTTCATTTCACCAAATAAGGTAATTAAATACTTTTCTCAATTGTTCAGCCTCATCGCCGTAAATGTTTTTTTTTTTTTCGAAAACACTCCTCACTCTAATTTTATTTAAGAGCAATTTGTTTTTAACTCTGAGAGAAATACAGCTGATTTCCATTTGCCTTTAAGTGTCCGTTTCAACACGAGGAATGGCTTCACAAGTGTTGGGAGTGAGTTCAGAGACGATTCATTACCACAATGTCCATCCCATTCCTTCGGGGTGAGTTTCTTCCACTCCCACAGCAACCCCGTATTGTTCGGAATCAACCGCAGGTGGCCCCAACGCAAACTGGCAAATGAAAACCTTAAAACGCAATTAAGAAAATAATTTCTCAAGTGACAAAAAGCCCGAGAAAGTTATTGCTCGTCTAATTTATTTTTAATGGATAAATGTTGGGGTTCTAAGGAAGAAAAGCTTTTAGGGCAAACTCCACCGAAGGGTTCTTTCTCAACCCGATTTGATACCACCCACACCTTATTAAGAAACGGGCCCAAATTACGGGGTAAAAGTGCTTTTTAATGTTTTTTTTTTTCATTTTTATCTGGGTTTTTATGCCGTCAGACTTCTGACCAGGGAAAAACGTCTGCCGTCGTCGTCGTCAAGGGTTGCGATACCTGACGAGATTGTAAATACCCTTTGGGTTTTTATTGATTTTTGACGAAATGTTGCAGAAACCTTTGATGGAAAGTAGGCCTTCCATAGGGATTTTGCATCTCCGCAAGAAAACATAACAATCAGATATTTATTTTTATTATAAAACCTATAATTTTATTTAAAAAAATGATGTCATAAAATATAAATGTTATTTTTTTCTTACACAACAATAACATTGAAATATACGTGCACAGCATTAAAATATTGGCCAAAGTCTCATTAAAAGTATTTACTACGGCACTATTATAGCGCTATAAACTTAACCCTTTGCGGTCGTATAAAATTTGGAGATGTGCATCTGTATATAATTTCTTTGGAAAGAGCAGGGATACATATACATAATATTCACTAATATTTAGTCATATTTTATTAAGAGAATATGTCTAATTATTGCTAAATACAATTTATAAAATATTTATTTAGATTAAATTTTGTTATCTCCAATTGTATTAGTTGATGAAAAGGTTTAATAGAAATTGAGGAAAGGTTTAAACTGATATAGGAATGCATACAGTATAAGATTCGTATATATTCGTATAGTTCCTTGCTGTAATGGCTGAGAGTAGACATACGACCGCAAAGGGTTAAAGTTGTTAAGGAAAAACCTAAATAAATTTTATTTTCGAACTTTGAGTCCCTTAAACTCCTTCCATCTTTGGTAAAGTCCCAAATTGACTTTATCCGATAGATTTTGTGTTGAATATCGAAAATTCGCGGTGGTCGCTGAGAAAAATGGCCGCGCCACACACTTTGCGTCAGCGCGGAGTCCGTCGTATAAATACTGAGATTTTACCACCGATAATTCCCATCCTGACACGTCCATGTTTTTCCACAAAAGCAAATTTTAAAATGTTATGTAATGGCGACTTAATTTATATGGACCCCGGTTTCGGTATTTGATACTGACAGTCCGAATCTCATTTTCTACATGCCACGCTTTCAAAAGTTCAAGAAACAGCCGTAAATAAAAATTAAATACATGGAATATAAATTGAATTGATCGTAGCTTAGAAAAAAACTCATGTTTGGGTTCTTTTGAAATTGAAAAAGAATTATGAGAATGATCTTAAGAAAAATGGGGTTTCCACTCAAAAGAAATGAATTTTTTGATCGTCTTAAGTTTCCTAAAATATAACGAGTCAATTAAATTTTTACTTCTTTTTTTGCTTCGGACATTTTGTGCCGTACCAAAACTTTGTAAAAATAAATTTTATGAAATCAAGGTTCTCATATTGATCATCTTTATTACACGACTTAATACAAGTGCTATTGGGATGGACACCCTTTGGAACCTAATGTCTCTAATGCAGTCAGCAGTGCCGAGAAAAGGTAAATGGATAATCAGCGACATTATGTTGGCTTTTCAGGCATCCGTACCTGTTTTTTCCTCAGATGGGTTCGAATGCCACCGGCCTGAATTCACTTATATGGAACAAATTAAAAATTACGGGCTCTCATGGAAGGGTTCGAAAGGGTGGAAACGTCTTGAGCTCTGCTTTATATCATTTCGGGGTTCATTTAATTGCAGAATATGTCAAAGCACAATTTCTTCTTAAAAGGATAATGGCCGAAGACGCGGTTCGGTTGATGCCACCCCGAAAGTTGCAGCCATCAAACATCTGATGAAAGAAAATCTAAGCAGGGCGTGTTAATTTTACGTTTATCGTAAGGGGTTTCGTGACTAATTATGGCTTTGGACAAATAATTTATGTAATTGAAGTTCTTGGAGTAGAATTTAAAAAAAAACGCCTTTTAGAATGACGGCATTAAATTAAGATTAAATTGAGACGTTTAACATGTTTAAATGAATAATTTATTTAATCTTCTTCGTCCATTTCTGATCACTTTGTCTCCTTTTGTCGTCGACGGTTGTGGAATTAACTTCGTTTGAACACTTTCACTTTTCAGTTGATTTCATTTCATCTCCGTTTTATCTTCACAAAGGAGAGGTGCATATATGAACTATCAGATTCCCTTAAGAGGACAGAAGTGCAACAGCTTATTTAAGTGACAGACAGACAGCAGCAGGACACATCACGTCACTCGTCAGTCAGACACGAAGACGTTAAATCCAAAGTTTGAGCCGACTCGTGCGGTGTCAACTGAAGAGGTATTATTTCATGTAAATTGGTCAATCCGCGCGAAATGTTTTTGCAATCAATAATCATTTGGTAATTACGGGGTTATGTCACTTAGAAATATGAGGAATAATCCTTTAAAAAATTAATCACGTAAATTCCACCGTCTCTCGGAGAAAATTCTTTTACGGGTCATACGAAGGCAAACAAAAGTTATCAACCGTGAAGGAAACTGGCAATAAATAATGTATTTAGGGAGGCATCACATCACGGAATTTCAAGTCACACACTCCTTTCTTTTTCAAAATCATTTGACTGTGTTCAACAGGATTTCTGTTTTATAAATAATTCCTCCCTTTCAGTAAATCTTATTCAAAGTCACAAAAGAGCCTTCGAAACCGCTCCTGTGGATTTTCACCGTCTCCCTCTCCTTCCGGAGATTTTGTTAAACGAAAGCACCTGCAGTCGCTGGCTAAAAGCTTTCTGCCCTTTTTTGGGGTGAGCGAAGAGATTCTGTGAGGCTTTCACCCCCGTTTTGCGCTTTTTACTTGGAAACGACTATTTCCACAGCGAGAGAGGCAAAAGTTGTCGCATAAAAACTACGAAACTAATGCAAAGCTTTTGTAGAACTTTGCAATAATTTTCCAGTTCATTGCTTCCTCATTCGCCATCTTTTCCGCCATGCGGTTTCCGCTTCTTGTTTTTCAACAACTCTCCCAATTTGAATTGAGAGGCGATCCCAAAGTGGAGATCATCTGGTGTTATACCACGGGAACCCCCAAGGGACCGGTCAGCAAACCAAATTAATTTGTAATTTTCCACTCTGTGGCCGCAGTGGAATCAAAGGATGGTTTAATCCTTTAGACAGTCACACCTTTAACCTCAGTAATTTTTTTTTATGCTGTTTAAATCAAACAGGAAGAAAAATGATTGCGGTGGAAGGTGTGACTTGTCACTCTTTTTTATCGAAACACAAGCCACAAAGAAAGACTTCATTGATTAAATTCCCCTTATCGTTAAATTATTTTTCCTTTTTATTCTCCTCTTCTTGTGGCTTCAATGTGTTTTCTTCGGCAGAGGGAAGACAAGAGGATCGAAAAAGGCATAACCTTTTCTGGAACCAAAGGGGACAGAAGAGAAACCTTCTCGATGTTAACAGAACAAGCATGAATCGAAGGAAACACGGACGATAAATTTTATTAGGACCCAAACCGTATTTCTTGGTTTCTTTTTCAGATTCGGCGAGAAGGAAATTGATACAAATGTCTCCGGGTGAGCACAAATCACGATGAAAAATCTCTTGCCGCGTATAAACAGACGCATCGCCGCATCCAATACCTGGAAGAGAAAAGAGATACATAAATAGGTGAATCGCGCACATTAGGAAACTGTCTAAATAGGGAAACTGAAAAGAAACATAAAGGAATTTATCTGATTAGGTTCATTGAAAAACTGCATTCTGTGGATTTCACATGTGGTTTAACTTCTTTCATCCTTGACTTGATCTCTTAACACAGAAAATCCGATCATCTCTTTGAAACATGGCCAACTGTGAAATTTATACTTTACACTGTATTTATTCCTTTATAAGTTGCATTTAAGGGTTTTTATGCGGATATACGTGTCGTCCCGTTAATGTTCGCATGTTTAAAATCATCTCCCAGCGACACGAAAATTGAGCCCATGAATTTTTATAAATTTCGCCTTTCTCTGCAGGCTGTTTGCACACGAAAACTTGCGTGCCCCCTCCCTTTTAATATACATACTCGTTTTGTTATTGCTCCTGAACTGCTTTCAATTTCGTAAGCGATAAAAGGGAGGAAAGGGCGTAATTAATATCCCGATAGTGGTTTATGCTTTTCCGGAATTTTTCCACTCCTATCGCATCGGATTTTGATGAGTGCGGGGAATTCTGTAACTTTTGTTTTCCCCCGCATTGCGGAGAGTCCGAAACGCATTCAAAATCAAAACAAAGCCAAAGGCAGACGATTTGAAAGCCGACCAAAAGCAGTTTATTGACCCAAATCCGGACGGCGGTAAGGTCATCCGAGTTTTGTTACAGATAAATAAAAACAAATTTGTTTCTCTACAGAAAGAAACAAACTGCGTGATTACGCTTTGACAAAGCTCTTCATTTATTCATCGCATAATCCCGCAGGAAAATAAATTGATGGCTGCGTCGACGCCGGAGGAGCAAACCGACTCAGGTACTCAGGAAAAGGTGGCCGAGGCTTTGTCTCTTGGTCACGATTCATTTTCTTTCCTTTATAATTCGATGACATTTAATTGAATTAAATTAATTATATTTGAATTACATAATTGCACCTTGAATTTCGGTGCTTGCTCGTCGCATTTCATTCTTGGAGAAGCCTCTATGGGAGGTTTTTTCATTTTCATTGAGAATGACATGTTTTAGTCTTTGAGTAGAGTTTTTGAGATTTTGTATCTTTGTTGTGTTGCCTTTCTCCGAGAGGAGTTGTTGCAGAGTGATGTGTGCCGAAGAGATTATTACGGGCGGGCAAAATCCTCCTAGGATGATGAGACGGGTGTGAAATATAAAGCCAATGACCTAAATCCAAAAATTACAGTCCGGTTCCATCATCTCAAAGAGCGAGAGGTTATATGTGAAGGTTGAAGGCGAAGAAGTCCGAGTGAAACACAGAAGCGAACAGAGGGCGGATAACAATGTCGTAACTGCGAGAGAAGACTAATTAATAATGGGATTTATTATCTAATACGTTAGGCGAAATTATTCAAATCCAGTTAATAACGTTATTTATGAATCAAGGAGCTAAAATTCATTAACGAAAACAGTTTTCAACTTCTTTTCTTTTCTTCTTAATCCGAAGAAGCTTTCAACTGCATATCAAAGAGCCCAACTCAGGTGCTTTTGTCGGCTTTAATCCCATTTTCTTTCTCTCTCGCTCTCTTTTAGTGATGCTTGCTCTCCGAGGGGAGATACCTGAAAGTGCAGCGTGAGTTGCGGTTGTTCAGCACTGATGCCCATGTCGGAAGGATCGCCCATTGGTGGTCGTCTCGAAACGATTTCCTTTTGGAAAGGAGTGGGTTTTTCCATTTTAGTCCACTAACAACAGCATTGTACGTCTCTCTCTTCTAATTATTTTTCAGCGGGACAGAGCAGAGACACGAAACTTTGAATGGAAACATGAGAGATGGATGAGACTTTAAAAATAGCATCTAATGCGCAATACCGTACGTGTTAAAAAATAAAGAGGGAAAAGACATTTACAACACCCGGGAAGAGGAAAAAACAAACCAATAAATATATTTCCAAATAAAAAGCGAAGGGTCCGCGCGATCCGAATGCAGACCTTTCGATAACCCATCTCCGAAGATAACCGACGGACTTCTTTTGAAAATCCAAAAGGTGCCAATGGACGGTGAAAACAACACCGTAACTTCGTTATCTTGGACCCTCTCGGGGTGTGAATAATGGATAAAGCCACCAACATTGTTCTAATCGGGGTATGTCCAAAAACCAGAAAGACGCATTTATCACGAGACGAACCTTCGAAAGATGGTAGATTATTGACCGTTTCTTGCACCCAAATGTCAACCACCCGCAGATGCCGAAAATAAAAAAAAAGAACGCCAATTTGATGGTTGAACTCATTTTAAAGTAGAAGTTCATTATTTTTTTCATGGACAGCCCTCCCCATTGTGCCGTACAATGGGCACTCCATTGACCAGCACCCCTCCGCAACCCCTACAAGGAGACAGCATCTGAAACAAGTCAAGTGGAATTTCTTTTTTCCGAGGAAAAGAAAAACATCTTTTCCCTTTGTAGGCGAATTTTGGGTTAACCAAACCGTTCTTTGTCAATAACCATCTGCACTTAAAAAATTAACCCGATGGGTCACCCGAATATCTTCCTCCTCAGTGCACCTCAAGCTCTTTTCCCTCCCGGCCTTGGCATTGACTGACAAACAGGTACCGAATCTGCCCCGTAAAGAGAGAAGTGATGTAACGAAGATTCACACGAACTGTTTTAAACTGACAGAAAATTAATTGGTCTACTTGACACCGTTAATTAATTTATAGGAATCACGCCGTTTTTGCCGCGATTGTTCGCCTTTCTCACGAAGTGGAACCAGGGAATAGGGTTCTGCACTGTGACCTAATCGAGTCCGGTTTCAGTTACTTCAGTAACCAAAGTAAACCTGGTTTTGCATTTATGGGGACCTCAGAATTACAGAGCACCGAAGTCGCATATCCGGATTGCTTTGTTTGGCGACGCCATTTGTTCCCCAGGAAAGAAATATGCCATGGAGAGACAATTGAAAATATATGAGGTGCGGATGATAGTTCTTCCGAAGAGGGGAGAAAAAAATTCACTCCGGGACGTCTGCACCTATTTCTGTCATTCCAGACCTTTTGCAACCCCCCCTGTTGCCGCATCTGTGCCCCCGCGAGTTTAATTCCTCCACAAATTGGTTTCCATGTCCAATTACAGCAGTCGTCATTCGAACGCCGGTGTTACCACCCAAGAATTTCAAATAAAAAATATAAAGACTCTTACTGTCAAAGGTAAATTTTATTACGTTGTCTTTTGAAAAGTGCCCGCGTCATGGAGTTTGTAACTCTGTGCTTTTTTCGTGTTATGGCAGATTCCTTTTGCTCTTTTTGGTTACTACGATTATCTCAGTTTTCGTCTTCCGCCGACCTTGATTCACCCTTAGCCTCGATTTCTTTCCCTTTTTACATTTCTTTCGCGCTTTTGCTTCCTTTTTAGTCTGATCTTATCAGTCAGTTTCTTATTTTGTTCACTTTAGGTTACTTTGATTGTATCTTTTGCGGTTGAAGCGGTCGCACCTGCTTAAATCTCCGTCAACTTCCGTTGTATTTCTTCTATTCAACGCTCTACCTTCCTTTTTCAGCTGGATGATGTGGATTTATGGAGGCATTATTGCGATCAGAGCATAATTTCCTTGAGTTTCCTTCACAGTTTGCTCCTTGGCCGCCTGAGTTGAGCCACGTTTTGTGGGTGCATCTTGAGAGGCAGAAATCACGCGTCACCTCAGGTGAGGCAAGTTTCGAATTCTAGAGAACCGACCAGGCCTCATCTTTTTGTCTGACGACCTTCAAGTTGTAATTTATCGAGTTCGAAAATAAAAACTAATTAGTTTTGCAACGCTTTTAACTGTCATTGTTGGGGTGAACCGCCGCGTCATTTATGGAACTATCGCTCCCTCAGCAAATGATTGCTTTCAAACCGAAACGAAAAGGGGATCGAATCCTTTTTCGATGACGCAATACGTCGAATCAAAACAAATAATTTTGCTGAATTAGTTTATGATTCCAAACGAAATGCAAATCACTCAAAAAAATTCTTCTAATTTCTTCGAGATACCAAAATTGTCTGTGCCATCTTTCAGTTATTTCACACTGTCATCGCCAAACTATAAAATGGAGCTATTTGACTCGTAACTGTTTATATCAGGGGTGGCCAATTACTTTGGCTTGATCAGAGATAGACCGCACCTCTTGCAAACATTCGCCTTCAAATTATTGTTGACCTATTGTATAATAACAATTGAAGGCAACAACGGAACAATTATATATGACTATATAATTTTATTATTATTTGAACACATTTACTTCTCTTTTACAGAGTAATCAATCAACACTTAAGTATAATCCATCTAAACACGCGCATTTTTCACTAGACCCTTAACAGTGTACAAGAGATGAATGAATAAATAAATACCAAACACGAACGGATTATGAATTAATACGCAAATATTAATGTCTTGAACACCTTATGCATTGCTATGCATTAAAGGATTGGTGACTTTTTTATGTTTGCATTTTGCTAAAATACAAACCCAATTCTTGTAAAGCTCATCTGATTTTTAACCCTTTGCGGTTGTATAAAATTTGTGTATGGGTATCTATTGGTTGGAATTAATTTCTTTGGAAAGAGCAGGGATACATATACATAATATTCACTAATATTTAGTCATATTTTAACAAGAGAGAATCTCTAATTACTTATAAATACAGTTTAGATGAAAAGGTTTAATAGAAATAGAGGAAAAGTTTAAACTGATATAGGAATGCATACAGTATAAGATTCGTATATATTCGTATAGTTCCTTGCTGTGCTGGCTTAGAGCAGACATACGACCTCAAAGGGTTAATTTTATTTTTCTTTTTCCACTGAAGTAATGTCTGTTAATTATCGGAATAAACTTATGTGTTTTTACCTTTGTACCGTTTCAGGTCTCTTACATGAAAAAACTTTGGAGTTATCAAATCCGAACCCTGAAGGATCAGAATGAATAATTCTGACAGGTTTACGCCCATCCACAGCCCGCCTTAGTATTCTGCTTTGTCCACTGTCACATTCGGGTAGACAATCCAGGGCGAGGTCTAATGAAGTCATTGCTGCACGACATTCTATGCACCCCTCGGGCACTAAATCTGAGTCAAATGACTGTGCACCCATTTGGGAGGAGTGTATTCAGTCCAAGGAAGGTGGAGATTATTTGAATATATGCAGGTGATGTGCGGACAACAGCGTTAACAAAGTACACAATGAGCCCTCAGTGAAAAAAAATCTTTTTAGTATTCGCGGCGAAAGCGAAAGAACAATTCTGCTTGACCACCCCAAAGGCTGTGCAGGTAGCAATAACATGAGCTTCAGGAGGACTTCAGTGGCGATTGTAATCTCTGAATTTGGGTAGTTGGGACTGTCAAAGCTGAATAAAAATTATGATCGATTATTCATGATAAAGACGCGGGGAGTGTACTTCCTCCAAGGCTATGCCGATTGCATATTTATTATGCGGTCACTCCCTCGCAGTGCGATGGCATGCACTGACTAATGGCGGACATTGCTTCCATTTTCACTTAGAAAACGCCTTTGTTTTCCTTTGGGGGAGCAGGGGGGTGAAGACGGGAATAAGAGAGAATTTCCGGGAAAACAGTTTTCTCGCCCGTGAGGAGTTTATGCCCAGGGAGAATGAAAAGCCAAGGTACCTGTCCTCGGAGGATTTATTATTGCGACTCAATACATCATAATTACTCTGGTGGAAAAAATGATTAATATACTCCAAATCAGAGGCTTCTGCTTCTGAATTTTTAACGGAACTTGTTTTGTCTTCACTTATTTATTTTTAAGCATTGCGTGCTTGTCGGTTTTTCAAAAGCTCTTTATTATTTGTCAGTTGGCTTTTGAAAGAATCGTCATTGTGGAATACCGATCCAAATGGAAACTGCAGCTCATTTTACAGAAACTAAAGAGGAGGGAAACCTTTAATTAAGGAGGGCAGTCTATGATAAAAATCGAAAAAAGGACAGGAAACCCATTCTATGTGTATATATTTTGGCGACCGTCTTACCTGAGCCTTTTGGCAAAATTTCAATCGCTCTTTGCTTATCAGAAAACGTCAAAGTTTAATCTCCATCGATTCATTTGGGGTTCACAGGCACAGAGGCCCTGTCCCACTGTATGAGGTAATCAGTTTCGGTCAAATATTCGGACGTGGTGGGGAGGAGAGAGGAGGTGAGGGGTTATGTCTCTGTCTTTTAAAAGGCTGTTAATATTTTAATGATTGCGTGTATCTTGTGTTCTCAAACTGAGTAAAATATTTGAATAAAACAAAGCCATTTTACAAACAGCCTAAAAATTTATTAATTTATTTGTAATCGGAAAAATCATTCATCGAGGGCATTTAATCGTATCGCATTAGTCTTTCTGGCTAAGTGCAAAGTGCCTACGCTTCAGACTCATTTTTCTGTCGGCAAAGGACACTGAAGAGCTGGCATAAATATGCCTTTTTTGAAATTATCTTCGAGAGGGAGGAGAATGATAAAAGGCAGGAAAGAAGATGCTATTGGTCGCGCCATATTTCGTTGCCTCCAGAGCAATCGGCTCACATGGGCGGCCTCTTTCTGTCTTTTCTAATGAATTGTAATTGGGAAATTCGCAGAGAAGCGTTGCAGATTTTTGCGAGCGTTCACGTCCTCTTAAAGTGCCGCAAATCCACAATATCCTTCACGGGAACTCCCGAAACAAATAATTCATGAGAAACGTCGTCATTACCATACACTAACCAAGACGAAGCGAAATAAAATTAGAAACGCGATATTGTTTCTCGCCATGTTACATTCGGTAGCCACCCATAAAGACTCGTAACAAGTATGAAATTGTAAATAAGAAGCGAAGCGTTAGTCTCGGTCCATCCAAAAGCAAATCGGTGTAATATTTCAACCGAGTTGAGCAACAAGTGCCATTGAACAATATTAATAAAGAAGTTATGTTCGAAATGAGTGTAAATCCTCTGTCTTTGCCGCCCTCGGCCTTCTCGGAATTGTTTTTCATTTATTTCGGTCTCCTGAAAGGGTTTTGAGACCGTTGTGGTCTTTTACAGAACTACAGAAAAGGGAAATAATCAGAGAGAACAGAAGAAAACAGTAGCAGGGGCCTTTCCAAAACCCTTTCCAAGAAAAGGCACAACGGGCGAGTCATACTTTTGAGCGAAAAGTTCTTCGACCGCTCCGCCCATTCTCGAAAAACTTTGAAAAACACTGCTATCCGTTTTTCTGATTTATGAGAAAATTAGCATTGTAATGAAAAAGCTTTCTTCACTTCCCCTCCCGAATATCTGCATCCAATAATTCCTTATTATCATCCGACAGGGCTAACCTTTAAGGGCGTAAAATCCAACCCTCGAATGCTTTTCAGTGATTCATTCCATGCTATTAAAAATCATTTCCTGGCGCTGATTACTGATAATCACGGGGAACATAAAAGCTTCAAATCTTCACTCGAAAATTGGGGGGAGGAAATCCTTCCCCATGTGATAATGCCCCCTGTGGGAGGGATTTCTCCCTCCCTTCTTTCCAGGGCAGCACTATTAAATTTTTCTTTTTGTATCGATGCTTATAAAAGAAATCTTTTCATCTCGCTTTCACCATTTCTTTTCGGGGATGAAAATGGTTCAGCATCCCCTTCGTTTCATACAGAACAGAGGGGTGAATGGGAAAAGACTTTCGCTTTCTCCGGCGCGAATTAAATAAGATAATCTCCGAAAAGAAGTCCCCTTTTTACGGCGAAACCAGTAATAAGATGTCGGGGCGGAACGTCTGCCCTATGGCATTTCCATCGGCTTTTTATGTTTCGTTTTTATGTATTTTGAATTTATTATACAAAATCCTTAACTTTTATAGTCATACTGACATTAATTAATAAAAAACTTGGCGATAAATTTTTTTAATTAATGAAATTATTATAGAAAATTTGTTTCAAATGGTCATCGAATTGGCGTATAAGTCATTCTACACTACTTTTCGAAGTTGTTTTTGAACGCGGCTAAAATGTTCGTTTACTCATTAAATACTAAAATTTACAAAATTTTAAAGACCTCATAAAACTGCTCCAAAGTAGAAATATATTTAATTATAAAATTCAATACTGTCAACGAAATAATAAAATTTCGATAACATTTGCGCTAAACTAAAAATCTCTTAATTTTTTTTTTTAATTAAGAAAACCACTAATCAACAGTTCTCAAACTGCGGACGTACAATAACACTTCACATGTTGAAAATCCAAAATAAAAGCTCGAGCGAGTGCAAACGCAAGGGAAAAAAAATTCACTCTCCTTAATTAGGCAATCAATAGATGAGAAAAAGAGATAAGAAAGAGAAGAATTACTACTGGTGTTGATCGTGACTAGTACCCGGGCACTCGCTTTTGCCGAACCATGTTTCTCTTCGTCATTGTTCATGAAAGAAAGCACCGAAAAACGTCTGAGTAAACACCGGTGGCAACAAGTCGTTTCTCATTGTTTTCCAATTAAACGAGTGTTCCTTCGTTTGGGTTTCATCCCGTTGGACGTGTGCGAATCCAAGTTTTCTTCGCTTCCGAAAAGTAATTTCACGATCCATCTTCCAGGAAGAGCTGTGCCCCCGAACGGTCGTCTTCCCAGGAACGGAAAATTCCCATGGAGTTCGACGACGACCGAAAAGCCGTGACGTCACGCGCCGAAAAGAAGGCATGAAAGGCATGTCAGATTGTTAAGTCTTCGGACATCTTTTCCTGGAGCAGATGGAAGTGAAAAAGAGCGATCCTAATCAGCGATCACGTCGTAAATTAATGAAGGATTAAAAATGATCTCGAGTGATTAATTTGATCCTTTTGAAACAAGGTCAGCATCCTCCGTTCGGGTCTCATTTCCACGTCTTCGATTCACGATTTTTATTAATTTCAGCCCGTAACATGACTGTAATTTAATTGAGTAAAATTTTCAGGTTCGCCTCCGCGAAAGGGTGAAAACGAGTGGGAATGACAAGAAATCAACGAAGATGAACACAGTGTCTGCAAGAAAAGATCAAATGTCGATTGGGAATAAATCGCACTAAAAAATGGCCGACCACTAACAGAATACCGGTGTTGATTTAACTTCGCCGCAAATTAACAAAATGAAAGCAACAAAAGCTTACAAAGGCTCTCTTTGATTTGCTTCTTTCCACTGACATACTTTGCTCTCTCTCCCGGCATTCACGACGTGAAAGGAAAGAAAGAAAAAAAAACTGCACAGCAAAGCTTAATGCCAAGAAGGCCCTAATTGTGAGAACGCCGTCAGAGTAATTAAATAAAAAGTGCTAATTCGCTCGAAACGGTGAAAATCATGTGAAATGCGAGCGTACAATTGTTGTTCTCTTCCAGTCCTCGCCTGAATTCATTAACGCCTGACGTCCTGCACGTACAACAGCTAATTCATATGCGGTGGCCCTTTAAACGAGCTCAAAAAGGGCAAAGATACAGTTTTCCTCTTGCTCCCTTCCTGCCATATCTCCCCATAACCTGCCAGGGATGCTGGAGGCAGAAAAAAGCCCCTTCAACCCTCTCCCCTTTCTTCACCCTCCGCGCACTATTCATTAATTTTTTCCTTAATGTTAATTTATCTTAATTTAATATTTTTTACTTTATTATTATTTTACAATTTCAAGTTTTTATTTTATTAAAGCAATTATATCATCTTTTTAATTACCTGTTGTTAAGACATATAATTATATTCCCATTTAATTAGAGTGTTTGTAAAGTTATTATTTAAGTGTAAACTATCTTTTTTTATCAAATCATTTATTAGTATAATATCTAATTATTTATCTAATATTTTTCCTTATTCCTTTATACCTTTATCTAATGATTATTTCATCTATACTTTAACTAATATTGATTAATATCTTTAGATATTAATGAAACTTTACTTTCCAAAGTTTAACTTTATTGTGTTAAATGTTTTGTTTTATAGTATGAAATATTGAAATGTAAAAAATGCTGGAAAATAATTTATATATTATTTTTATATTATAGATTTCCCTAAATCAAAAAAAAGCATCAGAAAAAATTATAAAAACTAAGAAAATGAAAGGATTTCGTGGTAAGAATAGGATAAAAAAAGGATAAAAAGGAAATACTGTAAAAGGCTCCGAAGGTATAATTTTCTTCTGTTCCTAAAGGATCCTTTTTGTTCTAGGATAAACCTCTTATCAGGCTGGAACCTGACTTTCAGAATCGGAAAGTGAAAAAAAGGCATAAGCACCCTTAAGAAGAAAAATGCAGAAACGAAGTGGAAATAAAAAGGTATAAAAGTTCTCGGTAGCTGATTCCAGGAGGCAGCGTATTTGAGCTGGCAAGAACACCTCTGGTGTCTGATATCAATAAAAGAATTCTTTGAGCCAAAAAGTGGAAAGGCAAACGTTAAGAAAAAATTGATGGACATGAGCTTCCAGTTGCCGACCAGTTTTCCCTCCCCCCATTCGCCTGGGAGACCGCGCAAAACCTGAGAACCTGCGCGTAGGTGTGAACAAACGTCCCATCGAATTAAAAAAAGATTTTATTTTATGATTCGTTTTGCATAAATAATCATTTCTCAATTCTCTTTTCCGATAAACGGGAAACACGATCCGTAAACTGAGCCAAATATGGCCATTTACTGAGGAATTCTCACAGATTCTCGGCCAAACGCACACGCATTTGGCAACGACCTTTCGCGAAAGGCTCCCCCTCATCCTAACGATCATTCTTTGGAAACACAAACACGCTAAAGAGACACCTGACCCACCCACTCGGCGCGAGACCCACCACTCGAATGCCTTGCAAGTCCTTCGGATTGACCCCAACCTGAGGGCGAGGTCAACAAATGAAAACGTTGCTAAACATCTTTCGAGTGCTTTTGGAAGCGGGGCCGGCCGGGAAAATGAAAACCTGACAGTGTTTAGAAAGCGCATCGACCATTTAAAGATACAAAGAAACGGATTTGTGTTCACCCCCGAATGACTCGATCAGATCTTAAATTAAGAAATACAACGAAGTAAACCTTTACTTGCTGCAATATAAATTTATATTTTGGGAAAAATATTAAAATCTCAAAAAAATAAAAGTCAAAGGTCGAATTCGGATTACCATATAAATGGCGTCGAGTGACCGCCGATTGGATTTCGTCGAATTTTATCACGCGTTTGGCTCCTCTTCCACTGACAAAACGATAAATCGATTAGCGGCCGCCATTTTAACTGGAGCCGACCATTTCTTCATTTCGACACCGGTAGTTACGCTCGAGTGTGGTTTTCCACATTAAAAATCTCCGGACGTGTTATAATAAACAATTTCGGTTTTGGATCAGAAATTGTTTTAGCGGTTTCCAACTTTTTTCCTCCTTCGCGCCCACAAATGACTGAGCCCATCGTCTCTCCACCCCCGCACCCCCCCAAATATCAAATTCTGCGCATAAATCTCTTTATGATGATAATAATTATCTCATGACGGAAGCAATGATCGCACCTAAATTAAATTTCAAATTGATTTTTAAAAGCGGCGAAATGGCTTTCTTATCCCGCGATGACCAGTCGAGATTCCTCCTTTTCGGGTCAGGTGCCCCTTCCACTTCTCCTCTTAATCTATTTTTCATTGCTGAGGAGGCAATTAAATGATATTCATAACAGTGCCAAACTCTCCCGTCACTGTTACAAAGTCAGATTAGTATAATTGGATGATGCGAGAAGTGACGGATGGGTGTTTTAAAGGCGTTAACCTGAAATCCTTCAGACGGGGAGGAAGAGCGGAACAGGCTCGCGTTCAGGTCCACATGCTGAGCCTTATAACAATAACTAAGGTAGAATTTCTCCCGAAGTAGTCCGTAAATCACAGAGTTGAAGCAAACAAATTCGGGGGCATCCGGAAATGAAAATCGAGTAAAAGTTGTAAGAGAAAGGAAACATTTGGACACACGTGAAGAGGGATAATTACGGCGAGAGATTCGCCGAACACCTCTTCGGCCCCACATTCGCCCACCGAATGGAGGAATACAATGAAATGAGATCGCGAGCCAACTCCGGGTGGAATTTTCTTCGAAATGGCGGGCGACTCCGACTGAATTACAGGTTGGAATTTCCTCGTCGATTTTGTTTCCCGTAATTATTCATCGACATAACACCATTTGCAGTCGATGCTGATGACAGTCATCTCTTGCGGCGAGGGTTTCCAATTCGTAGATGATGGTTATTTGCCCAAAACCGTTTTTCTTCTCTGTTATATTCTCTAAACGAAGGCCTCCTTTTCTAAATATGGGGCTTAAGACTTATTAAAACATTTCGGAGCTTTATTCAAACTTTTAGAGCAGATGGTTAAACACACGTTTGTGTTTCAGACGGACAGTGTTTGAATGCAAACACCGATAACACATCTTGGCTTCTTTCACTAGAGTAAGACACATTTATTAAACCTTTGCGGTCGTATGTCTGCTCTCAGCCACCACAGCAAGAAACTATACTAACTTATACTGTATGCATTCCTACATCAGTTTAAACTTTTCCTCAATTTCTATTAAACCTTTTCATCAACTAATACAATTGGAGATAACTAAATTTAATCTAAACAAAGGAATATTTTATAAATTGTAATTAGCAGTAATTAGAGATTCTCTCTTGTTAAAATTTTACAAGATATTACTGAATATTATGTATATGTATCCCTGCTCTTTCCAAAGAAATTAATTCCGACCAATAGATACCCATGTCCAAATTTATACGACCTCAAAGGGTTAATTCTGACCAATAGATACCCATCCCTAAATTTTATACGACCGCAAAGGGTTAAAACGTTATGTTACAGTGGGACTTACAACTAATGCATGGAGGGATATCAAAGAACCCAAACTGCACCAGGAAAATCGCAACACTTAACAAGCACTGAGATTTTGCTTATTTTGCTACAGCTTTCTCTTTCTACCGCCTTCGAAAATAGCCAAGCAGACGACACCGTTTTGGAAATCATCTGTGGGCAACATTTTCTCCGAATCCTTCACGAAAAATGCCGTGTCGGACATAACGTTTTTTAATCAATTTCAGCTAAGGCCCATGAGCCCGGTGAAATGTCAACAAATCCACCCAAAATTGTTACCCCTGGGGAACAGAATTTGACTCTTTCCGCTGAAGTATCTCATCCCACCCCCGTTCAAACCGGCCGATTACTAAATCACTCATATTTTCCCACTTTTAACAAAACCTTCCCTTAAATTTTAATTGCTTCGCAATCAGACCGGATAAATCATCGAAATCGACCCAAACCCACCCGTCTCATCCTCGGACAGGTCGTAATCACGAAGAACCTTCTCCCCCGATAATAGCACGTGAAGAGGAAATGATAAACGTTCCAAGGGAATCATTAAGTGTAATTTCGGCTCTGACAAGAGGAAACAATAGATTTGCGAGCAGTTGGCGGGATGATTTCGAAGGGGTGGTGCTCTGTGACACCTTAAATCGGAGGTATGGAGACCCCGAGGGAGGTCACGCCTCGATGAGGCCACAAAGGAAGAAGCCAAAGCCTGCCAATGTTTCACGCCTTTGGGTCTTTGGACTGCAAACACAGGGCGATGGCGATAGGTGTGTGGATTTGCTTCCTTCGTTTAATTGAAAGACAATATTCTGATATTATTCAATCATTGAGTGAAAATTTCTCGCAAATTTTAAGCCATAACAGAGACGTAACCAAGTATTAATAAAAGAAATTAATGGAGAGAACCGAAGACAAAAAGAATGGATCGTGTGCTGTTCAAAACGACCATTACGATAAGTGGCTCCGAACAATTTGACAAAATAAATAATGTCAGAGGCAAAGAACAAACTTAAAATAAATAAAACAGAAACAGGTTTTGGGAATATCAACACAAATTCTCGAGATTCAACTGATATTTTTCTCCGTTGTTTGGACTTAGGGCAAATGTGTTGAGCTTCGAAGAGTGGGCGGGGAGACTCCGCACATGGAAAACTACCATCCCAGGGCATCATTTCCCACACCTTTCCCCGTACCGCTGCGGGGAAATTAATCCTCGCGATTCAGCAATTGAACAAGCCCGAAGAGAAAGCGATTCGGCCATCATGAACCTTCGCCCCCAGGAAAGGCCTTTCTCGGGGCGTTGCATGCTCACGCTTCCTTTCTCCTTTCCATAAAAATCGACAGGAAGTTCACAGCAGCGGGATTCATCATCTGCTGACTGCATCATTTCCAACTGGAGAAAAAAGTTTGATTCCACGTGAGTGCCAACAATTATATGTGTGGATGGAGGGATGAGGAGGGAGCGGGGAGTTGTTAAAACAGATAATCGATATAAAATAACAGGTTAGAAAATGGTTTTATTTAGGTCATAATTACATGTAGTGATCTCCATACAGGTATATCACTTGTCAGGCCAACGGTGATGTACCTGGATCCCCGCCTTCTTTCCTTTTCCCATCGGTTTCGATCTGGCATTCTTGGCTAATGTTCCTCTCCCGCACCAAATGATCATTATTAGTGAACAAAAATTTTATCGGAATCACCCGAAGTAGTGGAAATGCCCTCCGGTGCAGTTCCCGCCATTTTTTCAGCTGCGTCATCCCGGATTTTTTCTTGTGATTTATCCGGTTTGAATTCGCCAACACTGCATCGCCTTTTTTATCCATACGACACTTCCGTTTTAAGTCTCCCCCTGCAGATGAACATGTTGGCGTTCTTATTCTCCGGTCTCATTAATTACGAAATTTCGTCAACGACATGAAAGAGATCTTCCGTTTCTCTGATCCGTATCAGTGTGAACGTAAAAAACTGTCCGTTTTTCTGTGGACTTTCAAGTGAAACTCTTTTATCTGATGAAAACAACCGTTGGGACCAAAAACGCCGGACGAAAAAAACTTTCGTTATTTATGATATTACAAAAGGGACAGAACTGTGCCGCGGAATCTTAAAAAGGAGGTCTTGGGGGAAGTTTTCTTGGTCATGCAGGGGCCCAAAGCATCGTTCATAAGGTATACAAAGACGAAAGGAAGGGAGTTTTTAGCCCTCGGAGACGTACAATCGAAATCGCAGGGAAAGATATTCTATGAACCATAAGTTCTAACCCTTTGCGGTCGTATGTCTACTCTCAGCCACCACAGCAAGGAACTATACGAATATATACGAATCTTATACTGTATATCAGTTTAAACTTTTCCTCAATTTCTATTAAACCTTTTCATCTAAACTGTATTTATAAGTAATTAGAGATTCTCTGTTGTTAAAATATGACCAAATATTACTGAATATTATGTATATGTATCCCTGCTCTTTCCAAACAAATTAATTCCTACCAATAGATACCCATACACAAATTTTATACGACCACAAAGGGTTAAACTTTTGTGGCACTCCGCCCATTTCGGAAAGAAATTCGGAGGAAGTTACTGAAGCTTTCGGTCTCCCGAAAAAGATCTGAGTGTATCAACCACTACTCGAAAAGGGCGGACAAGAGACAGTATGCAGTGCAGATTTTTCCCTGTACTTTTTAACGAGGTTATAGGGGAGGTGCAGTACACCGAAAGTTACCGGGACTTTTTCAGGGAACTGAGATCTTGAGAGATACAGCTGACATTCGACAGCAGCACGGGGAGTTGGGACATGGATTTGATTTATAATCGCGATTTCATTCTGAATTAAAAAAGCGAAGAAAAGATTACATAATGGGGAATTATAAGGGTCGATTCCAAAATTTTAATATCTGCTAATTTAGAGCAATTTGCAAGACAAAAGTGTCTCCCGAAAGGCGAACGCTTACTCATTAAAAAATAAAAAACATTCCGGCAAAATAAAATTGCTGTTAAGAGGCGAACACAGGCTCTTTTAGTGCTTTAATAATTTATTAAACAAAACAATAAATCACAGAGGGTTGGGGAGAGGGGGTTATGGAAAACAAGATCTGCTTCAAGTTGGAAATCTCCGATTGTGGATAACCCCAACAAAGATGTCCGTCGTTTTTATTCGTCCCAGATGTCGCAACGCCACATTTGCTGTCGGAGGAAATTCGGACTCAGTTGTTTCTGTTTGCTCATCGTAATTCTTCTCTATTTTTTACAGCTAGCAGTCATTTAGCATTGTTCATCTTTGAAATGAATATGAAGAGGAAAAAGATTTGACTGGAAAATGCAGCATTTCAATTCGTCGGACGAAGAGACTCAACCGGTTATGGCTTTACATGGCGTTGTAATTTCTGGATCGTGTTCGGGGTTTAGTTACATCCATCCAGCCTCTTGGGACATCCTCAGCGTGAGCATTTTCTTGCTTTATTCTTAATTCCTTTACAGCAGATGCGGTGCATTCGGTTTCCAAGATGGCGAAAGACCCCTTCAAGTTTTTAAATCCGCGACTTCCGCAAGTGGAAAAATCGCACGTGCTTTTTCCAAAAAACGAGGAAACAGAATAAGTAAAAAAGTAGTAACTCAATACCCAACACCTGCTTCAGGAGGATGATTAATGTGTTCCAGCGGCACAGAAACCCCCAAATCCTCCCTTTTATTGAAGAAACCCCGAACGTCGCCGAAGTCACGTCTGCGTAATCTCCGCTAAGAGCCATTAAATTCATTCCCGATGGTTGTTCTAAAAGCGATCGTTTGTCCTGGAACCCGCAGCTTCCCTTTGTCTCCCCCGAAAAGGGCTCTTCGGCTAAGGTAAGTGTGGGGGGAGGAGCCGAGTGGCCACCGCATTTCGGCGCAGACCATTTAAATGGTATTACGGTGTCGATGGATTAGGATTCCGAAAGGAGTTTTTATAGTGCCTAATTTCACAGGTGGCCAACTCCACTCGGATTTTGTGGTCGAGGAGTAATGGAACCACCTTTTTTGTCAATCGGGTTTTCATCGGAGGAAAGGTTAAATGGACTTCCACTTAAATGAAACGCTTTCTTCTTCGTGTGCTCATTGGGCGTCGCTTCCTCGTGGAATATGCGCTTTTTTGGCTTTTCAAAAAATCCCTTTCTTTTCTTAAAAAACGCCCCAGTCAAGGCTACATGCTGGCCAAACTTATAATTCGTGTTCGTAAATGAGAAAAATTGTCTTTTCGGGTATAATATCTATAATCGAGCGAAGGTGGTCATTGTTGGGTCTTCTGATTCTGCGCCCGGGCAGACGGTAACGAGGGGCCAAAGAGTATGATTACCCCGTTTAAGGTCGCTCTAATCGAAGCAGAAGAAGGCAGAGCTGCTAATGGCTTCGCCTTCCTTCGGATGTTTCCAATGAGAGAGGAGAACCTGTGGCTTTAATGGACTCCAAATGGATGCCCATCGTCCGGGAAATGGCGCAGGTTCTCATGGCCTTGACTCCGTGTCAATTTTGGTTTTGATAAAGTTTTTCCACTTGTTTCTGCTTTGTTACCTCTGATCCTTCCAGCAGCGACTCATGAGTAATCACCTTCTGACCTTGTTTGTTCCGAAGAAGAGATCTCCTCGTGAGACGAATTCTGAATTCTCGTTTTCGAAAATCACGTTTTAATAAAAAAAACGTCGCAAATATTGGGCCAATAAAAACGAATAACAAGGCGTGGAAATTTGTTTAAATGGCGTAAAAGAGATTTTTTTGAAATTTTTGTCAGCCGGAAAGGTCCGACGAGACTCGGCCGCGATATCGGGACTGAGCACCAGAAATTTACGCTCTGATGGCTCAGAACGATAGAGAACGAACCATTCGAGACCACGAAATTTCTCATTTTTTCCCTTCGTTCGAGATGAGATCTCGAGAAATGCCGGAGTTTCGCTTTGACGGCCGCGAGGGCCAATGGGGCCCGGACAGGTGGCCCTTCGCGTTGGGGCAAGCCCTTCTTAGACTCACACACGTCTCCCCCATAAAAAAATTAAACGACTCAAAATAATTCATTTATTCAGGTTGTGATGCAGTCGAGTCCCTTTTGAATACTGGGACATGATTATCGTTATCGCAACACACGATGGACTCACGTGATTCATATGTCACTCTTCCTTTATGGCTGATGTCCTCTCAGCAAAGGCGTTCACATGTGCAGTGCAGATTGGACAGAAACGGCCAGGGAAGGGGTTGAACTCCGGCATCAACGTGGACATGTGAGCGGAAAGTCAACAGAATTAAACTTAATTGCGGGACCGAAAAGTGGTGTAATTCTCGATCGTTCGTTTATCAGGCACTCTTGATGAGGTTCTGAATTGAATTACCCCCTGCCGAAGGGGTTGCTATCGAAATGGAGAGAAACAGCATGACACGCGTTGGAGAGTCTTCAAACTACTCATTCCAGATGGTTTCCATCGAAATAAATTTCAGTTTTGTATTTTTGTTACTATAAAATGGCGTGTAAAGATTAAAAGAGTCCGCTGATGATTTTTAAAAATATTTCAAAAATTTATTACAATACCAAGCTTAGCGTGAACGCTCCCACAACCGGATATTTATCTCCCAAATGGGAGATAAACTTATCCAAAGTTTGCTGATCTCATTTGGCAGCGACAATGAGGCGATAAATTCATACAGTCTGCGCGACCCATAGAGTTTAGTCCGTTTAAGGAAGGTCGAAGAGAAGTAAAATCAACGACATATGGCGGATACCTGCGATGCGAGAAACTCAAAAACAAGATAATCCTGCACTCGAGCAAGACGTGGACTAACTATAATAATATTTAGCAGTATTCCGAGTTTGAAAACGTGGAATTACAGTACATATTTCACGGCGCGTGTAATTTGTTTTCTAAAAGACTGAAACTTATGTTTTGCAAGGATTTTAAGCACTGGCCTTGGCTAAGCTAAATTTTCATCTATGCATCCACTCGGCAATTATTCTCTGGAAATCACGCGAACTTCCTCCATTTCTTATGCACAGTTTCGAATACATGTCCGTGGAATCGAATTCGCGCGGGAGGTACACAAAGTTAACACGAAATCCACAATGGCTTCTCCACCTCGGAGGTCTCCCGAAGGCTCGATTTTTCCTGTGGAAAATTCAGCCTTCCCTACCCACGCCTCGGGCAGTTAAAAAATGAAATAATAAAACGATTTCCTGGCAGGCGATTAAAATTAAATTAACGATTGCACTTATTGAAAGATGAAGGGAATAATTTGGAGGGTTTTAAACAAAGTGAGGATGATAAATGAGCGGGTACGGATTGAAGAGCACCAAATGGAAATCATAACTTCTTCTGTGAGGAAAGCCCTTGGACGACCTTTCCTGCAGCACCCTTCGCCCACCGGGGGGCATCTACTACCCCCTTTATTAGACGCACGGGAATATTCCGAGAAAAACTTAATGGTCTAGTTAAGACGTTTTGTATTTAAACGGCGCTATTAATGTGTTGTGTGTCGGTGCGTGGGAAACAATATCCGAAAGACTCGTGCACTCGTGCGGTGCCGCAGGGCCGGTGCAATCTCTCGGACGCATCCTACAATAATCACGAAGAGTACCTGGTTTCTGAAGGGGTTCGGTCCAACGTAGAGCAAAAGAGGAGGAAGTGCAGGTTGGGGGTTCTGCCCGTGGAGGAGCAATGCCCGAGACGGCCATCTTCCTCTGCTCCTCTGCACCTACGACCAACGCCGAACTGGGAAGATCAATATATAAAATTCATTTCTCAGATAAAAATGTCCTCGAGAAATTTGGTAATTTTCACTTTCCGTTCTTTTCGAGGATGGATATCTTTCGAGTTTGTTGGAGCTTCACGGGGAATGTTGAAAGTCAAGGATGCCTCGTTTGAACTTTTGTGTTATTTTTAAATATTGTTGACCTCGGTTATTGCAAATGTGTTTTTTTCCCCTTTTCTCTTTAGAAAATGCTCAATGATCTTCACCTGTAACAAAAGGAGTTGCTCGTTGTGTAAAAAATTTCGCAGTCCTACGATGAGATCGGCCGATATTCGTTCCGCCTTTCTGTAAAACTTAATGCTGGAAAATTATGGAAGAGCTTATCTTGATTTAGCTGGCGAGAATAGTGTTTATAACATTACAGTTTTGCTGGTGCAGGTTTCTTAAAAGCAGCCATGGTTACTAATTTGGTCGATCATTAATTTCTTCATTTTCATGTAATTTTCAACATTTTGTGCAGGTGAGCAACGACTCACACATTCTTTGCTTCTTCCGACATTTTACACCCACGGGCAGATTCATGTTCACGGTTTTACTTCCGTTTATGTGGAACATCCACATTTCACACTACTTGGCTTCCACTGCTCTGCACGGGACTGTTAACGGTTATTCGATGACCGCCTTGTATCTGCGTGATCGCCCCTTGAAATAGCGTCATACATTCAATGCCAACAATGAGGACAAATGGAAATTAACGGATATGGTGACTTGGGACTACTCCCATGGCGTAGGTGGCCAAACTCACCATTGTTAATTGTAGCAGAAAATCTAATTTCTTCTTTCGCCCTGTTATCAATGAAGTGGGAGAGTTAAAAGCCTTTTATGACATAGGTGTGCGCACTCCAGGTTTTCTTCCCATTAATCTGTGATTATATTGCTAATAATAACCTCTAAAGCTTAGTATCGATTATCCTTTTAAAATGTTTTTCATATTTATTTACCGTTTTAGGCTTTCGCCACTTTCATCTTAATAGGTTTGCGAAAAAGGACGTAATTGCTCTCAGGGAAGAATGTTGAAATTAATCACTGTAAATTCGAAGTCACCAATTCTAACCTAATTTTGACGAGGAGCGAAGACAATCCAGGAGGCTGCGCAAAGTTCATGCGAAGAAAATACAGGAGGCAGCGAAGCGCTGATGACCGTTGTTGTTTTTTTGAACGATGTCAACCGTTACCGTTTGTCCATTTACAGGAAGTCTCTTTTTATTAATTACATGCTTTAAGTGTATCATTTTAATTATTGTAAGTTTGGAGAATATTATTTTAAATTAAAATATTCGAATGTGAGAGTGAATGGAAATTTCGCGACATTTTGATGCAGCGAATATCTTGTGTCATGATGACATGGTCTTTGCATCTGAATCTGCGGTCTAAGCTAATAACCTAGCAACCCGTAATTATTATATGTTTCCTAATAAACCTCAGAGGGAAACAATAGTCAAATCTCTGTCAGTTGTCAGCGATTTATTCCATACTCATCTTATTCCCGAAGGCGAGGATGCGGGTCTAACAAAGAAATTCTATTGTTGCTTAGTTTCTTACATCCTCTAAGGCTGGGTTGACCAGGTTGTGGTCAATCTTTAATTACATTTGCATTAAAATTCTGCCATGTTCAATGGCGGTGCATTTGAGTGCTCAAAGCGGACAATGTGGAACGATGTTGATGAACTACAATGCGTGATAGTTCTTCTCGTGTCTCGCAAAAGAAATTACAATTGTCATAATTAATATTAGATGAGAGTATTTATCACTCGGTTTGGCTTTGGGCGCGCTTTCACTCATTCAAACGAAATTCTTATGAATGGAACGTTTTAAAACATCTGGCAAGTCCTCAATGCTATCCAGGACGGTGCATTTCGACCTAAAACGGAGAAACCCTTCAGGATGTTCAAGAAAAGCAGTAAATCGAATTGCATCGAAGCCTTGAGAAAGTAAAGGCTGAATCTTATCTGATTCATACTCCCGAATAAAGCATCATATTTCAATTTGTTATGGTCGAAGCCACCCATAAAGGACAAAAAACACCCTTAGGCTCGCACAGGCTCGGTGAGAATTAAAATTGTAATTAATGAATCGAAAGGATTTATAAAAAGTCGTAAAGAAGGCAGTGCAATGGCGGATTCGAAGCTCCTCGCGGCCTTTCCTAACCTTGAACGTTCACTGTTTCAATCTCCATCTTCGTCCTCTTCATTATTCATTTTTAATAACTACAAGGGGATTCCATTATCACTTCATATTTCACTTAGTGCCACAGTTCCTTGTCTGGTGTCCAACAGGAGAAAAACTTTTTAAATAATGACTTCGCTCGAGGAAAGATAATAAACAAATGATTTCTTTAATCTGGACATCATCATTAATAATTTCACATCAATGAGGAGAATCACACCCTTATCATAGAGCACCGGCGAGAAAATTCAAATTTGGCAAAGAAAATCCTTTTATTTCCCATGGGCTTTTCCCTTTGTTTCAATTTTTCAAATAATATTTAATAATACGTGCGTTAATGCGCATATTCTTAAGAACCTTATCCTAAGACGTTACACAGGGGTGCAACAAAAAAAAAATGGGAGTTTTATACTTTAGCTTCGCAGTGGTAAAACTTAACTGTACCAAAAGTTTCTCCTCTCAATTTTTATCTCTGAATTCTTAAGAGGAATTCGATAACCTTTGGTGGGTGAACTATCATTTAGGTTAACCCTTTCCGGTCGTAAAAAATGTATGTATGGGTATCTAATTTCTTTGGAAAGAGCAGGGATACATATACATAATATTCAGTAATATTTAGTCATATTTTAAGAAGATAGAATGTCTAATTACTGCTAATTACAATTTATAAAATATTCCTTTGTTTAGATTAAATTTTGTTACCTCCAATTGTATTAGTTGATGAAAAGGTTTAATAGAAATTGAGCAAAAGTTTAAACTGATATAGGAATGCATACAGTATAAGATTCGTATATATTCGTATAGTTCCTTGCTGTTGTGGCTGAGAGCAGACATACGACCTCAAAGGGTTAAGGGAGTTTTGTGAATAATTTTATGAAGAATATCGGCTGCATTTGAGTAGTGACATTCTATACAGTTGTCGAAGTTCTTCAATTCGACCTGTTAGTTTAGTTTAAATTTTTATAGCCAAAATGTGGAAAACCGTCGGAGCATAACCTGAACCGCTTCACCCCAACCACATGACCCAAGTCTCAATGCAAGCCATATCGAAAGGATAAACGCCAGATGCACCCGTCACAAGACCAACTCGTGTCCGGGTAAATGTTTCACACAATAACAGTTTTATATTATAATAAGCAGAAAACCAGGTAGCAGCGCCTTGAAAAGCCACAAATCCGGTCAACAAAGGGGTTGACGCCATTTTAATGCATTGTCATCCTCCTGTCGCCGAGGTTCTGCCTTCAATCACCTTTTTTCTCTAATTTGCAAAGACTAACAGAACTCCGGAGCCGACGTTTAAGTTCATAATTGTGTCTTTATTTTACAGGTGCCAGGACATAATTCTAAAGAAATTCTCACCGATTCTTCTTCAGTGCTTCTGAGACCTCTGCCACCTCGGACATTTCCTGGTCTGCAAACTGGACGGCGAGGACGAGGCCGAGAATGTACTCTCATGGAGAATCTCACCGCCCCTCGGAGTCGGTCTCCCGGTCAATGGGCTCCTTTATGTAACTTTTGCATAATAAGTGAAAATTTTTTCTTCTTCACGACAAAAACGAACGGCCTTTAAAACTCATCAGTGCAGTTATACACTCGTTTGCCTTGATCGCCGACCACGTATCATGCATTTAAATTAAACATTGCGCTTCTCCTTTCACTCCCGGTACCGTTTTGTAATAATGCATAAAAATCATGCTTTAATTATGCGAATAAAGAACTGGCCAATTATCCCTAAATAAACAACTAATGATTACTCTTCATTAGCCATCATTCTCGACAGAGACTTTACGCTGCCGAAGAAGCAGAGCGATGGAGGACAGCACAAGACAGCACAAGGACAGTAGGAAGAACAAGAAAAATGAGGCTTCGGGTGAGTTTTCACTGTATTTCTTAATATGAACGCCTGCAATTTTGTTTTCTTTATACTGCAAACTGTGTTAGCGCCTTTTGTCAGCAGTCGGTTCAAACAAAGGAACCGAATGACTCAAAAGATGATGAGCTTCCAATGTCAGGTATTCATTCGCAGAACGGAAACTCCAATTGGAAAAGCATCCAGACCGAATGACAAATCGCTGGCGAAACATCAACCAAAATTACACAGTACTGACTTCTCTGAAATCAGCCGTGTCATTGGGTTCCTTTCGGCCACAATAAGCCACACTCATTCCGAGAATGTGGACCCTTCGCCTGCCATTTTTATGTCTTCATAAACCCTGATTCGGTTGATTCATGCCGTAATAACTCTTTTGAATACAATACGACCTAATAAAGCCTTGCTTTGTGACACCTTCTCAGAATACATAAAACTCCTGCCATAATTTGAGGGTAGCTTCGGTCGGGGCCCCGAAGGAGTGGTCACTGGCGACGTTTATTAGAACAAAATCCGGGATGGAAGTCCAGACCCTGAAAAAAAGCCCACACTTCCCAGGGAAATCATAAAAGGAAGAAACGTCTTTGGTGAAAGTCTGCCAACTGAATTTGCATTTACCTGCGGAACGAGAAAGGCGGGTACCATCCAACTGGTAACATCACTCCCCTCGGGACCCATTGCATAACCGGCTAAATAACCTCTCTTTCGTCATGAATAATTTTCTTGAATTAAAATGTTTTTGGATTGTCGGGGGCCAAAGTTTGCGAAGACTGCAATTGGGACATGATGGCGACGAAGGCCGATCATTTTCTTTCTTTTAACCTCTGAAAGAGAAATTCTTTTTTATTGTAACACGTACAGCAGTTGTTTTCTACACTGAAAGCCATTCTGCGCTTGTTATTCAATCAGCAGAATGTCTCAGCAACTGTAATTAAGTATTTCAATTCCGAGTTCACAGTGCGAATGTCACACTCTTCTATTGAAGTGTCAACATTTAGTAACTTTTGGCGCTCAATGATTTTAGTTCATTTTCCCCATTGCTCTCCCTTTCTTTTGATAAAAGAAAACTGTTTTCATCAAAAGCTGTCGTCTGCAGCTCTGACTTTCATTTGCTATTCCCCAGCCTCAATATCCATCAAAAAGACGGGGAGAGGTAGATGATAAGAGAGCAAGAGAAAGAAGATGGCCGTGGATTCTTCTCCAAGTAAATATTTCAGAACGAGGAACCGAAGTCGATCTGATATTCACGCTGATAGAGCACACGTAACTAACGGGTTTCCACTTAGAAGAGGCATTTTCTTAGGAAAAACAAACAAGAGACAGGGATGCCGATCTGAATATTGATGGCGGCAACTCCATGTTTCAATCAACCGACAAATTAAAATTATGCAAATTAAATTGAGTTTTTATTTTATTTTTTGTGGACGCCAGCGAGTAACGCAGTGGCTTGTTCCGTAAATTATCGAAGACGTTTTCTGGGAGGGCGAGCAGTCCGAAGAGAAGGCGATGAACGTTTTTTTGGGAATGGTCCTCACAGTTCCTTTTAATTAAGTTTTTCTTTCGTTAAACCGCCCCTCCCGAGGGAGTTCCAGAAAAAACCAGATTAGTTTTCATAGTGAGAAACATTCGCTGAGTGCAGTTGTAAATTTGGCGGAGGTTATTCACTCAAAACGATCTGGTTTTATATTGAACTGATAAAACATTTTGCCCGCACGAGTCGTTTAATGATGGGGAATCACAACTCTGATTTTATCCCCTGCTATGTTTTATACTCTGTAACAAAAAGTAACTTTTAGATTTGAATAAAATTTGATCAATCTAATAGGTTTATAAGGGTTTTCGGTTCTTGAGGAACCCCCTGTTAACACTTCCGACCTAAATTACCTCCTATAACCGTCCGAATAATAAACAATCCCAACTCATAACGCTTCACACGATTAATAACCCAAATCTTTGTTTATCGTTAATTAAGAGATTTTCATCAAATAATTAAACAAATTAAAATCGTGGGAATTGGTCATGCTTCACCACCGGATAGTCCCTTCGGAAGGGGGGGAACTCGAGTAAAACTCGACGCACAGCCCCGAATAACCCAAATCACGCGGTCTACCAATTCAGGTGTCACCCGAACGAAAGCAAACAACTCGTCCGAAGGCACGTGATCAAGAGCCAAACCAAACAAACAAACAAACAAAGGAAACAAAAGATTCGGGACTTTGCTTACGGACTTCAACAGGTGTGTGATTAGTTTCCAGGTCGAGTGTCACGCCCGGATTCTGAGGCGAAGATGGCCAAAACCGAAGGGGGGACACTACAACTACAAAAAGAACTTCACCTTGTGTTTCAACAAACTCCAGAAAAGCTCCGTCATGTTCCCGAAGTGTTTCCTTTAATCAAAGGGTAAGTGTATTTTCCAGGGTTTTAATTTTTATTATTACCACCGCAGAAAAAGTACTGAATTTCAGCAATCGGTCACTTAAAAAAGTAAAAATAATTTCGTTATTTTGAATCCGGGTTTCAAAGTCTCAAATTTCATTCCGGAGAAGGGCAGAGTTGATCGGATTTCTTTGTGTTCTGGAACTCCTGCTCCTGGATTCCCATGAGAACAGATAACATCTCTGCGGAATTTAAAGTGCGGCATTCCCCCGAAGAGTATTTTGAAAAAATGGCATCGGAGGACGGGGAAAGGTCAAAGGTGAATGCAAATGTTCCACTGATGACGAAGAAAAAGTTGGGCAAATGGCGTCACGACAAGACGATCATTACCCAAACTTTCATAGGAGTAAATTACAAAATTAAAATTTTATTCCTTCAACCCTTTTTTAGCTCCTCTCCCATTCGAATTAACTTGGAGAGGAATGGAAATAGGGACCTCCGCGGGCAGAACTAATGAAAGCTGGGCTGTTATTCTTCTGTCATTGCCATGAGCAGTCAATCCGTCACCAGTGCTGCCAACCACTTAGAGACACCCCTCCCCCCAATATGGTATAATTGGTTTTAGCTCTCAAAGAGCACAACCACCATCGGGTTAAGTGATGTTTCGTATTCTTCTGCTAATATTTCACATGGAGGCGAAACTCTACCCTCAGGTAGAAACCCGAAGACTTTTCTTCTGCTAATCCGCCTCTTCTCTTGTCTCCTGTCAATCAGAATTGTTGCTCCATTTACAATCCTTTGAAACGCGTGAGAGTTGAGGTCCGAGTTCTTGGGAACAGCTGGTGAGGGTCTGGGGGTGAAATAGGGAGAGAGTCGGGAGGCCCCGGGCACTGCCCCTCGGGTCGGTGGCACCCGAGGGATCCATAGGTAGGGCGACCTTGACGGGTGGTATTTGCGTTTCGGCTCATAGAAAACAGAATTAGAATTGCAAAGTTGATTTGAATTCGTCCGGAGATGGAAGGCGGAGGTTTTCCGCGGGGCTTTGAGGTGACGGAGTTTTCGGAGGAGCGATAAACCCTAAGTGGTATAATTTCGCTGGAGGAAGGGTATTATTAGCCTAAGAGCAGGTAAACTGTCGGGAACAATAACGCTCACGAATTATTCAAATTTCTTTTCTTAAGTAATTTTTTAGTCACTCGATTTAATTCATCTGAAATGTCACGGAACGAGGATCTTTCGGGACGGCGGAAACTCGCTTTTTGCTTTTTAAGGGAGCCCAAAGCACTTCTTGGGGAAGGTTCCCTGAGGTTTTGTTCCTCCCCGACAGCTCTCTCCCTCTCTTTGTAGAGATTAAACGGTTTGTAGGGCATTGCACCGAACGGTTTTGGGCGGCGGCGTGACTTTCCATCATTTTGGGGGGAGTTTCGCTGGAAAAAGTTTCCAGGCGTCAGCCTCTTTCGGCGAGACGCGACTATTGTACATCTTCGCATTAATAAGAATCGAAATAAAATCGTGCAAATCACAAATCGTGCATCTTAAGTTCCGCGTGTTTTGCAACTTGGTTTCCTTTTTTCTCGCTTGGATTTCCTACGCTAATATAATTCCGAATGGTCGAGAAGATGGGAGCCCCACTGTGAGGGATGAACGACCGAATAATAAAGGGTGAACCAACCACGGGGAATTAGAAATATTTTTCCAGGAGGACGGGATTTGCTGTTTTATGTTTTTTTTTCACGCCCATAACAGGCAGCTTTGTTACGTAAAATTCACTTTTATGTACCCATCTGCCCGCACCAAATTTTTAATATACTTTGAAAACGCCCTAAAACTCACCAAAATTCTTATTGTTTAAAACCATTCTGAAGAAACATGTAATCCCCGATTCAAGATTACAAGAAAAGAGTAACAAGACAGGAAACGTCCAAAGGGTAGCACCCGGTGTTTACTCTGAATCCTTCGCGGTCTCTCCCTGAATGGGTAATGCTCTGTGTGAAAACACGTCGAGCAGGTGATGAAGCATTCAAGAAACCTTCTCGCAAATGTTACTCCTTCCACACAATGAAGGTATTTGTCAGATTAAAGGAGTGAAACGGTTCGGGAGCAGGGCGGGGCGGGGCGGGGGGGCGCCCCGCGTGCACAGCCGCCCAAAGGCAGCGTTCGACTCATCGGGGCGTTCCCCCGTAACGGGCGTTTCGGTCCGAACCCCGAGACTTCTTCAGCCCGGGGTCGCCCCGGTACGTCACGACTCCAATCAAATCTCGTATTCAAGCGAAAAATGCGTTGAGCTCGAGGTAATTTACGTAACAAGTCTCCTCCACGTAAATGCACCTCCGTTTCCGTCCCCTCCCCTCCCCTCGAGTGAACTGTAAAACAAAAGAGGTAAAACGAAGTTACAAAGAAATAAAAGTCAAGGTTGATTCAATTTAAATTGAAACAGAAACAAATTGTATGTTAAATATCCAGGTAAGAAATTTGAGTGGAGTCAAGAGCTCTTTAAAGACAAACAAACCATTGAAATTCCACTGCCCGATGGCCCCTCGGCTGGTCCCTTTGTGCGTTTCCCTCTGCCAGGAACCGCCCTGGGGGGGAGGAGTTCCGGGGATCTCACCCCCTCACACTTTTCTGGATTATTCTCTTCAGTTCTGTTACGAACATGTTTAGGGCCTTTTCGACCTCTGAGGTTTTAGAGTCAGGCATTGTTGTGTGCTTTCTTGTGTTCCTCGAAACTCATGCTCTTTCCCCCTCGCCTTATACAGTCTTACCCCTCAACCCGCCTCCAGATTCGTCCTTCCCCTCCCCGAATATCTCCCAAACTAATTGAAAGGAAAATCCCTGGAGCGGAAGCTGGATTCAAGGAAGAAAAACTGTTAAAAAACTTGAAGATGACTTTACCAACACCTTAACTTGAGTAATTTATGCCACGAGGAGTCGTTATGAATTGGGGGGAATGTTAAGCGTCTATTATACCAGTCGTATGAGATGTGACAGTCGGACGCGCAATCAAGTAGATGGTCCATGCGGTTGGCATTTAATTCAAATCTCAAACAACTTGCAGATCCCAATGGCCTTTGGAAAGTTGCACCTGAAAATCCAGTTGCTCTCTCGCCCGGACTGGTGAGTTTGTTTGGGTTTCCTCCAAATCTTCTCCCGAAGCTGACGATGTCTTCTGAACCCCCCTCGGCCCTCCGGTGCTGTCATGGCGGCGTTCTTTAGCAGCGACGCCTCTCATCAATAAAAGATGCGAACCTGAGGGCCTTCGCAGGTGCGTGAGCTGCTACACCCAAATTCACTCCGCGGTTCGACCTCAATCAGTGATTACGCGATTCGGTTAATCCGAATAAAAATCGCTAACCGAAAGCCGAATAACTGGTGGCGAAACGTTAGGCCCGCCATCACCGGACCATCGCTCAACGACACCAATATTTATGTTCCCTTATAAAGTCATTAATCAGGCCTCGATGTTATAATTATTTCGTGTTTGGCACGGTGTGTGCACGGGCGGTTGGCCGGGGTTCTGCCCGGAGGGAGCGAATCCATTGTTGGCGAAGGGGCCTTCTCTGGGGGTGGGCCCCTCCGCGTTTGGGTGTGACCTCGAGAGGGGCCTCCCTTGAATGGGAACCGTGACGAGGCACATGTCCACCGGAGCGGGTGCATCGCAAGTGCTCATTCACTCAAAGTCATTAATTTTGTTCGCAGGGAGTCTCTGGATCTAATTTATCATTGGGAACGTCAGGAGGTCCCTTTTTGATTTGGGGAAGTGTAACAGGGGGATTCGCCTCCAAATTACCGCTTTCCGTCTGTGGGCCCCAAATTAGTATGAGAAACCATTCCGAGAAACTGATGTCCATTAATGCAATCAAAATACGTGACCGAGCGATGGTTGACCGTCCTGTGCCTTTTATTACATCCCTGTTTGGAGAGAAGGACGAGAGAAGACCCAGAAATGTCTGTTCTGAAGGAACTGACCAGACAAGAAGCTCAGGTTTTGCTTATCACCATCAATCTGCAGTTACGTAAGTATGAATATCAAGTTAATATATTTGTAAAAACATGTTGGTGCAAAATTCAAAAGGAAGATCTGGGAGTTCGTGAGTAAAAGGCGGTGAAGATGGTGACGGACGTTGGCACCGAATCAATCCTTATCTCGAGGCCCCGAAGGTTGCGTAACCCCTCGAACCCCGGGTCAAAGATGTGTTCTTCCTCCTATTCCAGTGCGTCCGCCACATAAATCTCAGTTCGATCTTCGGACGGAGGGGACCCCGTCCATCATAAAAAGGGGAGCTTTCTTTTAAAAACTTCCAATTACATTTACAGCTTTTCCAAGATTTTATTGTCGAAGGCGTATGCTCTCAACAAGGAAATTCTTGTTGCCATTGAATCAAGGCTTGGCCTTTGAGTTTACGATTCAATCAAAATGGTTTTATGGCGGAAAGATAAGGCCCTGCGATATGCTAAACCCTTTTACGAGTTGGCTGCACTCTTGGCGAGACGGCCAGAGAAGCCCTACAACATTTTCTTTTACAACGAACTCTGACCCCAGAACGTCTCCATTATTCAGCACAAATTGACAACGGACAACCCGGAAACAGCGCAACAGGAAATGATCAAACACTATTACATTTAAGAAATAAGTATGCACATGTGTTTGTGATCGGATTCCCTTTTGAAGACCCCCTAAAATCCCTCATAGAAGGTGGGAGGGTAAACAGATGAAAAATGTAAAATCAGGTTTTGACCCTCCCGACACAAAACTCCATTAACTGGAGCGGAAGCAGGAAAGTCAATACCAGAAACAGGAGGCAGGGCCAGAGTCAAGTGTGTTTATTTTAATTCATCTTCTGCTGCTTCTTCCTGGCTCTCGGCAGATGCTTGACAAACCTTACGGATCCTTCTTAAGTGGGTCACCTCCATTTGGGCTCAGAAGAGGGTTTACTTTTCTTGTTTGCTCGGGGGTGGGTTCGCGTCTTCCGCCGGCGGGTCCCGATGGCCCTGAGGGCCCGACAGCGACGCCCCACGAGGGCCCAAAGTGCAGCATGAGCTCATGAGTGGTTCCGAGAAGAAGACGTCCTTGCCAGGCGGAATTTGCACTTGTGTGCATCGCAATTAGGGTTAGAGAATGCAATTACTCACTAAACCCTGAGAGCATTTCCGTGATATCCGTGTCCGCTCTTAAGAGAAGATGTCCGTCTGCCATTCAAACTCCGACTGCACTAATCACGACTTCAGTTTCTCGCACTGATAATGAAAATAATATATATCATGTAAATTCTACCGAGTTTTCCAATTTGCATAATTTTTCTGTCCGACGACTCATATTTTTCTTATAAAAAAATTTTTTTTTCGGGGGTTTGGACCCCCAATGGCTCTCATTTTCATAAAATAATAATTTTTATAAAAATAACTCTACAAATTAAAACCCATAACTTATGTTAATAAGCTCGTTTAGATAAATAATATCGAGGCACAAATTAACACTCACTCGGGGGTGGCTTTACCCTTCCATGACAGGTAAAACACAAAATGCCCTTTGACCCCCCTCCTGGGCGACCCCATGGACGACAGAAGGAGATACAGCCTTTGAAAGCAATATTCTGAAAGTGGAGAGCAATTTGATGATTACAGATCCCGATAGTGACAAAGAGCGCGAGCTGGAGGGAAAAAATGGCTCGCGAATCTATAATTTTCCGATAATGGAGTCTAATCGTTGTAATTCGGATGATACAGTTGGTTTTCGGTTGAGCAGAGCGGGCACTCTCGGTGTAATGATTGTTTTTCCAGGTACAACGTTTTTGTTCCTTCGCAACGGATGAGTACTCCCATAAAAAGATGCATTTAGCCTCGCACTTTCCTCCTCTTGTATGTCCCGACCATGAGAAAATGCCGTTTTTATTGTTTCCCCAACACTGCGCTTTGTGTTTAGATAATTTTAAATTAATGGAACGTTTGACTTCTACGAAGGCTCACATAGGACGTTGACGTCACGATCGGACCAAATCTTTTCTCCGACCGGAATGAATTATGTCTGACCAATTTGGACCTTTCTCGTCAGGGACGGACTGGTTCGTCTCGAAGTGATGGATGGCCGACATGTGCGTCGGCAGTGGACCGCCCGATGGATTCGTAAGAAGGCAAAAACATGTGGCGAAGGGAGGAAAAGATCGCTTTCTTCCTTAAAAGTATTCGGAAACATGTTGTCATATTCGAGACAAATTAATTAGTTTCCGTTTCTGGGTCATTAGGAGAGCTAAGCCGTTGTTTTGGGGCAGAAACCTTCCGAACGCACGAGATTTACGACATGCAAGTGGTTTAGCTGTTATCCGCCATAAGCGGCGCCAAAATTTCCGGCTTTTTGGACTCCTTCCCGGGCGAAGTTAATTCCCTGTGACGCAGGGAGTGCCCGCACATCCGCATGCTACGTCCGCACCCGTGCCAAGACACCCGCAACCGTTGCAAAGCCCCAGCAGACGATTTTCTATTCTGACACGGGTTTTGGGACTCTGCGTGAAGGTCGCGAGTTTTTATAAAAAATGAACTTTTTTAAAATAAAAGGGCGTCTCACCTTTACAGGTTCTTATATCGGAAAGAATAAAAAAAAATATTTGTTCTACAGGGGGCCCAGAATTGGATGAGAGCGAAAACCCACCACTTCCTCCCCGACACAAAAAACCTTTTCATGAGCATAAACAATTCCTCGACTATGACGCTGAAGAAATTCAAGACCACGTTTCGACCCACTTGACAGGAAGTGGATGAATTCAAAGACCTTTTTGTGTTTTCCCATTCACTCGTCCCCATTCAGGTTAGACATACTAATCGTACCTTTTCCATCTCCCGGAAAGACATCGCGACCTTTCGTCGGCGCTTTCGCGTCCTCAACGCGACCATTCTGCTGCCACGATCCCCGACCCAACATCGATCATCTCCTCCTCCTCCTCCTCAAATTAATATATAGGACAGCTTCCGTCAAAACGTCACGGGTCATGACCACTCGCTCTTAATAAGAATCGGTCGCGGACCACTTCCACACATGTCACGCACATGTACGACATCGGCTCATTCATTGCCGTCGGTGTTTGGGGCCTTCGGGGCCTCTCCCCCTCGACCATTTCGTCCACTCAACGACCCCGAATGTCCTCGTCTTAAAACGTGATTTTCACTCTTTTTCTTCCCCGGGTTTTATGTGTTTCTTCTTCTTGAATGAGTTCCTTTGAGAACGAAACGTTTATATCGATAGACTTTGTTTGTTTCAATTTGCTTTGTGCTGAGAAGACGTTTTCATATTCGTTCAGGAATCGAATCGCGGATTCCAGCAAACTTTTGCTGCTGGCAAAGCATCCAATGTTTAATTTACCTGAAATGGTTTCGTTCCTTTCCCCAACTGCGCAATCATTTCAAAGATGCTGCGGACATATTTGAACGATAAGAATTATTTATATGTGTTTTAAATTTTTAATTTGCACAGACGCATTTGAGTTTTAATGGACTCTCCTATTAAGAGAAAATTTACGACCGGGAAGAATAATTATAATTCGAAGGTTTTCCAGGAATTATGAGTTTTCTTTGGGCTCTCCGACCAACTCTTATCAAATTTTTAATGCTCCAATCTTGTTTTAGGGCTCAATCGCGTGGGTTGTAGATGGGAAAACTCCAAAGAGAATACAACTGCAGCAACACCGAACAGGTCTTTTAGTGAGGACAACCTTACCCAGGTACGAGAGAGGGAGCAGACGATTGGTGGAGACTCTTCCACCCTCGCTGCGACCGCATTTACTTCCAACAGCCATCGAATGGTTTGAATGATGAGTCTGCATGAGAAATTCGTTTTTTGATGCGTGACGTATGTCCGGAAACGTGGGGCAATCAGTTTCACATGATGGATTCTCAATCATTTGAGTTTTAGAAATTTCCGGAACGACTCGCAACGGTCGTGGCCCGTTGTCAATTGCACACCATTCCCATAGTGTCCACCTGAAGGGGGGAACCTGGCCAACCTGCGGGCGAACCGTAACAAAAGAAAATATTAAGAGCGGTCGGGGGATTGATTTACTGCCCACTTGGCGTTATCCCGAGCTGATGCGTTATCCAGCCATAAAGAGTTCACTTAAAATATTAAATTTCAAATCAAATTGAACCCACTTTCAAGGGCACCTTTTCAGAAAAACCAGAAAATAAAATTTTTACAACTGCAAGGGCATAAAAAAATCCTAATCATTCACTTAAGAAACCAACAGATAAAAATCGATTATGTTCTTGGCGACTCATTCATTGCATCGTCTGCCCAAAAACCCGTGGGTTTTTGAATTTTCCAAAAAGCTTCTGAAAACCCAAAACTGTCCTTTGCATCGTTACCGAATCAACTTGAAAACGATGATTAATTTATGAAATTTTTCAAAAGGAAAAAAAAAACAAAAAACCAAAACGCATTAACCCTAATTATAATGAATTGCCTAATTGCTCATTAAAAAGAATTTTAATGAAATTCGGTTATATTTAGTGAGGTTCTCTCTCTAATCCGGCCGGCCATCGCATTAGCCCAATTATGTCAGTTTTTCTCCGTTTTTTGCACTCCATCAGTGTTCACACTAGGAGAAATTAATAATTTAGTGCTGACAGTCACAAATGTTGTTCCCGAAAGCTTTCAGGTGCTTTAATGGGATGTTTATTGTCACACTGTTACATCGCGACTTAATTCCTGCTGGAGTAATCTCAGACAACAGCCGCCCGAGCCGCTATTAAGCGACTATATTACTCCTATTTTCTTAGAGATAAGATACACATGAGTAGACTAAACAGTATTTTTTTTTGAAAGGAAATTAGAGATATTTACCGGTGAAGTCTTATCTTCGGCATAATGAAATGATGGTCGGAACGAATTTCAGTCCCTCAGTGGCACCACCAAATGAGACAGCATTTTGTATTTTGTTTGTGCATTAAATAATGGCTGAAAGGACATGTTTGATAATGACAGTTGTGATGATGATTATATTCGTGAATACAAAACTGAAAGTGGAAGGGAAATCGGTGCAAGAAGACTCGGCTTATACATTTCAATATTTCCAGTATTTCCAGGTTATGAATTTAAATTTATGAAAATAATTCGAGTCCTCGAAATGAATGGAAATATTTACAAATTTAGAAATGATTCCTCGTCTTCAGAGGTTATAACTCCATTGCTGTGGAAGAAACAACGATTTGAGTGGTGTCCGACTCCTCCCTCATCAAAACTCTTTCATTCGAAGACAGAGTCTGCAGGAAAATGGAAGAGAAGCCATCAACAAACGAGCGAATGTATGAATGCCCGGAGAACAATACGGTTCTTTGTCAGAACTTTTCTGATTCTCTAATCCCGAAGCCACGTCGCCATTGTTTTCCTCACCTCCGGGTACCCGTCTACGAGTGCTGCACTAATTCCCTTTCCTCCCTCTCCCTCCCTTTCCCTCCCTTTCCCTTCTCCAAACCAAATAAACTTTTCGTTTCTCCTTTGTCTGCGATTTCTCCGAAGGTAAATCTTCCAGAACGGTGGTCCCCGGCCGTTTTGGCAGAAATAAGTGCGACTCGGCTCGAAGTTGTCATTAGTCTCACGACGGCATTAATTACTATCGTAGTAGTTGAAGGCGAAGTAGAGCAGAGAGGGACGTTTTCCGAAACGTGTCTAATTATACAGAAGGCGGTGGAGTACCGGTAGTTCCATGAACTCCTGTTGATACGATTTACCCGCCGGTGATTGCATGTCAAAGCCGTTATTGTATTGACCTCTTGTGGAAGATCACTTGCCTCGTGGATCGGTGAAGAACAGCTGAAGACAAAAACTGGAAAAATTCAGTGGTTGGTCTGAAGTAAAGATAAAACACCGAAGACGAACAACAAAAGTTTTGATAAATTCTGAAATATCCGCAGGTTGTGTACAAGTAAACAAAGGAAACAGAAAAAGGAAAATGCACAGGAGTGGAAGAGTTAAGATTATCTGCAGAAGTCTCGGTAGAAACCATCACACAAAAGAAGAAGGAAACTTTATAAGAAAACTTTCTTGTAGGAAAATATAAATACCGAATGTATTCGGCACCAAAAGGGAATATTCGGAGTGAAAATATATTATTCGAATCGCGTCCAAGTCTGTGCGGCTCGTGCTTTTATCTGTTCTTCTGAAACGATCCAACATGGAGGTTATTCGATAGGTGCAATGTTCAATAAGTGAAAACTATGCTTCCACAAGACTGCTTTTAAATCTACGAAGCTACCATAAAAATGACTTGATTGAATACAGTAGTGAAAGAGGAGATGGTTCCCTTTCGAAGTGATAAAGCATTGCTCCGGGGTCTTCTAAAGCTTCATGTCGGCGTCACTCGCAATGTGAATTGAGCGTCGCTTGTACGTGAGGTGAGTGCTTACATGGATTTTCTCGGTTTTCTCGGAAAACCCAAATAAATTTCAGGTCACATATTGTGCCATTTGTTTCACAAAAATATTAGCTTGTTTAGAATGTAAAGCTTTCCATTGTGTGTGTGTGTGCCTGCCATAAACATCGACTATCACTTCATTTCGATATACTCCATGTTTGGACTAAGGCCACAGAATGTTGCTTCCCTGAAGGCGGTGGGGTTGGCAGCCGATCTCCCCCGCAGTTAGCATATTTACTGCCTTCAGTGCACAATGTCCGAGCTCATCCGCCAGGTGAGAGAAGAAGATGTGACCGAAGATAAGGTCTGGAAATGAAGACTTCTGTAAACCTTTCCTGAGATTACCTGAGGAACGATTCGAAGGTGCGCTTGGGGAATTACAAGAGACAATGCCAACAAAGCGCCTAATGTATGCCATCTCACGTTACCACCATTTGATTTTCTCTCCTGAATAAATACGCTCTTAATGGTCGGTGTTGATTCTTGAGGAGTTAGCATCTGGTTTTCTGATTGTTGGGCTCTTTTCTGTAGACCAGGAGGGAATGAAAGCTCCCTCTCTCTTTGGCAGCAAAATTAACTCCCGGCAAAATTATTTGAAAAGTTCAAAATGGCGGCGACCCTCTTGAACCTAAGCAATCACAGGTCCCATTCGCGAGGGAATTGCTCCCAACTGTTCATCTGAAAAGCTTTAACGCGGCGAATTACTCGTCATTTTTGGCCCATCGACTTCGGGGAGTAATTGTTCGCACTTTGGCTTCCATTCCTTTCTCTTTATTATTTTAGGTATTTAGAAAAAGAGAGGAAAGGGTGAAATGAGACTTTGGGTGGAAAGGAAACTTCGCTGTCCGCATTTTAATGCATAAATTTTGTTAATATACTGATGCAAGATAAAAAAATTTAAAAATTCATCAGCAAAAAATGTCCGAAACAAGAACGAACAACAGCCGACAGCTATAATTTTTTTGTTAGACTCAACGGCCACGACCTTTTTTTTGCACGCTTATGCACGCTTTTTGGGTGTATAATAATTACAAAATGAGTGATAGTTCAGTGCTTGCAGGACACTGCAGCATTTCGGCAATGCGAGTGAAAATTGCTTAACCAGCATTTCTCCAAGTTTTGGTTCACCTCATTTGACAAAGTGTGCAAACTGGCGAAATGGAAAAAGCTTACCTCTTCATTCGAAACAATGAATCGCTTTTGCAATTATGCTTTTCCTCCAAAAGAGAAACAGAAGTGTGGCTTTCAGAATGACGATTGATGCATCAGTTGGAAGCATACAGTGATAAATTATAAAGTGAGAATGTTGAACGGTCCGAAGGCACCGGGGCACGTACCTGGTTTCCCACTTACGAATGCAAATAATGGAAAGAGAAAATGGCCGTGGCCAATATGAATTGGATATTTTGATACAAAATAAATTCCCGAACAATGTCTCAATTATGGGTTCGCCCTTCTCTTTGTCGAAGACTTCCTTTTTGACTCCGACGATTGTTCTCCCAAAATCTTTTGTCGAATTCGCCACACCTGCCCCACGCACAGGACCCTTTGCCAGTCATCAAATTCTTCTGCCACGTCCGGACCCCCCTCTCATGAAAGGCTCTCTGTTCGGGTCGGAAGCATGAAATGACCAAATCATTTCAGTGTATTCACTGAGAACTGAAGGTGGCCTTCCCAAAGATTACCAGAAAAGGTTCTGTTTTCAAACAAATCTACAGCGCTTCGAATTAATTCTCTGTGCCAACAGAAATTTTTACCGTTTTATTATAAACTATTAAAAAAACAATACGAAGGGTTCCGCGAATGGGTTGTGTATCTCACCCCGAACGATAACTTCCCGATTGTTAGCTTACGTCAGTTCAGAAAAGGCTGTCAGTGTTACCCCTTTCCGTTAGCAAACACATGTCGGTGCGCGTTATTGCAGCTATTTTAATTGGAACATTTGTTTAACTTACGCAGGAAAGAATGGATTGGCACCTGTTTGACTTAACGCTTCACGGGGTTTCTGCCCTTGCGGAGGCTTTTTAAAATTTAAATTGACTTTAAATTAGTAATGCAATACTTTGGTGGTGGATAAGGTTACTGGGGTGATGAATTTCGGTGAAGGCGTTTAGTTAAGAACTGGTTACCGGACTCTTTCCTTCTGACTCCGGTCATAGCCGCAGTGGTTATCAAACCGAAGTGTTAACACTTACATTCAATAAAGAACACACTCCGGTTATTCTCTCGCCATTTACAACGCGAAACACTAATTGATTAGGGAAAAATAGATAATGCGGGGATTCTCACAGAGCGAAATCAGTCGAGTAGAACTTTGGGAATTCAAATGGGTTTCGAAGACCACCTCTCGGGCGCTTCCTGTTCAGGTACAACCTTGAATTCCCCGCAAAGCTCTCAACGTTTTGTATTTTCCAGAAAAGAGAAGAGACTTTCCGGTGATGCTGAGAGGAGGCGCTTCGTTTCCGCTCGGGAATATATAAAACATCCGCTCCAAGTGTGATGACCTCTGAGAGATGATCGTCTCCTACACCAAATGTTCGATGGTTTTAGGTAGGATGGTCGTGAGAACCTGAGATTTTATTTTTATTTATTCTTAACCAGCTCTGACCTTATTATCACTTTGTGTGGCCGCTTCTCCCTCGATATCCCCTCAGTATGCTTTTGGGATTAAACTGTATTATTTGTTCCCTTTTCTGAACCGCTTGTTCAGCATAACGGTAGCTTCATGATTAACCCCCAAAAAATGCGTGATGCGAGTCCGTACGCTATCAGTATAATTAAAATAGTTAAGCGGCACTCGAGAAATTTATTTAATTATTTCAAACTAAACGCAGAGCCTGTTTGAGAAAACGTGCCGCCACATTATGCGTAAATATCCGGGAGATCTTGATAACAAACCTTCCACGAGGGAGGGGCTGCCTGCGGAAGAATGCAAAATCCACTGCACAATCGGGAGAGTCTGCAGCGATATTTCATGTCCCCAGCAAAGACGAGGGGAGGACACAAACAGAAAGAAACAGATTGCCATAGAAAAATAAAAACCTTTCCTTCCCTCGTTTCGATGGAAATAAAGCCATCTTTCAAACTGTGACGTATTGACTTATTGTTGAGGTAAATAACGAAATTCGGAACGATTTTTATGTATCCCCGCGCCTTTTCACAACGTCCGACCACAAGAAATTAATAATGCATTGGGAGAGGATGCGAAAAATCAGAAAAGTGGCCCCGATTTCCCCGAGTCATTGACGGAGCCAAACCCGGGCGTTGTCTCGCCAGAATGACGGGAGGGGCGGGAGGGGCTCTGCCCAAACTGTCATTTGCATTCCACGCGGTTGCCACGAATAATAAGAAGATGGTGGCCCAGTTCGGTGACGGGAACAGGATTTAACGGCAGTTCTTGCCCGTTTAAGGCCTTTTCACAGCTATTTGTCACGTGTGATTGCCTCACGCCGTACCTGTTTTGACTTTCCTTCACTCGCGCTTGCTAAATCCCACCAAAGACGGTCGGATGGGTTGGAAGTTCCTCGAGTGATACGGGTGGACATTTTGAGTTCTTATGATACTTCCCAAGCGAACGCTTCAAAAAAATTCTCTCAAAGTGCTGACATTCTCGGTAGAAGGCACACATACTCATCTGAAGAGTTAGACATTTTTGTACTCTTTTGCTGCCATGAGTCATGATAATGCGATCTGTTATTTAACACTCCTCCCTTTTTTTTTATGCTCGCTACACTAATTTAACAACGGGAGAGAGGTCACATACAGTAAAAGGAAGAAATGAAAAGCTTTCTTTCGCTCGTGTTGCACAGTTCAGTTTTGACAAAAGCATCCTTTGAGGAAATCTGGGAAAGAACCACCCCAAGTCGACGGGGGAATGGCGACCGTCCTCAATGGGGATTTGGTGCATTCAGTGTGAAGACTTGGAGGGCGCCGATAATTGGACTTGTGTCACCCCTCGAGATCGGGTTCTGCTTCGGGCGAAGATTCAATTAAAATCAATGCGTTCGTTTCGAACAATAACCCCAATTTTTAAATCTGACTGCTTCCCCCGTCAGCAGAATTATTTATTTTCTGGGAGAAGCCCAGCCAATTAAGTCGAACCTCCGCGTTGTGAATTGATTAGGAAACTCTGATTAGCGTGGCGTATGACTTTTGGTCTGCGATTGAAAGAGTTGGATTTCCTAGGGGTGGAAATCACAATTCCACCCTTGAAATTAATGTGTTTTCCTCTCTTAGGCAGGAAAGTTGAGGTGTCGATTGAGAGCATTCTGAAGTACACGTGGGGGTCAGAGACCCGTGGCCAGCGCTGACACCGAGTGTAAACCCGAGCACACATTTGCTCTCGTATTACAGCTGAGAAGGAAGGAATAATTACAAAAAATTAAAATTAAGCATAAAATTAACTATTTTTCTTGGATCAAAATTAAAAAAAAGTGACGTGGCAATAATAAAGTTCTCTTTGGGAATTTGTCACGGGTTTAATGGAGTTTAAGAAATGAAAGCAGCATTTCGAGGGGAGCACACGTGAAAGTGAGCGGACAACTGCAAAACTCCCCTTCAACGAAGGGGATATTAATACCCTGCGAATGTCGTTTCCGGTTTGGAGTATTTCTGAATAAAAACGAATTGTAATTTAATATGCTGTGGTACCTGATACACGACCTCATGTGACCCTGAATCAGACAGTTATTTGCTGATGTTTCCGCTTTTTTGTGTTCCACGAGTCGCCACATTGTTTTGTCTGTTTTCACGGGATGAGCAGATGCATTTTCGCGACAATGGCAGATTCTTCCTTCCCCTATTTTCTTCTTTCTAAAAATGGAAGACATAAATTAGAATAGTCCTGCGGTGGCGGCGATCACTTGTTGTTGCTCGAATGCAAATTTATATTAAAAAAGCCGTAAGAATGAGACCACTGCCGGTGCAGAGATACAATGAGAGTTTGATTCCCCTCTTTGGGGCAGTGGCCAGATGTTCACTTTATGGTGGCCGGTTGTTTGAAGAGGGTTTATTGTTGTAACCGGAAAGGGTTGGAGGGTATAATCACAAGAGCACACTTACCGCCGCAGATTATAGACCCACTCGGATCAATGAGAGGCCAGCAAATGATATTAATGTGAGCGAAGGATCTCCTCCGGACGTTATGTGTATTCGCGTAATTGATTACTGGAATTAGTGCGATGCTCGCGTTTTCATTTCGAATAAACATCAACGCTTTGTTTTATACTAATATTATGTATCGGTTGGAATTGTTCCGGTTAAATTATACTCTTTTCGATACTCGATCGATAACCCGGTGTCCTATTTTTTTGTAAGACGAGACATTTATTACCCTCTCCCCCCCCCCCAAAATTTTGGTTCCATTGTGCGTAGAAAAAAGCATCACTGGATTTTGTACCACTCAAAGACTTTTCAACATGTTTTAATTGTCTTAAAAGAGGCGTTAACTTTTTGATGGGTTTGCTTTTATATAAAATTGTCGCTTTCCTTTTATGGAAGAAACTCTTTGATTGGGGGATTGCACGTTCAGATTCAGGTACGGCAGGAAAGTGTCGGTGTCAACTTTTCCAAATATTTCCTGCAAGCAGACCTCTGAGTACTGAACAAGTACCTGTCATTGATGGCTGAGTTCAAGTGAAGTGATAAGACGACACGACCTTGAGAAAGTTTTACAATTTCATGGAATACCAATGAAGATTAAAAAGATGTTCGTGTAAGACACAAATGCGTGACTTCTGACCATCATTAAAGTCGACACACAAAAATTTTCCAGCAACCCACTTTCGTTGCCAAAAACAAAAAAACACCTAAAAAGAGTTTAGTTTCAATTTGGAGTCAGCAGTGAATAATTTGGGATAATTCGGTGTATTTCAGAATTATAAATCTGATTCAGAAGATGAGATAATGGTAAACTCTTCCTGAGGGAACTCAGATATCACAAAAGTTATGGCTGTGGATCAAAGCGCAAATTGGGAAATCCGAAAAAGGAAAAATCTCGCAACGAGTGACAAAATCAGCGGAAACGAAAACGAAATCGGTTTAATTGGCGAAAAATAACGAATAAATGGAGAAAATCCAACGAGAGGGCTGTTGCCACTTCCCTTCGCGCTTTTCATTCAACCCCTAATTCTGAAGAGATCATGGCCGCCGCCAACAGGGACTTATCGCTGACGTATCCCATTCACCAGGGATTTCGACCGTGGGACTGCGTCTGCGAAGGGCGACGTTAATTAACAATGGAAAGCCCATCGAGGCAAATCTGTTGCGCTCTTACGGGAGATATTGTGGTGCAGTAAACGAGAAATCATCCTCGGTTTCACTTTCAGGTTCGGCCCCGGTCGACCTCAGCGACCCGACCACGTAACAGGGCAAACTCCCAATCTTCCTTTTCCTCCCACACATTAGGAACAATTCATTTAACATTTCGCATCCGATGATGATGATGACGACGATGATTACGAGGGGAAATTAGCGCTGACCTAATGGAAATCGGCTTTTCTTTTATCAATAGCCGAAGAAATGCGGCTTAAGTGGCCGGGCCAAGTGGCCCCACTCGGCTCTTGCATAAGAGAAACATGAGAGAGCGAATAAACAGAGTGTTTCGTAAGCCTTTCTTATCGTCTGCTTTTGCTCGGAATCGTGGCTGAGTTATTGGTTTTCGAGACTTGACGAGTCCGCAACAAAAGACGACCGTTTCCCGCCGAAAACAAAGCCAGAAGAATGGTCCAAGTGGCTGTTTCCATTATTATCATTATTATCGTGGCCATTAAATATTTTGTAATTGTTCTTTCCTTTCTTTCTTTTTTTTTCTGGGCAGTTGGCGTAAAAGGAGAATAAAATCACGAGTCATTACGGAGCCATTTGGGGGCATTTCCTTTTGAATTCGTGAATGGGGAACAACTACCGATGGAATTCCTCGACAGATGCAAACGAGTTGTCGCGGAGGAAAGGAGAGAGAGAAAGAAAGAGAGAGAGAGAGGAAGGGGGCGTCAATTTGGTCATTACTGACGCCCCCGAAAAGGCTGCCATCGGAGGAGTCGACCACAAATTGAAGTTTTCTTGAGAAAAGCACGTCAAAATTAAAAGGAAATCCATCGTATTTATTAAGGTTTTTGTTTAAAGATAAAAACCGTTTAATACCTGTCTGGACGTCGGACGTCTTGTTTTTTTATCCCCAAAGTGCCATTCAAAGTTTTGTCTTGTTTGTTGGTTTAGTAAAGCCAAGGAGTGTGATAAATGTAATTCAAAAAGCATGTTCACGGCTCCAAACCTGAAACCTCTAAAAGGTAGAAGGTGCAGCCTTGAATAATAAATTCCTCCAATTTAATCCGGGCGAGGGACATTTCTACGTGTTTTATTAAAAAACAACCCTCGGATGGAGGGTTTTGTTGAGGGAGTGACTCGTTGAAATTTCTCTCCCTTCAAAAGAAAATACTTTCAGGTGAACCATTACAAAGTTCACAAATCAGAGTTGGCAAATGATAGGATTGTCAGGAATGCAAAGGGTAGCAATCATCCCCTACTGCATTTTTTACTTCTTTAGTTCATTTCATTTCAGCGATGCTGAAAATTTAAGCAGATGAGCGGGAAAAAACAGTCAGCAATAAAATTCAAACCCAACAAACGAATTGTTTCCCACGTCAATTTTGTTCATTCAATTCATTCAACCCCGTTTAAAACAAACTCAGTTTCAGTTTTTAAAATTTGGCAATTCCTATTGGTGGCTGTCGAATAAATAAATAAAAGAATGCATAATTGATCACACCAATCAGGGAAGAACCATTCAATTGCACAGGTACATGCAAATCCATTTCGACGGCGTAAGGGTGTGAAAACGTTTTTACAACTGGTGGAAAAAACGTGAGCACCCCTAATGAGTCCTCCAGGGTGAAATTTCTACAGGAGGTTGTTATTGAGCAAGACGGCACGCAGAGGGGAAGTCAGCCTCAGCGTGCCCTGATCCCTTCCATGGGGTGGATGGTCACGTCGCCATAAACCCCGACTAACAATGACTTTTATTACTTCTTTGTAAAATTGGTTTTCTGTGAAATATAGTTTTTGTGACTTTGGAGATTGGAATTTCTTTCTTTGTAACTACAGGGGTTGGTTCATCGGTAACGGAACCGGAGAGGTGCCATCAAAAGTTATTTTTTGTGTTTATGTTTGAGTGCCCTTTCCCAGCTCAGAAACAGCGTGAACTGAATCAGTTATAAATTACGACCACCCTCAGCCGCCATTTTGGCCAGCGCCTCCAAGAATATTTCCTGAGCTTTGGCCTTAATTAGTTCAGCACGAGAGATTAATTATGTGTCGGAATGTTTAAAATTCGATTCGTCTTTAAAACGTTGTAGGCCAGTTGGGACGGAAAAGGAAACATGGTTGCGTAACAGGTTCGCCAACTGCTGACTGAGGGAAATGAAAGTCTCATGTTGGCAGTTCTTCCACAGCCTTCTCGTTTTTAAACGGTTTTATTTGTCTTACCTCGAGCGAAGGCCGATTCCAAAGATGCGTTTACAGTGAGTAATCAAAATTTCGCCCCTTATTTAGAAAGTAACGACAAAAATGTATAAATGTGTTATGGGTTTGATGACTGGATTGTTTCTCGTATCAGATGTTTTCCGCAAACGAGGAAGCGCAGAATGAATTTCCGGGTCACCGGAGTCCATTGTTTGCTTAAATAATTCAACACTTAATGGAGACGAGCTTTACTGGAAATTCACAAGCTTCAAGTTAAATTCAGAGTCGAAGAAATCGGTTTAAAAAAGACAAAATTTGAGAGAATGACCGTTGACTAAAAAAAAAATCATCCGCCCGCACTTCGTCCATTCTCCAGCGCGATCAAACTAAACACCCACTCTTAACTTACGAGAAAGCATTTCCACGGGGATTCCTCGTTATGAAAATGGACTTGACACCGATACTTTCCCAGGGGGAGAAGCGGTCTACTAAGCGTTCCTTCAATTGAAAGCTAGGTCTTCGCTATCTCGCCTGCTTTCGTGAGCCTTCAGTTGAGCACGAGTCTTCCTCGCTGTGTGTTGGCTTCTCGCGAAGGGATTTCGCACTGAACGTAACCGTCGGCTTCCGCGAGCGGTTACAATAACGGAAAATTTTAATTTCGGTTAAATAATTTCCTATGAAAAATTGTGAATTTGTGAAAATGTTGTGCCGATGAATTAATTCGGACTTGACGGTTTAAAAAAATAGATTGTGAATTCAGTGCTGGATGTGTTGGATACCAAAAATTGGAGGAGACCATTATTTAGGATTAAAAATAATAGTGGGTATTGAAATAATGTAATTTACAAATAAAAAAGATACGTAATTGCGAAATTTAATTGGGAGGTGTCATAATCGGTGTAAGATTAAAACCGCAAATTTGCGTGCGATTACATCGCTAAGAAATATAATTATTTTATGTTTTATAATTTATCTAAATTTCCGGGATAATAATCGAAAGATAGATTCGTTAAAAAAAATGTCGTTAAACGATCGGCCGTTAAAAGTTAACGCTAATTTTTATAAAATGTTTTTATGATATTATAAATAAAAGTTCGGCGAGAAATGCTTTTACCAAAAACAAAGAGGGGTTGGGGGTTAACTTTGGGGGCGGTTCTTGAAAAGATTCCAAGATTTTTTTTAAATTTGACCCTTTTTACAACAAAGGGAAATTATTGTAATAATGCTTATAAAATAACGCCCATTTATAAATAAATATTCTTATTAAGAACGAGTATGAAATTATCAAACAATGCAGAGAATTCTTAGGTTTTTAGGATACATTTAAATATGTGTAAAATTAAATAATAATTACGTGAAATAATTCTCATTGGAAGTTGTTCTTATTTGAAATGCGAATTATTTCACCTATGCATTAAGTAAATGAATTTCGAAATGAGTGATAAAATTATTTATGATTTTCTGTTGAGAATTGCGGTCGCACCTTTACAGAACCCGAACCGTTGAGGTTATACAATTTTCCAGTCTTGAGATGGGAAAAGATGATACCGAATTACACAATGAAAAACAGAAGATGATGGCTTACATAAAACCAAATATAAGTTAGAAGGAAGCGGAAATTTGAGCTTTGAAAACGAACTGCTTTTGAAGAGCTTTAAATTTTCACTGAATTATAAATCACTAAAACGGTGCCTTTATTAAGCAGTGAGAAAGCAAAATGACAAAAGAATAAAATACCTTTAAATTCCTTTAATTAAAAAATGGAAAAATCTTAAAAAAGTCAGCTTTATTTTCAAAATTCTCCCTCTTCAACAGCTGTTTTTGGGGTAACAATGTCTGAATTATTTAGTTTTGGGCAAAATTTGTAAAGTCTGATGCGTTTAGAGTATAGTTCTGTGAATGATAGCATCGGGGGAATTCGCATTGGTCTGTCTGTACAGCAAAGCAGTCCATTTTGAACTCTTCAGGGAAAGATGCACAACATGAGGAAAAGTGCCCACGGGAGTGGAAATGGCATTTGGCCGCCGCACCTGATTTTTTATTGACATTCACTGGAAAAAGGGTGAATTATTCGGGAGGGAAATGTCAATAGGGAAATTTTAAGGTATTTTGGAAATGGGCTTTCGGGAAAGATTCATAGATGGCCGCTCTGAGGTTTAATGTAAAATGGGCGAGCCTCGAGACACGGAATTTTGTAAATCATTATTTTATAGACCGGCATGAGAAAATAGGCTTTTGCTGCCGGAGCCATAAAATTTTAGTGTCTGCTCGAGGCCTTCTTCAGAGCCCATTTCCCATTAGACCGTGTAATTGGCAAACTGTTGATTAAGTTGGAACGAAATCTGTTATTATAACCGGGGGACAGTATCCATCGATAGAAAATTATTTATCTCCCATTATCTGTGTTTAAAATTTTCACTTAATGATTTAATTCCAACGTTTTCGTAGTTTCACATCGCTGATGGTTTTTGGATATCGACAGCGATTCCTTTTTTCCGGAAGCGTTGCTCACTCTCTCTTCTCTCTTCGGAATTTCCCCGGTCGGTCCCGCCCACTCTGCTCGTGACGTGTACCTTAATTTGTTTGCTCAAATCTCAAACACACAGGAAATAAGGCGGTTGCGAAAGCTTTGAGACGACAACGGAACATAAAATGAGACTTCAAAGAGAATTCCGCGGCCGCAAAAGAGTTGAAAAGCTTTCGAGTGTTCGAAATAAAAATGGTGGAGGGTCTTTTGATCGATGTGAAACGTCTCCATATGCTCGAGAATATTTTTTTTTTGGGTCTCGTGACGTTCCTGCCTTAAGAGTGCCTGTTCAGAAGCCTGTAATTAAAAATACGTAAAACAAGATTAATTATAAAAATTAATACCTCCGCTAACCGGGTGATGAAATGTGTTCTGCCATAACTAAATAAATTGTAATTTTCGTTGTCGTAGTTTGTTGTTGCTATTATTGTTCGGTTGTAGACGTGGGTGTGATAAATTAATTTGGGTATTGTTGCTCAGAAATCTTTCCTGTTCTCCCGATGTTCCTTTTACACAAAAAATAAAGTCGCGCTCTGGCTACGAATTGTGTATTGATTTAATAACAATAGGTCTTTATGCATAAAACACGCGTTGTCAGGGGCAACGTCGAACAGCAATAAACACATCCTGCGACCGTCGTTTGTTGGTGGTGGTTGTTCACCCTTTGCACGAACTGCCCTTGGCGTCCCATCATCCAGAATACCTCCCCCGAGGCACCACGTGCGAATTGTTTCCTGTTTGGAATGTCGCAAGTGGGCAGGGAGCATTTGGATGTGTTGAATTCCTGGCGTGGGCGAACCTTCCGGTTGGGAAAGAGGAGGAGGCGATGGCCCGGACACTTGGGGGCAAAGGTGCGAAGGAGAGGGTGTGGGTCCCGATTGGGTCAGAACATAAAATTGCTGGGTTTCGCTGTGGTCGACTTCTTCGAAAGTGCTCCTCCAGGACTCATCATTTCGAGTGCTGACCGTTGTTGATTCTCTCATTTTATCCAACAGTTGTTCTGGTAATATTAAATTTATTCGCTTGAGCTTTGGTCAAAGGTCAGGAGTTTCCTTTGTCGTATTTGATAAAAAGTTTTCTTAAGACAGTGTCCAACTTTGGGCAAACGGCAGAAACGAAGCACGACGAGGAACCTTTTCGTGCTTTTCTCCTAATGTATAATTTTTCCTTTATTAATTCTGTCGGTGCTGTTGCGTGCCACCTCCCCACGTGCTAATAAGAAAAATATTTCAGTTATTATTGACTTCTGCGGGCAACTCCGCCGTTTAATTATCGCATTGCTTATTTTTGTAATTTTCATGGCGTATCGATCGGGGCTAACGCCTTCGTCTGCTCATGTCGGTAATCATTTTGCGGTTCGACATCATCCAGTGTCTCCAGGAAATGACAATTGCACCATCTCGCTCACCAATGAATTAGAGGATGGTCGTTCATGAGTCATTGTCTTTGTCTTTTCTCGGAACGAGCACAAGACAATGGCTGACATCGCGGTGGTGATTAATCGCGGCTTTCTCTCAACGGAAAACCGCAAACTAAGGATAGCTTTTTCCAATTTAAAACCAACTGCTAATCTATCGGGATTTTTCTTCTTCAGGTGACTCACGGATGAAGTGATGGTAAAGTAACAACTGAGTAAGAATCTTCGGCGAAAGTGCTTTCACAGTGAAGGAAAATGACTCTACCGATTTTGGTTGGATTATGGGTGGCGATGATCGGATGCCTGCACCAGGTCGCCACCAACCCCGTCACCCTCCAAAATGGCGGCTACGAAGGAATCGTCGTTTCCATTTCGGAGGACGTCCCCAGCGAAAACTGCAAAATTATCATCAACAACTTAATGGTGAGTCTTTTCTCTCTTTTTTTTTCTTTTTTCCCCCCTCCCCGGCGGGTACGTATTGCGTGAGGACGTTTTTTGGGTTATGAACCCCGCTGTGACTGTCACTGCCTCCGCGAGTTTAAAATTAAGAACATGCAATGGACTGCGGATTCAGAGTTTAAAAGCGTGCCAAGGCTTCTCTATGATTATTATGATTTTCTCTGGAGGAATTCCGATTTTGGTATTCTCGGAAGGCGATGAGTTGTTGAGGGGGAGAAACCTAATGTGTGTGTGTGATCGGAAAAGGAGAGGTTACAGTTCAGCAACTGACGGTTATGGTTATGTAAGGGACGTGGGAAACCAGGTACAATACTTCTTGAGGAAAATTTTTAACTATAAGGGCGAAATATTTCCTCCCCTTTTCTCGGAGCGACTTCGTTTTAAGGCATAATGAAATAGAATTAAATAGGCAGTTTAAAATTCAATCGATGGCGAGGGCGGTTGTCTTCCAGCCGTATCATTACCGATAGTTACACTGAGTGTGGACGGTGAGGCCGTTACCAGAGGGGAATTAAGTGGTCGGTGGAATGATTTAGTAAGAAATGCACGAAAACACCTGCGAATGGATCGGACCACTTTCGATCGATCGCCGCTTCGGCCGCAAATTTGATTTAGGGCGCTCTCGTACCGTTATTTATTTATTTATTTATTCACGTTGAAGGTGAGAAAACCGCATTCGATGAAGAGTCGTAATTTGGTTGAATAATTGAAATATGGTTAAGGCGAAGCCACTCGCCTCGGGCGGATTTCTTTTTAGGGACAAATAATTTTCAGGCTGGAAATTAATTAGAAAGTACACTTTTGTGTTATTTGTTTTGCGAAGAAAAGTTGGTCACTTACATTTTTTGAGGTGAGTGCTGTTATGGTTGTTGAAGAAGTGAAAGATTGTTTGCTCCAACGTATATATACTGATTACACGGCCAAGATTGGGCTTCGTGCGAGCATTGTCGAAGGTAAATGGGTCGCTCCCTCTCCTTTCCTTCGGATGCGTCGACTATCGAAGGTCTTCTGCGAATGGAATGTGCCCATATCTGGGTAAAAGGATAGCCGGTTGATCTTTGTTCGCTGGCCTTGTCTTGCCAAAGGAAAGAGAGAGCCAGCTAATAATGGCCAAAGAGTCTTCGGCCCTTGGGCTTTCGAGACAAGTAGGAGTGAGCACTTGGTTTATAGAGTGCAACTCAAAGGAATTTTTTTTCGAAAGAGGGCACAGGTTGGAAAATCATAAAACTCTGTCGTAATCCCGAGTTGACCGTTAAATTCTTCCCCCCCGCCCTTCCACCAAAAACGAATGACTGGAACTACAGGTGTACTGAAATTAAGTATCACCATCGCTTTAATTTGGATTAATAAAAGTCAAACCATCTGACGGTGATCGTCGTCGTTTACCATTTCTGCAACATTTGCCATCTGATCTAGAATAAACCGTGAAAAAGAGATTTTCACGAGCTCAAAAGGTGGGAACCAGGGTCAGGTTAAGAACCCATTCTCTCATTTATTATGTAAATTTGCCATAAGCTTAGTTAGCCGAGGGTTAACCTTTTCACCAGAGATTGTGAGTGTTAATGCGGGGGTGTTTCTCGCAGAATAAGATGACGGATTATTCAAGATGACTGACAAGAAGGGAACGGGGGATGGTAATGAGAAGAGTAGAGAAAGTTGGGTGGATTTTGAATGAGGCGATGTACTGCATTCTTCGCCGGTCGCGTGTGAATCAGTTTCTGAAAAGCCCTTTCGATTTGGCCGCAGAACTTTCCTATTATTTTGCGGTGGCCATTAGAAAATGGAGATTTTTCGCGGAATAATACGGAAACCGCAAAAGTATTATTCGGAACCGCATTGTATCGGCTAACGGCGAATCCCAGTTCCGAATCGACAGGTCATGGATCGAAAGTACAACGCACAGACAAAACGCCAGAGTCTTAATTATGGCTTTTGGATAGGAAACTGTAATACAGTTGAAGATAAATGTGGGCCGTGCTTTACTTTCCATCCGCCTTTTTCCCATTCCCGTTTTCTCCCGTGTTCTTCGCGTGACAATGAGAGCAGGGGCGTAAGGAAGTCGGTGTCTCGTTTCCTGCATTCGATCCGGGCGGTTCTCACGGGCGTCGGAACACCCACCTCCATCAATTCCCAGCTGATCTCCGTGTCAATTCAAGCAGCGAAACTTTATGTATTCCCCTGCTCGGCGTTGAAGCTTTTCTTCTTTTCTTGACAGGCCGTTCGAGTTCCCTAGGGAAATTTACTTAAGTCGGATATGGCCGTAAGAAAAGGGGTCCGCCCCCTTTCCAGATCGCTCCAATGGGTACTGCCGGGTTTGGCCATTTGTGATGATTTGGCTTTCTTATTTATTGAAGTTTGAAACGGTTGATTTGGTTGCTGCGGGTTGAGAATTAACAACCGCGATAAAGTGGTTAATAAATAAAGCGATAAAACATTGCGTGGGCGGGGAGGGAAACGAAAACAAAACAAAACAAAGTTACACATTGAGTTGGATGCTGTCCAAGGTTTCGGTCGGCTCCAGAAAAGCAGAAAACCAGACACGGGGCGAGCAAAAGGGTAGGAAACTGTCGTGGGAACGACACCCAAAGGCACACAGTCTGTTTTATTTGTGGTGGCTGTCCCATCATCAAAAAAAAAGTTTTTGTGATATTGTTTCATCTATTTAATGGTGACACGGTCCCCCGTTTTGCAATTTTCTCGCTAATTATTATGGTTTAATTAATTGCATTAGGTCCTTTATCAGATTTGCGTAATTTTATTGTTCCGGTCTTATTAAGCCTTCTGACCGTAAAAGTAAAAAGAATTTTTTTGTGGAATAACCTGGAATCGTTCAGTGCGGAGATTAAACCTGAATGACAAAATGACATAACAGTTTGTATTTGTTGCGGACATTTCTTTTTTTTTCGCGTTGTGAAGTCATCGCCGCCAACACGAGTGGAAACAATAGAAACAATTTCTGCCCGAGGCGGCAGTGCAACAGAGTGCCATGACCGCAACCGTGAACTACTTGTTATCCTCCCAACGAATACTTCTTCGAGAGCCAGCCGAAATCTGGCACACGGGTCACGCTCGCCTCGATCCGTTGCTTCTGAAAAATTTTCATTGAACAGACAATACCACACTCCGACCATTGCTGATTCGGTCATGTTCTCTCTGCTTGTTAGAAGGCTGTGGGCCTGGAGCAAGGTGAGGTGCGTGCATTGAAGAAAGCCTAAAATGTTATCGGGTTGTTCGAACGACCCCCTCGCCCCGACGCCCCTTTTAATAACTAAATACATTTTATGTTTACGAGTTTTCAAAATGCAAAGTAATCTCCAACAGCCCGGAAACCGTTATAAAACGTGATTCCTCCAGATCGTGAAGTCAATACATGTATGGGACTACATTTTCTAAGGAAGTGGCTTTTTCTTATTTTTTCATGCAGCGGCAAAAAAGAAAGTAATTTTGGTTAATTGGTTTTTTAGAAGTTGAAAGGGTCTCCGCAATTAATGGCAATACAGGTATTAATTAGTGCTCTCTCGGAGTTGTGTGTTTGATGGGAAATGATTTCATCGATGGCGGAGACAATTGACATTCAGCATCGGAACTTCTCTTCCCCGAAGGGAAATGTCTTTCTCCGTAACTTTCAGAACTTCAGTGTTTTTGGAATCTGAATAGTGTTTTGTTCGATAGGATCTCGGGCTTCTTCCGCAATTAGCGTGCTCTCTCTAATTTCCAAAAATTCCCAAAAACGGACGGATTTCGATGTCCGGCTTATAAACAAAGACGTTAATTAGATTATCGAGCACACAAAAACCTCAAAATAAGGCAAGTTTATTACAGCGACTTTCTATTCTAATTTAGCTAACGGTCGGAGTTCCGATCGAACTATTTCGTTTATCGTTATTGTTCGCAGTCACTGCAGCTCCATTAAAAGAGAGGAAAAGAATGAAAATGTAGTTCGCGATCGGTGTTAAGTCTTATGTGAAAACTATAACGGAATCCCATTCGGAGGCCTCTCTTCTTTGGTACCAAAGGGGCGTAGGAGGTCATAACCCGCAAAAATTGGCACTCTGATGCATCTCTGCCTTATCGAAATATCGATCTCGAGTATGTTATCAATCGAGGCAACGTGAGCAATCGTTTCTCTTTGTTTCGTTCCCTCGATCATTGTTGGTTTTTAAAACAGTGGGGGAGAGCGGGAGATTCGAAACACGAGGGAAACAAGGATGGATTTTGTTTAATTTTTAATTGCCTTCTGACGATGTGAAAAAGTTCACCTGCGGGCGGAGATGGAGCGAAAGTCGTAGGCTCCAAAGCCATCAAAATGGGTGAAAGCAAACGATATGTCCCCACTCCGTTTTTTTTCTTCATTCATTTCTGTCGGGGACAAACGAAAATAGACGCAAGGGTTGACTGTCTTCTCGTTGACGTTCCATTTTTACCCGCCTTCGCGTAGACTGCCAGTAATTTCTTGTAGGTTTTCGGTTCAATATAAAAGTACAAGAAAGTCAAAAATAGGTTTCCTTTGCCTCTCCTTTTCATTCAGTTTTTGTATTCGCTGTTCCAGTCGCCCTGAAAAGAGCTGAATCGGAATTACATGTAAAATTTTTCAGGACAAAGACGTACAGAAGGCGGTGGCGGTGTGAGGAGTTAACAGTGACAAAAGAAGCGATGTTTGTGAAGTGCAGGATATCAAACAGAAACCCCTCCCTCTTCCTTATTCATTTTAAAGGCAAAGCTGCTCTCAAAGGAAAGCGATCGAGGTTGTGCGCGAGGCAACAACTTTCCTGGCACAAAAGGATTGACTTGGGTGTTAACGATAACCGAAAACAAAATTTAATGAAATGCGTTTGGAGTGAATGCTCTTTGTGCTCACCACAATCGGACTCCCCCACCTCATCCCCAAAGCAATAAAATCAAACTGACACTCATAGGAAGTTGAAGTTAAAAAACTGTGACATCAATCACACGCTTAATAATATGTTCATTTTAGAGTTCATTGTTTTCCTCCTCCACCTCCCCCCCCCCCTCTCTCTCTTCCAAAGAGAACTCGCCTGTTACACCGAATACGCCCTTAAAAGTAGACTTCATTACTGATTTAACGGATCTCAAAAAGTCTTGTCATTATTAAATTCTGGGATGACATTTTTCTTTCGAGAGTAGCACTTAGGAGAGTGAGTATGAGTGGAGAAACCGAGGCGAAGGCAGAATTCTTCTCATCTCGAGCACCGTCCCAGAAGACCCCCCCTCATCGGCTCCCAGGTGGATTCCCCCCACGAAAACCCCGCATGTTGTTACTTTAAACACCCCCGCCCTCCCCCTCACCGCATCTGCATTATCTGGCAATGGCAAAGAGGAGGAAAAGAAAACTTTTAGAGGCCTCGCGGGTTTTCAGAATGTCAAGCGCACGAATAATGGGGAGGATGCGCTCAGAAAATGCTAAGTACTCCCTCAAGCTCCGTTTTAATTACGTTCGTGGTATTTGTGTGGGGCGTTTCATGTTTTTTATGTAACGCCTTCACTAATTTCGTTATCGGACCTCAGTCTGAACGTCTCCTGGCAAGTCGGCATTTCGAACGGCAGCCCGGGAGTGCGTGGAGAGAATAGCAGTCTCAGGGACCCATTAGGGGTTGCGTGTAATTGTATGCGTCATCGGGTTTCGGTGGGGGCGATAACGTGAGAAGCGAATAAGTCGTGCGGGAGATGTTTGGGCGGTGCGTTTTGAACGCCCGTAATTACGGTCTGTGTTGGGACGGAATATGGTTATGTCGAGGTATACACTTTCCTGACGGCATGTAGTGGTGTCACCACTACAAAGGCAGATACCATAAGGGATGTATTTTGTCAACAATCGGTCTTACATTGTGATGTTCACTTATGTTCTTGTAGTGATATCATCCGTGACAATTTATTCCAGAAAATATTGGCAATTAGCAGTTTCCTCCTCTCCCAGTCACCAGAGTGACGTGATGGTGATTGAATGTGGTAATCGACCCCGAGGGGGCAGAACCGAGGCGGGGGAGTCCTTTGTGGGTCGGGAGCCATGATTAAGTGTGAAACTTGATCTACCTCACCAATGGGGGCTCCAGTTTTTTTTGTTCTTCCACAAAAAAGTCAGAAACCACAAAATGAAAGTTATCCGGCTGTGGTTTGGTATTCGACGTTTGGCTCTAATGGAGTATAAAAATTCATATTAGAGCGTTGAAAATGATTTTATCGTTATTCCGAACCCTTTCTTACACTGACTTTGGGGAAACCATGACAGATTTTAAATTATCAGTACACCTTTTTCATTCCTTTGTTTCGAGTTATATTCATTCTCACGTTTGTTTCTTCGAGTCTTCGTTTCTTGAAGCCCCTTCAAGGCAAATACAACCGTTTTCAACGGCTGCTTTTCCCTCCGTCCCATATCGCATTCCTTTCAGGAAAAGAAAACAAACGGATTTGACGGAACGAAAAAGCAGCAATAAGAAAACTCGGGAGGAAAATACCCATTCCCCATTCCATCGTCTGACGAAGCGAAAGTTATGCGGTAATTTTTTTTTTTAATTACCCGTCAAAGACAGAAAACGAAAATTCCGATTCGCCAAAGCAAAAGTTACAGGTCAGGTGTTGTTTTTGATCCGACTCAAGTAAATAAACAAGCAAACAAATTCATCCCCGGATTCCCAACACAGAAGAGAGAGAGAGAAAGAGAGAGAGAGAGGGGGGAAATCGTGCCGAACCTCTCACCCCGGAGCTCACCATTTCGAGTTTTGTTTGCTACATTTTGCCAACTGCCCCGATAATTAATTTTACAGAACTATTTGGTTTTCCTTTTTGAAGCTCTTCCGCCCCTCACCCTAATCGGGAATTAGGTGCTTAATTAAAAGATGAATTACGAGTGAATAAATCAAAACTAATTCGGATTTGTTTGCCTACTCCGAGGGCGTCGATCTGAAATATTGCTTCTGCCAGCTGGAGCCTTTTTTAAAAAATGATTTTCAGGTTCTCTGGATCCAAAATAAGATTCGGATTCCTTTTTTGGATGTTTTAGGTTCAGTTGGTTTGGAATGAAATTTTTGGAAATTTTATTGTTGCCGACATGAGACTCGGTCACCATTTTTGGTGAGAAAAGCGGAGGATTTTTGAGAAAAACAATCGAAGTGGGCCATCGATTGGAAAGCGATTCTCTAACGAATCCAAATCCGCCATATTTGGTCCGGGGGATTTCTTCGAGTGTTGTGCAAGAAAAGATTCTCTTAAAAATTATTCCAGTTTTTGCGGTTTCTTTTTATCAAACTCCCAGAAAATGAGTAATCTTCTTCTTGCACCCCCATTGGCACCAAAAAACTAATTAAAAAAACCATTCCGCAGTTTTATGTCCCTTCTTCGTATTCTCCCCTTCCCCCAAAAGAACCTTTTTCCGAAACATTAAAATACGTTTCCTCTATTAACAGTGGAAAAGTTAGGGAGGAAAATGGCTTTGGTGTGGGGGTTTTCATTTAAATTTCAAAAATAATATCAACTGCACAGAAGTGTTTCTCTAAAGGGTAAGATGGCGGATGTTTTCCTGCTGAAATGACTCGTCCCGGTTGTTGAACCACTTTAAATTGGATCGCCGCGATAAAAGCACCTAATTTCGGTTCATTATGCCATTAGAAAGAAATTCAAATTACGCTTCAATTGAGGATTTCAATTTTTTCCCTGCTGAAGTTCAATTTTGTTTGGAAGACGTTAATAATTCGGTTCGCCCCCCTCCAAGACGCTTTCTGGACCCCCACATCTCGTTACTTCATCCAACTCTTCTTCCAAAACTCTTTTCGAAATCCGTTACATAAGGAGAGACATAAAGACGGACGGATTGAGGTCAACGAGGCCTTACGAGGGAGAACCCCTTCCGCGCGGGAACCATCGACTCCCATAATCTTTCACGATTCGTCTTTCTTAATAAGTCTCCTATGTATTTATTCATCTGAGGAATTAATCAACGATAAGAAAACGCTCGTGCGGATTGCGGAATCCCACAACGGGGAGTTCGTGATTTCGGTCTGTCCTTCGTCGAACCGATGTGGGTGAAGGCCGTCCCAAAGCGGTGCCCCATTGGGGGGAGTCCCACGTCAGCAGTTCCGGGGGCAGTCACCGCCTTTGTTTTCCCCAGAAGGAATGCGAGGCCGTGGCCTCTTTGTGAGGAAGGTGTCGGGCGAAAGATGAGCGTGAAAAGAGAAATTGTTCCTTTGGGGATTATTCCCCTCAGGAGTGGGGACCTTCGGTTATAATGGCATTGACGCAATAATAGAGTCAGACCGACAATAGTGGAATAACAAAAAAGTTAGCATAACTTAATATTATTATAGTCTACGAATCGACTACATTATCTGTATGTTTTATGCATGTATTTTTTGCATCGGAAATTACTAAAATTATTCATTTATACATCAGTACAATACGTACATTTCATATTATTTTTCTATAGGTTTTCTACACACATATTTTTAACTGATCTTTTTTAACAATTTTAATTTATTAATAACTTTTATTTTTTCAATCATAGATTAATGCTCATTTAAGCACAATTTAGAATAATTATTCATTATAATATTGATAATAAAAGTTTCCAGAGTCAAAACGATGCTAATGTATTTGAGAATGAGTGTGTTTTGCCATTCAAAAACTGTAGCGAATGATTGATTTATTAACGCGAAAGTGAATCCATCGCCGAAGGGAAATACAGTGACCAAAGATTCCGACCAATGAGCTCAGACTCTCTTAAAATCTTCATCACTCGGATAGTGGACTCGTCTGGGTTTCTCCAAAGAGAGTAAAAGTCACTTATCATAATCTTCTCAGGTCAAATGTCACAGTTTCTGTAAAAGTGAAATGGCCGATCTGTGAGCGGTTATCTTATTCTTCTTTCGGACGAGAAGAGTATTTCGAGTTGGCACCGAGTTTTCCACTGCCTTCTTTTGTTTTGCGCATGGGAAGGCGGTCGCCAAGGTCTGTAAACACCAGATACAAAGCTCAAACAAGGTCCCGCGCATTGTACCTTCTCGAAAGGTAATGAATGGCTCTCGTTACCTCTGTGATGGATCGCTTTCACGGCGTAATTGACCGGAGTGCTTCCTGTTCTCGAAAAACACGCCCAAACAAATTTTTTTCTCTCGGGGCGGTCGAGACAAACTCATCACCGGTAATTAATTCGAGCAGGAGAACAACCCTTTCGGATCGGCCTCCGAGTGGCCGAGTCGTGGATCGGGTGTGTGGGGGGCGTTTTCGTCGTCGTAATGAGGCATTCTGTTGAATGATTCGGCGATGGAATTTGCATGACAGATACAGAGGTCGGGACAAAGAGAGGCCTTCGCCTTCTTTTCTTATTAACTGCCAATCACGTTCGTGTAAAATTGTTACAAATTAGTGTACCCGGGGAAATTTTCCAAGAAAAGGGAAGCGTTCAAGTCGATAAACAAAAAAGGGTTTCACTTCATTGATCTGTCCTTGAATAAAAGTTTAGTAATGGACTCAGGTTGGGCCCGGGATGCCGACTCAACCTGAGATGGAGTTGTCGATGCGCAATGTGGGCGTAGTGGGGAGCGCAAACACAGCCCGTTATCAACAGGAAGAGCTGATAGGCGTAATGGCGACGGTCGTTTGGGTGCTCTAATTTTCTTGTGTTGTATCGCGGCCGCTTACGTGGCAGAAGGTACGACATTGGGCGTAGGGAAACAATCGCGGGCCTTGAATTCGACTTGAACAGGGGACAATTGTCACCATCTCCTTCGGACTCCATTGGTTTCGCCGCCCTTAATGTCAGGTCTGTGCTTTTTACTTTCACGGCCTTCTAAAATCGGGTATGGCATTAATTCTTCTTTTTCCTTGACCTTTGTCGGGCCCTTATTGGCTAATCCCAGTTGTCTTCTTTGCTCTTTGCCTTCTCTTCTTTCACCCGGAGCCTTGGATCGCAACCCCTACGAACTGGGTCATCGCTTTGTTCTAATACTGGCCTTTCGATTAGAATCACGGGCGGACGTCGGCTACCTGAGATCGAAAACAGCCCCGAGGACCGCCTTTGAAATCATTCCCATTCACTTACTATTCAGCCCGGATCGAACGCCATCGGGTAGGACGCTTAATGCATTCCGTGTCACAGTTATGTCGTCTCGCATGTTGGACAGTCGGGAGTGGTCGCTCCGCATATCTTTTTGTTTTTTTGGGAGACAATCTCTTTAAAAGGGGAAAGAGTTGATCGCTTTACTTCCATTGCACGGCACGTTCTTGCATTGAGTGACATTTAAATTTTCATAAAAGGACAAAAACATGTTGATTTTAGTCGGTGGGGAGGGGAGAGGCAATAATAAGGGAAAAGGTATTTTCTTTACGATTTGAAAAGCTCGAGGAAGAAGAAAGGAAAAGAATTTAAGAAGTTATTATTATAAAGTCAAAGGAAGAACACCGAGTGGGTATCATGAATTTTTGAGTGAATGGAAATCCCTTTGTGCTTGTTGTACTTTGTTTACAATATTTCTTTGGCGCGATTGATATCTTTATTGTTCCCCTAAACAAGTGTACTTGTCCTTTTCCTAGAGTGCAGTGCTTAACAAGGAGAGTTTTAATTTTGAACCGACTTCCATGGAACATTGTTTACCTTGTCTTTAACTTCATGCATCGGGAATTGGTGCCGAGCCCCGAAGAATTGCCGAACGCTACTCAAAAGAGTAGCTCCTTTCTGGGCCTACTCGGCCCGGAAATGGCAACGGAGGACCGCTTATTGGGGGTTTTGACCTTTTGAGTGTTTTTACCTTTTATACTCTCTCTTAAGAGAGGGACATGTCCTCTCTTATCATAATTTAGATGTTCTAACCATTTAACAATAGACTCATCAAAAATCGACCTCCTCGTGAAGCCTCAGCAGCTTCGATTTCCTGCCGGTGATTTTTTCCAAGCACAAAATCCCACATTTCCGAACGGTAATTAGTTGGAATGCATTCGCCCCGAAGACAGCTCGTCGAGGAATTCAACAATGCGCTTTACCAGAGTGTTTGATTTATTGTACGTGAACGACTCACATCTTGATGAGCACGCATTTATTCCGGTACCTCACCCGAGGCGTCACGTCCTCTCTCACCTCCATATGCTTTACGAGTTTCGGCTGGAAAACCTGCGCGCGGGTTAAAAAGAAAGCACGAGCATGATGTAATTTAGGGTCTCGGGGGGGCGGGGGGATGATTCCATGTGGGGGAACGCCAGGGAAAAGTGCAGCGCACGAGAGGGAAAATCAAGGGTCAAGCAAAAGCGTTTTGGTACGAGGTACGTGCCTGACATGCGCAAGAGGGGCATTACATGTCGGAAACACTTTAGAGTGCATATCTGCGTACGAAAACGGGGACAAAGGTTGAGGTGAGATGCGAGCGCTTTCACTCTCAGGCAGTCTCTTCGTCCTTCCAAGGGGAGGATCCTAAGCCGTCGCACCTGATTTGGTGGTGCTTCGCTCGGCGGTGATGGATTTATTATGTCTGGCAGAAGAAACAAACCGGAAATTGAAAAGCAGAACTGGTTTTAGCGTCCGGCTAATTTAAAATCTCAGTGCAGGCTGTGAAGGATTCCCCGAAAATGATTTCCTGTTTATTCAACGTCTCTCATTCGTCGACGTATTTATTATTAAATATGTACACGCGGTAGACAAACACTTTGTGTAATGCTTTATGATTTCTCCAACATAAACGAGCGCAGATGACACGTGGCAAAGGCATGTGAGGTTTAATAAAAATACAATTAAACAACATGCGGATTAGAAAGGGGTTACTGCCTTCTTTTAACGATGGTCGGCAGAGGGAAGACTTCATTAGAATTCCAAGAATCTTTTAATTTTGGCCACCCCGGGGCGCTCTGTCTCTTCCACGCATGGACTAAGGGTTTTCCGGAGAAATCACCCTCTCATCGGTGTTTGGCCCTGAAATTATGATGAACGGTATTTTTATTCCAAAGATAACGCCGAAGGCCGCAGCTCATGAAAGTTCGTACTTGTACGAAGTTACTGTTACTGTAAAAACAGTAATTGGTCCTCAAGTTCATTCGCCATTCTAGAGCAGGCCGTCAGAACCGGAATAATTACTGCAAAATCGGGACGGCTTCTTCAAGACACTCGCAGTTAATTACCGGCGATTGTAATTTCAACCGAATCGGCCATTATTCCGCGTAACCATGGCAATGAGAAGGGTTGAAAAGCCACCGACTCGAGGCTCTCACCTTCGGAGGTACTCATTTCGTTCGGGCGGTTCCATAATTCAATGTCATACAAACTCACTCTGAAAATGATGATACCTTCCGGGTTGTAATTTATAATGAAGCACCCACGATATGAGAATTACGTACAAAAAACAGGAATAATTATGCCGGGGGTCATTGGGAATGATTAAAAGTCAGAGTGGGGAGGGGTGGGGTGGGGGAGAGTCTCCCCAAAACGGCTCGACCTTTTGTTGATGAAACCGATGGATTCTTCTCCCAAACGATGAGAATATTTGATTCGTTGAGTGTTTAATTATATTATTAATTAGCATGGGTGTTACCGTGTCTCCAGTCACATTGTTACTCTTTTGCTAATTGCAATTTTTTGTTCCGACAAAAAAGATTTATTGAAGTGCCGTCCTTTTTCCCTGCAGTTCACTCCTTACCGAAGGTAATCTGCTTCAACAATGGCCGCCAAAGGCCAAAATATAAATGCCCTTGACGGGAGGATTCCGTGAAAAAACCGGTTCGATGTTACCACAAGCAACGTCTTATAACCCAACCCCTCGCCACGCCATGCAGAAAGAATAAATTATTTTCGAAATAAGCCAGCAGGAAGTAAAGCTTGAAGAACCCTCCCCTGCGCCGTCATGGGGTGGTTATTGGAGAAAACTCCTCCAGCCATAATTCCCCGGATTGAGATTTCATCGATAAGCGATGCCGAAAAAAACTTTTTTAATGAATCCTCCAACCCTTTCATCACGTTTACCGTTGAGATCGACATCCCAGGGACGGAGTGCACTAATTGAAAAATTCTTGACCGTAATGTCCGCTCTCATGTGTGGAAATCGCGCGGCGGATAATCCTCATATCATCGGTCACACATTGACATCCTTCGGGGTGGTCGTCTCCTCCGAATGAGTTTGCAGTCGTCACGGCAGTGTTTGGCGGAAGCAAAAGGTGGAGTTGTTATGTTCACACCCCAATAGAAGGCTGTGACACACGGTGGAATTATGAAAGATACGGGATGGCGAATGACCTGGCGAGAGAACGCAATTTAATAATTCACCTCTCCCTAAAGAATGCTCAAATGGTGCAATAACAACGCGAGCTGAGTGCGTTTCTAACGTAGCAATTACAACATAAATCTTATTTAAATCACAACCCCTCTCGTTAGTGTTTGCAGAGTATTTTGATAGGGGCAGTGGAACAATAATTAGCTTCCACAGCGCCATTCGTTCGAAACGGAAGTCGCTGTCTATGGCGAATTCCCTACCCTTTGTTCTCCCCCTCGACTCTCTGCATTATGTCCCGGCTTAATTAAAACTGTTAAACATTCCGAGACTTGGACGGACAAAATGAGAAAATTCTGCGAGTCATAAGAGCGGAATCGTTGGCAATCAGAGCTGAAATTTATTGTCTCCATCGGGCGCACCGCCACTCACTTAGAAATTCAATAAAAAAAGTCCTTAGGGGGTTGATTTATGGAGGGGCTTCTTCCCCTCCGAAACGTCATCAAACACATGTGTGCCCCTGACTCCCATTACAAAGTACAAAACTCATTTATCATAGAGGGGAGGGGGCGCATCGGGGGTGTCTGAGAGTTCGGATTCTCATCACATTCCTTCTTCCCTCTCCCGAAAGGAAGGTTATGGTGGCTGCTTGTCACGTCTGCATGTGAGCGAATGATGGTGTCAGTCCGAAGAACGGATGTGAGGGGACGTTTGCGGAATGGTAATGAGGTGACCGTCGGTGCCTTTCTTCTGCCCGCCGTTGGAGACCAGTGAACCTTTGAACAAATACAAGCGAGCCCTCTTTGTTTACACTAACAAAAACGCAGGTCGAAAATTCCAGATCAACGATAGAAACCAATCATGAGAGTCGGAAATTAGGAATTTTTCTCCAGCAGACTCCAAACTCGTGTTTACCAAAGACTCGTTAAACGGTCATGAAATCGGGACTCGAAGGAGGGCTCTGTTAAGATCTCTGCTCCGATGCGGACCGCAACCCCCTCCGCCCCCCGAAGATGTTTTCGCCCCGAATTCCGGCCTCGATCGACATTTCCATCGAACTCCCAGAGAACTCATCGTCCCAGAGAACCATAATCATGGTCTCACGTCGGCTGCGAGAGATTTCCACCTGGAGATTAGGCGCCCTCCGATGCTTTGTATTTAAATAGCGCCCGCCCCCGTCCCCCCTCGCACCTCCTTCGTTACTCTAATAATTACAATAACAAACATTTTACGCCCTCGATGAACTTATAATTATACAGAATCTCTCCATTAATTTTTTACTTTTATCGCATCCATTTTCACGAATTAGGGCTTTCGAGTGCACTCAGTGTTAATTGATGGGGGAGTCGTCGAGAAGGGCTGTCGCCGTCGATTTCAGGTTCGGAACCGATTTTGAGACAAACTCTGTCTCGAACACAGACAACACAAAAACAACACCACTTTTCGAACAAATTATGTTTTGAAAGTTGCAACTTCATCGCCTCAAATGCGTTTAATTCGGGTTGTGCCTTATGTTCCGTCAGCACACCTCTCAAGGTAACCTTTTCCTGTGGGAAGGTCTCTCGGGGCACCTCCAGGTTCTGCCGAGTAAAGTCCACTTGTTTCACACGAAATACGGAAACCAGGTGCCCCAATGATGTCTCACTTTTGTCGAGTCCACGGCAGAAAATAAGAACTCCGAATCATGTCGGACAAGCTATTTGTAATTTTTATGTTAATGGAATTCTTTTATTCTTTGAACGTCTTTTAAATGGAAAGTTCACGGAGGCCTTTCTAAAGCCAAAAGATTCGCCTATGCGCGGTGATTAACAATGGCGGACCAGCCTTGAAATTTCACCAGTCGAAAACTCTGAATGCGGTGCTGAATTGAATGTAGTTGTCATTGACATTTTCCGAACACCTTTTTCGAATTCAAACTCATTCTCATCTTCGCGACGGTTTCGAAAGCCGAATCCCAATGACTCTGTGCCCTCTTCATTGGGGGGGGGGCACAATGGCGGCTATTTGCACCGGTTCGTGAGCGATGCTCTGACCTCATTCGCGCCTTTTCTGGGCTAAACTGCCGCGTTAACCTTTCGAGTTCCCCCGAAAACGGGCAGCGAGTAACAGAAGGCAGTGCTCCGCCATATTTGTGAGACGGGTTCATAAAACGGTAGGAAAATGTCTCCTCTGCCTCTCCTCCCGTTGGATAATGAATCCGAGAGGACATTGTCGCGGTCCCATTATTTCGGATGACGAGTAAGAATATCGGATTGTCATCTTTTACGAGATTTGCGACCATCTCCCCGGATTTAATGGATTTCACTATTGTGAGCCGGAGTTATTTCCACCGAATTATAGTCATTTTGTACCTTTTATGTGTTAACAAAGGCCGTTGAAAAATTAATTTTAAGAGTTATTCGGGGTGCCCGGTTATAAATTACTCGAAATGGGTTTTCAGATCGTCCGCGCAGGTTTTCAACCAGTTGGAGCCTCCGACCGGTTTTGGGGGTTTTCCGAACACACGTTTTCTTATGTTTCGCCAGCATCGGATCCTGGGATGTCATTAATTCCGCGTTAATCCATTTATTTCGGAGGAAAATTTCCTTTCACCCGCTCTTCTATTTAGCCTCGGGTTGGCCGCCCTGGTCTCCCCTTTCCGTCCTAAAAGTCATCACGCTCCGAAGAATTAAAATCACTCCCCGAGCCCCTCGACCACGCCCCCTCCCCTCCGTGGCACCAAACCTTTTACCTCACACAAGAGGATGGCTTTGTGACCAAATTAAGGTCGTCGTCGTTTCCGTCCGATTACAACCGAAAAGTCACGATCCACATTCTTCGGATTTATTATGGAGGCGACTGTGCATTAGGGGCGGCGCTCGGGAACCTAATATCTCACGAATCCCACTACCGGAGGACACGTTTCCCCCGGCTTGTGTTGTACCCATTAAACGGAGACAGCCCTTGTGAGAACCCCGCCATTGTCATTAAGTCAATTTCCGCGGGATGAGACGCCGCAGTCGTGTCGGGTTCAGACGTGACGGAACCTGGGAAAGTCGGCCGAAGAAGGCGGTGGTGCGGTCTCCCATGCAGATTTTCTACGAGTTGGTTGCGAAAACGATAGAAAAATTTCCATCTCATGTTTTCATGATAATTTCCTATTCGGTTTCAACCCCTAAATTACGTTTGAGCGTCGAATAACAAACAAGGGTTGTAGGAAATTGAAATAAACAAATTAGAAACGACGAAAGAATTATAAGCCGCCCTTAGTGACGTTACCCTCGGATTATCCGCTTTGTTAATCCATAAAATAGGAAAATTATTTCGGGAAGGGGACAAAAATGTGGCGGAAAGCGGGATTTTAGCGGTGCACTGGTACAGCGCGGTTCCTAAGGGATCGGACTGTTTCGCTTAGGGGTGCATGGCACCGAAGCCTCCGTCTTTAGGGGTGCCAATGATCTTTCCACCAAAAATTAGCGAAAATCAGTCGGAAGAGAGTCGATTTTAGGCATTATGAATGCGGAATTAGAAAAGGAGCTTCCGGCGATTGGGAACATGTATGTGTGAGGGGGCGGGGGGTGGAAGGAGACGATTCCAAGAAGGAGACCCGAGCATGACATCAATTGTTTTAATGTTGAAAACATTTACGATAGAAAGTCGTGACCGTTGAATGTATTTAATTTTCTATTAGGAGATTTAAAATAAGTGTGGGGGGCGGATATGAGGAGGGGACCTCAATTTACAGCGTCGTGGCTCCTCACAATAGTTTAATGGATTTCTTAAGATCCATCCCAGATAAGGTTTTCTTCAGATCCATATTTTACTCTTCAATGGCACAAAAAGGAATTGGCAGTTTTTCACTGAGAGAAAACATCGCCAGCGCAATGGGGTTCAAAAAGAATTAAATTCAACCCCCTCTCAGGGGACTGACGCCCCCCCAAAAAAAAGGGCTGCGATTTCTCCATTCGTTATTTTAATAATATTGTAATAATATAACCATATTCAGTCTGTTGGCTTAGAAAAACAAAAAATACAGCACCCCTTTCGTTTTGAATTCTTTCCCATCGCATATAGTTTTAGGGGCTGTTTTGTACCCTCTGTTGCATCTAAACTCCGTAAAACTCTAATTAATTTAAGTATTATTTTTGGTAAAAATGCTTTCGGAGGTAGAAAATGGTTTTCGTCAACAGAATATTTGGCAGCCGAAAGAATCCGCCCCTTTGCGGTTTCCTTCGCTATAACACAAAGCAGACCCGACTAATTTTTTAACTCCGTCTTCTCTTCTCAAAATCTCATAACTCACCTTAAAAAAACGGTTGACAATTGCGGAGAAAATTAAAACAACGCGTTAAAGTTTGAAAAAAAAAAACAAAACAAAAATGAAAACTAATCCGCAGAAGAAGTCATGGGGTGAAATCCTCCCCGATCCGCGGGGCACTCGAGAGGCTCTCAAAATCTCATTTGTCATCCCCCACCCTCTGCGCGCCAACTGTTCTGATTAAAAAGCATCTTCGGAGGGGGGTGCCAAGAAAACAGGATTAAATCACCCTCTGGAGGGGCCGCGTTGTCCATGAAACTTTAAATTCCTCTCCAGCCGCGCATTGTGAACACGAAGATACAGAAGGGGTGGCTCAAGGGTTTCCTCCACCGATGCAACAGAATTTGCTCGGTCACCTTTTTTTATAGTTCAGTGATGCCCCATCGGGGGTTGAAATAGCATTGACGCAGAAGGAGTGGGTCCCTCAAGAGCCCATTCATTTCCTCACACGTGAGATAATGGTACAGTAATAAAAATAAATAAATAAAAAGGTCGCTTATGATTTTAATTTTCCGGGAGGGTGGCCCGATGCGGAGGGGTGGGAATCTAATTTGCATTTTATATGAAAAAGTGATGACTCGACTCGAGGCAATTAAGTTTCAACCCTTTCTCTCGGCGGTGATTAATTTTTGTTGTTTTTTCGCAAGGCTCTTTGCTAATTAATAGAGGAGAGAGAAAGAGTTTTTGGACTTGGCGAAGGATTCCGCGTGCACAAACCGTTTGAATTCGTGGACGGAGCCTCTCTTATCTGTCCGTCCGTCCGGAGCCATAAGTATTCCCTGGCGACATCGCGCGAAGGGGAGGGCAAGGTTTTTAATAAGGAAATGTTTTGCATTTTGTGATTGTTTCCAAAGTCCAAGGTTTCCCGCGAATTCTTGCCACGATGGCCTCCGTCTGTGGTTTGTTTGGTGTTTCCTTTGAGAAGTATTCTGAGCAGAGCTTTTAATGGATTACAGAATGGTGGTCACAATTGGCAGCCAAGCGAGAAGGAAATGTTTCTCAAGGGAAGAAAATTCGGGTGATGTGAAAGAGGTAAAATGTCTGTTGCATCCCTCGGAAAGGTTGAGCGATGCCGTTTTGCGGAAAATTGAAGTTAACAAATAAAGAAGTGGCGGAACGCAATTTTTTCGGATGAGTTAGCAGAGATTTAATTTTATGGGTCTTAAACGGATTAGCGATATCTCTCCCGAGATGGCGAAGACAAACCGAAAGAGGCAGACGAACCCCTCCCCGGAAAATCCGCCGACGCAAATCGCTTTTGTTTTTACAATCGATCAATTTAACCCTCTGCAACGCCGCATTCCGTGAGATAACGAGGAAACCATATTGCGGGGTGCACGAGCAGAAGAAATGCCTCCCTTCTGGCAGCCCCTGACGCCACGCCAAAACCACATGGAAGCGCCGGGGGGTAGCAACCCCGAGCCATCTCACCCCCTTTCACCGACAATTTATGTGCTTTCATCTGAGTTTTGATTGGGGTGGTGGGAAGAAGAGTGGGGAAAGTTAATTTCAAAAAGAATTTCGTTTGGGGTGCCATTAAATAATCCGTAAGGGAATCGAGGGAGAAGTTTAGGGGTTGTTTGCTTTTCTCTATTTTTTCCAGGGAAAATATTGTATATTTCCTTGCTACCACGTGTGCTGGCCATTTTCTTGCAACTAATTTTCTGTTTGTTTCCTTCCAGACGGCCCTTACGAGTGCCTCGAGGTCTCTGCATGCTTCCCTCGAGGGCCGAGCCTTCTTCCGGGAGATCTCCGTCAACCTGCCCGACCACTGGTCGGACTCCTGCGCCGGCGGCCCCATCCAGGCCTCCAAGGGCGAAGACTCGGATTTCATCATCGGGAGAAGTCATCCCGTCCACTCCGACCAGATCTGGACGCAGCAGAGTCGGGGGTGCGGCGAGCAGGGTGACTTCATTTACATCAGCGAGAAACTCCTCACGGAGACGAACAACCTCGCCGGCGTTTTGGCGAAGGAGTGGGCCAAGTACAGGTTCGGCATCTTCGACGAGATCGGATACAGGAACGATCCCGTGTACCCGCAATGCTATCACGGGGTCAACGACAAGCCCCAGGTGACCGGGTGCTCGGACAAGCCCATAGACAACATATGCGCTTCCGGGGATCTCGTCGGGGAGTACAACACCACGGGGTTGGTGCACCCGGACGCGGTCAGGAGCATCCTCTTCGCCGCCACGGACAAGGTGGCCAAGTTCTGCGACGAGAAGACTCACGATGCTTTTGCCCCCACCAAACAAAACCTCATTTGCAACAGGAAGAGCGCCATGGAAGTCATCTTGGCTCACAGAGATTTCAGAAACAAGTAAGTCAGTCCCGCAGTTACTTTCGTTGACAATGCTCGCGATCGCCCGATGGTATTGACCTCCGATTATCTCGATCGATCTTATTTCGTTTCCTGAGGACAGATTTATATTTATGGCGTGATTAATTAAAACGATATGATTAATTAAAGCAAATTAATTTTATTCGCAGACACTTTGAAATGTTCGACGGGAGTTTTACGAACACGACACCGACATTCAGATTCACCCGGAGGCAGCTCACCCGCTACGTCCTCGTCGTGGAGAACACCAAAGACATGCTCGTGAGGGAGTCCTGGTCCTTCCTGAGGGCCGCCATCCGAAAGTGGACGGTCCACGACCTCCCCGTCAACACCGAAGTCGGCTTCGTCCTCACGAACGAGTCCTCCGCCCTCAAGGTCCACGGCCTGCACCTCCTCAACGGGGCGAACGCCAGGGACTGGGTGGCCTCGGACGTGCCCTTCGCCCCCGGGGACTCCCGAACGCCCGCCTGCATATCCTGCGGCGTGAGCGAGGCCATAGAGATGCTGGAGGAGGCCAAGAGGACGAACGGCCCGGCTTCGTCTGTCGTGCTCATCATATCCCCGGGGATCGAGAAGCTGCACGACCTGGAGGACATTGTTGTTCGCGCCAAGAGGGCACAAATCAGGATCGCCACCATCAACTACCCGGGCGTGCTGCGAAGTCATTCTCTGGACACGCTCTCCACTGCCACCGGTGGGTCTGGCTCCTGCTGTGTCTTCTCCTGAACTCAGTGGAGATAATTGTAAAATTTTTGTCTTCAGGCGGTCTGTCGTTCACTGTGAACGAGAAGAAGCACAACTTAATGAATTCACTTCTGACGACGTATTTCGATTTGACGAACGCCCTATTTGCCATCACCACCCGATACTTTGAGGGAAACCCCGACAGTCTGCCCATCGAGGTAAGTTCCTTCCCCCGAGCACCATTTGCCCAAGAGTTCCCGCTCTCATGTGGGTTTCCGTTGCAGATTCACAGGAGGGAATTGGTGGACGATGGTCGGTCCACCATCACCGGAAGTTTTTTCCTGGAGGAGTCGTTGGGAGAACCCGCGGAATTTGTCATCTACACCCACTCCATCGATAATCCTTTACTGGGAGCCATTCAGCTGGTGAGCCCCTCCCAAAAGGTCTACACGGGAAGAACGGATTCACTCCTCCAGTTCAAGCTCATGAAGGTGGTCACCAACATAAATGAGGTGAGTCTTCGCCATTGTTTCCATTGAACGAGGCTTTCCTCGGTTGCTTACGGCTGTTGCTGATTTCAGACGGGGCCGTGGACGTACACCATCGAGAGGTTCAGGAACCCTCAGCCTCATTTCGTTCAAGTGATGGCTTCGCCGAAGTCCCCGACGGCGCCGGTCGTCCGGGCCAAACTGTGGACCAGCCTTGAGGAGGAGTTGCCCGAGGCGGGGGCCCGGAGCAGACGGGAGCTGGAGAAGGGACCGGAAGAGGACGCCGATTGGAGCCTTCAGGTGCCCTACTCCAACGTGATAGGGCAACCCATGGGAAGGAGCTACGAATCGGAGCCCGTCGGCCAAGAGGCAGAGCCCGTGTTGAAGACGACGAGGAGCTACGCGGAGTACGAGAGCCCCAAGACGGAGAACTCCAAGGCGGGGGAGCACAAGAGGAGCCCCGCGTACAAGCTCACTCTGGAGGACCTGAAGAAGAACCAGGAGTTGAGCAAGAGCAAGAACTCGCTGAGGAGAGCGGCCATGACGAAGCCGGTGGTGCTGTACGTGGAGGTGAAGAGCGGGATGTGGCCGGTGAGGGGCGCGAGGGTGGAAGTGACTGTCATGAAAAGGACGGGGAACGACACCAACCGGTACAAGGAGAAGTTCGAGCTTCTGGACACAGGCAGCGGAGGTAAGAAGAGCTTTCACGCAGTCTCTTCCTCGTCCTTTCCAGGCTTAATCGTTTGGGGTGATTTCAGATCCAGACCTAATGAAGGGAGACGGGATCTACTCCAAGTACTGGAACCCCGTGTCGGGGGGTGCGGGAAGTTACACAATCGAGATAACAGTCACAGACAACGGCAATACGGCTTATTCGTGGAGCGAAGGCTTTTTCATCCCTCCTAATGGTTTGTACATCCCTCTTGCGGTGTTTGTAATCCCGAAAGGAGCAAACAGTGAAAGTTTTGTTGTTGCAGATGTGCCCTGTTGTGGGAGTCAGATGACTTCCCCCTCTGTGAGGCCCCTTTCCTCCTTCCAGAGGCAACTCCCGCCCCTCACGCTCACCTTCACCCAAGAGGACATCAACAACATTCAAGTGGCTTCCGTGGGAAGAGTCGCCGATTTGGTCGTTGAGGTGAGTGGGTTTCTGCCTTCGAGACGAAAAGACTCAATCAATTCGGGGGTGTTAATTTCCGCCCTTTTGCAGCACATTCCCTCCGAAATGAAAGCCCGACTCGTGTGGACGGCGCCCGACATGGGCGGTTTGGACGTCGCCCGCTACGTCCTTCACTACTCTCCCTCCCTCGAGACGCTCCTCTCCGACCCCCAATCCACCCCCGTATGGCGACACGGCACTCCCTTCCCCCTCTCCGCCGGCAGCGAGACCTCCTTCACCCTCGACTTCTCCCACGAACGCAATCTCCTCGATCATCCCCTCTACTTCGCCCTCCTCGCCTACACCACCCCCTACGAGAGCTCCACCCCCGGGCCCCTCAGCAACTACGTCCGAGTCCTCCTCTCCTCCCCTCCGCCCCCACCACCGCCCCCCGTCCCCACCGACTACTCCATCACCCGATGGCTGCACAAAGGCCACTCCGACTCCGACGACGACGTCATCCCGAGGATCGCTCAGGCCGACTTCCGGTTGGAGCTCATTCTGCCCATCGTTGGCGGCATTCTGTTCCTCATCATCTGTTTGGCCATATACTGCTACTTCTGCATCGTCAGGAGGAGACATTCTGGCATCACCAAAGGTAAGAGTGGATTCCCGCCTGAGATACACTTGAACATTTATCCAAATTCCTGACTGTGTATTTTGTGTGCAGGAAAGCAAACGGCGGCGTCCTCTCCGGAGAAAAACAAACAAACCTCGATTAATATAATATCCACCCCAACGGCGCTTCCCAATATGGACAACAGAACACATTCCACTTCGTCCACAACCTCCAGCAGCACTTCTCACTCCACTCTGCAGCAGGAGAACCCGACCAACATGCAGTACGACCCCTCCGAACCCCCCATGACCTACCAGACGAGCGAACAGCTTCACAAGTACGGATACATTCAGGACCCCGGCCAGTACCAGGAGCAGTACCCGGAACCCGAGCGCAGGAGGTACTCGATGCTCCAGACCCCCGAAGAAGCCTACATTATCTCCCAGGCCAGGAACATCAACCAGCAGAGGCCCCCCAGCAACATGAGCATGCCCGCCTACAGCCAGCAGCCCCCGGGCTACGTCGTCAGCCAGATCTCCAACGGGACCACGGGGCGGATAAGGACCCTCAGCCCCTTCCAGTCCTGGACGGCCAGTCAGCTCCTGCACGAGCACGAGAGGAGGAACTCCCCCTACGGCGACAAGGCGGAGTCTATGGACCGCGTGGACGAGATAAACAGGCACAACGGGCCCCAGTTCCAGTTGCCGCCCCCCGTGCCGCCCCTGCCCGCGGGGGTGTACGGCGGGGAGGCGGCGTACAACCAGCCGCTGTATGGGGAGGGGGCGATGCGGGGCAGCGTGAGCGGGGCGGGGCTGGGGCAGAGCCCCAACTACACGGGCTACATCAGAAGCACGATCAATCCTAGTCTGCAGGGCAGCCTGAGCTCCGTGAACAGCAGCGACGTGAGGAAGAAGAGGAACGTGACGATGGTCTGAGACTCGGAGGATTTGATCGTCATCGAAATGGTGGACGTCCTCTAATGGCCGCTGTTGAGAGCAGACTGCCGAAGAACCTGATAAGACTGCGAGACACCTGATTATGGTGGAAACTGGCGGAACTGCTCGGGGTGGCCGGATATTCCTTTCATTCGGAAAAGAGTGAAAGAAAAAGAAAGAGAGAAAGAAAGAATGAAAGAGAGAATGAGAGAAAGAATGAGAGAGAGAGAGAGAGAGAGAGAGAGAAGTCTAATTGAAGTACTTAGTGAAGAGACATTTAAAAAATTTTTTGTTTATAATTGAACAAAAACTTGATCTCAAAAAGTGTTAACTAATTTGTAAATAATTTTGTGTGAATTTTGTAATAATTCCTTTTAGTCGAATTAATAAAAAAATTTTGTACAAATTAATTCGTAATTATTTGTTGGAAGTTTGCTGAAGAAATGATATTCCGAGTGCAGATTGTGCACAGAGGGCGCTGTACCATCGAACCTCCTTTTCATTTCATCCCTTTGAGGCGATCGCACCTTTGAATCTACTATTTCTCTCTAAAATGATTTCATTGTAATTGATTGTAAGTACTGAATTGAGAAGTAATTGTTTTGAATGTTTTGTGCCTTTTTTGGATCAGTGTCTCATCGCCGGGCAGAGGTCAAATCAGTAATTTTTTCTTTCATAAGAATAATAAATATTATCTTTCAAACATTCATTCATTCATTCAGTGTTCCTTACTTCAAATAAAGTCACTCCTGAGACTTTTGTATAGGCATTTTCTTTGCGGGAAAGGTATGCAAATTGCATATCCAACATTTTTCAGGCTAAAGTGGGAAAAGTAAAATGTGTGATCGGACGGAAGTAGACGATAACTCCGTGCTTTTTCTGTCAGAATTGAAAGGAAGAAAACAAAAAAAAACTAAATATATGTATAGATTATATTTTACTTCATATTTCGTTAACGGATTTTACTAGGGGATAAAAAGTCCGTCACAAGTAGAGAAATAAAACTCGGAATACACTTTTCAATAAAATTTAACTTTTGGCATATTAATCAATGCTTAGAGATATACAAAAAAATCGATTTGCACTTTGTATTAATCAGGTACGTGCGGCCAGTCTAAGAAAACTAAAAAAAGGTGAAAATAGTTGCCGTACTAATTCTCGGATTAAATTAAACGTGGCTTTTCCCCAGAGAAGTCGATTGAGACCAAAAACGGGTCCGCGTCAGTCAAAATTCCCATTCGATTGATTCATTCACATTTATTAAAAAAAAGACTTTTCCAATTCATTCCGCTTTCGGAAAACCTTCCAATGACGAATTTGGGCAATTTTTCATTCCGGGTCGTAAAAACCTTACCACTAACATTAAAAAATTTTTCAGATCAGCCCTTTTCGTGTTTTTCCTTTTCTTTCTTCGTATCCGATTAAGAAACCATCAAAAAGAAAAAAAAGAGGAAAATTCTGTGTTTGGAGAGTTTCGGAAATCAAAAAACAGATGGCGTTGTTGGATCCGCAGTTGATCATTTTCCCGCTAGATGGAGCTGCTCTTCATTTGGCACATTTTCTTTAAATATTTGATTAAATGATTCATATCCGAAAGATTCAAATAAAAGACGAGTGAAGACGAGAGAAAAATCTCTCTGGATGACGAGATGTCCATAACAGGAATAAATGGCCTTCTTTCGGATTAAAATACCACGAGATGATGAGTGTCTCGAATGTCAGGGCTTCTGCATATCAACAAGTAAATGACGTATCTCAGTTATGTGTTAGATGATTTGCAAGTAGAGCAGTTAACGAAGAGATAAACATTACGCATAAGATAAGGTGGATAATGATCAATTATAGAATTGGATAAAGGGAATTTGGGCAAAAACCAGTTCTGCAATATTAAGAGAAATAATTATCCTTTTGCGCTCCATTGTTTTTTGTTCGAACATTTCCATCTGAAAAAGGGTTTCGTTTGAGGTCTCCCGACACTAATCAAAACAGTACGACAAACTTTCCAGAGAAATAAAAACCATAATTCTGAGCGAACCCATTACAATAAACATAATAATACTGCGTGCACGGGGTTATGGTGGGCTCTTCGTAGTGATCCTAAAGGGCGGTCACGCGGAAATAAATGTTCCCTAATCGATGTCGCAACAGCCTTCTTATCATCAAACATTCATTCCCTTCTTCTGCAGCGCCAACTGATAAAGCACCAGATACTCGTCTTACACCTGAAAATCAAGCAGCGAATTAATTGATTTTCTAAAGGGGTTTCATCGAGGAAATAATTTCATTCTTACCTAAGTACACAATCCACATAGCTGACACATTACACAAATAATATCACCTCGATTAAAATGAAAATGGAAACGAATTGTTAATAAGTACATAATTGAGTATTTTCCCTTTATTTCAGCGATTTGTATCTCTCCTTCTCGTGGTTGTTCTCGGGAGGCTCGCACTCGAAGGACGCCAATGCCAGGGCTGTAACAGAAAGGGGTTAAGGGGGTGAAAGACGAAGGGTGGGGGCGGGGCGGGGCTCACCGTTTTCCGTGAGGACGGGACTCGCCTGAAGGAACGTGATAACCTTGGTACATTTGTCGAAAGGGCAGGCGACCTGCTTCCACGTTATAAACTCCGTCACTTGCTTCGCCAGTTGCCAGAACTTTTCGAAATTAATGTGACCGTTGGGTAACCTGGAATGAGGAGAGGATTGTGAGGGCGGTCAGCAATGGCTGCCTCCACTCAACGGCCGCACTCACTTATTCGAACAGCCTTCGTTGAGGAAGTACAGGTCTTTGACTAGAAGGGAGAAGAAGGGGATGACGATCCTTTGCCTTTGGTCCGTGGCACCAGCTGACCTCCACATGGCGGCCTTCAATGTCGACCGGTAGCTGCTGAAGTTGCTCGAAGGATCCATTTGGTGCTCTAATACTGAGAATTTCCCCGATTGGATTTTACTCCACTGAAATGAGACCACAATCAGCCTTTATCCTCCTCATCTCCCCTCTCCCTCGGGACCCTCACCGTTTTCTTGAGCCTCGCCACGGGAGACATGTTCAGTCCGGCGATGATCGCCATGAGAGAGTTGAAATTCCCGATGTTGAAGCACTCTCGGGCAGTCTCTATCCAATACTCCATCACGCGAACCCTTTGCTTCTTCTTCACGTGCTGCAACAGAAGCAGAAGACGGTGAATGGGGCTGTGGGGCCTCCCTCGGGGGGGCGCCTCTCGAAAAGCTCACCTTGCACACGTCCGTGGCCACTAAATAACTTAACCTATTGAACCAGGACACGTATGATTCGAGGTTCCTCGTCTTCTTCATGTCCTTGAAGGAGGTTCCCAGGTTGGGGTTTTCCTTGGCGAAGGCTTGAACGAACTCTTCGGGGCCGATGTAGCTGAGGCGCTCGAGCTCTATGTGGGTGAGCTGCTGGGCGAGGAGCCCCGGGGACGCGCACAATTCGGTCACATCAGTCTGAAAGAGGGCGGAGAGTGAGCACAATAAAACACAGCGGCAGACGAGATAATTGACAAGGAGACAAAAGGTGTCACAGAGGAGATAAAAACGTTTCACGATGTTTTCCCGATTTCATTTGAAATTCCAAAGAAAAAATGTGTCGCACTTTTAAAATATGAGAATCAAAAAGGCGATTTATCACAATGGCAGTCCCATCCATCATTTTATTCATCTTTTCAATTATTTCGTCTCTTTGGCCAACTTTCGGCCACCGAAACAAACCCCGAAGAGGGCACTCACCGAATTGAGACCTTCCAGGCAGTCCGTCGAGTTTTCCGCGCTGATTCGCATGAGGAACTCCTCGTACTTCTCGAGAGTGGTCAGCCTAACGAGGAGATTCTGCAGAAGAGTGGACACTTCTTTTCTTATGGAGGAATCCACTGCGACGCACTTCTGCGTTATGTTCCGCACGTGGACCATAACCCGTTCGTCGCGGAAGTCATAGGGGAAAGTCTCCGTCCATTCGGCGAGGAGCTGCACGAAATGAGGGATGAACCGCCCCAGACGTTCCTGAAAGACGAACAGTCTAAATACTCCGGACAGTTTGAAAGAATTAAAACAGCAAATGAACCCCCCGAGGCAGACAATAATTAACAAATATTTATATTTATCTGTTGGATTGATTCGCTCTCTGACAGGAAAAACTCAGAAACAACAAACTCGAGGAATTAAATAGCGGACTCTATTTTCGGCCACTGACTGCATTTCAATGAAGGAAAACTTATTTCATCCCTTAGGAAAGATTTTATAGTTATTTAAGAACATAAGATTTTCGGAAAAGAGCGAACACAAATAAGAATTTAAAGAGCTTTGGTGGAAGAAATATTTCACATTGTAAAAGCCACATAATTTGGGCATTAATGAAGTGCATTATGGGAATTCATTGTTTATATATTGGAGAACTCACCTTCGAGGGCGGGTCTTTCCCTCCCAAATGCTGCTGTTGGTCGCAGAGGGCGCACACCTCCCCCAGGAGTTCGTGGGGTTTGATGAACAGTCTCGAGCTGAGAAGGAATGCGAAGAGGTAAGCTCTGTCCGGGTAATACTCGGCAGTGGGCACCATATGCTGAACGAGGGCTTCCATGGAGCCCGAGACGAGGTTCCCGTCGCGGTACACCAAAGCCTGCAACAGAAGGAACAGAAAACACTTAATTACCTCTGGCGAAATGGGGGACTTCCGAGGAAATCTTGAAAGTTTCAATACACAAATAAAAAAATGAATATAAATGTTGATTACATTTGTTCTGACGCAGATGAGAAGAAAGGAGAATTCCGAGAAAAATAAAAATGAAAGGGAGAGTTGCCTTGAAAAAAGGAACAATAAGTTTTCGTCTTTGAATCGGTAAAAGGGAAAATAATCTCCACTGTCGACTGAGCTTTTATTGCTCCATCTTCTGGAAGATTCCACCATTTCAGGTTCAGGCTTACAGAACTGACGAGAAGATGGGGTGAGAGAGTAAACAACCCTTCCGATCCTTTCCAACCCTGCCCACGTCCGAAACGATTAATTAAGGGAACTTTCTCCCCCGACAACGCACCCCTTCGGCACCCCATTAGAACTCACTTTTAACCAGAGAATATCAAAATGCCTCTTATTCTTCCGGGAGGAGTTTAATATTTTCTCGGAATCGGAATATCCAAAGAGAATTTTTTTACGCCTATTTGCCTTTCCTTATACGGAAGAGTCAATTAATACACAAATTGTCTGTGTTTAATGAGAGTAACGTAACTTATCTCCTCAATATAAAACTAATGCTTTATTCTTCTACAGAAAATATTAACCCTTTGCGGTTGTATGTCTGCTCTCAGCCACCACAGGAAGAAACTATACGAATATATACGAATCTTATACTCTATGCATTCCTATATCAGTTTAACCCTTTGTCGTCGTATGTGTCTACTTTCAGCCACCAAAGCCCTTTTGCCGTTCTCGTCGTATGTCTGCTTTCAGCCACCACAGCAAGGAACTATATGAATATATACAAATCTTATACTCTATGCATTCCTACATCGATGCTCCATCGATTGGAGATAACGAAGAGGTGTCGTCTTTTGAATGTATTTTTATTTTATAAATTGTATTTAGCAATAATTAGACATATTCTCTTAATAAAATATGACTAAATATTAGTGAATATTATGTATATGTATCCCTGCTCTTTCCAAACAAATTAATTCCGACCAATAGATACCCATACACAAATTTTATACGACCAAAAAGGGTTAATAGACGGATATGTAAAAATTTGTTTCACCACCGATTCCCATTTGAAAAAGCAATCTCGAAATCAAACTATACGTATGAAAGTGTATTCTTTTAATTATAGATAAAATTCCCTTCATTAACCGGTAAAGTTAAGCATAAGCAAAGTACTTATGGTGTATATTCGCGCCATTTTTTAAAATGACCGTCGAGGAAGATTTTCACGGGTAGAAAAACTTTTGTCTCTCTTAATCCGATCAGTAAATATGTGTCACCGAAATTTAAACCAACTGAGCTTTCTTCAAAATGTCATGAATGTTGAAAAAGGAAAAGGGGTGGCTTTGATTAATCCAATTATTACAGGATAAAGCGGGAAAAGGAATTATGTTTCCCGCGTTGACTCTTCCCTATGAGCTCACAATCCGCTTACTCTGCTCCGAATATACAGGCAAAACTCGGAATCAGGTTCAGGTTTGTCCGCTTTCTTTCTGATTTTTCCGTTAATGTGATTCCCCAACTGAAGATTCGTCCTTTTCTCTTCTTTAGGAGTTCTCTATAAAACAGCTGCGCAGAAAATAACCGATAATGCTCTGCTGAGAAATTTACTCTCTGAAAGGATTCACAGGAATCGATGATGGCTCACCTTTCCCCACCCTGTCGCGGTCCCTCTCACCCCCTTCAACCCCCGAGGAAATTTATTGGTTTTCCTCGTTGTCCTTGTCATGTTGTTTCTGATTTGTTACCGCGGGAGACCATCCGATTCTCCTCCTCACCCCTCACCCCTCACCCTTCATCAGAGATTCAGAACGAAAGAGATTCCACTTTTGATTCGCTTTCCCTTTGTTTCTTAACCTAAACTCTCTGTTGCTTATATGTCGACAGTCACAAGAATATTTTATTTCATTTGCGACAAAAAATGGGTATGGGCTATTTTCCGCCAAAGTTTTTGTTCTTATAAGAGCCAATCAGCTTTGTAATTATAACAGATTACCAAGTTTTTAACTGGTTATTAACCCATTGAGTTTTAGACAATTTAGAGGTTTTATTTTGAAGAATACATTAAAGTTTACAAAAGTTACTGATACAATACTGTAATGGCATTTACTGAAATGTTTATTAAAAAAAAAAAACACTACCAGTAACTTATTGCCCATCATTTAATAAAATTCTGAGCTGAAATCAAAAATTCCACTACGAGATATCATGTAGCTGGTATTCAATGGGTTAAAACAAATTAAAATTGTGTTGCTCGAGACAGAATTTACTGTTTTATAAGTCTGTTATTGTGGGCGTCGAATTTAGAATAATACAGAATATTTTAAAATAACAGAAAAGCCGACCGGTGCGTAACCTAATAATACTACACCGGGATGTGGTGATCACCACACTGAATGTTGCAGTAAATCACGACCATTTCATGAAAATAATGTCGTTATTCACCGGTGGTAAAGCAAAAATCAGTGTTGAATGTTCGCATTCGTCGGTGAATGTCGTTCATTCTTTCACCGTAATGGATATTTATAACCGCCTTTTCATACTACCAAATGTTGTTTTATCTAAATTACAATTTGTGAATTATTTAAATTTTGATTTGAATATAAACAATCACTCACATTGTCTCTCTCCGGTGTCGTCTCCTGAACGCTCTCCAAACTGGAGCTGTACTCCGCTATGCCTCCATTGGAAGAACCCAAAGTGGTCTGCGGCAAACTCTGAAATACAACAAAAAAAAACAAATGAGATTCTATATCGATTATGAATAGAATGACCGTTAATGTGTTGCTGTGAAGGGAAGGAGACGAAGGAATGTGTTTGGGGGGGGCCAAAGGGGCACACAGTTTCTGTTGACTTTTCATTCTGGGAAATTCAATTTTTAAAATTTTGCGTAAGCAGTATTCGGTCGTCGTTTCTCGAGGTGAATCCTTTGACGAAAGCTTGTTGTATTTCAGATTTTAATATTTGAGTTTGTCAATATTTACAGGACTCCCTTCTGCCCCGGCAGGAAGCGACTCGGATCATCCCCTACGGTAAAAATATTAGATCAGGCACCTAATTTTTGTATAATACGACTGAGGGCGAGTGCTCACTGCTCACAAGATATTGCACTACGTTCGAAAGTAAACCCCTCAGGGATTGTGTTCAGTTGCTTATTTTCGTGTGAAGGAGATTTTGATTGTGAGTTTTGATGGGGGTTGTTGGGGGTTTCCAGTCCATCAGGATTTGTAAGGAAAGGGTGCATCTCCGATGTATTCCAATTTCCAACATATTCTGTTTTTGTTTTTGAGGGAAAATAAACAAGAGGAGGGAAAGACAACCGAATTCCGGGAAATTTTTCTCGCAGAAACGTCAGAAAGGAAAAATTTAAAGGAAAAACGCGAGACCATTTCTCGATAGAAAAAGAAAAAAAAAATACATTTTTTCGATATAATTTCGCCAGTGGGTTGGCAAGACCCTCCTCCTTTTTTTCTTGAATTATTGGGTCCTTCGTTCCGCCCTCTCCTCCCCTCTCAATTTTTTCCTGTCCTCCCCCTTACACTACGGAAAAAAATCAACCCCCAAATCACCGCTCAGGTAGTAATGATTTTCTCCAGATTTTACGAGCAAAGGGGAGAGATGAATCCCCTCAAGAATTTCAACTTAAGGCAATTTTTATATTATATATTGATTCTGAGGATGGAAAAAAGGTTTGGCTTCCTCTCAGTATTTTCCCTTTTCATTCAACCCCTTCATTTACTTCCCCGTCGTCGCATGAAAATCTAAAGGTTTCGGCAACTCACGTCTCTTATTGTACCTGTGCCAAACCCTCCCCTAACTGCCATCTTTTCTTGCAAAAAGGTTCGAATAATTCAACGAAGTTTCCATTGTTCTTTTCTTAAACCTGAAAAGGTTTTCAACTCCAAACTATTTTAATCACAATAAGGTTTTTATCACCTTAATCCGACAGTCGATCATCCATTGTTTTCCTTTGAGAGCAGTTTTGCGTCGTCCTGAGACTATAACAAACATCGCCGTCCCACTTTCCTTCCAGATTAATGGTTTATTTACCCTCGGTTTATATCTTAGGGAGGAAAGGCGGCCTTCCAACCCTTCCGTTGGCACTGGAAGACACACATCCCCTTTTTGGGGTGGCGGGGGCGGGGCTTGATGGTGTAACTGAACCAACTAATGGAGGGCAATGAAGCAGATGAGAGAGTAAAAAAAGGCTTTCGGGTGGAAACTTCAGCGAAATCACTTAAAACTAACTGCTTTTGGGAGATTTTGCTGATGAAAGCTCAAAACAGTCACGTGTTTCCTTATCAACTGCTTCCAAGTCTTAGCCCTCGATTCCGTCTGTTCCCGTCCTCCCCCCTCCCCCTCCCTTCCATCCAAAAAATCCCACTTCTTAATTGCTTTCCGAAATACAAATTCTTATCTTTCTTAACTTTAAGCAACAAATTAAACTTTCATTGATATTAATATTAATTGCTTAGCGAGCGGAAAAGTAGAAAGTTTTCTACAAGCGAAGTATTCGGACGGATCCCGAGGGAAGAGTCCCCTCCCGGAGTGAGCAGTTGCTCCCTCAACAGGTGACTCCTGGGGGGGGGGGGGGAACCGACCACCAAATATTGTTTTCTGCCAAAGCATTTAGGATGCGGGGGACAATGTAACTGCCACTAACGCGGCAGATCTGTCTGGAATTTAAATCAGAATTTCCAGCTGTCGTCATCCCCACCATTTCATCCCCCACATTTCGACATCCCCTCTTCAAATACAGGAAAGCGTGGTTTCATTCCCTGAATTAGATGAAGGGATGCAGTTTCCAGAGACATTCGGGAATGTTTGTTTATCGTGGGAACATTCTAATTTTCTCCTAAGCGGTGAGATGATTCGCAATGGGAGTAGGGAGAGGGGGAAAGGGGCGGGGGTTGCGGGATTGGAGTCGAAAGGAGTCGTAAGGGTGGAAGATTTAGTGGCCGTTAGCTCGATAAGCTTATAAATAAAAAAGGGGAGAGCCACAATAAATTTCGTGAGATTCTCGAGATTGTCGCCTTTTAAAATAGACGACCCGGGCTAATAAGACGGCATTTCTTCCTTTTTCTTCGCCAAAGGAAACGCATTGTCGCCAACCCTCACTCGAGAAAATTCACTCACTTCGCATAGTGAGCTTTGCTTTTACAACACAATGCGTAAGCACCCCCTCCCCTTAATTCTTCCCCAAAATGGATCAACTGAGAAAATGTCGACTTTTTCCCCGAAAATCTGGCAGAGTTTGTCTGTTAACTTTACATTGTTGTACCTCCGAAGAGAGAATTTTAATTCAGATATTCGGCTTTGATGGATTCGATTTCCTCTTTTCCCCTCCCAATGAGTCTTTACTTTTCATTCCCCGATATTTTAACCAATGAAAATTCCTAACGAAGACGGATCAATTTACAGCGAAACGTATGCAACCCCCTTAAGATTATGGGGTGAGATTCGATACCTTCTCTTTGAAAGCAGAAAGGCAGAGAACCTCCGGCCAAAGACGACCAAAAAACAACAACTCCTCCCATTTCTTCGGATGAATAAGTAATCCATTCAATAGAATAACACCAATTGAGAGAAGTGAGAAATTCCGATTTGTGATGACAGTTTCATCAAAAGCTAATTTCGCAAAAACGGGATGGAATCATACCATCAGCAGTAATTACCTGCTGACGTCAGCCCTCGAACCGCAGCGGGAAACACACCAAAAGCGTTTCCAGTAATTCTATTTAAAATTCCACTTGAGAATTAATAAAAGGGGAAGAAAAAAAGGAAAGAATCTGTCAAGTCTCTTTCTTTGGGAAATGGAATTGATAAGAGAAGGAGAAAAACCGGGGGAGGGGGGTGAGGAGAGGGGGGCGGAAGAAGAATAAGTAAAGGATTTTAGGAGAAGACAGGAGAAGTGGGATTTAAGCGTAAATTGACGGAAATAAAAAAAAAAATAGAAAACTAAAGGAATTTCGGCGGGAGAGAGCGGTTAAAAATGTGCAAAAATAATGCAAATGGAGAGGGGAGGGACCTTTAAGGGATGAAAAGGGGGGCAGAATAAATAAAAAACTTATTTGCCCCGTGAAAAGCCTCAAAGCCCACAAAAATAAATTTATGGCTTTGTTTTTTGCCTCGAATGGCGCCAAACCTTTTTCGAACTAATTTCGATCTCTTTTAGACTAACTCCGAAGCGGAGAGCTTTTCCTCTTTTCATCTCCTCCCCCAAATTCTTTTTTTTTAAAAAAAAAAAAACAGACTTCCCACTTTGCACAAATTCCCGCGTTTTTGTCTCTCACACAACCGGAAGAGCCAACAGCTGAAGATCGGTGCTCCGTTTCCGGTAAACATTTCACTCGTTTCACCGGAAATGCATGAGGAGAGGGAAATCCCCGCAGGCAGACGAAAGCCCGAGAAACATTCCAAGGGAAAAATTCTCCGGGACAATTTGGGAGCATCAATCAAGAGCTTTTAAACAAGAATTCTCCATAAAGGAAAAATTTCCCTGTTGGGCATTTCCCGCACATTTAAAGGAAATCTGTCACGAGTTTTCGTGGGATTTATAAAAATTGAAATTTTATTGTGAGCTGAAAGGAACCGAAAAGGCAAATAAAGGGAAACCGTTTGTTGGATTTGTCAGTTTCTCCTTTCGCTGCCTGGAAAAACCGTTTTCCCTTTTTCTCCCCTATTTTCCTTTTTTGTTTCTCGCCGACTATTAGAGACGTTTTTTCTCACCCACTGCGGCTTTTTAGACAAAGTTTCCCTTCGTTAAAGGCACTTTTTTCTCGAAAACGATTGACAACCACCGAAATTGGAGCTTTGTGAAAATGAAGCGAATATACAATGAGAACATGTAATCCGTATTATTTCTGAATCGGTTCGGATTAAGAATTCAATGAGGGAAAGTTTCCCGTCAGAAAGATGTTTTCCAAATGAAAAGGGAATTTACCGGACTTTGTATCATTAAGAGAAGAAAAAGCCGTAGGCGAGGAAATCCGTCAGGAGACGAGAATAAGCTGTTGAGGGAATCTTCCATTCGAAATTAAATTAACGAGAAAGCCTTAAACACCTAAAGACGCTTTCTTGCATTCTTTTGGGGGAGGAACACATTCCTCCCTTAAAATTCGTTAACGAAATTCCGGGAAATCTCCTTTAACAAATGTCAGCGTTGGCTGTCATTTCACAAGCGGACGCTTCATCGCGGGGGCAGCGTTTGGGAAAAGCCACCCCTTCGAATCCCGTTTCCATCTGCGTCCCCATTTCCCCCGACTGTTTTTACTTTGCCCTACAATCGTTTATCAATTTTATCCGGTTATAACTCAAGAAAAATTCACGTTTCGACCGGGAGGAACATGTCCGGCTTTTTCTTATCTTTACATCACATTTGTTACTGATTTTGGCAATGGCACAATGTCCTTTTTCCGTTTCTTCCAACATCTGTTTGACGGGGTGCGTTTACGATCAAACATTCCGTCAGCTTTTAACTTTTCCGGGAGAATTTTATTGTTTAATTTTAATTTAATTAATTACAACCGAGTGTAACTCAAATGAAGTTATAATTACAAAAGCAAAATGTAAAGTTTTAAAACTAAAAAGGTAAAATGACCACAAAAACAACAGTAAACAAAAACGAATACAAAACAAAAGATAACAAACAAAGATACAGAAAGAAAATATATCGTATTATAATACAAGATATAACTGAGAGTGCAGGACCGTATTTAAATGTAAAAACACCGACAAAATCTAAATTTTGATATTTCTCACACTATCAATGAAACTTTTACGAAATTTACAATAACACCTCCTTTTTGAGTTCAGAACGATAACAATTTTACAGTCGTTATCATTCAGAAGATAAGAAAAAAATTTCCTGAGACAATTAAAAATGAATAAAACCGAAAGGAGAATAATTAAAATTTAAAAATGTCTTTACGAAACCACCTTGAAAGGTTTGCTTTTGTTTTGTCAAATCTTTTCCCAAATTCCCATTGAGAGAAAGGATGAAAAACTTTGAAATAAATTTCCCGAGATCAACCCTTTCCCCCCTCACATTGGGGAAATCAACAACGTCTTGACACGTTTCAAGGGCGCGACGGAATGCCTTTTTCGGGCTGACGGAAGACTTCGACTAAAACCTTTCTTTTGTCTCTCAACTCTGTGTCTCCTTTTCAATTGGAATTTTATTTAATATTTAGTCGGAAGAGAAAGTAAACTTTAAGGATTTTAATTAAACCGAAAGTAAATTCGGAATTAATTTAATTGATTAAAATTTTAAAATTAGAAAATAAAGGAAAAGAGAGAATGAAAAGAAAGGATTGTCTTTTTTCAGTGAAAATGTTTAGCCTGAAATCTTTTGTCCATATTTTCTTTATCTCCTTATTTTGAGCTTTCACTCACCGCCTTCCTTTAATGCCCTCTTCTCAGAAGTGCACAAAGAAACTGCCCAACGAATACAAACTTTCTTTATAATATTATTTTTTTAAAAAAAACTGTAATTTAATATTCTTTTCAGTGAATTTTGTAAGTTTTGAATTCATTGAAACCCACAAAATTTCAGTCCGTAACTTCGTCTCTTGTTTCTGCAGCCTTTTCCGTTCTTTCCTTTTTCTCTCCTTTTACACAATATGAGAAAGGCTCAATGTGCTTAAACTCCGCCAATTCTAAGGTCAGCTCACTCTTTTGTCATCTTACAAAGTTCCTCTGTTGTCAGTTGTGGCTTCATTTCATGAAAAATAAAACTTTCCACCGCAATTTCAGTTATTCAATTTTCCTCGAGGGAAAACTCACCCCCAAACGACGTCATTGGCCATTTAACAATGGCCGCTTCAAAGGCATTTTCCTTTTACATTCAAACCGTCATCTGTTGACCGTTCAAACCATACTTTTCCTCGAGTTTCGACTCTCCCGAAGTTTGTCCCGGCAACAAACCGCCCTTTTGCTTCGCCCGGGGGATGAAAGCCTGATTCACCCCCACCGCGACAATTTCTTCTACCACCCGGGGGAAAGAAGGGAAGCGCGTGCCGAGCAGCCCATAAAAAATGAAAGGGAAATTTCTATCGCGTCCTAATGTAATTATTTCCTAATTAAGTGGGGGGAATCGGCGGTGTCATCCGAACAGCTTTCAAATTTAGCGGAGTGAAAAGATTTTTTACGGGCTTTTCTTCTTATCATTTCCGTGTCGCCCTCCCCCCCTCCCCCCGCCCCCCTCATTTACCCTTGTCTCTTTCCACCCTCGTTTTGCAGAGTAAGAAAAATGGAAAATAATGAGTTGAAAGAATCTGCATGAAAGGAATTTTTATGAAAAAATGATTTGTGATCATAAATTCAAAAACAGGTAATGTTTCCGAGAAGACCCTTTTCTCTCCACCCCCAAAAAAAAAAAATTTTTTTTTTCAAATACTTTCTCCCTAATATTATTGCTCCGTTTGGGCGTTTTAATTTTTGTGCGTTCCGACTTTTATGAAAAAAATTTTCCCTTTTTCGCTCGATAGTCCAGTCAAATTAGCCATTCAAGGGCTATGTAAATTCCTAAAAAGCTGAAATTTGCTGAAAATTTTCAGAGTGTAATTATATATAAAATGTCAAAACTCTTCGGGAATTTGATGTCGGGGGAAAAATTTTTTTTAGATAGTAATATCTCAGAAACGGTGACTCTTAGGAAGAAAAGTATTGATACATTTTTTGTAGATAATTTTATTCTCTACAATTTTTATCTGAGCTAATTTTACGATAAAACAAACCGTTTTGCTGAAAATGACGTAATACTAATTTTTTGACATTTTATATATAATTATAGTCTGAACAATTTCACCAAATTTCAGCTTTTTGGGAATTGAGGTTAATCCACCCCTTCACATTTTTGAATCAATTTTTGACTGTACTGTTTTCGCTGAAAATTCAAATGCAGAAATCGTGAAAAGAATATTTTCAAAAAGTAAAAAAAAACCCTTAGATAAGTCGTTGATCGAATCTGTAAAAGTTTTGAACCAAAGTTCGCCGCATTTTATGAAATAAAATTTCCTTCACGTTTTTATTTAATTACATAAATAATAAAACTTTTCCGAAATTTTTAGATCCGCCCATAAAACGTAAAATTAAAAAAAAAACGCGAATACCCACTCCGATTTACCCTCGGGAGCGAACTCCGCCCTTCATCCCCCTCACGTCCTGAGTTAATTTCACCCCGAGCTTTCCCTCTCATCCCCTGTGTCAGTGCAACGTTACAGAATGAAAACAGATTCTTCGCAAAGAATCGGACGAACCGATCGGAGTGGATTTCTTAAAAAAAAATAATATAATGAAAAAAGATCGCCGGGAGTGAAAAAATCTGAAACGGCGAATTTCTGTTTCGAAATGTAATTAAACCAATAAAATAAATTGAAAATAATAAATATGGCGGTGATTTTGGAAAAATCTGAAAATGTGAGTCCGATTCTCGAGGCGAGATTTTAAATTATTGATCAAATTATTAATTATTAATAAAGGTTTAAATTTTCCGTGTGAATTTCGTTAAAATTTTCACCATTCCATGGAAACAACCCCCTGAAGTTCATAAATATATTTTAATCGTCCACGAGGGGGAGAGTTTTGGCTCGGCCGTAAATCTTTCTGATGGTTACATGGTCGGAAGGATTTCTTTCAGATTAACTCCACTCGTGAAAGTGTAGGTTCAGGTCGTTTTTCCACCCCTAAACGCACTCGGCCGCCCTCAGAAAGAAAAACTCATTTCTCGCTTCATGGGCCTTCCACAGGCAAACCTTGTCGAAAGCTCCAATTTATTTCGCACACATCCCAAATCTCTTTAAGACGTTTCGCCCGGGAAAGAATTCTCGAAAGCTCTCCGGTTGTTCGAAAAACCGTTCGTCTCGCAAAGATGTTTCCCTGCAACGTTGGAAGTCCACTTAGGCGGAAGCTTTCATCGGAGCTTTTGAGCCGGGAAAACTGAATTATGCTTTTTGATTCGTCAACCTTTCCTCTCTCTTGTCTCTCCTTCCACTTCTTTCTTTCTCCCATTGGCTCGACTCACTTTCATTACGTAATTCGGTTAGCGACACCCAATTTTTGGTTGTCGTTTGTCTTTGCATAGGAGGGAAAACCTGTTTCTGGAATTAACGACTTCTTAGGAATTCACTTTTCGAAAGTTTAGTAGTGCGTCTTAAGAGGAACGGATCTCCAATAAATTTCGCTTGGATTTGGAAAGCTCTCTCCCCGAAATCCTCCGGGCTGTTACGAAGGATATTTGAAAATTTCATGATATTTTAGTTCTTGTTCCGGGGAGGAGAAAAACTCCACGACTTGCGCACTCGTATTCGACATACGCACAAATCCTTTTCCTCTCTCCTCTCCGTTATCAATAACTGCTTATGTTGAGAGGAATTATTTATAAGTTATTTTGTCCATAATTCTGATGAAATGTCAACAACTTTTTTCAATTTATACCAAATTTCGCCAGGTTTTTACAAAATTATTCCTTTGCCCCCTTTTTCATTGAAGGAGAGAGGTTGATTTGCGGCCTTCAAACCTTTTATACTTTCAGTGTGGTTGTTTACTTCAGCACGAGTACCCCTCGAGCGGATTCAAATGTAAATAGTATTTAAAAGCAATCGTCCAGTCAAATCAGTTCAAAAAATGAGGGATGAAGTTACATAAATTTATGAGAAGATGAAACTTTGTGAAATTGTTCAGAGTATAATTATACATAAAATGTCAAAAGTCCACAAAAATCAAATGTCGGTTAAAAAATGGTGAAATGGTAATTTTTTTAACCTTTGACCGCCGCCATTTTTTTACCCGACGTCGGATGTTTGACAACTTTTGACATTTTATGTACAACTGTACCCTAAACAATCTCATATAGTTTGAGCTTCTTAGGAATTTATGTAACCTTGGATGTCTAATTTGAATGGAATAAAAAATAAAAATATACAAAATGAAAATATACAAAAGGAAAAATATACAAAAGGAAAAATATACAAAAGGAAAAATATACAAAATGACTTGTAGGGAAAAAAGGAAGAAACTGTAAAAAAATTACTGTTTTTTTTTCTTTTGTAGACCAGTACAGGCATTAGCCTAACGTGGCTATGTAAAATAACTGTAAAAAAGAAGGTACAGTAAAACTTTATAAAGAGTGTTAAAATAAATAAATAAATAAATAAATAAAAGAAGAAGACTCAGAAAATAAATTCAAGAAAAAAACAGACTAATATGAGTATTAACGAGCAGTCCCCACAAACTCTCTATTCTTTCAGAAGACAAAACCCTCTTTACTGTACTCACTCATTACGCTCTGTCTGTAAACTATACATCGGTTTAGTCTCTAATCTTCGCCGTCATTTCTTCCCCCCCTTAAAACAACGCAGCGGAAGTGATACTGTATCGACTTACCTGAAACAGAGAAAAGAAAAGTTAAGTTGATTACGTAATTATGCAAAGCTCAAAGAAAGCGGTCATAACACAGAGTGAGGGAAAGTATTGAGAAACGCAAGGAATGGTCATTCGTGGAAATGTTGCAAATGTCAAAAGGCAAACTTGAAGAAGGAGTTTCCGGTCTCCTTCATGCGCAGAAATCGTTGTTAAATCCACGTGATGATGTTAAAGGAAACATGAGCTCCTCTGAGACCCCCAGAAATATTTTCCAGGTCAGCTCATGCGTGCTTCGGGCGAAATGAGCTTTGGATCCATCAATCATCGCGGACTGCACCATTCGATTCGTCTGTTTGATGAGGAAGAAACCCATTCAAAGGCAAAAGGCTTTAGAGAAGGCCGCGAACGACGAATCCAAATTAGGTGGCGGTGAATAGGAAAAAAAGCCAAAGATCCGGATTACTTTTAACTTTCTTAACATTTGCCCTCTCTCTCTCTCTCTCTCTCTGGGGTTGTTATTAAGAGAGGTGGTTTCATCCACTAGTAAACCCCATTTTATCTTTTACCCCTTTTCAGCCGTCTTTCTCTTTTTAATTAGTTTTTAAAATAATAAGGTTTTCTCATTAAGGCGTTCTTCAGTTTCATTCGGGAAAAAAATATGACTCGAACTCGATTTAATTACTATGCAAAAAAATGAAGCTCAGCTTTCAGAGTCATCGCCTCAGAATTCACGAGCGGCGCCCTTAGAGACAAACCCCTTTTCTATAAGAAAACTCTTTTGAATATCATTAAACCGCTTTCACCCTAATCAGGAATTTACTGCCAGTTGGAAAACTCTTTTTTGTCAGGTTATACCTTTAATTTTTGTACCATATCAAGTTTCCTCAATTAAACGTGTTCGGGGTGAACTTTTGCACTCTTTGTTTATAGATATCGGCAACGAGGGCAGTTTCCCGCGAGGAAAAAACAAACCAATGACATTTTCCGTCTTTCCATAACCCTTTCTTTCCGCAATTATTATTAAAGTCACGTTGGTTGTAATCTTCTTAGGCGGAACGTGAAATTTGCCCTAACGAAACCCCAAATGACGAGGGTAAGGTGCCTTCATTCGAAGATGTAGGTCAGTGCGAGCGCCGAAGGGTTGAATATTCCATTTGGGGGTGTGCAAAATCACTTCCACTCGGCGCTTATAAGTATTAAGCCGTCCTAATGCGGAAATCATCCCTTTTGCATGCAATGTTATGTTACCCTTCCAATCTTTTCTTCTGCACTTTTTCTATGAAACGCAATGCACGAATCAGAAACTCAATTACTTTACAATGTTTAACTCGCTCGAAAGCATCTATTTTCCAATTTTTTAACGCCTCGAGCTTTCGTTCGATATCGGAATGAGTTTATCTATAACCTCCCCGTGCAACATAAGGGCGTTTTCCTTCCTCCTCTCTTTCTTTCCTTCCAGCTTCTCTTATTCACGAGATTGTTTTTCAGCAATTTTTTCCTTTTCCTCTCTCTCATCTTTCTTTGTATTTCCTTTTCTCTGTTTTAAACCCTTTCATTCCGCCGCTTCATTTTGCGGTTTCCGGACTGGTGGTTATCCTCTGCCGCACGAAACCACAAAACTTCACCGCTTTTTTAAAGTAATTTCCTCACATCCCACTCCCCTAAAAAAAAAAAATCCAACATGTGGGAGCGTCCCAAAGTGGTGACTCCACCGCAACCCCACGAATTCAACGATCCTCAGATCTGTAGGGCGCATTGCGGTCGAAACCTAATTTCCCAAGTTTTAAGCCAATATCTCCCCAAAACGACCAACGGCAGATCTTCCGGAAACGCTCTCAACTTTCGACAAGGCCCTCTCACCCCCCCTCCCCCCATCATTGATCCGTTCTGTCCCCACTCATCATTCCCGGCCGCACTCCAACCCAAAGCTCAAAAATTAATAACTTTATGCCGTCGAAAGCTGCAACATTCGGTTCGACCGCGTCCGACCGACGAGTTCTGCCTTCGGGATGGATTTGCGGGCCTAATTTAGGGAATGAAACAATTCGGGAAACAAGGCAATTCCTCGCTAATTACGAACGGGAGCGCATCCAGCAACCCGAGGAAGAGATTAGCATGCACGGGTCCCTTCGAAAAGGCAATCGGAGCTCTGATTTTCGAAATCAGGATGACGCTGTATTGATCTGATAAGGGGTTGCTAGAGGGGCGGAGGGGTGGTTTCTAATTCTACTAATTTCATCAACGTTGCAGTCGGAATCATTGCCTTTTTCCTCTTCACCCGATTGTCTTTGAAGTTACTCGAAAGTGGGACTTTTTCTAATTAAAAGTGTGATTTTGAAACATATATAATTTTCTCTTGGGAACTTATAAAAGAAAATCCTTGGTCTACTGTAAATAATTTACTAAATTTACGCTCCTCTCTTCCCTTTTCAACACATACATACGCACGTACGCACGTAAAACAAACAAAAAATTTATTTTTTATCAGATTACTGTCGTTGTTTTGATGTTTGTCAATATTTTCGCAACTTTCTCCAAATGGACGGATGCATTCGAATCGTTCCGTTCTCACCCCCGACTTGAAAACATCCCCGCGGGACGTCGGAAAATGGAAAAACCGCCGCCGGAGTTTTCCCGTCCCGAACAAATCATAATTGCCCCGTCGAAATTATGCCAACCCCGAACGTGATTTCCAAATTCCAACCCCCCCATTGTTCCGACGGAAATAAACTTAATTCAAATGCGGCGGGTTCTCATCTCTTGTGAAACCTCAACGGACGGACGGACGGACGGACGGACGTTCCCGTCGAAGTTATCCGCGAGCGAGTTCTTATTAACCAGTGGCCGAGCTGGCGGTTGGCCAATAATCCCTTCCACCCCTTCGGAGTAAACCTCTGACCTGAGGGAGTTGTCCAAGTTTCTAACCGGATAGAGAGAGACTTTCCTTTTCTCCTGTAAAATTTTCAAAACAGTTTTTATTTTGAGTTTGCCGAGCCATTAGCGGTGTATCCTCACTGAGTGGGAGGAGAAAATCTCGATAAAATGGCGGATTTCATCAATCGGAAGACTAAAGGGGTCTTGCCGAGAGAGAAGCAAAAAATCCAACTAAGATTTACAACAATTCCGAAATTTTAAATTCGATAAAAAATAGTTCACCCTTTTATCAAAATGTCGGAACCTTCTACTTCATTGGGTCCCTCTCGGAGGGGAAAAACTGTGAACAGATTCAGTGAACGAAATTATTTGTCTGCTTCCACGACACGGAGAAAAGTAAAACCCACCCTCATCAGTTATGAGTGTTACTACACTGACAAGTCTTTTTTCAAAAATATCCTCAAATTAAAAACAACAGCGTTTACGTCTGTCTAATCTCGCTTTTTTGCGAGGCTTAACGAGCGTAAGGGTAAGTCTTGGCCGTGTCAACCCTCGCCTTTCATCCCCCGCGTTCGGAGTAATTTCCTTAAAACGGACTCCGACCGAATACCCCATCGGGGATATCCGCTCGGCTTTAACACAATTTATAACAGAATGTGTTTTGTTTAATACTGCCGGCGGTGAAAAGAAGAAAAATGGATTAAGTTTTGGAATCGTGGTTGACGCTTTTTGTTTTTTTCCCACCCCAAACGTTATAAAACCCTCGAGAAATAATGAGTTCGCTGTCCGAAAGCCTCGAAATATAACAAAAACCGTTGGGCGGCGGCCTTATGAGAGTAAAAGGGGAGGAAGAGAAGGGTGGAGGGAGGAAGGGGAGCACAGGGGTAGGTTTTTCCCTCGCACCTAAATCATGCGTTAGTCACTGATCAATTCTTGTTTTCTTTTAATTTACCGTAAAGAATGCTGACGGGATTTTACGCTATGAGCAGCAGTGAGCGGAAAATTGTTTGTCCTAAGAACCTTTGTGTGTTTCCATTTTCCCGAACCCGATTCATATCTGCGGGAAATTTTTCGGAATGACCTTTGCACCCGCTCAGTTTCCCGCTAATAAAAATAAATTAACCCATTAAATTCATTCAAACACCTCGAATGCATCCCCTGTCAGCATGCACTTAAAAACCAGTAGTAACGAAAGCCTCTCAGACTTTTAAAGCCGAAAAAGAGAAAAAGACAACAGTGAAGTTTTCAAACTCCGTTATTAGAAAAGTTTCTTAAGTTATTAACAGTGGAGTTAACGAGCATTTTTCCTCTTGGCCACGAAACTGTGTTCCTCTACCCCTTCGCCCTTTCTCCGCCTTCCGTTAACATTGTTTCCCGGAACATTCAGTCAGAGGGGAAACGATACTATTGCAGTAAATAATTAATTCTCATCAGAACTAATTGGCAAGTTAATTTCTATGTAAATCATTCTTAGGCGGAAATCGAAACAATGGGTAACTGCCGAGAGGGAAAATTGGAAAATGAGAGTAAAGACGGGGAGTTCCTCCCTCCTTTCCAATGGGTCAGAAAAGCTCCAGCAGTCAAAATATTCGTTAAATAAGAAAGAATAGAGTGGAATGTCCTGTAGCAACTTTTGCCTTTCGACATCCCCGCATTTGTTGTATCGGATTTGATTACGGTTCCCTTTGGAATTCTTCAACCCCTATTTCGTAAAAACCCCAAAGGGAAGAAAATTCAAGCAGTGGTACAGTAAAAAATGTTCTCTAAATTGGGAAAGCTGCTTATCAACCTTTCGTCCTCGTCACCGACACTCTGAATAAACTAACTTTTAATTTTCTCCTGCCACGTCCATAAAATTCGACTTTCTTTGCTTTCCTTCGTGAAAAAATCTTTTCCAAATTCCTCACACCCCCCACTCGTTCGCCCCCTAATTCCTGACGCAAATGAGTTCCAGCAACGCTCTGCTTCAACCCCCTCCCCTCCCGTCATCTCCTGTAACCCTGCTCTTTCCGAAAAAGTCAAGAGATGAACAGACTCCGTCGAAGAAAATTCTATTAAGCGACATTTTCAGTCTTAATTAATTTGCTTTTATTTAATTAGTCATTGAGTCAATTAAAATCTAAATTCGAAAGTCCAACTTTCATCCCCACTCACCACTCGACTGGGGATCCATTATTTTTCCACTTTCACTCAATCCAGATTCCACTTTTCCAACCCCTTTTCCTCCCCCGTGGCGGCTTCTTTCCCCCTTTTTTTTCATTAAGACGACCCAAAAATTTCAGAGTTAATTTCCAAATCGTGGTTTTTTCCCTCCTCTTCGAGTTTTCTCTTTTTTTTTTAAAGCAAATTCAAATCACGAATTAAATTCTTCCACCCTTCTGAAATTTGTGGCTCCTCGAAAGTTGTGCACGAATTTACAGAGCCGATATTCGGAACTATGTGACGTTATTGTCCGAACTGCAAAAACTGATCGCAGGTGGCTGAAAAACATACAATCGCGTGCCAAAGTTTCCGGTCAGTGACATTACGTTGTGTAATTTGTTTTATTTTTTGTCATAGCTCGCTTACTTAATTTATTTTGTTTTGATAGTAAAGGGTGTAAGTTTTCAAAAATATATACAGTTCTGCAAACAGGCCTACGAGTCTCTATTAATTAAAAAAAAATATTATGAACTGAAGGAAATACTTTTTAATTGAAATTTGGACACTGATTCTTTTTTATTACTTGTTTATTCTAAATAATTGTTTATCACTTTCGGTGCACTTTTGTTTCTAAGATTTGCCTTTTTTATTGTTTATATTTCTTATTGTATATATATTATTAAGTTGTTAATCATATTGTATATGTTACTGTAGTGTATTGTGTAATATATACAGTAGCGCTCCAAAGTATTTTGACAATATTGTCAAAATGACATTCAATAATTATTGAATAACCACTAAAATTAATTAATTAAATAATTAAATTATTACATACAAAGCAGTAAAATATTAAAATGTTAACATAGTGAGGAAGTTTGAATAATTAAAATGTCAACTACTTACAAAATGAAAAAGTACATAATATACCAAAATACAAATACAATAAAATATAAATACAAAATTAAATAAAAATAAAAAACTACAAAGTAAAATACAAAAAATTGTAACGAAATTAAATAAAAAAAATCAAAAATACGTTAGAGTACTGTAGTACATACAGTATAAATTCAGAAGTGATTGAAAGTATTTTAACAATACAAAATTTACAAAGAAATACGTACAAAATGAAATTTCATTAAAATGCCTTCACATTTATAAATAAATTTTTTTAAATTTTATTTTTATTGCCTGATAAACCAAGTAAAGGTTCTTCGCTTACAACTTCAAACCTTTTGAGTTCGAGCACGAGTTTAAAAATATTATGTTTGTGCAATGTGTTGTGTGGAGTGTGATGGAATGTGTTATGTGATGCGCGTCGCATTGTTTTTCAATGTGAATTAATTTCGTTATTGACCCATTTATGTGTCCGTATCCGAATGAGCTGAAGTCTTTCTATTATTTACTGTTGTCTGGCGAAGAGCACTGACAAAGGATAAAAATAGAGGAGAAAATGCCCCGACAGCGATAGCTGAGTCTCACTCAAGCGAAACTTTTGCACGTCAATGCACAGTTTGAAATTAGAGGAAAAAAGTTGTAAAAGCTGTCGTTGTATTCCCCCAATTGCCTTTAGCCCCTTTGCTCTCATTTCTCTTTTTCCCCCTTAGGCCCTCTGCTTTTGGGACACCCATTTTATGCCCTCCTTTCCCCGAATCAATGAGCAAAGACCGGAAAAAGCTTAGAAAAACAATAGTTCCTCATACTGTATAATGATCCGATGCTGCGGGGGCATCAAAATGAGCCAACGGGTTTTCAATCCTAAGTGACCGTAAATGTTTTACCCCTTTTTAAGGGTGGGAGCTTTCATCTTTTTTTACATATTTTCTGTGGAAGCCTTTCGGGCAATTTCCCTAATTTCAACCACTAAAACTCGCCTACTTACACAATTTCAATAAATGACGGACTCCGTCATAAGCTAAGAATAAAATTTCTCATCGATATACTTTGTAAAAGCTTTCCTTTCGGCGACAGATATTCTCTCTTTTATTAAAACAGTAAAGGGTTTGAAAACCTTTAGGAATTTCTCTGTTGCAGAAATGTATTTTTTTTTTTCGGAGGGTGGAATAATCCCCTTTCCTCGCCTTTTCTCGCCACTTTGGAATAAACATAACATTGTCCTCTTGCAAAAGTTTCACACTGCTCGTGAGAATTTCAGTTTGTTTAATTGTTCCCATTCGCAGTAGTTTTAAGCGCCGGCTGTTTTCATTAAAGGCCTTTTTAATTTCCTCCTAAGTATTACACGCAAACGGAGGGCGGGACTCGGAGTGTAATGTCTTCTCGAGATTTCGCTTCCTTTTCATTTTCGCCAAACCACCACAACTTTTCATCACATCCTTTGCGTTTATTCTCACTCTGCGACTTGTTTTGCACGCCCATCGACATTTTATCTCCCGTGAGATAATTTGAATTTTCTTCTTAATCCAAAGAATCTCACCCTTTCAAATTATCACTCAACTTTGTACAATTCCGCATTCTTTTCGGCTGCACTGATCCAATCAATCATGAAAAGGAGATAAACCGAAAAGTTGTTATTATATTCCCAAAAAGGCCCCAAACTTTTCATATTCCGAAACCTTTTTTTGTCAAATTACTTTGTTTCACCGGCTATTCCTAATTGAAGACCTAAAACTTGTCGAATACTCACAAACACTCACGTGACTAAAGATAAATAATGGATCCACCCCACCCCCAACTTGGTCTCAACCCTTTTGCATGGAATTTCTGTTGATTAATGAGCAGAAGACAAGAGGTATCAGTTAATGCGCTTAGGGTGCCGAAACAAGATTAAAAAAAATTAAGTGTGAACCTTTCGGGCCTTCGTCGACGATGAGTGCAGCCTTTTTCCGTTACAAAAGTGACAAATTCCGACTGAAATGGTTTCACTTTGTCAAATAGATTGCGTCGAAGGATGGTTGTGGGTTTCTGACTGGTGGCAACTTTTCTTTTTCTTTTGCTCCGGTTTTAAATAAATGACTGGAATTTCTTTCCTTCGCTCGCCCCGTTCTCCGTGGGCTTTAGCATTCCGCACGAGGTTTCCAATTCGACTCCAGAGACATTTTCTAACTTTTTACACCGACGGTTCGCCATTTTGACTCGACCCGGGTGGATGCGACAGCTTTACGCACAGCAAAGGACCCTTTCCCTGCGAAGTGGAAAGGAGTTGCCCTCTCACAAACATCTCCTTCGGAGATAACTACAGAGTCAGATACAGACCCTTGGAGCAAACAACTCAAACATCGACCGTATTTGCCTAAACCGGAATTACTCGGAATTGGGGTAAACTTCACCCCCTCTCCACTCCACATTTAAGAGTGGACTCTTCTCCCGTGAAATCCACACGTCCTCACGGAATTCCCAGAGAACCCTTCCAAATCTTAAAAGTTTCAAACCGGGAGAACTGCAATCAAAGTGAGAAAGTCGTCCAAAAATAAAACCCAAAACCTCCGAACAACCCCTTGAATTTGGGCTCTCATTTATTTTTCCTCCCCTGCATTACTTTCCCCGGGCCAATTTTAATTCAAAAATTTCCTTTAAAATGAAAAGCGTTTACCTTTTTGATTTATTTATTTTTATTTATACGTTTATCTTAAAGCGAAAGAAAACTTTTATAAAGGCAAAGGACAAAAACAAAGTGGGGGGATGAAGACGGGTTTTGCTCCCTTTTTATGCTTATAAATTATTCTTTTAAAACTTTAATTTTTCCTCCCGGGAATTTTCCTTCTTTCATAGTCTTAGTCTTTCATCTTTTTTTTCTTAATTTCTCCCTGTGTCACAGACCTTTAGCTCTTTTCGAGGAAAAGTTCATCGGTGGAGTGCGAAAGCATTATAGGTCGGGCGAGTTTTCCAGAGGCAAAAGCCTCTCTTTATCATTCAATGAAATTCATTTTACAGGCCAGCGAAGCGGAATAACGAATAAACAACCGCTCCCCCCACTCCGAATTCCAGTGTTTTTAAATTAACCAAATTTTACAAACAACAAAAAAAAAATCAGTGCTTCTTTTGAGTGATAAAATCCGAAGGCGGTAAGAAACGTTGGCAATTAGATGTGAGCGCCGGAGGTGAATGGAAAGAACAAAGGCGACTCCTCTTAGATGTTTAATTTGAGAGAATTGGCTGAATGCAAGTCTCCAACCCTCGAGAGAGAGAATGACCTTTGCATTAGTTTTCTATTTAGAATTCTAAATTGTTCTGACAGCTGTCAAATCCAAAAACAGGACACTGACGTGGGCAGACCTTTCCAAAGGTTCCCCCGAAACCGTAGACCCGTCATTCCTTTTTTGTGTAAAAATCTATCGTCGCCCCCCTCTTTCACCCCCGGAATTCCATTTTATAAACGAGTATAAAAGCATTTTTCCTACATTGTTTCAACAAAAATAATTTCATAAACCAAAATTAACAGAAATGTGCAAAACCGGTCAAAATAACCTCTAACGAGGGGAAAAACATCCATATTTTTGTCCGATAAAATTCTCTTAAAGTTTTATCCACATTATAATAAACTAAAAAGAAAGTTTAAAGGGTTTTCATCGGATACATTCGCGAATACACAAAGTTATGAAACAAAATTTTTAATTTTGATCCATGAAGCGATGCGAATTGTCAGACTAATGAATTTCTGACGCAGTGCATACGCTGATTGTGCGGTTGGTATTTCTGGTTGACTCCATCGGAGGGAATTATGTCGCCGCTCCAGAACTAATTTGTTTACCTCAAGCAAATGCGACCGCTTTTAATGGCTTTTGATAATTCCGAGAGGAATTATATTCGTTCGAATCAAACTGACGGGGGGGGGAAGATATTTGTGGAAAATTAAAGAAAGAAAAATTCGTTTTTAACAGAATAAACGCCATTTGGTAAATATTGCAAATGTTTGTTTAATGGGGCGATTAAATCTTTATTTGAAATCTTAATGAATATTATTCCCACGAAATGACATTTTATTTCGGTCAGGTGATGAAAGTTCCTTTCGGCCCACCACTTAATTAATTATTTATTAATTTCATAAAATTATCTCAATGGGTTAAGGCTTAACCCGACTACGAGATATCTCGCAGTGGAATTTTTTATACAAAAATTTTATACAGAAATTTCAGCACAGGAATTTTGTTCAGTGACTCCAGCTGAGTTATCTGCTGGTGTTTTTTTTTTAATTGCAGTAAATCATTACAATATTGTATCACTAACTTTTGTAAACTTTCTTCAAAATAAAACCTCGGCACCCAGGGGAACACCCTCTTAATTTGTCTACAACACAAAGGGTTAAAAAGTTAATTAAAATAACAAATTTAACGAAAATTATTCGGTGAAATGGGAATTCCTGTCGGAAGGTCTGAGGTTCGGTGTGGATTTCACCATCCGTCGTTGGGATAGAAAGTTCAAAGTTCTTGTTTACAACCTCGTCGAATGAGTTTCGGGGGAACGATCTGAGTAGAAAGGGCAAACAAACCCGGATTGAGAGGGAAGGAAATTGAAACGTGATGAAGACATGCATTGTTTTCGTTTGATTGAGCCCCGAGAGGAGTTAAAAAGGGAAAAAATAACGGAGGCAGCGAATGACTCTCATACTGAAAAATCTCAAAATCCCTTTCCGCATAAATTAATCGCAGCATGTTAACCGTGTTAATTCATCTCGCTCTCCCTTAATCCTTTTCTCGGTACACACTCCTTTATTCTTTATTTAATCTCATTTCTTCTTGAGAACCTTCACACCTCTCCCTTCGGAGGGACCTCCGAAGTCAGGAACTTTTGTCAGCGCAGAAGACCACAGTCAGTTACCTTATGTTTCGACTTGTGCTTGTTTCGGGTGCAGCAGTGGCAACCAGCCGTGGCACTAGTCGACGGCACTGGAGCGGAGGAAGTCGAAGGGGTCGGGTTGCAGTTAGTGGCAGCATAGTTCCCGCAGCATTTCCCTTTCCTGCCGCAGCAGGACGTCACTCCACTCAGTTTACAGGCATAATAATACATGGCCATCTCCCTCATGAAAGCCTTCGCACTGTGCACGCACTCTCGGAACAAGTTCACTTCGACACGAATGAATTTCCTCGTGAGTCTCTTCGGGTTAACTGAATTCGATAGGTTCCCCATTTTGAGCGCTACTGATGAGGATCATTTTCACTGTGATGCATATTTAACGAATTTACAGTTTCCAGGTTCATAATTCGAAGTTTCTCGAGAGATAAACCGACGGTACCTAAGGCATAGCTGTCTCATTGGGCAAACTTTCATGAGACGTTTCTGTAGCTGTCGCTCGAACGGCGTCCACTCATGGCGACTCCAATGCAAAACAGCCGTAGAGTATCCGTTTCACGCGGAAACATCGTCAAATTAATTCTGCTTTTAAGAAAACCGACTACACATCATTTAACATTACTGTAGCTAGAAAAACATGCCCTAATATTGCTACCGCCCCCGTGAAGCCAATTAAGCGTTAGAAATTCAACATGGCGAAAACCCGAAGGGCCTAATCGCTATTAAGCTAAATTTTAATTAATTTTCGGGATATTAATTCTGGAATGGAGAGTTTTTACAAAGTACAGACCAAGCAGTATCTTCGGTGTGCAGATGTGGATTTTCTATAACGCGAAAAAGACAAAAACAATGAAATTGGGTCATTCTGACCTCCTCCCTTCGTACTAATGTAATTATTATACAGTAAGGAAAGAAGTTAACGAAGATTAATGGCGTCGATTAATAATTTGATTTATGATTTTCTAAAAATTTTTAAAAGTTTTTTTTTCTCCCAAAGTCATTTGTTTTCGTTCCGTCGATGTGACTGCATTTAAGGAATGGCGAAGAATTTCGTTTTGTATAATTACAATTCTTTTTGTTTTGTGATTTTCCGTTACACTTTTGTTACGCATAAAAACGGTTAATAAAGATTGTAAAAGCAGGGGAGCCAACGTTTGAACGAGAACAATTATAAAAAGAGAATGCTACATCGTAATTGCTGTTGCAGACTTTGCGGGTGCCTGGGAATTGTATTCTGAAATACAATAATCAATTTCACTTTGAACCGGGATTCTGTTTCGCTCAAAAGAAAAACTGCTTTGATTTTACAGCCTGGAAGGAACAGAAATTTAAAGACATTTCAACGATGGCGGAGAAGGGACGAGGAGATCCACTCAACTCCCGAACGTCTTTCAATGAGAATTTCGCAGCTGTTATACATTTCTTCCCCAAATTGTCAAAATTAATTGCGATTTCCTTACGAGTGTAAAACGCTTTTGGAATGCGAAATATTAAAGGAATCCCGGCTCTTCCAAAATGCCTTATTTTGGGAAAACTCAGAAAAGTTTAAAATATGGCCGAGCACAGCCTCACTCTCTCTGTGAAACTCGAGAATGTGTACCTCAAATATGTGTATGAGTTCCGATTCTCATTTTGTCTGTTCTGCGTCCACACATTGGCACACACCTGTCGTTGGATATTGATTTTGGGACAGTGTTTACACTGGTGTTTGGCGCATGTTTTGAACAGTGTCAACCGGACACAGGAAACGGTACAACGGGAGTTCTCTAAAGTTATACAACTTTTTCACGGAACTTCGGCCATTTTTTTTAACGAGAAATATTCACCAAAACAAAATTAAAATAATCCGCACGTGACCTTTCTCTCGTTTGAAAATTTTTTTTTTTTCATAAATTCATTTACATTTCACTTGTTTGTTTTATCTATCCGAGATAATTAATTTTTGGATTTATTCATTTAATTTGAATTGGGGGGTTTGGGGAAACTGAAATCCCAGAGCTTTGGGTTTTGCTTAGTTTTTTTTTTGTGAGAGAAGTAATCAATAAAAATGGTTTTTTTAGAGTGACCGGAAGAACTTCAATGCTTCTTCCTCTCCTTCCGAAAGGGATCCTACAATGAATGTATTTTATATTTTTTGCTTTGGCAACGTTTTACAGAGTAAATTAAACCTCCTTCGATATATTTCCCAGGAAAAGGCGAATTTTGTCAAAGTTATCGAAAACAAAATTCCGTATATTAGCAAAATATTTTTTTCAGCACTGCACACATTTCCCTTTTATTTTCGAAATAAATCTCAGAAAAATTAATTCTAAAATTCTATAAAGTTTAGAACTCACTGATATCTCACACTCGTCACAACACGTTCACACACCCCGACACTTTCATAAGAGATTCCTTCTTCCATAATTCCACTTTAGATCGAAACTATAATTAATAAAAGGCGATCCCTTGCCAAAAGCACAAATCAAGCATTCGAAAAAATGATGACGAAAACACGGTAAAATCAGTGCAAAATGGAAAAAACCCAAAAGGGAAAGAAAAAGCTTTTGGAAAGCTCTTGGCACTGCGTCCCGGTGTAAACTGGCTGACTTTTCTCCGGTTGTTTCCAACCCCGGAATTTCCCTGCAAAACGGGGCTAACCGAAACCTTTCACTTTCGCTACGATTTAATGGAATTTAAATTTCCGCCAAATTAACGGAGATTCGGAAAAACCTGAGCTTCGATCCTTTCGTCGGGGGCGTTATCATCCCCCCGGGGGTGAAGTTTTTAAGAAGTATCAGTGGGGGGCGATTTGTTTGTAAGAAATTTTTTATGAAGTCACAAAAAACTTTTCCATATTTACGAAAGAAAAGAAAACTTTTTCTTTTATTCGTTCCGGTATTTTTGCTTTCCCCAGACTTAGTCCGAGAGGGGGGGGAAAAAAACAGATTTTTCACAGAGAAATCGTTCGGAGACGTTTTGGGAAATGTAAGCAAAAAGCAAGAAGTTCCTAGACACTGATATTACACTCTCCTCATCCTATTTACTTTTCAATGTCACGCTCTTAAGGAAAACAAAAAGCTCTCTAAAGACTCTTTGTAAATTTCACTTTATTAATTTTTGCCTCCTTTCTCTGACAAAAATGGCGAACAGTTTTTTATTTTCCTCACTTCAAAGTAACGTCTATCATTTCTCAGTGGAATTTATTATTCCCAATTTAGAGTGGCATTTCGTTTATACTTAAAAAAGTACAATAGTGGACTAAGGGCGTTCCCTCTTTCTCTGCCAATATACAGCTCTCGCCTGTTCCCTTTCTGTTATCCACGAGTGAACATTCTTCTGCTTTTACCAAAACTTGTATTCTTTTGTACGACACTGACATTCTCCGTTTTTCACAAAACCAAAATACTTTACACCCCCGAAACACTATAGTATTAGTATTCGATTTTCTGTAAACTTTCTGTTATTCTCCTCCCTATTTCCTGATATCATCTCCACCTTTGTATACGTAACATCCCTCTAAAAATTTCTGAAAAAACCAACCCCGACTTTGTCTGGAAAACTATAATTCGATTCCGCCCCTGAAAAAAAAGGGAATACAGTGATGCGTTTCAGTATCTGTATTCATCAAATTATAAATCAGCTTTCGAAAGGATTTTATTAACTTGGCAACTTTTGCTTGGAAAAATCGGCTTGATCACCTTTTATGTAACGTAAGAGCCTCCCTTTTATTTCAGTTGAAAAAAAAAAAAATCACAGTGTAATGGGCAGAATCGGAACCGGAAAGCAAAAGACAAATTTAATCAACTTTCTTATTTTATTTTATTTGCTTTCCCTTGTTTTTCTAAAATTCTCGCAAGTAGAAAAAAAAAAACTCAATTCAATTTTTAAACGTTGTCCCGGGGCTCACATTTGAAGTGGAAATTGCAGAAATTACAGTTTTGGCTCTTGTTGACGGTTAATTAGTCAAAATTAATTAGAAAACAGTCTTTGTCGGAGGTTCATGAAAATTTTAAAAAACTAACAAACAAAGTTGAAATTGAAATGAAAACGTAACTCGCTCAAAATATAACCCATTCAGGTGCAGTGCACGCGGACAAAAAGGGTTAATGAAAAGTAGAGTAAAATTACGGAGAAAGAAACGAGTTCTTAATTACAAAAAAACAATAAACAACACAGACAGATGGTAAATGTGCAGAAGAAACATCCCGGACGGTGACCGAAGCCTTCCAACCCTCTACACCCTCCCTCGTCACTATTTCTCAGTCTAAGAGGGTGCGTCACTCCACCCCCACCCCCCAAAATATCTCCCGCATATTTATGAGAAAAGGAAAATTCACTGCAGAAGATTTCATTGTAATCCTCTACTGTTTTCATGGTGAACTCATCGAATAAATAGATGGAAATCAATGCATGACAATAGAAAAGCGTTCGGAGTGGGGCCGTAGTGAGTAAATGGAAAAAAAAACACTCGAAAAAACAAAATATATGTTTCCGATAGAAGAAAAGAGGCTTTTTTGCATTTTTAAATTTCCTTTCGTTTCTACTCAGTTTTCGGAGAATTCCCCGGGGGTGATTTGAATATTATTAATTTTTTTATCGATATCAGTTAATTTTTTTTTTTTAAATCTCGATGTTATTAACTTTTGTCGGGAATCCGGTCGGATTTAAGGGAGGATTTTTCGATTAATTAGGGTCAAACAATATTTCTATGTTTTGAAAGGCAATCCTTTACATTGTTTGTCATCCGCTTTTCCCGACAACTGATTTCACCTGTCCCAAATGCAATCTCGAATTCCTCTTTTTCTATTTTAGAGCTTTGTCATTGTATTTTTTGACAACAACCGAGGAAATAATTTCTCGTTAAAAGCTTTAAAATTCCACGATAAATTAAACCGGATACAACAAAAGGACAACCTGATATTTTTAGATTGTAAGATAAATTGCTTTCTGCCAACTATTTGCCATTTTCTTCTGTCCTCCCCCGTTGCACAACCCTTCCCCGCTGTCGCAAATCGTAAACTGTCGACTTTTGGAAAGTTTGTCGTGACTCCGTTAAACTTTTGTCTTTTTTACGACCTTCCGTAATTATATATGTTTCTTCCCGATTCATCACGCGACTCTTTTCCCCCGTTGGATTTTCCTTAATTTAACTCTTAACCCCACCCCCCACTCCCCCCCCAAACGCTACACAGTTACAGTGTGAATGGAAGTGTGAATTTAATGAAACTGCATCCCATTAATTACGACCAACCGGAAATTAACCGAAACAACGCTCCGACCGGAAAGATTGTTTTAATAATAATAACTTATTAACTTCAAAAGAAACGTTTTAATTTTCTGACCACCGCAGATGACCAGTGGAAGTTTTTTTTTTTTCTCCAAAGTGAAACCTTCTTCATCCCACCCCAAAAGGTGACTTCCCGGAGGAGGAAACATGATGAAAAAGAGCCTGCCCGACTTTACAAGCAAAGTTATAATCTCTTGCAGTAAACTCTTTTGAAAAAGTTTCCACCCCGGTAACTGTCCCCGAGAAGAGATTAAGCAAAAACTGCCCTCCTTTTCCACCCCCCACCCCAGAAACCCTCCCCTGCCTCGGAAATGGATCGCCCGAAGTACTTTCCATAACAAAAACTGCAGTAAATAGACATCCCACTCCCGAAGGAAAACAAACAACGTGAAAATATGCGAGAGATCCAAGGAGGAAATCCCAGACAGAAAGCTTCCACTCATGATTTATGATTCTTATGCTGATTTTATTGATTCCTTAGGAACCCCCCTCCCCCTCCCCCTTCCAAAAGGCAGAACTGAAACGGCCTCAACGCAGTCAATGACAAAGGTTGCATAAACAAAACTCCCGTCCAACCCTTTTCCATTTCCGTCCGTTTTTCTCACTTTCCCCAATATTTTTTTTTTTCATTTATCCCAACGGCAGCTGAGAAATTTTGACGTTTTTGGGGGGGTTTTACTCGCTCTTAATTACTTTTTGAGCTTCTCGTTTTTCACCACTCAATGAGCTTTTTCTCATAGTAATTGTCATTCGTCATTGTTCTGTGTTCTGTTTCTCCCCCCCCCCCCCCCGAATTTTACCTTTTTCACTTTTGACTTTTTCATGAGTTTTAATTCATTTGTTGTGTTCTTTTCGAAAAAGGGGCTTTCGCGGCGTTCGTCCCGTGAATTCCAACAATTGGGCGAAATGTTTTAAGCAAATTTCCGCAACAAAGAATAATAATCATCGGGAAGGGCATTAACGAAAGCCTTTTATCTCCTTAAAGGGAGATGCGTTCTCTTGGAATTAGCTGAATTTTGCGCTATTGAGGATTTTAACGAAAAGGGGGCTTTTCCGGAGGCTTTGTCAAAACCGTTAAGTCTAAATCTTTCGGTTTTCAACCGTGAAAATCGGTCGATTCGACTGTGTAGTTTTTCACTGCAAATCCAAAATTTACTATTTTCTTTTGCCGCTACAAATCATATTCCGTTAATATAAATACATGAAGTGGGTGACAGCGGCCGTTAAACCGATTTATTGGTAAATTTCTTTCACTTTCTAAACATTCTACGTGTCGTTTCGAATGATAATCACCGCCATTCTGGAATAGGCTCTTTCTTTCGAGTGTTTAGGCGTTTTGCGAAAAAGGAAAGCGCCCTTTGCATTTTTCCAAGTAACGATGCCGGCTGAGGCGGTTCCAAAACGCCAAGGGAAAGCTATTCTTGTTTCTAGGACACCTTATCAACTCTGTGACGTTTAATTCATTTCTTGAAACCTATAGATTAAAACACTTGGAGGCGGTCCACAGTTTGGAAGCACTCTAAATGCGAGCTGAGGCATTTAATTTCCCCGAAAGCTCCATAAATTTGGCTTCCTTCGCGCCCCCCCTCCTCCCCCTACCCCTCCCCGGTCCTCCTCCCGTCGCTTTTTCCTTTCGCTGAAGCCAAATCAAACTCGGTGACAATTAAAGTCTCTTTGAAAATACTAATTTCGTCCGGATTAAATATTCTTCTTTTTTCAAAATGGATAAATTTCAAATTTTAATAAGTCTCTTTCATTTTTTTTCGTGAGTGGGTTATTTAATTTCATAAACGCTTTCAGGCGGAGATTCATTGTCAACAACACTATAACTTTGCTCACTTCGAAATTTCCGTCATTTGAAAAACGAAAAAAAGCGGAGGAATTCGCAAAAAATATAAAAAACAAAACCTATTTCAAACGACCAATACATATAAAAAAAAACCTTTGGGCGCTGTCAAAACGACATAAAAATAATAAATGGAACCATGGACTGTTGCAATTGGTACAACAAGTGCTGTTGTCATTTTCGAGTCAAACAAACCCAAAACAAAACCCGCATTTGGTTTAACCAACATTGCCAGTTCGGTCGTCGTGTTTACTTCCCAGTCGGAACTGTCAGAAGGAAGTGTATGGAAGGCAACGCATTTCCCAGAACCGTCTCTCAGTTCCTTTCCCTTTGGTAAATACACAATAAATAAACCGTCTCTCTTTGAATTCTTCTCACGCCCTCTTTAGGGCAGATATTGCCTTTGGAAGGCGTCTGTCTTTTTCACGCCCAACGCTCGCACCTTCTCTCGACGCCATTCTCTTTATCAACTCCCCAACGGTTTTTCTGAACTGATATGAGACAGCAGGCGTGACCGAGAATCCCCTCATAAGTCCTTCCCTTCTGAACGTCACACCAAATGCTTAAAGTCGACAAGAGGACGTTTAGTGAGACGAAAATAAGTTCTGCAAGAGCGAGCAGGGCGCCCTCGAAAGGGTTGCACTCGGCCAGAATGAATGGCTCATCCTTCCTCGCATTTCATGTCAAGACGAGCTCGAGTACCACGTTTAGAAAAATCCCCCGGGAATCCTGCGAGGGGCGTCGGGGGGGCGTCGGGGGGGTAAGAACACGGGGAAAAATTAAATTTGGTGCGGGATTCGCCGCTTCAAAAATTCAATTTTTCCTCCTCAAGTAGGAAGTGGAGCCCAACATAAATCAAAACCCTCCCACCCCTCCACCCTCGAAAAAATTAATCGCACACAACTGAAAGTATGTAAGTAAACAGAGTTCTTCTGAAGCAGAATGAGACAGGAGAACAATCGCTCTGCTTTTTCTCGCAAGAATTCTTCCCAACGACTACATAAAAATTCAGCGGGCGAATGGAGGCTTCGGCTTTGACAAAAGGCAGGAAAAAGTCACAGGTGTCAATTCAGACAACTGACGCACGGAAAATATAAATAAATTTTCCCTCAAAAATGCAGAAAATACAACTTTCCGGACTTCGTAGCAAACGCCGCCACATTGCAAGCGCTGCCTTCTTAAAATCCACCGCCCTCATTGAGAACGATGCCACCGGGTCAACAAGGTTAATTTGGGGACATAAGAAGAATGCTGTCTTTTTTATTACCCTACTGTATACTTGTGCAGAGGTTGAAATCATTTGAATTATCGCCAGAGTAAAACTAAAAGTTTTAGTTTCTCGCCAACTTTTAATCACCTCATCTTCTGACTTTCCCGGAAAAATTTACTATCTCAAAGAAAACTTCCCATCCAAACTCCTGGGAAGGTGGGCTCTTTTACCAACTTCTTATTTTTTGAAATATCGATTTCTGAAATTTCCAACGAAATAAATCCAAAGATTAGATACAAAGGAAAATCCAAAGTATATGGATTTAAATTCAAAATTATGGAAATATCGGCTCAAAAACATAAGGGCGGAGAGGGAGGGTTTCGTGAATGGGTTTTTTAAAGCAGTTTTTGTTCTTTAAATTTTTTTCTCGTTTGCTGAATCAGCTTTAATTTTTCCTCCTTGGCAAAGATCGACTTTTCCCATTGCTCCAAGCCTCAAAACGGTCAAAGAGGGTTATTAATGTTATGATGTTGGATTTTTATCTCGGCGCTAAATTAGACCTGTACGAGTTTGGTGGATTTGCTCATACTGTATAGTTGTTTTGGTTCTTTCAGTTTTTGTTGCGAAAAAAGGCAGAATATGGCGGCAACTGGATTTAGTTAACTTCTCCCGATGTGTGTATAAATTTAACACGAAGAGATCGGGGGGTCATGAGGAAGGGATGAGGATTTCGCATTCGTTAAAATTCGATCTTGAATCTCATATTCAATCCCGGCAGAAAAGAAAAGGAAGCGTCAGCGAGAGCTGAAAGGCTGTTCTAAATTTATGCGCACGTATCTTCATTTCCCTTCGACCCTATCCTCCGCCATTTTTAAATGAAAAAAAAAAAGAAATGGAAAAGACAAAACCAGATGGAAGGAGATAGCGTTTTTTTTTTTCAAATTGATAGGGGATCTGTGATTTTTAATTATACAGAGCGAAAAAAAAGAGGCAGAGTTTCCAAATTTCTGTTTTAAATTTTGAAAAGAGACTTATCTGTTACTCCCCCGAGAGGGAATAACTGTTATCAACCATCTGCCTTTAAAAACGAAACAATTTATATACTTTTATTTTTTTTATAAATTTTATCTAATTTTACTAATAAAATGTAAATTAAATAACCGCTGGAGAATTATGCAAAAATAAGATAAAGAAAGCGATCGACTGTATTGACTTCGAATATATTTTCGTAAACGAACTGCAAAAGGAAAGTCCAAACCCCCCAAAAAAGGGGCGGCTGAAACTCGGAGGGGGGGGGGGTTTATGGCCTCGAAAATCTTATTTATGATGCAACAAAAAAATCATGCAAAAGAAAAATTCGGAAAACTCCATCAGTGAGCTTTCAGTGGAGGAAAGGAAAATTGCAATTTGTCTTTCAATCCTTTCCTTTCCTTTCCTCAAAGATAAATTTTCATTCAATATATCACTAATAAAAAAGGTTGAATTTGCGTGACCATTTATCATTTTTTCCTTTGCTTTTCTTCGCTTTTATAGAGTCGTTCCAGTGATTTTCGTCCGCCCGAGTGATGCTCTGAATGAGGTAATGCGTTCGGAGTGTTCTAAAGTGTCCTCGACAGTGAAAAATTAATGGCTTTTAAATCGCACAGGGGAGAGAGGCCTTTGATGTGGTGAGTACTACCCGTCATTTTGTGGTAGTTTCTCCCCCCCCCCCCCCAACGATTACTTTTCTCTTTTTATAGCAAATACAACGGGAGCAAAAGTGTTTATGAAAGTTCACAAACAATGATTCCCCCCGGGGCCAACGAAGAAACTTGTCAAGTTTTTCCCGGGAACTTTTCCACGCTTTCATTTGTCCTTTATTGTCTTTAGTGTTCATTCTTTCGCTTTCGTTCTATTCCCTTTTCCCCTCCCGCGAGTGGGACTCTTAATTCTCCGGAGAAAATAGGCCGAGTTTGAGTCTCGGAAGGTCTTTTGGTCTGTTAGGCATTTCATTTTTAGAAAAGGGCAGACATGTGTGCACATATGTTTAGGTAAAGTGCCTCGCATTTATAGGAAAAGAAATCATAAATCAAAAGGAGCAGAAAAATCTCCATAAAGTTTTATTAAAAATCAGTTTTTCCTTGGAAAATTCTCAGGGGGGGGGGTGGTGGAAGGGGACGGGGAGATCTGCAGGAAAAATGAAGAAGATCCCACGAAAAATAAAAATGAAAGGAAAGGTTATTTCTCTCTTTCACCTCTTTTCTTCCCCGGGAACAACCCTTCCTTTGGTAATGTTTGTCTTTCAGGTACAACTAACACTTTGGGGTTTATTTTCACCGCCCCATTCCCAGTGTTTTCCTTTCCAAAAGCGCCGCCCATTTTTCACTGAGAGAGTGACAAAATATTACACACGGAATGAATAAGTTCACCCTTAAACGGAACTTTTTTTTATTTGGCTATATTCTCGCCCCCGAATCTCATGAGACGGTGAGGGGATGAGAAAATATGAATTATTTTCAATATTGGGAAAATTTTTTGATTTATCACATCTGCACCCTCAGACTTTCGCCACATTTTTAAAAGTTCGTTAAATATTGCTTTTTACATTTCGCTGAGGTAATAAGTTTTGCGAAACAAACTTTTCGGGAAAGAGATTTTGCATTTCCCGACGAAAGTGAGAAGAGATTAAAAATTTTATTTTTTTTATCGGCCGTTTCGGTTTTTGACATTTTTATCGGCGTAATGAGGCTGCATGAGCAAATTTTCCGCTTTGGTTTTCTTCCCCTGAAAGGCAAATGAAAGGAAAATCCGGCAGGCATTAACTGGCTTTTATTTCGCGGACACAAGAGTCAAACGTCAAACGCAGTTTCCAACGGTTATTTCATCTCCGACCGAAGCTTTATAATGGGAACTCAAATTTCGACCAAGACGAAGGGGAAACTCGGAGAGAAAAGCTTTTTTTGGAACAGCACAGCAAAAAAAAAAAAATTATGGCTCTAAAAGGGATTTCCCCCCTTCCCCTCCCGGTTCAAAGGAAGCTTATTAGTGGAAACATGAGAAGGGGACCTTTAATGAGACTGGAAATTCTGGACACCCCTTTCTCCTCTCGGTGGAATTCCAACTTAATCTATGTGAGGACCCAAAATCGGACTTCTCATGCGGCAAAATGGCGACGAGATCCAATGGAGAGGGTCTTTCTCCAGGCCATTTCTGGCCAATACTCCTTGGGGAAACCCGAACGACCGGAATCTCTAAAATAAAACCACCCCTTGCAGTTGGTTTCGTCAATTTTGACAGCCGGCGTGCTTTTTCGAAAAGCAAATTGAATTTCTCAGCCAAATTTATTTAATTATGGTCACATGACTTCGAATTTTAAACGTGGAAAAAATTGGGGATATTTTGTTTAGTTTGTCACAAAAATAAGATTCATAACACCTTTATTTTTTCGAATTTCTCAAACCCTCCGCTATTTCGAGGTTAGATCTAAAGAAAGCACCCCCGAGTCGTTCTGAAAATGAATTTTAAATATCGGTCCGGGGTTTAAAATTCCCAAAAGAAGAGTAAACAAAGTTTCGGATGCGTCGGAGGAGAATGGAAAGAAATTGGTTCTCTCTTCCCCGAGTGCAAACTTGAGACAAAGTCTAAAATAAACTGAAAATACTCAAACTTTACAGACTCGCGAAGAGGGTTGGGGCAGTCAGGCGAAAGGGGCAAAACCTTACATGTCGATTTTCCGACTGTTTTTTTTTAGCGGACGGAACAACCCGGCGATGACTTGGGGGGAAAAGAGGAAACCTTGGGAAAAACTTCAAAAAAAGAACAACACTTCGGGGAAACCCTTCAACGGCATCCATTTACCCCGGGTCTCACGTGGGGTTGAAAAAATAACAGAATGACGGGAACAGACCCGCCTTCAAATAAAAAAAAAATCGCTGACTTAAAAATAAAATGAAAAATTGGCATGTTTTGAATTTTTATAAAGAATTTTCTTTTATTTACGGCTTTTGTACCTTGAGGAAAGAAATTCTTTTCGCACTACCACACCTTTTAACCGTCCTACATTTATACTCTACTAAATTGTAACACTTATTCCGTTACTAACTCTCTAACTATTTTATTTTTTGTTCCCAATAAATGTTTTTCAGGAATAGATAAATATACTGTGTACATAGAACGCGGTTTTTGAAAGCTTCCTCAAAATCGGAAGTTCTCATTTTCCTCTTTCGTGAGAGTTGTTTCCTTTAGTATTAAGTAAAACCGTGTGTATATGTTACCCTGAATGATTGAAATTGGAGAATATTCACCGGTGAATATCAACGTTCAGAAATAAGGGTATTTAGTAAATATACCAAACGACTATGTGAATGTTGACATTCTACAGATTTCGGTGTAACATATATAAAATACACTGTCCCTGCTTCTCCCAAGAGGATTCCCCGACGTGTCAAAATCGGCTGGTGACGCCATTAAATTGGGATTTGATTTTAAAAAAAAAGTTTTCGATAGGGGTTTAGCAGGGTCAGGGGGAGGTTCGGGAAGCAGCGGCGGGAGCCTCGGGGAATGGAATCAAAAAGTGGGAAGAAACAATTTCGGAACGAGAATTCGCTCGGGGAAAATTATTTCCGGAGGTTTCTTTTGTCAGATGGTTCAGTGAAATTTTTGTCTTTTGTTCTGCCAAATTAAACTGCTTTTTAAATATGTTTCGCTCTGCGAGAGGGTTAGAAAAGGAAGTCGTTTGTCCTAATTCAGAAAGGAAAATGAGGTTTCTGTCATCCCGTTCTGAGGCTTCGTTTTCTTAAGTGACAGCGACTGACTCGGCAAGGTGAAGAATGGGCAAGGGAAAGCGGTGCAAAGCAGACAAAAGGCTCTGGAAAAGCGCTTGTCATATCCCCGTAAAAGGGGGGCCCGTTTTTATTATCCACGAGGAGCATTAATAAATTTAAAATTTGTGCACAAGGTGCAAGTTTTCGGGTTTAACAACGGGGAAAACTTCCCCGGGAGGAATAATTAAAGTCGATTCACCCTTTCCAAGTGAAGAAAACAAGGGAAAACATGTGTTGCCAACTGTAACGATGCGCCGACGGCATAAGGAAACTCGAAAAAATAAATTTAACAAAATTCTAATTAGGGCAGCTCCCAGCTTTTAGAATTAACCAATCAAACGCTGCTGCTGCTGAAGACTGCCTTAAACTTTCGACCTCTTTCTCCGTCTCGGCAGCATCGCGAAACGAATGATACACGAAAATATATAACAAACAACTCACCCTTCTTGAAGATGCGTCTTTGGGCGTCTGGTCGGAAGCAACAGTGCCAAATATCGTCGGCTGAAAAGACAAATAAATATCAATTAGAAAGCGCTCGTCCTGGCTGTGGTATGGCCGCAGAGGGAAAGGCTAAAGAAAAAAATAAAAACCCGAATGTTCCTTCCTGGGATCCGCCATTTCTTGTCCAATGTCGCAACTAATTATATAAGACAGGTGATAACGGATGGGCGTCGAATGGGAGGATTCGCTTTCTTTTGCAATTGAGGTTTATTCACTCCTTTCAACTTTTCACTTAAACCCACTATAGTTTCGAAAGTTATATTTAACATAAGGTTATCATTAACCCATTGAGTGCGAGTTATCTCAAGTGTTTTTTTTTTAATAAAAACTGTAGTAAATTTCATTGCAATATTGTATCAGTAAATTAATATATTTAGTATATTTTCATGTATTCTTCAAAATAAAACCTGGACACCAAGGGCTCTAAATTTGTCAGCCACTCAATGGGTTAAACCGCGAAAGTTGAGCTTTTATTTCCCCATTCAGTGGAATAAGCAAATTATTTTTGTTTTACTAAAGTTTTCTTTCTTAAGAGTCCCTTTGCGGCATTCCAGGCCATTTTGTGTAATTTCCAGCTGGAAGAAACGTCGAAAAAGTACATTTCATAGCTATTCTGGATTGAGTTTAAATTCTCAAAAAATAATTTTTGCGGTTTATGAAAGACATAACCTTACTTTCGGAGTTTAGACGAACAAACCCGTCTTATTTTTTTTTCATGCACTTCAAAAAATTTCAAAAAGAATCTTTCAGAATGGGGAAAAACCTTTCCCGGATCTCGAAACTTAATGAAAAAGTTGAGTCGAATCATCATTCCGGAGTGATGATCCCATTTAAGCTTTCCCTGTTTACTTCGCCGTGATTTCCCTCAGTAAAATTTTCATCTCCGTTAATTCGCGCTTTCATTTCCCTAATGCACTCCTCCCGCTAATGCGATTCTAAAGGAAACTGTATTTAACCGAAAGTTAAGCAAAAACAGGAGACGGCGACTGCATGGAAGTGACCTGTTTTGAACAACCCTTAACACCTCTGAGGGATGACAATGAACAACCCTCTGTAATTTCCTCTGTGAATGAGGACGTAAACGCCAAAGTTATATACAGTAGCGCTCAAAAGTATTTTTACAATACGAAATTTAATACTTTCTTAGTTAATTATTTTACTGTAAGATTTTATTATGTATTATTTAGTTATAAATACCATTAATGATATATTTTTTTTCTCCCTTTGGTATTAAAATAACAAAATGCACAAAAAATTGTCAAAATTTTGACAATACAAAATTTAGTAGTTTTCTTACTTAATTACTTTATTGTAAGATTTTATTATTATTTTAGGGTTGTGTTGTTTAGTTATCAATACTATTAATAATATATTTTTTCATATTAATATTCTATTATAATATACGGTATTAAAATAACAAATATACAAAACAAGATTGTTCTTAGTCTTCTGCTTTTTCTTTAATAATTTTACTTAGTTATATTATTATATAATTCTACTGTTAACTTTTAAAGATAAACTCATTGTTTCTTCTGTTGTTTAATTAATATTAAATTAATATAAATGAGGACAGTTGTAAAGCATTTTAATAAAAGCCAATGAAATTTCACTTTGTATGTAACTCTTACGGGTTTAAAAGAAAAAATTTTGTATTGTCAAAATACTTTTGAGCGCTACTGTATATATTAATATCAAAACCGACTGGAAATCTGACAAGTAACATTGTTTACTTATTGAACGGTTCACATAATTTTTCAAGAAGAAAAATCGATGAGAAACTTTTTTTTAGGTGTAACTAAAATAAAACTAAGTACATATTATTATAAAATACATATTTTGATATGTTTTCAGCGTAACATTTATCAAAAAAGCTCAACTTATCGCTTCTTCCTCAAAAACTAACTGACAGAGAATAATAACGTTTCCAAAATGATGAAATACTTGAAATTTATTATCGAAAAATATTTAAGAAAATAAACGAGAGAGAGAGAGAGAGAGGGAAACACGGGGAAGATGTTATATTAACGAGGTTGTGAATTTGAATCAAGGGCGACGGATTCGCAAACGCAACATTATACGCCGGAGCTTTTACAAGATTCCGCCATATAAAATGATAAAAGCCTTTCCCCGGTATTAATTCTCCGATTAAAAGAAAAACCAAAATGAGATGAGCCAATCGCATTATCCGAAAATACAGAATGAAAATCGTAGTTTATAAATGCTTTTAACTTCGCCGAAGAAAGTATTTCTTCGGTTCCGGTTGTGAATTTTTAATTCACTTATCTCCGCTCATCTGAATGTTTTAAATTAAAATTGAAATAGGTCAGGAGTCGTAAGCTTCTTAAAAGCTCAGTGCAGTCTTTTTTTGAAGGCAATTTTCCCTTTTCTTTCGCGTCTGCCTTCTATTTCTTTAATTACACTTGAGAAATATAATTATGGAAATTAAATTTCTGGCTTGTAAAAAACAGCAACAAAGGGTTTTGCTTTTTTTTTAATTTTAATTTTGTTAAAATTTAGCCATATTATTTTGCACAATTATGGTCAGAGGAAGCTGCCATCTTTAGGGCTGTTCCCAACAGAGAAATACGTTTCGGGGTAATATCTTTCTTCCCCGTCACAATCTGCTTTATACTGTATAAAGACTGTATTCGGGGAACAGAAGTCGTGACACTTTCGCCAGAAGGAATGCATGGAAGGGCAGATTCGATGGAAATCGGGGAATAATTGCAAAAACGGATTCGGTGAAATCGAAATGTGCTAAATAACAATTTTCAAATTTTGCCGCTCCAAGCAAAACCATGCTTGAAATAAAATTAACGGCAAAACAAGAGTCGCAAACGCGTTATCGAAATTCGGGTAAATTTTCAACCCCCGAGATGAAATTTAAATATATTTTTGCAATCGCTGACGGTTTCGTTGAACCTATACTTTCCACTTCGTGAGTTTTTTTGCCTTTCGACACTATACTACGGTGTATTGCTCTTGGGTCCTCGCTAGTCCTCTTATATCTCTCTTTACGTAATTACGTTTTCATTAAAAATTACATCTGAGGCGAACATTAAAATATTTTAAAAGCTCACCCCTCAGTTGGGGAGTTTAAACCTCTGAGAAAACATTAAAATAACATTAATAATAAATATAATAACAACAAAAAAACAAAAAGATAAATAACAATAATAAATTTAAAAAACGTTTAAGAGTTTTTCGACCTCTTCATCCCCTAATTCCGGGGAGGTTCACTTCGATTTCCACTTCCGTTTCGAGAAAACCTAAACATAGGTAACACGAGGAACTCAATCGATAGTTTAAGAATATATTCCCTTATTGGAGAAGAAAAATCAATCCAAATTAAAGTTTCCGTATTGAAGATAAAAGAAAAGCCCAAGGGTACAAAAGATAAGAAACTCTAAGAAAAAAAATAAGACGAGATTAAGCTAACGGACGAATTCTCTGGAGAAATCCCGAAGTGGGGAGACGACATTTTGGAAAATGGGAGAGAGGGGAAGAATTTCTAAATGAATTATGCACTTCGTCTGCTTTTTCAGGGAGAATAATATTCGAGAGCTCTCAAAAGCCAAAGCAAACAAATATCGACGATATGACAATGACCCCTATTTTTCTCACCCTCGCACGTCGCGGAGGGTTCTTTCATTTGAAACTTGTAAAAAATACTTTTCCCGTCGCGGAGTAAAATCCTCCTTAAAAATGATAAGAGCTCAAAAATACAAATCGAGAGCCATTATTTACCGGAGGCGGGGAAAGGTAAATGGAGGAAGAAAGGGGTGGCGCTGACAAATGAGAATCGCGGAGGCTTTGTTCTCAAAATAATCATAACGCTTTCCAAATCGTTTCCGCGATATTCACGTTGAAAAGGAATAACGGAAAATCTAATATGTTTAAATTTGGTTGAGGAAGGAAGAGATGTTTGGTTCTTGGGGAAGTTTTTCCGGAAGGAAATGCCGCCAGATAGGGGATTCTTATTTACAGGAGCTCTTCGCTGTGGATCATCTCCGATTTGCCAGAAGCAAAGCTCCTAATTTTTCATTTTGAAATCATCCGGGCGGCGGGGATTTGGAACAAAAACTAAAGGCTTGTTGCTGACAGGTTTCCTTCCGCTCGGCGGGATCTAACTCGACGTATAAAAACCTGCGTTCCCAATTCGTTTGGTCAGTTTGACGGAAATTCAATAAACTCAAATATTGACTCAAAATTTCATTCCAATGAACATAATTCCCTTTCTGGTGGTGCTGTCCACCCTTCGGTGAACCTCCGCCCGTATTATGCTAATTTTCTTTGAGGGCGGATTTTATACCCAACCAATAAAAAATAACTGCCAAATATTTAATCTTCCTCCCCGAACGACTCAATTTCCCCAAAATGAGTTTCCCCTCGGGCAGCGGTATGTTTTTAATAAATAACAGAGCAGCCATTAATCAAATTATCGGTTTTCGTCGCGTCTGCAGGTCGCGGTCGCAACGTTTGACCGAATTAAGTCTGATTCGGATGGAAGCCGTAAAACTAATTGTGGGGGGAAAAATATTTTAATCATCTAATCACTGCCGCGCGCGCGAAAAAAAAAACCGACAGTCTCCCGAACTGATTTCGATTCCATCTACAAAAGAGGCGCCAGACGGATAATCTGAAAAAACGTTAATTAAACTACACAGATATTGGTTATCAATTCCAATTTTTCCCGACTTAATTTAGTGCTTTATATGAAGGCGCGGCCCAGCAGAGGACGGCTATTTTTTAACCGTTTCGCATGCGGACGGTGGGAAAACGAAGGACGCACAACGGCAGGGAATTGAAAGAAAAAAGCGGAAATGACAACGCTGCCCTCGAAAACATTGTTGAAATTAATGAGAGAAAAATTGTGTTCAATTGGTGATTCATGAAGGCAATCAATACAATGAATGATGAAAAGTTAATGAATGAGATCATTTGATGACAATTTCTATTGGGTTTAGGTACGCGTACTCCATCCCATTCCAACACTCCAAAACCGGTTACGTACAGTCATGTCGCTGAATTTACGTCCGTTTTCGCTCACCACTCGTCTCTATTAGTAATAAAAGCTGTGGCATTGGGTTTTGACGATTCTAATTATCCTGGAAAAAATTTATTTGAAAAAAGGCGGAAGTTGAGGAGGATTTTTCTGAAAATATATTGAAGCACGATTTAAAAGAGTTATTTAAGAGCGCCGGAAAACATCCTGCGTTTTATGAAAAAAACGAAAAGTTAGAAAAGCCGATTGTTGTCTTTCGATTATGGATCTTATGCAATATCATACTTTGTAAATATTTGAAAATATAATTTAATTATTTCCGCTTGTTCCTCAAAAAGTTGAACAATACCCCTCTTCCCGACGTCGCCACTTCCGGGGAGTTTTTCAGAACCACCCAACCGACTCTTTTGTTCGAAATCTCTTACTTCCATGTCTTACACATTTCGGGGTGTAACTGGCTTGGCCAATACTTCCCGTTTTTCTAAATGAAAAACCCACTCAGTTCTGTACTCCAAATGGGGGATTCAAAAGGGTTGCCATCTTTTCCAGTTGAAACCCGGAAATAATCTCGGGGATTCTGAAAAACGATAGAACTTTTTCCAAACATAAATAACAGATTCCAATGTCCCTTCGGATTTTTACAGGTATTGCAGTACGATGAGTCGTTATTCCTCTGCCTAATTCCAGGCGAAAGAGTATCTCATCTTCATGAAATAAAAGGCGGGAACCGGCGAGTTATAACGCGAGTGTTTCTCATGCATTTATTCATATGTAACATATGGCTCCAAAGGGTTCTTATTCTCGAAGGGGTTTAACAGCCTTAGTCGAAGGTAATAACTTACACGGTAGGCCGGAGGGGTTCTGGAGGGAAGTTTTGCGCCATGTGAACAACTCAAATTGTCGAAACGTCTTCGAGCTTAACGAGTCAATTCGGAACGTGACTTATTCGAATGGTGGCGAGGAGAGGTTTATGCGGAGACCATTTCCTTTAATGGAACAACATTTTTCAAATTCAATCGCCTTTTGTAGAGCGGCGACTGCTGACTGAAACTTCCAACGATACGCCAAAGCTGTGCCCGATCTCCTAATGGACGATTCGCCGAATATGGAATATGAACGAGCATCAATTAACCCCGAGAGGAGGCTATATAAAAAGCACTTACGTTTTTCGCTGCTGCGGGGAAATCATCCAGCCGAATCTTCGAGAATCCATTAACCATTTGCGGAGGGCAGTTGGCGTTATTTCGGTCCCGGCCCCGAGAAGAGTCTCTGTTGTACACGTTCCTCGACTTTTCCACGGTGGTCGCCACTTTCTCATTCCCGAATGCATCGGTCACGGTCTTCTTTGTGGTGGTCGTCGTCGTCGTATCGTTGGAATCGTTCATGCTGGGAATGTAGGGAGTTCTCGTGCAGTTTGGAATAAAAGGGGAAGAGGAAGCGTTCACATACGGAGGGAGGAAGTCGCCATCTTTGGGGAAGGAATTCCCCGACCCGGACGAGGTCAACGAGCTCGGGTTCCGGAAGGAGGGTCGGTGGGAGTTGGCAGAGGAATGCTGGTGAGGGTCGGAAGGGGAGAAGGCAGAATCCGTGGACGTGGAGGGCTCCGTTCGATTGCCGGAAGAGCTGGAAAAGGAGCTTCGCAAAGTGGAGGAATCGGAAGTGGACTTTGGACAACCCTCGATAACTTTGATGCCTCCCTTCTTCTTCAGGGGCAGAGGTTCATACCCCACCGGCTCCCACACCTCCGAGGTGTTGCTCGTGTAATAGTTATTCTCCTTGGTTTCCCTCGTTCTTTCATCGACTATCTGTCCGCCCTTGGCCACGGTGACTTCCTCCCGAGTTACCACCGAAGACTTCACGCTTAAACTGGTTTCCAGCCTGACGGGGGCTTTGAGTATGCCCGCTCGAATGAGTATCTGATTGAGGAGGTCACAATTGGGGACGTTTCCATGGATGAGGGCCTCTCGAATGGCGATGCCGTCCTCGCCCTCGAGAGGTATGGGGCACCCGTTGATGAGCAGCACTTCTTCCTCGCGGATGCTGGATTTCTTCTCGCAGTCCACGACCTTCACGCCCTTTCCCAGTATCGATTCGACTGTTTCTTGAATTTCATCATCCATTTTTTCAGGTGATCAAAACCTTCATCGTACTGGAATCACTGTTCATGCTTTCACGTGTTTTTCGATGGTCACTAAGTCTTTCGCACATTTTCTTTACACATACGTTCACATAACTAAAAAAGGGATAGAAATATTTAAAATATATTCAAGGCGCCTCAGGCCGTTTTCCGATTTTTATAATTATTTCTCAATAAAAAATAACGATAGCGTAAATGTAGGGAACTAATAAAACAATAAAGAGACACAGCACTTCTGCTTCAAATAAGCAAAACGCCTTACACTTTTTTATGCATATCAAAAATCTTAAAATTCGCCTTTAAAAAAAATCTAATAAATTTTCAAATACTTTTCAAAAGAAATTTGAAGAAAATAAAGTTTATAAGAGAGAAAGGGAACAAAAAAGGCAAAAAATATGAGAAATGAGGAAATACTCAAACCAAAGCGGAAAAAATAGGAAGCTTAAGAGCTCTTTAAAAAGAAAAATTAAATGAGGAAAAGGGAAGAATAAGACGATGTAACGAGAAAGACCCTCCTCGTGTTTTCATTTTCTTTTCAAACGCCCGACAGCCCTTTCCCTGTTCCGCCAGGACAGCCATCCTGCTAAGGGAAACCCATTAGCTAACCTAACCTTCAGGAGTCAAAACTGCATTCGAATACTTCTCTTTCCAATCACGGGAACAAAACACATAAGTTCACACTCATTTCCATACCCCCAAAAGTCAAGTTATCGTCATTTCCCAACCGAAAGAGTTATTGAAAAGACTAATTGACCTTTGGGAGCGGTTACTTTCCTCAAAGAAAGCTCGCGAAGTGTTCGCCTTGGAAAAGCTTTCTTGTCTTAAATTGCTTTCCCTGAAAGACTTTCATTCCGAGCATTTAATTACTGAATAATGAAGCTTCGAATGGTTTTTGGGGAAAATTGTACAGTCAGGAGAGGCATAATGAAAGTTCGCTTTTTTATTGACAGAATATTAAATTTTATGGCTTTTCATTTTAATAGTTTAAATTTAATCATCGTCTGGAATTAATGCCGGTATTATTGGTTAATGGCCTCGTTGGTGCGCCTGTCAGAATCCGAAATTTCGGCGAAGAAGAAACCGGAAAGAGGAGAGGGAAAATGGAAAGCACGACTTGAGGAAACTTTTCCAAGTGAAGCGGACATCTGTTGGAAATTCTCTAAACCCAAGCATGTAAAAGTTAGCAATTTTTCCACCAGAGAGTCCGTTTCACATGTTTCTCAGCTTTTCACCAACGCCCCGACATTTTCCATTTTTCCTTCTAAAAATTCACAACAAACCAAAAAGCCTCTTTCTTCGGAATTGTGAATGTTTTTTTTTTACACAATTTGAAGGTTTTTTGAAATGCCCGACCGAAAATTCTAAGAATAAGTAAAGGGCAATATTTACTTCCAAACAGTGAAAACATTTAAAGCTCACAAAAGATAAAGCTAAGTAAATTGGTTGCCATTACAGCAGTTATAGAGTTAGAAAGCAAAGCTCAAATCCGACACCTGCAAAACCAATCCTCAACTCCATAAAAAAATTTTCCACGCAAATGAGTGCAGTGAACATCTTATTAAGGCGTTCCTGGGCAGTCAAAAGCAGTGGGTATAGTCGTTTCCTCATGTGGGATGAACGTGCAGAGGCTGCGTATAAGGATCGAACCTCTGAGCGTTTTCTGGCATTATGTCAATATTTTCTCGACAGACATAAATCCGTTTAAATAGACTGCTGCATTAGCTTAAGAGCTTTTTTACTAAAATACAAAAAACAATAAAACAACAAATCAAATTTCGATCAATTTTCGAACTCTCTTTAAATTCTGTAGAAAGACAAATAATAAAGAGAACCACTATAGATCAGAATGAATTGGTTTTTGGGCACTGATGCTATGCACAAAGTCACTATTTTTCCACTCCCCCACTTTCAGATTGAATTAAACCAAACTATATCGAAATGAAAACCCCGAGAAAGCAATTAAACATTATATTTTGTGAAGGATTAAAATGCTTAAAAGTTGTCGAGGAAAACGAGAGGAGGAGCTGGGAAAGCCGCTTAGGTGGGCCGATACAGGCGTTGGTATCTCCGCTCATGCGCAAAAAACTTCATGCATCGGCCTCAAATGTCGATATTTGGGCGCAGCACAGACATAAAATATCCCGATACGAATACAACGAACCTTTCTGAAGTATAAGTACAAATTTGGCCAACCTAGGAAAAGATTTTTTATTGAAAACACGATCGACGTAAAAAAGGAAAGGAAGAACCGGAATCGTCACGTCTTACGTGAACGCGATGAGGAAACCGAGTAAAACAACCGAATTCATACAGATAAAACTGTTTACTGACAGATTAATTAATCTCGCCATCAATTCATTATCAAACTCGTTATCGAACTAACGTAAACTAATCGTTCCAAATGGAGTTTTTTGTCGCGATTATACATTTTACCGGGAGCAGGGGACTATTGCTCCCGGGGGTTGTCGGTCATGTGTCATCGTCAACAACAATCTTCCTCTGAGAGCGAACTCAGTAAAAAAACTGAGTAAAAAATTGAGTAAAAAAACCTTCCCCTCTTCTCTCATAAATTCATATATAAACACTTTATGTACTTTGTAATTACTCTTGAGCTTTTGTAAATACAATATCGGTTTCAATTTTCCGCGGTAAAATGCCAGTTTTCGAGAGGCGCAAATGTAAACGAAAGGTGCAATGCCCGAAGTGAGAATCAATTATCTTCTGCTGCTTTATCGGCGGCAACGTTTCTCCTGATTATATATATTATTACTTTAAATAATACATTTTTTCTAATTGTTTTAAGCACACGCGAATTTCGAGGAATCATGCTGAATGCTTTCAACATCAATGCCATTAAAAACTCCCCCGCCATTATTACAGTACAGGAAAAACGGAGTTTTAAGTATCCACGAGGAGTTAATTTATTTGACATGAATACCACGCTTTGATGAACTCCGAGGAAAAAACAATAAAACGAAAGAAAAAAATAAATAGCAAAATAGTTGCTTTCTCCAACCGCAGAACCGTAGATAAATGTTAAGTGCATCTGAGCTCGAAACAATTAGCGGACAGAAAGAATTTTAGTTTTGGAAAATTAAAGAAGGGAATATGAGGTGTCCCCCCCACCCCCCGAAGGGAGGGGCAGACGAGGTCACACTCGCAAAATGTCATTAACGCGGAATTCGAGTTTATTAACTTCTGGCACCGTTTGGTCTGCGCGAAAGCCCACACTAATGCTGAATTTCAAGCGCAATTTGAAATTTATATTAAGCGACCAACTTCTGGGGCGCAGATTTTGGCTGCGTTCATTACGCGATAATTGCGTAATGTGTTTCCAGTATATTCGGAATCGTGTCGGCGCCTTTTTTTGTTTTTTTTTCTGTCTTTGACACGAATTCATTCATAAACTGCTCTCTCAGACAAAGTAAACAATAGTTAAAATTGGTGTCAACTTTAGCTGGTGGCGATTTGTCTACCGAACCAAAAAAAATATTAAAATAGAAATTATTCACACCTATGGTTCGCCATTTTTGAAATCGAAAACAACTTAATTAGATTGCAAAAATGCGACACAATTATTATATAAAAAATACAATGTACAAAAATTACATTTCACTCACATTTAAAGTGGGTGCTTCAAAATAAATTACATCCCAAAAACAAATCCTATCAAATAAATGCAATCCAGCTAATTTAATATCAACGATATCAACGACCTAATTAACTTTTCCAGTCTCGGTAAAGTCGACAATTTGACCCAAGTCGGAGGGCGACATCAACATTAAAAAACTAATTTAATAACGTTTTGGCGTGGGCGACTGAAAAGAAGAGGAATGGGAAGAAGTTATAATTTTTAGTTATAAATTTTTGCAAATTGTGAAATAATTACAAAAATTATTTTTAATTAAAGCTTGATTTGAACGTTTTTGGAAAACAAGTCTCGCGCCAATTATCGATCCCACGATGTTTCGCTTATTTAAAGAGCCTGAGAAGAGCCTACAAAAAAACACACTTTGATATATGTGCAAAAAGATACATAAGAAATTAATTTGTATTATCGTAAAGTAACAACCCCGTACCCATCATTAAAAATGAGGGAAGTTAAATCCCTCATCGAAAAAAAAACTTCAGAAAAAGAAAATCAAAACCATTATTCCCGGAGGGCGATGACCAAACAGAAAATCCCCCGCAGTACTGAACGTCCCCCATTCAACTTCCCCCAAAACGACTTGACGGCGCCATTACCGAGGGGGATGAACATCTTTTGACTGCCCATTTTTCCTAAGTTTCCCTTCCTTTTCAAGCAACATCCGAGAGCTTTCTTTTTCGTGAAAGCCTTCGGATTCCCAGTGCTTTCTTCACTTCTTGTTCCAACTCATCCGGGGGCACCCGTTCAGTTCTCAAATAGAAAGCTCGTCTCTTAACGTTCCTCAGCAGCTTCCCTCACCCCGTGGATCATTTACTTTCACTGGCATTGATATTTCACCGAAGTGATTTCATGCTTGTGAATGCGTCAACATTGCAGGGGAATTTGCTGTTGCGAGCACTTTGTACTGCAATGGACTGACACTTTTGACACCCGCTCTTTTAAATGCACCGGAGAAAATTTACCGGTATTTAGTGCTAATTCACAATGAAAGTTGACCTCTGTTTACTCACTCGCAGGTGCGGCCGCTTTGGAATCGCCGGATGATTTATTCCTCAGAAATAACACACGGCATGGTTTGATTTATGCATCGGTGCGAGACCTTTACGCGCTTCCGTGCCACGGTGGAATTATTAAAGTGGCACGAAGAGGCAGTTCGCATTCAAACAAAGAGCAGAAAGATCAATGAAATCACTCACGCATTATGGAGAAAAAAGCAAGCACCACCGTGAAGACCCACAGCTTTCTAATAAAACCTAATGAAAAGCTTTCTGTAACTAAAAATTATGAAATGAGGACATCCCTTATTATTCAGTTCCCTTTCGGCAGAAATTCATTAAAAGTTTTAGGGCTTTTAAGTCCTCCCCTATTTTCTCCAATTCCTTTTTCATTCATATTCGAGAGACAGTGACACCAGACTCTGCTTTTTATGTAAAACCTTGGGTGTACCCAGCCATCCGACCAGTACTTGGCCTTCACTGAAAATAGTTCGGGTGTGGCTTTGAGGACATTTATAGGTGTTACGAAAATTGATGTTGCCTTTTTTCACGATGAGTACTCCATTCCCGTATTTTTTTTGTCCATTTTCCCGCATGGGTTTTGAGAAAACGCGATGAGCAAGTGGATTGATTGCTCCCTCGGCGATGCCGTCAGAGGAATGTTATCCTGCCCATGTGAATGATGACCCGGCGAACGCATGTCATCTCCCCTCGGATGGAAGGAACAATTACGAGGTTGAAGAAATGCTGCCGCTGCTGTCGCTCCCCCAACCAATCGATTTCTCCCGTTGTGAATTTGTGAATGTTGAAGACTCACGCCGGCACGATGTACTTGTTTACATTTGACTGGAAGCCGGGAGTAACCATGGCGACGGAAATAATCCACGATATCCTTTTTCATTTTCTGACTGGATAAATTTTTCTTTCTCATCAATTATCTCTTCGGCTTGCTGTGGTCGGAGGCAGCGGAAGACTTCCAATCAATACTTCCGCCTTTAAAAAAGCCTGTAGAAAATCTCCTGTAATGTTGTTTGATACTAATTTTATCACCTCTCGCAATGATGTATCGTTCACTTAGATCAATAAACCAGATAAAGACAATATCTCAAAACAATCTCCCAACTTTTCGGCAGACATTCGGCTGAAGGACATTTGGGTAATTTTTTGAGAGAAAAAGTGGAATGCCGAAGCAGAGCCATAATTTACAACTGATAACAACGGCCTCTCATATAAATCTTAAATCAATTCTCGGACTTAGCCAAAACAAAAAAAATGGCGGACGTTGAAATGTGCTGACCTTCGACGAAAACTAAGCTTTGTCTTTTACTATATTTATTGGGCACTAAACATATCAGAAAAAGCATTGTCGCCGAGTGTGGCCAGTGAGCTTTTTCTACCAAAGGGCCCCATCGAAATGCTTCGCTTCAGCCACGCAAACCGACAACGGTAATGACGAAATAAATGCGATAATCACACTGATATTTACCTCGGCCCCTTTTTCAATGTCGATTGTTTTGCACATGAGTTGTAAATTGCTTTTGCGCGGCATCCGGCCTAAAAGCAAGCTTTGGCCATTAATGCTGGCCACGCAGAGTGAGTTCGCGCCTACTGCAGACGCCTTTAAGGGACCTCTGGGATTTCCAAATTCCCATCTGAACAATTCACCCTTAGAATTGGCTCTTTTCAATCTTCCTCCTGTTTAAATACACAGTAACAATTTTTGGGGCGACATTTTATAGCATCTGCATCTAACTGAAGCCGAGATTCCTTAAAAAAAAAACACCAGACGATCTCTAAACAAAATAAATCTAACGATCAAATCCCCTAGAAATATACGAACAGAAACACATAAAGAGGGACCGCAAGTCAGACTTATAAGGATGAGTGATTTGATGAAAGGCTCCATTCCAAAATGACTTCCCAACCTTATTTGTCGAAGATGACGTGTATGAATTCTATTTAGAACTGCCAGGATTGGGAATGCGGTGCCAAGTTCAGGGGCGATTGTTTAAGCAGAGAGAGAAACTGCCTCACAGGTTGCCTCCAGAGCCCATAAAGGCACAACAGGAACTGAACCGTTGAAAAGCCTCATCTGCCGAAATCAATCGAGGATTGGCAACCGCCAATGAATGACTTGACGAGCTTAATGTGCCGTCACAAAGAAATAAATCAACCTCATTATTTCGAGTATGAGTAACTAATTTACGAGCGATTGTGCGGTATGGTCGAACCGTCAATTCATGCGATATTTAATTTGCATTGCTCCGTAATGGACTGCTTGCACACAAATTGTTTTTTGTCTCATGAAGGTTTCTGAATTATCGAAGCGAGACCGACTCGTCGGGATTTTAATTTGTTTTTCTGATAAAGTGCCTCCGGGGGATATAGCGGTCATTTTGCGATTGTTATCGAAGGTGAAAACTGAAGGTGACTCGGATGAGTTGATTAAGGTGCAAATTTGACCGTCAGAATTTTAATAAACCGATCACCCACACTGTGGTAACATCGGTCCATCAATAATTCATTTTAGGGATTTAAGCCTGCAGATTTACGCATTTTCTGAAGAGAAATATTTCCTCCTCTGTCTCTATTCTGAAACCTCCCAGCAAATACGCATTCGAAAAGCAAATATGCTTTTTTGTTTGTAAACAACCAATGGAGTTGACTTTGACGAAATTGGTCACGACTTTAGCCCGTCTCTGGCAGTGGCTTCAGACACGTTCTTTTGGCATATTTTCTTTCTCTGCAATGTTCCGAGCCTCGGAAAAGGGCGGCTAAGCATTTTCTGTGCAACCTCCCTTTGGAGAGAATATTTATGGGCGACGTCCCTTGACCCGGTCAGGGCAACAGAGCACAAATCATCCCACTTCGGGGTCAGTTTCCTTGTCTCGTTACTTACGACTATTTCCTATCGAAATTAAAAAAACTTGGTAGGAATGCTAAACTGTGCTGAAAGGAGGACGCGTGAAGAGAATTAGAGAACTTAAGCATTTTTCGGGGCGGAGAACTCCTATTGATTATCGGCTGGTCTTTGGCTTGCTATCGCAAAAAAATTGGCAAAATATTTACTCGAGTCTGGGTCACTGTTATTTTTGCTTCCTTATTGACTTTTTTTATAAACAAGAGAGCGAGATTTTCATTTTGGGAAGCCAAGCAATTATGAAGTTCGTAATAAAAAAAAAAAAATTCTCTTTTATCCGAAGGCAGAGACTTATACAGACTTCTCTTCAAAGGAAAGTGAACTATAAAACGTCGAATGCTGAGGAAGTGATGAAATGTGCTTTTCTGTTTTTTCTTTCTGCTTTAAAAGAATTACTTAACACCGTTACATCATATCGATGTTCAACCCTCTTTTAATGAATTTTTTAAAGAAATATTTACGACAAGCTTTGTGAAAGCTTTTCGAGCACTTTCCTCCATCTTTGAAGCCTTGAAAGAAACGAAATGCAATAATCCCGGTTCAAGCTGTAGAAACAGCTCAAAGCACACAAACGAATGCAAACGCCTTTTTTTTGAATGAGGAAAGGTTCTGAGACTGACCCTAAAATCTGATCACTGGGGGAAAGCAGACACGTACAAATACTGCGATACACAAAGCAGATAAAAAAGATGCAAAAGCCGCAACACCACCAATTACCAGTGTATGTCATGGCAACAGATTATATAACAACTTGTTAAGTAATTTATATGTAATTGCTATAAAAAACTTAAAAAATACTTTGAGTCAGATGAATTATCAAAGTGACCATCAAGTTCAAACCAGAATTCCACTGTAACCCAAAAAATCATTTCCTGCACTATACAATGCCTATTTTTTGCAAATTTGTAAATTCAATTTCACAGCAAAAAACTAACAAAAAATTATGAAGCACAAAGCAGTTACAAGAAACTGAACTAAGAAATTTCAAATGCTTTTAGCCATTTTTTCTTAAAAAGAATCAATTGAAAGTGTATGATGAAAAAATTGAAATTTTAGACTAACTCAATTTATTTCATATTGAACAGAGAAGATGATTTTTCATTATTATACAGTTAAAATTAACAAAGTAAAATCAAGCAAAAGAGAAACAAAAAGTGCACCTTTATGGCAAAGAATCCTTGAAAAGAAATAATCTTAAACAAGCCTTCATATATTAGTCGCTGTAAATTAATGAAGTCAGTGGAAGAGAAAATGAATGAAATTATTAAATATCAAAATTTTTTTTAAGTGTACATTTAATATTTTCAGGAAAAATAAATGAGTGGATTTGTTTAGTGGACAGAGCAATGATTTATAATTAAGTCATCAACCGCTGATTGTTTTTCTAGTTTGCTTTGATCAAATGACCTTTACCAAATAAAGTTGACTTCCTGAACACTCAAAATGTGAGTTTTGACAGAATTTTTTCTGACCAATGCTCAAAAACAACAAAGCAGTTTCATTAATTAACCAAAGCAGATATTTGTGAATTTTTAATGAGCTTTATGAGAGCCTGCAAAAGCTGACCAAGGGAACCACCGGCTAAATGTTTTCAAATGCAACCACACAAAACTCACTTAAACATGTATTCAAACTGAGGAACATTAATATTTTCACAATTTTCAGCAGATGCTGACACAATGCAAACCTTTATTAACAACAGGATTAAATTTTAAATCACACTGGCTTTTTACCCATTCATTGAGCATATGCTAACTGCAATTATTCATACATTTCAACTCATTTAACTTTCACATTCATCTTTCCTATTAGCTACACACCGACGCTCGACCATTCAAAGCTTTTCAGGGAGAGGAGCAAAACTAATATGTTCCATAAACGAATGAAATAGTTTTCTCTTAAAAAATACTTTTTTTACAGAAACTCGTTAAAAATCTCCGATTCAAAAAAAAAAAACAAACAAACAAAGTGCGAATAATACGAGTGTTCTATTGCTGATCAAATCGAGAATGCATACCAACGAATATTCACACGACCATCACTGATTACGGCAAATACAAATTTATTCCACACGCATCTGTAACTTCGTACGGCAAACGTAAACAAAACTCCACTGTATGCTGCCCATTACTGTCAATTTTCACTATCCAAGATGGCTTCTCGTGTCAGAGCCCCACAACTTAGATAACCGTGTTCAATCCCATTCGCTTCAATAGGTGTTCATTGAGTGGTGCTAATTTAAGAATGTAGTTCCGCGAACTGGAGTATTTTTAGTGAGAGCGCTAGTGTGCCGTACCACTAGCGAAACCAATCGACTAGTTCAGAAACTACTTTGATGTCGGTTTTCTCCGTTGTCAATCTAATCATTTCAACTGATAAATCCACTTTTATTACATTAAAAATCATTTTTATACTTTTATTTCAGTATTTCCTCGATTTTTCGATCAAAAGTAAATTCCAAGAAAAAACTTTGCGTCCCAACTTCGCGATTTTTAAGAGAATTCAAAAATTTCCAGTAAAAAAAGGTTAAATTAAATTTCCTAAGCATTGCGTCCAAATGGTCAAAAGCTCTGCCTCTTTGCGGAGGCATATAATTAGAGAAGTTGAAACATAAATCGCAGCTACTGGTTTCTCAAGTTCCGAACAAAACACTCCTAAAAAGGGACACCGCTATGACTAATTCGCACTCATCGAAATCACGCAAAAAGCAAACAATACGCACACTAAAGCAGCACAAATCCAAGGACGCGGATTCATAAAAATCACCATCGTGGAAATAAAATTAAACAAAATTTAAAAATCTCTTACCCTTGATTTTGGCGTTTGTTTCAGGCCGATCGCCGGTTGACTTCTGTTACTCTGAAAATATAAAAATTAAAAATGAAATTTACTTTTAACAGTCCCCTCCTCCTTTTTGGTTGCTTCCCAGATAAACAAACACTTCCCGGGAAATTTTCATTTTTTTTGATAAATTAAAAAAGGAAAAGTCTAAAGATAACAATTTATCAACGCCCCTTTCTCTCATTTTCTTTTAAAACAACCAACTAAGAGAGAGGGAGCAGGGGTTATTATTTTGTAAAAGTGAATGGGGGCAGCTGCTTTCAAATTACAGTCCCCCCAACTCTGTCACATGCTAAAACTAAAGCCAAGTTCCGGATAACACAACTCGAATATCAATCACCTGATGAGTTTCTTGCAGGAGTTCTTCATCTGTTGGATGGTACTGCGGAGGAAAAGCAACGGTCACTCCAGGGGCAGCCTCCTCCGGTATTCTGGTGGCGGTCACCGAAGAGGTCGAGCCCCCCGCGAGGATCTTGCGGCCACTCCCCGCCTCAGAGGAGGTCACCCTTGCTGAGGAACTGCTGCTCCCCATCCCCTGACTGCTGGCTTCACTCCCGGTCTCTTCTTTGCTTCTATTCACCGTCCCGAAGTATTTGATCCCGTACTCGCTAAGTATTCGGTTACTATCACTCACAGAAGGCGCCCCGTCTTGTTTGGGATTCGTATAAAAAACACCGGAGTAAAGGGTGCTTAAGTCCGTTTTGAAGCCCGGGGCCAGCCTATAATTTTCTAAGCTCCGGGGGTTGAAATACTGCGGGGGGTTGATCTTTGCTCCCTGCAACCCCGGTGGTTTTGCCTGAGCGGAAGTCGATTTTTCCGGTTCGATGATTCCTTTCTTGGAGGTCCTCGGTATGCCGGATGCCACCCTCTCTTTGGTGTAGGCGGGGGTCACCAGGGAGTAGTTCGAGTACTGGCCGGGGACTGCTCCTGGGGGGCGCCCCCTGTTGATCTCATACGTGCAGGAAGCCGGACGGGAGTCTTTCCCCGCTGTCTCGTCCTCGGAGTTGTTCACCTTCGGAGGATCACTCGGTTGAGGTTTCCCCCAAACGCAATCTAAACTTCCGGACACGCTTTGGTTTTGCGTCTGAGCTTTCCCGTAGATTCCTCTCCGCGATGCGTAAATCTTATCCCCGCAGAGCCTCTCGAAAGCTGAGGGTCTGTCGCTTTTTGGCTGTTGTGGGAATATGAGAGATTTGTCGAAGCGACCCGATCCCGGTCTGATGTATTTGTTGAACGCACTTCCCGTCACCCCTCCCGGAAAGCTGTTGGGTTGATGGGGGAGTGTTTCTCTCACGTACTGAACGAATGCACTGCCCAAATATGGGTTGGGGTTGTTAAAGCTCGTCGGCGGCACCGTTCTGTAGTTTTCGTGAGTCTGGCCGGATTTTGAGATTTTTTCAAAAGTCTTAATGTGCCCTTGGACAGTGTCGAAGTCGTTTTCGGTTTTCTTGCTTCCGTTCGACAGCTTCGATATCTCCGAAGTCGTGACGGAAGTGGCGAGCTTTCCGAAATGTTCGAGAACTTCTCCCGGTGACTTCTTCCTGGTCAAAGTGTCGAAATATATTTGACGGTATTCCTCGGTCGTTCTGCTCGAGTTGGGCCTTCTCAGTTCGCCGGCCGATTTCTGCCGTTCGAGCGTTGGCGCCGACCTCGCACCATCCTGATTTTGAGCAGTTAAAATTTCCTGAGTTGTTTCCTCCTGAATTTGGTTCTTTATCGAGCCCTCTTCCTCTTTGTGCTTAAACGAATACTTCCTCCAGTCGGAGATATCCTCCAAATCGCTCACCGAGTGATCCGCATGGAAGGTGGCCCCGGATATCTTCAAGCTCTTGTCCTGGCTTTTGCTTTTGGTGTACCTCCCCAAGGTTCCCCCCAATCCGAAATTAACGGCTGATCCCCCGCTGATAAACTGGACTGTTCTTCTCGGCTCCTTGTCTATCCCGTCGCTGGATATTGTTATCACGAGACTCAGCCCCGGTCTCTCATAGTCGACCTTTGACCCTCCACTCCAAAACGGAGTCTTCAGCCCAAAACCCGTGCTTTTCTTTACTCTAACCGCACTTTTTGATCTGCTGGGCTGACTACAGTAATCTCCAATGGAGGAATTCGGCCGGGAAATCGGTATCCGATTATCTATGACAAGGTTATCTAGAGGACAGTTGCACAGGATTCTGCTTTTGGAGACGTCGTTTTTCCGTTCGATTTTCCTGATCAGGTTTTTCGGTCTCTTCGGAAGAGTTTTGGTCCCCTCCTCGCAGCAGGAGGTGTACCCCTCCAGTAAGTCCACCGATTTTAAAAAAGTTGTTTTCGGATTGGTGCTGCGCCTGCGAGATAAACTCGACGTTTTTCGAACTGTGCAGGTCCTGCAGTTGTCGTCTGAACAGTAATCGCTTTCCGAGTACTCAATTTGATGAATTATGTTTTTCAGCTCTTTCGTGGCTCGTTTGGTCCTGGTAAGCTTCTCATATATCTTGGTGGACGCCTCGTCTTCATTCGCGAAGGACACCCTCACGGGAGATTTCGCTCTTAACTTTACACCCCCGGAGCTGATGCGGTCTTTGCAACCATCCACATTTCTTTGCTCGAAGTATGGGGCCCTTTTGATGGTGCTCGTCTTTTCATTGGAGTTTTCTAAGTACAGTGTCGTTGGAGTGTCCGGTTTTTGGTCCTCTTCCGGTGCATCTTTTGCTTCTGCTTGTCTCACGGATAGAGGAGACGACTCCACGGATGGCGGAGATGTTTGTGCGGGCTTTTTCGTCGGGAGATCTGGAAGAGGAGGCGATTTCCTCGGGAGCTTTGGGGACGATTCGGGCAGGAGTGGCGGGGACTGCGACGGGGAGAATTCCTGGGGTTCGACTCTGTTCGGGGTGCTTTCGGTGGAGCTTTTCACGGACTCGACGTCATCTTTGGAAGTGTCTTTCTCTAGAGAAATGGACGCTGAGGAAGAATGAGTTTTCGTGGACGAAGAAGAAGGACTGATTGAGTCTTTTTCCGAAAGTTTTCGTTCTGGCTTTTGTTGAGGGCTTTCTACGATTTTTTCCGGTTCGGGAGTCTTCTTCAGAAGACCTGCGTCGGGTTCGTCGACTTTGTTTGGCCTTGGGAAATTGGGACTTTGGATCAAAGGACTCTTGCAAGATTTGGGTGGCAAAGCTGGAAGAAAAGTCGAGAGAACCCTTTGGTGTTTAGCTCTTGGGACGGGAAGGCCTTTCGGGCCGGACGAGAGGACGTTCGTGGTGACCGTGACGAGGTGGGAGGTCAAAGGTTGACATGGCTCTCCGAAAGCATCGGCTGCTTGGCCAGCAGTGGGAGAAAAGTTGCAACTGCCTTCTCCGTCCCCGATGGAGACGTAGGATTTTCCGAAAGTCAAGGTGGACCTCTTTGGCGGGACCGGAGGCTTTGGTTTTCCTTCCTTGGTTTTCGCCTCAGCAACAGACCCTTTCTGAAGTGCTCTTATTGCTTTCTCCTTCCCAGATTCCAGATTATCCGAATTCTGATCCTTATTTGAAACCGTTTCCGAATTTTTTGAAGCCACTGTTTCTGATTTAAAATCGAAAACGCCTCATTTAAACTCCGCTTCTGGATTTTTCGAAAAGCCTATGACTACAATTGAGCATTGTTTTTTAAAAAATAAATCTAAAAAACCATATCAGGCAGACATTTTTCCAAATGAAGGGGATTCACTAATAAGCATTTCCCTCCCTTTGAGTCTGCTGATAAAATAAAAAGAGATAGTTGCTTTTTTTGGCACGAAATCTCGGCAGTCTTTAGTTTTTGTGTGAACAAAAACACTCACAGGTTAACTGCTAAACTCTAAAATTGATTTATATATATAATTTTCAAAAATATTGTAAAATGATTTAGGAAAAATATCCGTCTATAAAATATTTCACTAAAGTCGAATGTTTGCGTGGAAGTTTTAATTTATTTATCACATCTTAACTTTCGCGATCAGTTCCGTCAGCACAACTCATCTGGAACGATACATTAAATTCCTTCAACTCTCGAGAAAACTCCTCCCGAGGAAACGACAAATATAAACAACAGATACAAAACCAACAACCTAACTTCTACACCCGAACGATGGATTACTACAATCAATTTTTATTTACGCTATCCTAACGATTTTACACACGCTATTCATTTCCGCTTTAACAGATGAAATAATGAAAAACTACGAACAGCAAAGTCAATCAGAACGTTTTGTTTTTAGAGACTCAAAGAAACAGCCCATTAGAAATACATCGAAATCCCATACAAAAAATACAAATAGGAAAAAACCATTATGTAATGGACAGTACTCCAAAGAGAGGGGAAAAGAAGAATACAACAACTTAAGAAGAAAAATGAGGCAGGCAAGAAAATAAAAGCACACAATTGGGACGAGATTTCTAAAATGGTCGCAGAAATGTTTTCGAAATGACCCGAAATTCTTTTCGCCACTCAATTGACCTTTCCCATCCGAAAACACACTAAAATTGCTTTGAGGAAAACCACAACGCGCCCTTTCGTGTCAGCAGGGCGCAGCCCTTCATTCATGCAACCTCAGGTAGAGTAAAAGCTGGAAGCCTTTGAAGTCACCACAAAGCCTTTTTGCCGGGGGCGAAAGGACACAATTTCGTGAGTGGCACAGGAAATGCGCAAATTCCCGCCTCCCGCGCCCAGCAATCGGCCAATAACCAAAATCACTGACATTCAGCGAAGTGTGTTCTCCAGCGTGAACGTGAAAACGCACCCCTCCCCGGAAGCAAAAAGGCCACGGCCTGCAGCACTCCATGCACGCGATTTTCACCGGAACACCATCACTCCTAAGGCGAATTGTGCGGGAAATGCAATTATTTTCACTGAAACATATTCGGTGGAGACACAAGCCGCACGAGATCACTTTGATTCTAGAGGGCTGTGCACGTTCGCGTTGCCCCGAGAGCCCGAATCTAGGCGTGTCATGGAAAATGGGCGAACAGGGAGACGACCGAACGAGATCGAACTTAAAATTAAGGAGCACACCGCGAAAAAATACATCAAAATTGATAATATTTAGAGCTATACAATGTTCATCCTCCCCTCTCGAATAATAACACTGTTTTCGCCATTTTCCGCTGGAGCGCTTTCAGCGGATTCTCCTCCGGATCGAACATTCGTTACAGCAAAAACGTCCTCAACAACTTTTTCCTCTCTCCTGCAACTTTCAATCTGTTTCTGCTGTCTGGAAATGCGTCGATCGCGGATTCAGCATTCCATTTACATCATTCAGAAATAATTATAAAGAGACAACCTATCAATGTATCATTTTGCTATGATTTTATATAAACATGAGCTCAGAATGATCAAATTTTGCTTGGAAAATTTTTCGAAATTTCTTATCGTGGATTTTGAAGGATTTTGGATTTTCGAAAATTTTGTTTTTAAAGAAATTGAGAGTCGTTATGATTCCACAAGGGGATGGTGAGGTGAAGGAAATTAAAGGAAAGGCCGACAAAAAGATTTTCGAAAGAAGGGAGACATTTTCATTGGTGCCAAAGGAAAGATGGACAAAAAAGGCAAGAGGAAAAGAAGAAATTTTTAATAAAAGGGAAGACATAATTCTTTCCCTGAAATAATTTAGGCGTTTTAATTAGGTTAAAACCGTAACCAAAACTATATCATTTCCCATTTCCCTCTGCTGATTTTTTTTTAAATTTCAATTCTCCGAGACTCTTATTTTCCATAAAACTCCGACAGTTTTTTGCAATGGAAATAAATGAAATTTTACTATTTATTTTCGATAGAAAAGATTCTCACATGAGAGACAACGCACAGTTCCTCCAGACAACGCCCCGATTGATTACAAAATTTCACGCTCATCTAAGAAAAAATTCCTCAGAAAAGGTGATTCTGGAAAAGGTGGGAAATTTCTCTATGTCCGTTAAAAGACGGCTTTTCCCATTTGGTCCGCGTAAATGAAACATTCAACTGAGTTTTTTTATTACCATTGTAAACTTTTTAGAATTTTTTCCAAAAGAAATTAGTTTTGATTACGTCCGGGAGATGTCGCCAACGCACTGTTTTAACTCTGAGTGTGAAAGTGTTTTACCGCGACGATAGATGGCAGTGGTACTGTTCGCGTTTCGCTCCAATTATATTTGGCTGTTTTTCTTGGGAAAAGACTGCCAAAAATAGATAGAAATAGGCAGGTTTTGAATTTCAAGGAAATTTTGCAATGTTCTCCGTTTACACATTGGCTTTTATTTCTAAATCATTAAGAATTAAGCCGCTTTAACACGCTGAGATTAAGACCAAGAGTAAACGAGTCTCAAATTGGAAGAATACAAGAAGGCTTTCTATTAAATTAATAATAGAATGCCTAAATTAAAGATAAGGGCAAAAATTATCAGAAATACAGAACAAAACAAAATAATACTCAGCAGAGGATAATAATCATCAACACCTTCCAGGTACAACGCTAGAATATACTTCCGAAACCTTAACAGTGAAACCCTTTGTCAACCTCTCAACCTTTTAGTTTCTTTAAAAAACAAATTACCATAATTTTTATAACGGAACGGTTTTTCCTCAGGCCTGTTTCGCGACTCTGAATGAAAAAGTCCAAACAATAAATTAAAACCACAATATAAAAACACCCTCGCCTTTTATATTCGCCAGGCAAATTCGAAAATGTAGCTTTAGAGAAAACAGGTTCCTCAAACTTTTCCCAAAAGCGACTCGACTTTAAAATTACAAAAGGAAACGTTTAAATCAACTAAGAGTGGGCAAAATATTGAATCATTTTACGGGCCGATGACTTTATTAGCCGAAGAAACACACTTTGTTGGGTGTATTTTGAAATGGATGAATGCATCGACGAACAATCTTCAGATGAACGCCAACGGAAGCACCGAGAAGGCTTATTATGATGAACTATGAGTACTATTTCAGAGAAAAATATATAAAAGAAGAACCCATCCGAATTGTGTACCTGTACAGTTGGACAGGTTCTCGCGACAGTTCATCGAGTGGGTTTAGGGACTTCCTTAGCCATACATCTTAAGAAGAGATCTAAAGTGGTCGAGTACAAAAACAGTTGTAAAGAGAGGTTCAAAGTTAACCCCGATGTCCGGAGGGATTTTCTGAGCCAAAGAAAGAATAATCCCAAGACGAAACCTTTTGAAAAGATTTAATAAAAAGGCAAAGGTTGTGAAAAGATGTCGACTTTCTGAAATTTCAGCCAGTTTAGAACAAAAGACTGCCGTTGAGTTTTCCCTATTATTTCCCGGGAAAGCTGCTCTTCGCTTATCGATTGCACACCAGATTTGGCAGGATAAGTAAACATTCGGATATCTTCCGAACCCGTGACTCGATTTCTCTGCTGACGACATCTAATCAGGCTCTTTCAAGGCAACAGGTATTTAGGGCACTAACCTTTCCGATTCCTCTCGTGTTGGAGGCTTTCAAAGCCCCGATGGCGTGCTGTCTGCATTCTTTTTCGAGGTTGTCGTGCTGGAGTTGAATCCTTTGAATGGCCGTAATCAGTTCTTGTTTTTGGTGTTCTTTGGCTTTGATGGAGCCGCCTTCCTCCAACGCCGTCTTCAGCTCTCTTTGAAGGACGCACAGCTTCCTTCGTTCGGCTTCCAGGAGGAGATTTATCACCTGAAAAGAAAAACCTTTATGAGACCCTTTGGCAGTAACGTCTGTTGTGATGCTACCACTATTCATTCCAAAGGTGCCGCTTTTTTTTGGAGAAAAGATCAAATGAGGTGATCATAAGTGTAATTTTGGGGCAGTGGTACTCCACATCTCTAAAGCAATATTCCCAAATCGTCGGTCACTGAAAATGATGAATTAATTGGGCTCGTGAGAATTTCTCTCTCTCTGAAGCCTTTAAAAAACGGACGGAAGCCATCCGCTAATTTGGATTAAGAACTGTAATTTATGATGTGGAAGAATTTAATTAAAAGATAAGACATAACAATCCAATTTTTAATTTTTGATTTTCCACTCTAATTTTCAGAGGAAAGATTTTTGCTCCGTTTCTTATATCTGAGATCCGCCCACCGACCGATGAGCTACTTTTCACATTTTTCCCCTTCAGGTGGGAGTTTTTTCACAGACACAAATTGACGTCAATTCGATTTAACTTAAGATAGTTTTCTGAAATTAGAGATCCCACTCGAATGAAAAATCTTTCGCGTGTTTGGAGAAGGACAAAAGGTTCATTTTTCCATTTCTCAGCATTCCTTTCTCTAATAAAAATTCCTAAAAAGCATATAGATAATATAAAAATAAAGCAGAATGCGTTCTTTTGTTTAATGTCATTCAAATCTCCAAAAATAGTTCAAGAATTCTATAAAAAAAAAATATACACTAAACGTTTCTAAGAATAACCGATTTAAGTTTATAAAATTACAGGAAAAAATAAACATTTCGGAGGGCTGACATAATTGCTTAATTGATTCTGACAATGAAAGAAATTATAAGCAATCAGAGGTTCCGCTCCATCTCCAAACCGTAAGATCTTCTCCAGAAGACATTTTTCCTTTTCCCTTCGCCCCCCCCACCTCTTCCCCGCAAACGACATCCAGTTAGCCAATTGACGTCACTGCTTTTAATATCAAAACATTATATTCATGTCATTTGCATTATATAAAATAAAAATCAACGGAGTACAAAAAAATTTCCTGCGAACCCTCAGACAATAAAGGGAAAAAACTTTAGGGGTCTTTCTCTTATGAGTGCGACGACTCCGTTTTGAATAACCCGTTCAATACAGTTTTTATTATTGGCAATCAGTCACGAGTACTGCTGACTGCACCTGAGGCCCGAAAGACCCGCCGGCTTTCGGTACTGTTCGGGATGACTGAGGCCTAACTTCACGAGTTGTGTTGGGTCTGAGGCAATTTTCACACTTCGGGAGAAAGCGACTTTTTGTTGGCAAATCTCTTGCCAAAAATTACGTAACCGATGCGGATGGTACGTGGCTTCAGTGAATCTCCCGTTCTTCGGCATCTCATTTCGAACAGTAATTACGGGCGTATTTTATTGCATATTTGAAATCGATAAAACAAAGCAGTGATTTTAATTTCATTTCCTTTATCTGCACCCCCCCCCCCCAGCCCCCTCACCCTCCGCTTATTTCATTTTATTTAATGTTTTGTATTCGTCGCATTCTTTCTTTTTCCCAGAAAAAAAAGCTAAGGTCTTTTTTACACATAACTTTTTTGATGTGGGCAACACAATACTGCTTATCCATGACATTTTGAGGGAAGTAATGATTCGTAAGAGAAAATTCCTAACTCAGAGGGTGGGGGATTTAATTTAAAATGTAGACAATAAGAAAGCAAAAATATAAATTCAGCTTTCAGAAACAAAGCTCAAAACGACGCAACAGGTAAAAGGTCTAAAGAAACCGAATCGAAATGAAAGTAACCGGGGGGGAGATAAAACTTGACCACTTTCTTCTACTCTGGGTTTCGATAATCTCCGACTCAGTTGTATGTTTGGGTAAAGTTCTCCTCCGGAAAATCCCCGGGGATCCCTGCAAAGATTTATGATGTTAAATATGCATCAGCTGCCACGGCGCAGTGGTTTTTAGCCTTCAACCTGCCGCGATGAGTGTGAGAAAATTTACATTGTAGAATGTTGCACTTTCACATGAGACGATCACGGTCGGCCCAGAACAATGTCCAATATTTCCATATTAATGCAAATTGCCGAGAGGACTCGCCCACCGGTTTGCATCGAAATTAAGATACTCTCCGCTCCTTTCCCATTTCCTTCCTCAGTCAATCCCGAAATTGGGGGCGTCTTTTCCGCTGCCGTTCCGAGAATTGTTTATGTTTATCTTTATTTCTTTAACGCGCCCTTATTTTCGTCTTCCTTTCCGTTGCTTTGGATTTGGAACGATTACAATAGATTCAACTGGAGATAACAACGTAAAAATAAAGTAAAGCAATGGTTGTTCCGATTGAAATTTCTGTTTACTCTAAATTTTAATTACTGAGAAGCGAAATAGAGTTCTCATTGCAATTGCAACTGACAGAAATTTGCAACACCACCTCAGCACACACTTTTTTGAAGTCCCTTCCGTTGTTTCCACACAGTCGACTGACAGTCTTTGGGGTTATAATCCCACAGAAAAGGTTGTTGACTTCTACCTGTTTTTTTTTTAATATACGGTAAACCTTCTTCGAATTCCAGATCGATTCAAAAAACTCATTTTGATAACAACATGAGCTGCCATGAATTTAAAAATTGAAAATTAATAGTTTCACAATTATTTTTGAGAAGATAGACGAGATATTTTAACGAAAAAGAAATTATAAAAAAATATAGGAGTTTATTTCCTCTCGGCAAAGCTACTTTGAACGGGTTATTATAGAGCAATTAATAAAACAGAGAGATGGATCCGTTGGGAAATTGTTTTAAATATTGGAATCCACGTCAAAAAGTTGGCCCCATATTATTCTCTCCTCAACCTCAGCAAAACTCAAAGGTCTGAGAAATAACTTTGGATGTCGTTTAATATAACCCCGCCTGGAGCCAGCGAGGGAGGAAAGGGTTTCTCGAAAATTTTCTACTTCCCTACCGAAATGGGTAAACAATAATTAACTGACTTACCTCCAGCTGTACTCCGAACCATTCTCTGCTTCTGTCTGGGTCGTGTGGTTTCTCCAAACCGTTCGGATTTGAGTTTTCTTCATCGACGGACATCGCTACCGAAAGTTTGGTCATCACTGGAGCTTTCTTCTCCTCGTCCACATCTGCAACAGAACGAACCACCGTCAGAGTTTTGAAGTGCTTTTCTTTTCCTCTCAAATTTGGTTTGAAAAAAGAAGCTTGTACAGAGAAATATGAAGATTTGATCAAAAACCACAGATACAATTCCATTAGATTTACCTCAGCCGATAAATTAGCTTATCAAGTCAAAGAAAAAGTGAAAGAAGAGGTCAAATTCTAAAAAACCTAAGGCTGGACAACCGCCCGTAGTTTTTCGGACCGCAAAGGATAAATAAAAGGTAACCGCCGTTCCCTTCAAACAGTATTTACGAGACAAAGCTTCCACCCTCAAAAACTTCCCTAACGGCAATAATGTAAAGGAAAATAAAAGAGGACCGTATCATCTCACGCTGTTGCTCATTCAGCGAAGAATTTATTGCTATTGGAATACACTTTTCTTCCCGCATTTGCATCCCTTATTTGGCCAACGGGTTGTGCTTTGGTCAAATCTTATGCAACTCGTATAAGTTTTCGAGGTATTATTCGGTTGATGATGATGCAACCTGGCGGTGTCAGCGTGAGTTTCAGACTACGTGGAGATATTTTTAAAGACTAATAAATACTACATGCCTCGAGTGTTTCGCAAAATAAGGGCAGGCAATGGCGTTACGACCAACGCGCACGGACAGACGTGGACTAATCTCTCGCAGAATCTTTTGTTCCGCTCCCTCCCCCCGCTCATTATCTTTCTAGGTTTTCCGGCTTTTTGCAAATTTGACCGCCCACTCTCACTCCCATCAGACGAAGCTTATTAGCGGAAGCCTTTTTGGGCTTCGCAGGGATTGCAAACATTCAATAAATTGAGCGATAACAAGCCCACGGGCCGTGGCGGCGCCCGCGCAGACGTTTTCTTCGAAAAAACTCCGCGGCCTCCCCCGGATATTCCTTTCGTGTCTCTTTGGGCACATGTGCGACCGAAACCGAGTTTTTCCGATGATATCCAATTACTTTAATCCGAAGTTTGTCCCGATATCACAGACGGTTACTGCATCAAAATTATCTGAAGGGAGGGAAAGAGTATGAAGTCCAAGAGACTCAAAAAAATTCGGAAAATTTGATTTTAGGCTTTACAGCCCTAAAAATATTTATCTAATCACTTTAGAAAACTCTACTTTTTGTCATTTTCCTTTATGAATTTAAAATTTCTGTTTCGATGATACTGAATTGAAAATTCATTCAAAAAAAATGACGCTTCCTAATAGCGGGTTAAAGAGAATAATTTTTTCAAAAAAAAAAGGTATTTTTTCGTGAAAGCCTTTCTGGCATAGCCCGAAACAAGAAAAAAATTGTACAGTCATGTATGTTTACATTCATCAACGTCAAAGGATTGCACTTTTTTATGTTAACCGCTTTCATTTATCTTTTTCTCAGTTTTGGAAACTTTCACTTGTCAATGAATTTCATTTTATTTACGATACCAACATCTCATTTGGGTCAGTATTTAATTAGGATTTAAAAGCCCCAAAACGAAGTCAACTGACCAGGTTTTCATTCCAAGGCCGTAAGGGGAGGAAGCAGAGGGAGGAAGGCGAGAAACTCTCAGGGAACGCCGAATGGGATAATAAAGGATTCAATTTGTCACGTGCAAATTGCCTTTCTTTGACAACCTTCTATCGAAGAAGTGCACCGAAAGAGGCGAAATCCAATAATTGATGACAAAATTGAAATTTCATTGTCGTGCTAAGAAGCGGGAAGGAGTGTAACGAACAGGAGACAATACCGCTCTGTGTTGGCCCGGGATTTTGACAGTTTATTAGAGGCCAAAGTCGAAGTCCTATGGGGCTATTGAGCGATTGGATCCGCCCGGGGGGAAGGGAGAACTGATTTTTCTAACTGTGCTTGAAGGAAATTACTTTTATAGATTTCCTGTAATTTTAAATTCCAATGACATCAAAGCCGTTCGTACCTGTCAAAAGCAGTCTTAATTTTTTTCCACGATTCAACGGTCCCACAAATTACTTTAATTTAAATTCAATTACGGCTTATGCTTTTGTTTAATCTCTCTTTTCGAATGTGCTGTCTGCAATTTTTTCTTCAGCGAACGTGACTTGTCAACCCTCCGGGTCAAGGGCGCGTTGGTTAGCACGCCATCTTTTTTCATTTTGGGAAATCCCGTTGAAAGTCAGCAGCCGAGGAAAGGCCTTAAGGTCGACTCTCGAGTGCGAATTTGTTGTTTATAGGAACGTGGAATAATCCGATTTAAGGAAGTTTTCTCTTTCCCCAGGGATTTTTCTTAAGCTTTTCTAATTCTGTCACTTTCACCTTGAAGTTTTATAAAAGAGAGAAAATTTTTCATTGTTTAAAAGGTCAATATTTCTTTCGAGTAAAGAAGGAGGCTTTGTTTCAAACAGGAAATACTAAATCTCCGAGCTGCAGAATCTGAAGCGCCCACCCTCGGATGCTGTCAGAATAAGTTATATATTATACTGGCAGCTCTTAAGCCATACTCAGCCTGACATTCCATCGAGGATCAATCATTTCGAGAGAAACTTAGCGTCAAAGTACTGACAGAGAAAAAACCACCTCAAAAACGGAGGACTTCGCTGGGAAAGAAAATTTTACAATCTTTTAAACAATCTCTATAAGAAGCAAACTTGATTACTTTTTCGCCGGTGGAATGTTCCGAAGTGTCGGCTGCAGAAAAACCGGATGTACACGCCATGTGAGCTCCTTTCACCCCCGCTACTTTCGTAGCAGGAAGTGAAAAATCTTTTAGAGTGTTAATGGCTCGGATAAAGGTTCTCTTTGAGGGCTGCCAACCACTTTGGTAACCGCCCCCTCAGGGCAGATTTCGCTTCTTGTGAAATGATTTCGGTGGAAATCATTCCCTTTTTCTCGTTTCATTTTGCTGAGGGCCAAACAAATTTCATCCCTTTTGATCACCTGTCTTCCTCCGCAGTGGATTCGCAGAAGGCTTATTGTGTGAATGGTTCCGCTAGAATGAAAGGACTCTTGAATGTGTAACTGTTGTCAAAACGGTCGCCGGTTCCTTAGTAGAGGTTCTGGTCAGCGGAGACGGTAATTATTAGAGCATGTTTACATGTCAGATTTTTGAATAACAATAAGAGATGAATAAGCGGTGGCGGAGGGGAAGAGCTGTGTTTGCGCTTCCATCCATCTCCTTTTGTTCGTTTGTATTTCCCTTTGGCTTTCACAAAAGAACCTTCGAGAGCATTTCGGAACGCCTTCCCCGATGGGAGTTTAGTCCACATTCAGATAACCCTTCCTTTCATTTGCCACTTCAACCAGAACGGAAAAAAAACAGGAAAACATACACCTAAGCATTTAGAGAAGATTCCCACGCCGTTGGTGATCGGGGCATGCAGTCGGATTCCGCCCTTGAAGTCTGCTACGCGTCATGTAACTTATGTCTTACGCATGGGAGATCAAAAACATTTTTGGGTTTTTCTAAAATCACTCCGTATTCCCCTTTGCTCTTGCACTTTTTGCTGTTTTTCTCTGCCCCAAATTGCATAAACAAACTCAAAAATACGGAAAAAGCCCAGATTCTTATGATAAGATATTTGAAAAGAAATAAACTCATGATTGCTGGTGGCCGTTGCAATTGTTTTAGGTCGAAAGAAAAGGACTCATTATCTCAGAATTAGGTTCCGATAAGAAAACGTAACCTAGAAATATTAACAGTTGCAAAATGTAAAAAAAATATTTAAATTAAGGGCGGGAAGTTTAAATAGATCACCAGTCAACATGACTGTTTAGACCGTTCTAATCCTGGCTGACCGCCAAGGAAAAGAAAATCCAAACGAACACCTCGTGACAAGTTATTCAACCGAAACACACAAGCTTTACATAACAAGGTGAATGACTGATTTTGTCACCTTGAAAGGTTAATTACATGCTTATCATTAAAAAGAAAATTAAAGAATTACGTGGCCGTTACATCTCATAACATCGTAATAATCTAAAACATATCGATCTCGTTTGACGGGGCGGAGCGCAGCCATCGAGCACACCTGTTTGATGGGACGCTCCTTCTCTTCACTTTCTTCTCGTTCATTTCGGTCGAAACGAGAAAACACAGAATATGAGTTGGTATAATGTGTAAAAGATTATGAAAAGACCGAAGTCGACGCCCTCAACAATAGCAACTCTGGGCATCAATGACATATTTGACACAGTCATCCAGACTCTGCATTTATTGTACACTTCCCCCGACAGTTTTCATTCCAGAAGATTTAACTTTCGGAAAAGCACAGCTGAGGAACAGCCGAAAAGAGGCTAATCAACGAAACACTTTGCTCATTCAATGGGAACTGACATTCTGTCCTCAAATCTTAAATTTCGAAGTAGAAAACATCATTGCCTTTTGTCTGCTGTCCATTATGTTTACGGGCACTGCAAGAAGTATTATCCATCGGCTAAAGAGCTTCAGTATCGGTTATAATCGCGGCATGCAATCACGACGCACTTAATCTTCGTCTTCGAAAAAATGGCGAACTATCTTTTATAATCGGGCTCAAAATTTACGCAAAAGATAGAAGTAATTTCCTTTAACGGTGTAAGTAAAATTCAGCGTTCATTTCCTTAAGTCATCGTCTTCGGGCGAAATGAATTATCCGGGATCTGTTAGGTCATAAAATTTTCTTTTTCTTTATTTTTTTCCACGTTAAAAGTCCTCAGCCGGCAAATGTCATCGTGATACATTGCAATCTTTCCCATTTTGGATGAAATTTCTCTTAACGTGTCTTAACAGCCTGACTGCGAAAACACTTAAAAGTAAATATATTTACAATTAATTAATTCAGAAGGCGAAATATCATCGGCGACAAGAATTTCGTGGCCTTTCTTTGAGATTTCCTCGGTTATGCGAGGGTGGAGAGCGAGAGCAAGATAGTTGGGTCAAGATGAAAATGAAGAGTTTACAAGGACCGTTAATAAGGAGCCTAACGGAAGCGCATTTAAAGAGAAAGGAGTAACAGGAGACCTTGACTGCGTTCAACATCTGCTAACACTTGATTATAATATTAAGATAATTAACTTATTTCTTCAAAATGAACTTGCCCAGAAGTACTGTTCGGTTATTATTAAAACTGCACGCTCGTCCTTCTTCAAGTAGTCCAGCAGAAATTAAAACGCCATCTTCGGTTTCCTATAAGACTTTGGAATTCCTAGAAACTCTTACCCGTAAAATGAAACCCCCGAAAGGAGAGGTGAAAAACAAAAAAAAGGGATATAAGAATTCCATTGTTACGGAAGAATCAAGCAATCCAAGAAATTAAAATTAAATAAATTCGAACCTCAAGTATCCCATTCGATCCTAAATTTCTCATGCAAACAAATAAAAGTGCACGTAAATAATGCTAAACAAGAAAAACGTCCGATGTGGTTATCGACCTGTGGGAGCGCGAAGGTTAGTAGGATAATTCACAGCTTTTTGGGGACGGTATGGTGACCTAAGCAAAGAGTAGCATAATGTCAAGTTTACTTCTTTCTCGGTTATTCACCCGCAGTCCCTTTCTTGTGTCCCTCCTCTACCGTGAATCCTTACACTCCCAGCCATATTTGCTTCCCATTAACACCGGCCAGTGTTCGTCTCGCCCGTTTCTAAACTCATTCTTCCAATTAAGCTCACTGATTTTATGATCAGCGCCTCCGGAAGTTTTGGTGTGTCGCCATGACACAAGCACCTATCTGGTGCTGATGAGGAGTAAACCAGGTTCTTGGCCTCTTCGGTTGGTGGCCCCTGGCTATGTGAGACGTGACTGTGGATGCTGATCCTCAACTCCTTTCATTTCTACGCCCTTACAGGAAGTTTTCTTGAAGATTTATTCTATTCCACCACTCCCTTAACCCTTCCCTGAACTCTTTGTAAACTCAACATCACTGCTGCAGTCACAAAATGTATTCAACTTCATACGATCGCAACGGAGAACGCGCCTAACCAGACGTTTATTTATACTCCGGAAAGGGGTGAGCATTAGGTCGAATCACCGGTGACCCCTCGCCGAAGCCATTTTCTGCGATCGGGAGTCCACAGCTGATGGAAGAAGAGCTGAATCCGGACTGGAAAAGGGGTCAGGTGGTGTTGGGAGCAAATGCTTCCCGTCAGTCCCGTCAAAGGCAATTCGCCCTTCGATTGGACTATGCTTCGATACTCGAACTGATGATCATCATTAAGAGACTTCTTATGGTTTTTACTCCCTCCGACGTCGGCGACCTCCGGTTCTTCTCATTTCCAGAAAAGCGTTTCGTCCTTTCCTCGTTTTGGCTAATGCCTTCTTTCCATGTTCATTTACTTTTTTATTCTATCATAAATTATTCGACCCCGTTTTAACTATATTTTTCTTTGGCAGTGCGAATCCGTGAAAAAGTAATAAAACAGAAAAATAAAAAAACTCTGACCATTCGTGCTGTCTATTCCGAAACTGCAGAGCAACAGGTCCCCACGACTTCCACTAAGTCTTATATCAATGTCAAAACACAGAAATGATACCCAAAATGTATATTTGTTTATTTTTACGTTTTCAACAAGAAATTTTGGACGTTCAGCCTTGAAACCATGTTTTTTTGTCAGCTATAATAAAATTTTTAATGGATCTTTCGATGGAGTTGGGGGACTTTTCACTCACATAATTTTCTATAATTAGCGACACTTCTGTTTCCTGGATTTTTTTTATAACCATTTAGTGCACTCACACCCTTAGCGCCGAGGAGTAGGATATTCCAGATTTCCTGTTCTAATTTATGTATTTTCGAGGTTTTCTAAAGGATTTCCTTTCCTAATTAGCAAACGTAAGCATTTTCCGATCTTTTAGAAAGCTTTCTCGGGCGTTTACTAAACAAAGCTTCTGACCAAAGGATCTCATCTGCGGGAACAATGGCCAACTGCGGAGATAAAAGCCCGCTTTTATGAAAGAAATTGCGAAATGAAATAATCTATGAGAAGGTCACGTCAAAGAAGGAAAAGGGAGAAGAGGAAAAATTTTTTGGGGGAAGAAACTAAAACTTCCGGATATTGGGTAAATGGGCGGAGGATGCGGTGGAGGATGCGGTGGGGGATGCGGTGGGGGAGGAAAGGAAAAGGCGAATGTCTGGCATTTTGTTTTTGTTGACGCAGGATCGGGTTTCTTTTATTAAAAAAACCACTTTCACTAAGGCCAAGGCCATTCGACAATCTACAACTACCCGTTCGCTCAACTTCCATTCTTTCCAATAGTTTTTAGAATATTGTCATGTGATTGTGTTGAGAGAGAGAGAGAGAGAGAGAGAGAGTTATTATTTGTATACTTTCGTTTGCGCTCTCGTTTTGATTTAATCGTTGTACTTTGTGGCGTTGTTTGCTTAAATTTCATAATTACTTAATCCTGTTCTTTCAAGGTTGGCGGTTTGTCTGAGGATATTGCTGCGGGAGTGTGTTCAATCGAGGATGTAAAGAACAATGTTCGCCCACCGAGGCTTTTGAGCCGTCATCAACCGCAAATGGCCACTCCCGAATTATACTAAAAAATAATGGCCCAGAAGGACACATCGGTATTCTCAAGAACGACGAATTCCGCCTCTCGGTGATCCTGATCAAAATACCCAGCAACCTCATTCAAACTGTAGATGACACTACTCTCACTGCGGCCAGGGCCAAGTCATTGTCAAGGTCCTAATGTTGAACTTTTAACTGCAAAACCTGACCAAAGCTGGAGTAAGCAATATCTAGATGCAAGCGATGCCTTTCTAAGGATCATCAAAACCCCTCACGTCGCATTTCACATTAACCCTTATGCACTCCTCAGCTACCGTTAACAGTTGACTTTAGAAACAGGTTCATTAAGTGCCTCCAATCAATTCCAAAAAATCTGAGCTCATAATTGCAATACTGGTTCTATTTTTAGAATCTGTCACCAGGAAAAGTGACTGCAACGCGGTAATAACGACCGAAACAAAACGTGTCGTGAATAAATACTCTCTAAGTCTTACCAGTTGCATAATTGCAGAGAAAACGAAATTCGGTATAAGGCACCTGAAAAGGCGAGAAACCGGACGTCAGGTTCCAGGAACCAGGTGACTTTAAGACGCATCTAATTACCGGCAGCGGTGCGGAACGAGAGGGTTTCTAAAAGAGGGTGCGAGACAGGAAACGGCGAAACCGAAATATTCCACAGGTCTTGTTACTCTATCAGGCAGCTAGACCTTGTTTAACTGTTCCGAGTTTTGGGACCTGGTGAGCTAAAGAGAACTTTCTCATCAACCATCACCCTATTGTGTCCGATGTTGCTATCACCGGCACTCGCACCATCGGAGGACAATTGTTACGTAACCGGGCGCCTGTGTAAAAGCCTGCGGCCTTGTCGCTTAGGACTTGAAATCGGACACGAGGACATAAAGACCTTTTTTGGCAGTGAAATAATTTGTCGGAGAAAATTTATTTGCAGCTCCTGAGCCTAGGAAAGTGGTTGAAGGTCGTAAAATGATATAAGCGGTCATTCAGACAGTAAGAGAGGTTTCTGTCATTTTTAGTTTAAATATTTTATTTGGTTTAGACAATTTCGAATACGTAAATGACTTTATTTTCACGGTTTTTTCTAGTTCTCTAGAATTCTCGGATCATCAATTCCTGTTTTTTATTACTGCTTTTTTGCAAACTTTTCAAACTGAGAAGACAAATTCAAATATTAGAGCTACTTTCTGGGTTTTGTGAAATTCGGAGCTTCAAAAATTTAAAACTAATTGTCAATTCTTTTTCCGGGGGACTTTCAATACACATACAGTAGAAGATTCGAAAGCTATGAAAACTATGAAATTTGATGATATGTCATGGAGGAGAGCCAAATTGGCACAACTCAAAGCACTTCGTGTGAAACTCCGAAGGAGGCACCCGACGACCTTATCGCTCATCCCACTTGCTTTTTCCTATCTAGATCAAGTTTAAGTTTTACTGCGATTATATTTTATGAAATTGGCCTTAGCTTTTTAAAGGTTGTTATGAGTTGTTTAAGGTTCTTCAAAAGCCCTTATGTCCATGCTGACTTTCTGCAAATGCCCAATCGAGAATATTAACCGTGATCTCCCTGGATAAAGCAAACGCAGCCAAAGCAATGGCTTCTGGTAATGAGAATATGTTTTCGGTGAAAAGATCATTGCCAAGGACTGCACAACCGGTTAAGTCCTTTTTAATCCCCAAATTTTTAACCTGGACCTTATGTTAAATATCGCACGATGAATGCGCGTAAATTGGGAGTTTATAAGAACCAATGTTAGAAATATCTTCGACCATTGTGTCATTTGAATATCCATACTCATTCTGCCTTCTTGACTAAACAGTTTTCATTAGTCCGCGTCCCTCTTTGTTATTTATTGTATTTTTATAAGGTGCACAGTTAATATTGTTAAATAAAGATAAAGCAAATATGAGTTATTTTAAATTTTCCTTCCTGAAAATACTTCAGTTACTGTGAATTCTCTTTAAAAAACTGCAAACGATTACATAATAAATAAAGAATAATTTTTTGTCTATTTCTTATCCCATCTACAATTCGTCGTAACAATATACCAAATAAAATTTCGAGGTAATCAATATTGTTGCAATAAAAAGAAAAGGGAATTCCGTATAAAACTATTTTAAACTGACAAAACCAAATGCTGGAAAGTTCAAAGGATTTATCTCTTTCTTATGTTGCTTAATATCTTTAACCCACAGATAACTGGTGCACCCTTCAATAGTTGATTGATTAACTAATTCGCCTTCCGGGTATGTATGTTCACTAAACGGTTATCTTTTCAATTGTATATTGCAATTGCAAAAACCATCAAAGCGTGAATTATTGCATTTCGAGATCATTTATTCCTGCAGTCAAAATTTAAGACAATTAAGATATTGTTAAGCCATCAAGATATTTCCCAGAAAGGTCGGAAGCACGACTGTATCGGAAAACAATTTTCTCTGAGGAACGGTTGCGATGAATTAACTCAAAGAAGCATTAAAGGAGACACCGCAGAGAAGAATAAACGAGAAAACCTGTTGGGCACCAAGCCATTTAATCTTCTGCATCGAAGTGACGTCAATCGCGTTATCGATATTCCGATTTTATCGGTTTGAGATCTCACTTTCATAAGATTAATTGAAAGTATTTTGCTTTAACATAACTCCGGACTTTTATTTTCTCATTCACCTTAAATTTGGCCGCTAAGGCCAAAAATAAAACTCGGAACATAGATAAGGGCCTCACTTCTCAAAATCGACGTGAGTTGTTAGAAAAAGGAGGGAAAATGTTGGTTTACATTACATAATATGGAAGGCTTTCTAAAGTGATTCAAATTAGGAAAATAATAAATATTTTGAGTAGAGAGACATTACACTAAAAGTTTACTTTTCGCCCAATAAAATTCTCAATTAGAATTGAGAGCAGCAATCAATAAGAATGATAAAAAAATTAAAATATAATTCCCTTAAAATTTAAAAAATCAGGCTAAATTCCCTCACGTATAATTGCTGGCAAAAGGAGGAGAGACTTAGGATGCAATAGTCCTCTGTAATGCTTCCTTAATTAATGTCAAGGGGTTGCAAACTTTGGGTTTAAAACAATGTTGGAAGGAGATATCGTTGTGTTTTGTATATCGAAATTTCTCCAGTGAAAAATTTCCCGGAATTCCTAAATGAATGTATAATGACTGAGATATTATCGAACAAATTTCTTCTACCAGTTGCCTTAAATTATAAACATATTTTTAATATTTTTCTTTGTCTTAATACAATTATTACAGCTGGTAAATGAAGCAACTGAATATGGATTATCATCAGGGGAATATGATAAAGAAATTCTCAGAAATTCGACGGCATTGATGAAAAAAATCACAATTTTTGATAAAGGCGGAAGTGTGACGGAGAACTCTTTTTAATTTTATAATAATAACCCTGATTTACAACCGCCATGTTCGACCGTGTAGATTATACTGATAAAAGTCATCATATCAACATCGTTGTCATTATCTATATCCTCAACGTCACATTTGTTAGGGTATTAATCTTGAAAGTGCGCAAAATAATAACATCTCAGACTCTACAAAAAATCAAAATGGTGACTTACCTCACGACAAACCCGGTATCTTTCAACTTAATTTTAATAATTTATCCGGAAATTTCTAGACGGTATTTTACATTCCTCCTGAAGCCACAAACACGAGCCTGAAAAAATAAATTCAAATTAATTTTCTATCAAAGTTAGGTTATGGAAGAATGGCGGGAAGTCTAAGTAAAACCATCAGATGAATCCTGTACTTTACCAATTCATATTTTTTCACTTATAAGAATAATAAAAACTCATCCGAAAAACATTAAGAAAAGGTAAGAAATGCTTTTATTATAACAATTAAAATTGTACTTTTTTTATAAGAGCTCAACATTAAAAACTAATGACCGTTAATTCACCAGGTTTTTTCTTACCAGTGTAACTAATAAATAAAAGTATCCTTACACTGACACCAAGAAAATGCAAACGACAGCGATTGTTTTTTGAATAATAAATTGAAGTTAGAAACTAATAGATGAAATGTCAAAAGAATTTAACCGATTTGATCTGACTGTCAAAGGACGTCTCGAATCCTTTCGCACTTCCCGTCAACAATGACCGAGACCTTCGCCATTTCACCTTCCATCCCCCGCCTCCAAAGCGTTCATTCGAAATCGTAAGAAGACCCCGGAAAAAAATCTCGATTCGTTCTTTTCGGGCAAAAGACAGTTCTTGAATCTGTCAACTTAGACTTTTGCGGCTTGAAATAATTTCGGACTGTGTCACATAAGAAGAAAGTCACATTATTGTTGTGGGGTAAGGGTGCGGGGTTATTTTAGGATAAAAGCTCGTTCACCATTCCCTAACCGTCATCGATTCCACGAATTTCGGAGTTATATTCTTAGGCAAATCAAATGGCCAAATTTTTTATATCAGATGTTGGACCACTTGTCCACATTAATTTTTTAGGGTTGATTTACAGTGCTAACATAGTTTTCTGGTTCCTAACTGAATACTGAGAATTTTTAAAACTTATACAAAATTTTTTTGAGCTATTCCAGACTATAAGGAATAATTTATAAACATTTCGGCCAATTCCAAAGCGGATAAAACTCGTTAAAAACAAAGGACTTTATAAACTTAATTAGTGTCATTAGGAGGAAACAACATTTCTTTGCTGCGATCATTAATTCACCAACAATTGGCATTTCCCCTCTTAACAATAGTTTACGAATAAGTTGATATCATTTAGTTTGCAAAATATGCACCTGAGGGATGGAATTCAATGACAGTCTTTTAAGAATTTACCACCGTTTGACAAAATCGAAGGCCTAAAAAGATTTATTTTAGGCCTTATTCGACCCAGAGGAGTCTAAAGAGGGTTTTAGAATCCCCTAAACTTCTTTAACTTCACTCACTCCAATCTTTAAGTTTTAATTCCCTTTCCAGTTTAATACCTCTTTAGAGAAGGATCCTGGAAGGGATGTTGGTAAATCATTACAAGACATCCTTCGTTTCCGAAGGGAATCAACAACTGAAGAATGTCACCTGTATATACAATCCTCAACTGTTCTTCCAGTGAGCTTTTCCACCATGAAGCACTACTTAAGCTCTTGCAAAATTAATGAAAATTCATTCAGAATAATCTGTTATGACTAAGAAAAAATTTATTCAAAATTGAAGACTCGAAAAAATGTTTTTTGAGAAAAATGCCACCAATTAAGTTTCTAATATGAAAAGTGAAACAAAAAGTACATGACAGTAGTGTTTTCTTTCTTTTATGTAAATATAATTACCATACAATGACCTCTGCGAAAGAAAAGTAAAATACATAATTTCGGAATTCGCGAAAGTGTTATTTCTTGGCGCTCCCTGTCAAATGGCGCATGTCGGAAAGGAGTAACACTGTCTCTTTTCCTATCCAAAATATACAAACTAGTTTGTCTTGTCCAGTTCCAGTGGCAGCTCGGTGCACTTATTAATTCTAGAAGCCTTTTCCAAATTTTTTCCAAAAACCGACAGCAGTTATTTTACCCAATGAAAAAGAGCAGTTACGTATTAACTTCAACATGATGACCCATTTAAAGAAGCAGATTGGTGATAGATAAGAGAATTCATTTTTAATGAAGGACTTCGAGTGATTTTTCTGAGAGCTTGTTCAGAAAGTATTACATAAAAGTCAAGACGTAGATTTTCAATTCGCGAAGAGTAAAAAATTCGGTTAATCTTAATTCGAATTTCGCACCAAATGATCCAAACAGATTTCCCAATTCACTGCACTCGTAAATTATTTTCCATTTAACAAAGAAGAAAGTAACGAGCATGGATTAAGCAAAAAACGAGAGTTGGAGGCTTCTTGGCCAGGTGCTCAACGGGAGGCTGGATATAATTGTCGGTCCACCTTGTCTTACTGTTATTAGTTACGCCACTGAGGATATCCGTGCATTCTCACAGCAGGTTTTCGTAAGGCAGTGGCCGCCAGTGCGGGAAAGTTTCCTGCCTGATTGAAATGCGTCTTATGCTAATAAATGCCTGGGGCGAATTTCGAGCCTCAAGATTATTCCTCTTCGAGGTAGCAGAATTACTTCGATACGTTGATTGATCCATCGGTTCTCAGAAGGACTTGTGAAAGGTTTTATTCTCACTCTTCCCCCATGAGTTCCCGTTAGGCGCAAATAAAGTGCGGTCATTCCAAAAGAAAGGAAAATAATTTATGAGTTATTGCATATTCCGACCATTGCTTCGTGGGCCACACGTCGCCCCCATGAATGTGTCAACCTAATTTCAGCCACAAGGCAATGCAAGGCCTTACAGTGTGGCTTTAAAGCCCCAAATTATGTGGAAATCAAAATTTTGCCAGAATTTTATCTCAAGTTCTTATTTTAAAATCTAAAAAATGAATTGGAATTTCAAAATGGGTTTTTTGGAGGCGGAGTTTTGGATTTTGAGAGCTCTCAAACTGCCAAAAGCAGTATGCATTTGGCAATCACTAATAAGGTGAAGCAGACTTCATGTGAACTTTCCCCCCTGGAATGTTTTCCAATCTAAAATGAATAATAAGTTTGACCATAATGGTTCCCACTTAAGTGACACCTCCGAATATTCATTTCAATTTCGGCATTGGTAAATCAAATTGTCGAGTATCTGAGGGCAGCATCGCAGTCAGCGGTCAGCATAAAGGCCAGAAAGCATCGCCAATCATTTCCTGACTCCAAACTCCTTACTGAAATATATGAGCAGATTTAATCAGATTCAGAAGCCTTCCAGCCCTTTTCAGATTTCACGCAAAACGTTCTTTTCATTCGCACATAAATATTAATAATGTTTTCATTCAAGTCGACAGGCTTTCTGACTGATGGTATGATATAAAACACAAATTAAAAAGATTAAATCGAAAAGATTCAAGTCTCTGTTCAGAATAAAAAATTTTCCCTCCTGCGTGATAACTTCCTCAGTCTTCTGTGGGATAAACTCGCAAACTCTTCGCATTAAATATTTTCAAAAAAATCCCATGGGACAATCTGAGTCGACAAACTCAGAAAAATCACCGCCATTGCAAATCGCTGAAACTCCCAAAAGATCATTTCAAGAGTTTCGAAACTTTCGTATTGACCTGGAAAACTTCACACGTTGCCAAAACGCCGTTGTTGGTCTCCTTGCGAGATGACCGTCTGCGGCCAAAGAACCAGTTCTCTGCGAACTCTTCTCTTCTCCCATTGTCGTGCTTATTTTTCATTAAATGAACCGTCCGCGAAGGTTAATTGTGAGGGGAAGACAGTGAACAATTTATATTCTAAGTTGCACAACCGATGGGAGGAATTTAATTCCGTTTAAACGGTTTTCGTAATGGCCAACGTAAATTACACACTCTGCGGTCTCGATTCCAATAACTCCGCTCTGATTGGGAAGATTAACTTGGAGGTTGTTCCAGCCAATCGCGGTTGTGTTCGCGGGGTCATTGTGTGCATTCATCGCGTGCCTATCTAAAGAGGGGTGAATGGTTTTCCGCCCCACCAAAATTAGTTTGTTTTGATCCCCTCAGAAGAGGGGGGATCGCAAAGGAAACGCGACAATTCCAAATTTAAAGCGAACGTAAAACTTCCGTTTGGAACACAACGGGCGGCAGCAGGTGTTCTCCAAAACTATTCCAGTTGCGGACTGGTTCCGTGTGCCCTCAGAGATGGAAAGGTCGGCCTTTGTTTGCGAGGGGGAGTGGTTGGGTGTGGCTCCCACCTGAGTTCTCGGAGTCCTGTGGGAGGCCAAGGCTGTCCTACTGTTTCCCGAACGCACAAGATCGTTTTAATTAAAATAAATTTCTAATTTTTGGAAAGTAATTAACATTCCTGAACTTGACAAGAGGTTAAGGAGTCCGAAACCTTCGGTCTGTCGGCTCATTGCCGTAAACGGACCGAGTAATTATTTACTGTATCAATTTCAAAGTGACCTTATTTTTTATACTATAATAAAAGTATTTATTTAAAACGTTTTTCGATCTTTTATGCTTTCATTCGTTACAGTAAGTCCTTTTCTTGGTGGTTCTCACAGTCTGTTTTCCGCTCTGCAGGGCGAACTCATCATGAGAAAAAATTTGAGTAACTTTTTTCCTTATATTTATCGCCCAGAGAATCCGTATAAATATTGCATACATTTACAAAATATTAATATTATCTACAGCTCAGAGTAAGCGAAATAAGATCCATTACGTCAAGTGCCAAGGTTCAAGAAAGTGCTTTAACTTGACATTAACACCAGCAGTAACCGCAACTTTATAATAATTACTAAAAGTAACAGAAGTTCTCTGAGAAACCAGAGGATAGAATAGCGAAGTACGATAAAGTGAAAAAGTTGTCGAATAGCCTCGGGTGACTTTTAAATTAAAAGCGGAAACTGTATGAGAAAATAAACGAGGGAATCGAAAGAGAGAGGGGAAACAAAAGACAGAAAGTTCGAACTCTGTAAAACACGAATAAAAATGTTACACTGGGAAAGTGCAGATGCTCCATTTCCTGTTGGTAAAATAGGTTAAAAGCCTTTCGCTGACGGAGCAATAGTCTAATATCCTTGGGGTAGACGAGACCCAAATCGGACCCCCAATTAAATAATGTGCTAACTTATTAAAATGGAAGGGTTAATGAATCAAAGGGAAATCTGTGCTCCAATTTCTCTTAATGTGAAAAGCTTCAGGTCATGTGTCAAAGCTCATGATCGGTTTATCGAACCATCTTCGCCGCATTTCTCCCGTAAACTGAATCGTAAATATTTCACTTTCATTCATAACGCAAGGGCGGGGGTGTGTGAGTGGGAGTAGGGTTTTAATTCCAAACAGAGTGTGCTTTATTAACTCACGCTAAGGGTACTTTATTAGTGCGGTTTTTCGAGTAGTCTAATGCCTGTCAAATTGACATCCGACGTTCCAATACTGCTGTTTTTCAATGCCACCTGAGATTTTCGTCCGCCCTCAAGCCTTATAATGGACCGACTGATTTCAGTAACTTTCCGGTTTTAAACAACAAAGTGAATTATGGTCGTTCGACTGATCACACAAAGTGCGGCTTTATCACTTTCCCTATTAGCGTAATGAATGCATATCGTAATCGCACCCTCAATCCTAAAGAAAATAACTTTCTTCGTCCGGGCGAAACAAAACGTTCTTTCTGCCTTCCACCGCCCTCAGACTCATTCTATGTAATCATAGGCCATAAACGTGCTCGCGAAAAGTTCTTCAGGTTAAACTCAGTCAGTCACGCGACTTTAAAATGGCGAATTTAACATTTTTCACGAAATCTCTTCACCCGACTTTCCATTTACTTCCTCCTTCCGAAAGAGCGATAACTGCAACAATAATAACGACAATTCATTCCGCCGATAAACTGAATCGATTACGGGGGAGAAGAGAGAAGAAGAAGCAGAAGAAATTGCAGGAATGCGCCTCGGGCCAACGACGGTTTTGTTTGAACACCGGCAGACTCATGGTTTTTTACCGAAAGAACAGTAGAGTCAAGTAGCGGTATCCCAATGGCGACTCCTCAGAAACGTGCTTATAAAAAGAACATGATCGGTTCATCAGTTCTTAATGCACGAAGTGTTCACGGGATTTAAGTCGTGACTGGAGCACCAAAGTGGTCAGAGGATGGATCAGCGGTCGGCTACGGCAAAAAGGTACAGTGAGGACTTCAGGTCGCAAGAAGATACATAACAATCCAATGTCCTGAATGTACCTTTTTCACTTTAGATGATCGACAAATTGAAAAGATTGCGATTCCCGCATATTTCGGAAGTTTCTTTCGTTCGTTTTTTTATTCTTCAGTTCAACTATTCTCGAAGAGTACTAAAATTTAAAATTATTAGCATGTTTTTACTTAAGCGTTATAATCACATTATCACATCACACTCCGATGGTTCGGAAGTAATTAAGACGTATTGGTTTGACGACTCTTAAATTTGGACAACCTCAGAACAAGCAACCTTAGTGGAGTTAGGGAAGGTTAAGAACCTCATAAAAGGGGCCTTTAGACCTTACTTCGATTACTAGTGGAGGATAACCAGAAACCTTCAGTGTTCAGCATACATATTTCAATGTTGTAACGGCATCGTCTGCACATCAATACTCTTAAATAACTATTATTAGACTTCAAGTGATGGGGTCCAGCGGTCGGATGAGTTATGCAATTGTTAGACGCGAACCCATCACCTCAAGTTCGCGGGAATTTCGTGATAAAAATATTCTTTTCTTTTTTGCAAAGTGCAACTACATTTTTGAAGCACCTGAGAATCTACAGATGAGATGAAATAACCCCCCGTTGGGTTTCCAAAAAAGGGGATGCGGTTACGGAACGGCCTCTGCACACACTCCCTGTTAAATTAATTCGACGTGAAAAATGGTCGATTGTTCCGGTGCTTTCTCGAAGTTGCCTCGAACAAAAGAGGCTCGTTTGAAAATTTCCTTTCCCGACTTTAAAAGCCGGAGCAGCTTTTCCTGTTTTGCGATATCTACCGCTTTGCTGTAGTCGTTGAATATTTTATCAGAAACTCCGGTTGCCACGAACTCAACTATCTCTCGTATTCCTAACTCATAAGAGACGTCACTCAAACTGTCTTATAAAAAGTTCTCTTTTAACAAAAATTACCGCTTTGGTGTGATTATTTAGAAAGCAAACAAAGTATTTTCAATTAAACGTCAGACGGAAATTCCATTTGAGTTTATGAATTTCCAGAAATAAAAAAAAAAAGACAAAAGGAATTTATAAACCTTCTTTCCGGTATTCCTTTCCAATCCATTTGCACACTCGAGTCAGGGCCAATTTTTCAAAATTTTCCATCAAGACTCTGAGGAAAGAAGGTACACACAAACACAACAAACACATGTGATTTAAGTTCTCATCACGGACACGGTTCACCAAATCGCATCTCGAAGGATGTCTAGAAATTTTCCCATGTCTTTGTCAATGCCGACGATATACAGCTGATCCATGAAATTTCTTCTGTTCGTGTGAGCCTCAGTTATGTTCCATCTTCTGGTTGAATGCGCCTCTGCTTGTTCGTCGAACCAAGACTCCGCTGTTATCGTATTAAACCTGATAATTCTGAATCGGATATCGGAAAAAATCCCAGCAAAAAAAAGAGCAGAAAGCTTTAAATGCTTTGTGAAAGAGTTATTTCATCTAACTGAATGCGGGTGCTCATACATGTGACGTCTCCGACAGCGGTGAATGAGGAATTCTTCCACCGAACAATCCACCGAATTGATGAGTGAATTCACTTCTCGAGAGTAAGGGAATATATCACCAATGGTACATTAGAGCGGTGCAGATTGGGAAGGAAGTCTTGAGAAAAGTTTTTCTGTTGTGAAAGGCTTAATCCACCTGTTGAACTTTCGTCCCGCGTTGAAAGAGATCCGTTCAAGTTGGCCGTATCCTCCGAATAAAAATCCCTCCACAGCTTAGTATCCATTTAAGCGAAGTGACCTCCCGTGAAAAAATTCGTTCTTCCGGAAAAATGATCGCCGATGACCTCCAGCAACGAAGGTGGATGTACGCATGCGTGACTTTGGCTTCGAATCATTTTCCTTTTTTCTTATTTATTTTATGTCAGTTTTAATTAAAAAATTTTCTCCTTTTTTCTTCCAATTCCCCTTTTTCCGCTCTACGTGCCAGAGGATCTCTTTAATGAACCCCTCCGGGAACAACGACTGCTCCTGCAATTTGAATGCTCCAGACGGGATAAGACTTCCTGCGGTCATTGGGGCGTCTGCAGAACAAAAATGGAGCCACCAGCTCGGTATGGTTTCATTTCCCGGGCTCCCACAGGGTCTCAGAGCTTATCATTAACTTTCTTGGGTTTATCCCGAAGGAATGAATGCTTTCCCTCAATGCGACGACCTCCCTTCACTTTTTTGAGTGGCAATAAATCACCCTTTCTCATCGGGCGTTCCGGTTTCTTCTCGAAAACAATAAAGCCAGTGGCAATTTTTTTACAACAATGAGGCTTATATAAAGCTAGTTGCTGTTAGAGGAACATTGATAATCAAACCTTCGTTTGTGATGATCGATCAGCTGATTTGGGCTCAATTTCAGCCAAATTCAACTCTGCCGAAGGCGCAGTGAAAATAGTAAGATTAGTGGAAAAACACACTTTGAGGAGGAGAATGTCTGCACGTGAATATTCTCGTTAAGAAGATCATTCCCATCGCCTCAGAATGAAATTACGCTAAAACAAACCGTCTGAGTAATGAGTGAACACTTTCGACGCAAAACTCAAATTCTGACCGCAAAACTCTACTTATTTGGGCGCTTCCTCTTCCTCTCACTCAGCCGAAACAAATTTCAGTTTTCTATGGAAACTCCTTTTGCCAAAAATTCTGCTTTTGCCTTTTTGTTTCTCAAAATTTACATTTTCTGCGGTCACCAAAGCACAGCAAAGGGTTGACATACCTCTGAGCCTCCGCAGCTTCGGCTGGAAACTTTTTTTATTCCGGACAACCGCCCCTAGCAGAAGAATTCAGGAAAACTCTAGATTCTAAAGCGAGATGGAACTACAGGACAGCGAACTTGAGTGCGAACGCGAGAAACAGCAGTAATGTCAACGAAAAACTTTGCCCCAGAACTTCATTATAAGAAATTAATAACTGTCATTATTAAAGACACATGACTTAACTGATTAATTAGGGCAATTAAATATGGACACCGCCAATGCCGTCTCTCAATTCTGACTTAATAAGTTCAGATTGCTTTATTCATAACGCATTTATCTCAATAAAAATTGTTTGTATCGATTCGAAAGGCGACTGAACAAATTGGAAATGTAAGCAGCTGGCCATACCGAAATGAGTGCATAAAAGCCTAGATGCCTTAAACAGACTCTATAGAAGTAGAGGAAGGCAAGAAGAGGATTTAGCGAAGAACATGCAATGGGAGAAAAAGGTGGAGAGTTTCCAGAAACTGGAAAAGAGATGGAAGAAGAGATTTCCGCTGACGGAGCATTCACCCTTTGAATGTAAACTTCGTATGAAAAGGCAAGCGCCTTAAACAATGGGTTGCGAGTAGGAAGAAATAAACAAAAACCAAACAGGTCAGCATTTCCAATCATAGAAATAATAAACTAATTAACAGATCAGTTCCCGCACGTGACTGATTAAAGGCAATAGGACTTTAAATAAGAGAAGAAAAACATTAAAGTTTTCCTAAAAGTAACTTTCCAAGTTATTTACAATACCTTTTTTTTATCGGTTCCTCCTGAGAATTCCTCAAAATCCGCATCCACTAATCCACCATCACGTTGGCACTTACAAAACACAATGTTAACACCAGCACCAGTTTTCCCCGTGAATTTTGGCGGGAAATTTTCTTCAAACTCACAAACGTAAACAAAACACTAAACAAATCGCGTTCACCTCCGTAGGCGCGAAAATATTACTGTCCGTTGATGTAAGTGAAAGAACCACTTGGGTGATGATCTACATCGCGCATGCGCACTCGGGGCTTGGTGCACCACAAAATGCACCGATTGTCGAGCACTTCCTCGTGTCCCTCCCTTCGGGGGTTACGCAACCGGAGCTGGGATTTTCTCCCCGAAGAATGGGTTTCTCGTGTTGGGGGTGAGCGATAGGCGGTTGGCATTCTGTCTTGCGTGCGGCCGGTTTTTGATTGATGATTTGAAACAAAAGCCGGAGCGTTCTCTTGAAGCTTTCCGTTCACCCATTAACTCTTCGATAATATATGACGCCCATTAATTAAACCTTTCACTGCAAATATGATCTTGTTTTGATTTTCCGAAAGAAAAATTTTCCTCCGAAGTGTGGCAAAAGGCAATGCGCTCATGCATTTCGGGACGAGTGGTGAACTCTTGCAGGGGTTCAACACCGTTGGCGAAAACCTTGACATGCCGATAAACGAAACAAGAGCTCAAGTATCAGCCATGACGTGCTCTCGATTGGTTGGAAAGACCGCTATCTTCTGATAGTAGAACCGTGCATGCGGCAGCCTGTGAGAGAGATAATAAAGTTCAATGAATAATCAGCCACAAAGACACTTAAAGATGCTCCTAACGCCTTGAAAAGGTTACATTGAACTTTTACACCCCCATCCCTCTTTTCCACTTCTGCTTCGAGATTGATATTATTCAGACCTGAAACCTCACTGCTTTCGATCACTTAATCCGGAACGCTGAATTTCTGATGAAGTTAACCAACCGAAACGACAACAGCAACCTACGCCTATATATTTTTCTCTTAAGCTAAATACTTTAAGTGCTGATATATTGAAAAGAGTAATTTTTTAAAAATTTTCAATAGTCGGGGATTTATCGATTATATAACATTTTTAAAAAGGAAACGCAAATCATAAGAGTTCGGTTCAATTCTGTGCAAAGGTTAAGGATGCTTTTATTGTACGGCAAAATAAACGTGGATCCAATGAATGAAATGAAACCAATAGTTAACATGAAAGTCGAGATAGATACTTTGACGGCACTGGATGATCTGCACTTCGCAGACAAGTTAAAAGGCCAAATTCCTTGAAAATAGGATAACATTTTAAAAGCAATAAAACTGTACCACCGCTTACCTGGAAAATAACTTACAATCACTTCTCAGGAACGACCGCATTCTGAGTGTCCAAATAATGTAGCATTTGGACTTTAACGAGACCACATGACCACCCCGAAAATAAAAAGGCTGCTGCAGGGGACAACAGCCCCGTTGGCCCCGGCGTATGCGTGCTCGCCTTCTCCTTCCTCACTCATTCCGTTCGGCTTCTGTTCAGTCTTTGCGTGCTTTCGCAGTCGCTTCGAGAGGGATTTCCCATTTCGCAGTCTGCATGTGAGTTACGCAAAATCAAACAAGTATTCGATGTGAGTTCGGCTCGGGTCAAACTCATGAGAGGGGCGAGTGTTTGCGGATATTTCGGATTTGGAAGTGAGTGGAGGAGGGGAGTGTGAAAATAAGATTGTTGAGTGTCCGCAGTGAAAACTGTTCGGCAATGAGCTTTCCAGGTAGGGCTGTCTCGCCCTGAAACCATAATTAGCCCTAATTATGTGGGGCTGAACGTTCATTGGAAACTCATGACATTTGCTGAAGGAAGGAAACTGTTGGGATGAGAAGTTCATTTACTTTCTTTGCAGTCAAAAGAATTGAAAATATTATTTGGCAAATATTGCAGTGCAGAAGAAACTCGGTGAAATTCTGAACAGTTTTCCAGTTATTAAAAAAAATTTTGGGGTAAGAGTTTTCATCGAATTTTACTTGAGAATTCACTGTTAAATTGCATTTTATTAAATGAAATTTATCTACCGTAATAATGAGCCCCCCCGGGGGGTCAGTGGCATTAAATAATGAATTTCAATAAGGTTCTCATTTAGGTCAGAGAGTGGGATTAGACTTCTTGCGAGAATCCATAATTATTATTTGTCGTTTGGGAGCGAAAGGAGCAAAAGAGAAGAAAACCCCCGGATAAAACCTTATAAGAAACAAAAAATTTTACTTCTTTACTTGCGAAAATGAGCAAAATAATGGTCATTTGGAAAGAATTGGACTAATCTGACAGGAACTTTCAATCCCTTTCCTAGAAAAAGGTATCCATCCCTGAAAATAAACTCTCAGTTGAATATGCGCCCCGTATTTTTGCTATTATTTAATTTTTGGCTTTGCCTAAAACGATTCACCTTCTGAATTGAATTATTTCTCTAATAATTAAAAGGAAATCCGATAGTGAAATTCTACAAAGTCAGGCTTCCTCATTTGCGATGAACCATAATTGACTCGAATCTCAAATCATTACTTACATGATGTGAGATCATCCCCTAAGTCCCCACTGTCCTCCAGTGCAAACATCCTTCTCTTTATGTAGACCAATAACTCTATCGAAACATTTTTCTATAAAATCTGAACCTTTTTGTTGCGCTTCAAAAAAAACTTGCCCCGGTTCACTGAGAAGGCAAATTTCCCGTAAAAAATCCTTCCCCTCCCTCTTTTTGTTGTGAGTTTTATGAAAAATTATGCTAATATGGTAGCAATTAAAGAATGAAAGAAGCCAAGAGAAAGTGGAAAAACTATCCCGGCTTCTGCTTTTCTTCGAGTTTTCTAAAAAAAAGCGAAAAAAATTTCATTTTTCATACCTTTTTAATAGCCTTTGAAAACTTAATCTTCTGTTCTCTATCATCCCTCCACAACCCATTTCACCACCTCCCTTGCTCCACCCCCCCCCCCCACATTTCATCCTGCCTGGATTTCTCCAGTCACGTGGATTTCATTTTTACAACAATTTTCCTTAAGTTTTCACAAAGATGTTAACTTGTAATTTCAATCTCGAGAAAAGTTATCTGATCGAGGGAAAGAGAGACTTTCTGCCAGTGAAAGCTACCCATGGGTCATTCACTCATTCGAATGTCGACTTTCATGGTGTTACGGTAACATCAAAGGGGCAATAAGTGATTCCCTGAAGTAGCGGTTCCTAACGGTCAACAGGGTGATCAACCCCTAATTTTTTTCCTTCCTCAGTGCGACAGCTGAAAGACCCTCTTCCTTCTCAGGGGATTTCCCGGAAAGCCTTTCACACATGAAAACTTGGGAATCGCATCAGAAGGGCTTTCTCAAATACACCCACGAGACAAGAGCCCCTTTATTCAAAAACGCTATATTCTTCGGTTGAGTTTAAAGCAAAAAATGTCCAAAAGATTTTGAGTGGATTTTTATATCCCTTTAAATCGCCAAATTCGCATTATTTGTGTGGACAGAGTTTGGAATTTTCGGTCCTTTTGTTCGCTTCGAAATCCCAAACTTTTGGACAATAAGAAAAATATTAAAAATCTCCTTATAATTCTTTCCTTTGTTACCCGAGATTGTGTTAGCATTCGTATTGATTTCCCAGCAGAATATACTGAGGTTCAGCGATGCCAAAACGGAAACTGTGACCCACCGAGACCAAATGTAATTTTCTATCAACCCCTGTCAATTAGGGCAAGCAACGACATTATAAAAACGTAATTACATCGGCTCAGATGGCAAAAAGTATTTTGATCCGTCTCGCAAAAAGCAGAAACAAAAAGCAGTCAAAGCGAACAATTAGAGTAAAATCGTTAGGTCGTTGGGCGAGAACATAAAACCTGCGAACGTGAGATAGGAAAATTTAAAATTAAATTCGAGGGAACAATCGCATTAATTGTTGCCATTTCGGAGGCGACGGTTTAATGATAAGAAAGAAAAATTAAAAATCGCCTTTACTGTAAAACTTCCGGTGTGAATATTAACAATCAACATTAAACGAAGAGATGTCCCCTAATTTTTGTTCTAAATTCCCTCGGCTTTTCTGGGATTTCACAGAGAAAATGAGTGACAGAGGAAAAAATGGGATTCGCAGAATCTCTCATCCTCGTTTTTCTGTCAATGAGCAGATTTTACTAATTAATGCGTTTTACAAAATCTCAGTGGTCGAACCTCGAAGGAGGCCATGTTTTTCCCCGAATTTTCTCCCGTTGACAAAAACACACTTGGAGTCATCAGATAATTAGAAAAAGAAACGAAATTTCGAAAAGCGTCAATTCACAGCTCCCAATATAAAGTCCTAAATTAAAAACCCCTTCCCAGTGAGCAATTTTAACTCATGAGTAAATGCAAAAGAGGTGACGACTAATGCGAGGAACAATTTCTGAAGCCGGGACATCTGGACATTGATTCAAGATTTTCAACGGAAAAAAGATTGAAAAAGATTTTTTTTTTAGGGAAAACGGCCCCTTCACTCCCACATTTTCGCCGTTTTTAATTAAAATAAAACTGGATAAGGGATGGTGGATTTTTATTCAATAATCGGAAATAGCTGTGACTACAGTTTTCTCATTAATTTGGAACTGACTTTTAGAGTCCTTGGTGGGGGTTTGCTGGGGGAGGGGGTTAGGCGGAGATTCCGATTTAATCTTCAGTTTCTATTCATTGAATATACGACTCTGTATACATTACCCTATTTGATTAAGTCTATTCTCATTATGGATATTTCGCATCTTGGTGCTGTCGTAAAAGCACAATCGATTCCTCAATGCAAATGCTTCACCCCAATGAATCCCCAAATCGTTTTCGCTTAAATTAAAATTGCCCATTGATAGGAAAGTCTGCTGTCTAAGAAAGAAAAAAAGTCCCCTTATAATTTTTAAGGGAGATTTGCACAAATCCCTATAAAAATTATAGAAACCGTATTTATATTGGAAAGGGGGGATTTATAGAAACCGTAGTTTTCCGATTTTATGGTTTTTCGAATTCTTCCCCCCCTTTTCCAACAATCCCAACCACAAGCCGGGAAATAATGAGTTAAGTGGATTTTTTCATGTAAAGATTTCGGCGTTAAGCTTTAGACACATAAATTTTCAATATTTCCGACGAAGAAATCGAACAATAGCATGTGAAGTACATTTTTAAATGAGATTAAGCCGTTCGAGTGGTTTTTAATGGGGTCAAACGGGGCGCCGTTCAGAAAGTTTTCTTTATAATCAGAAATAGCACTTCCGAGAAATTTCGTAAACTAAAAACGTGTAAAGACCCCAAAATTAGGGCCGAGAAGCTTTCCAACCCCTAAAAATGACACACCGATCTTAAGATTCATAGGAAGTTTGTTCTTAAAAAGTACAATAAAATTAAGAGTTTGGTGACCAATTGGGAACCAGAATTTTGTAATGAACCGAAACACCTTAATTTTCCTCCGGTGAAGCCGAAAGAAGTTTTATTCGGGAAAAGCCCTCTCTCGAAAATCCATACTGAGATCATTTCGCTAATTTCGAATACTTCCCGGACGGTTAAACCCGTCCCCTTCCACCCCAGCCCTACACCCTTTTCCAGCCAAGAAGGAAAGGATCTGCTGCACATCCCATGGCAAAAACAAAACAAAATCTATCAGCTCCTATAATTTGATTTTACTCGAGAGATTCAACCATCCATCAATTCAATTTGAAAACATCGGTGAGAGCACTGAAAGCCTTCATTCAAGCCTAAATTTTTTCAAAAAAAAATGCAAAAGGAAGAAAAGGAAACAGGAAAGCTTCCGTGCCTTAAATTACAATTCCAAGAAACTCACCTGTTGGAGCTTAATGCTGCAGAACCGTATGTGCGTTATCTTCCATATGTATTCTCGAGTTGTCAAACAGCTCAATTCAGCTGACTTCAACCCTGCAAAGAATTCCTGTCGGGTGAGGAAGTTTCGAGAGCAGCCTCTGGTAAGTCGGTTCTCCGCCCTGCAATTGAAAAAGAGGGGATGGAAGAAGAGTTTAAATTAATTGACTTTCCCTGGAATGAAGAAGTTGACTAATCTTCAACAAAAATTGTTCATCCCTGGACGTCACGAGCAGCATCCCTATCATTTCTCTCGTTTGATTGGACGAAAACACCTAGACAAATTCCCCTGTCCTTTCATTCCTCGCCTTGTTAAAGGGAAATAAGTGAAAACCCCTGATTGTGACCTCCGAAGGGGGTGAAAACGACATGGGGCAGTAAAAGGGAAATTAAAAAAATAAATCGCAAACCCTAAGTGAAGTTTGCCAGTTTTTTTAAATTGAAACGAATTTCCGGTTTTTAATAAAGGTCTTACGAATAAATAACGAATGATTTTAAAATCGATATCAAATGGATTGAATGTGAGAGGTTCTTCCGTCGCAGTCACTAAGGAACCGAGCGGAAGTGAAGGTTTGAAAGCGGAAGTCGTATCAAATTAACCGATTCACGCCTCCAATCGGAAGTGCTTCAGTTGTTTCAAACATTATTGGATAAAAGATGTTTCCGCTCCCGGGTATAAAAACCATTTACATTTCAAAATGTCTGGGGAGCCCTTCTGTTCTTTCCTAAAAAGTTGCATTTGTAAATTGTTCGATAAAGGATTTGACAGGAAGATATGATTTTGTGTTTTCTGAAGAGAGAAGATGGAAATGTAACCAAAATTCTCCCCTTTTTCATATTTTTTGAATACAGTACAAATATTACGCAGTTTTAAACCTTGTGGGAATTTTCGAAAAAAAAATATTCCCGTATTTCTGAACTGTACTCATAAGTCTGTCGTAAACAAATTTTAATTACTTTTCATTGCTGCAAAGGTAGTATCTATTATTAAAAATTTTTATTAGGAGGAGCAAACAAAAGTTCTGAAAAAGAACAAAGAGAATTGGAATCAGGGAATTTTCAAAAAAAATATTCCCGTATTTCTGAACTGAACTCATGAGTCTGCCGCCAACAAATTTTAATTACTTTTCATTTCTGCAAAGGTAGTACCTATATTAAAAATTTTTATTAGGAGGAGCAAACAAAAGTTCTGTAAAAGGACAAAGGGGATTGGAACCTACTTCGTCTTATCGAGCGTTGCCTTATTCGGGGGTGAACCGCCGGGAAAAACCGCAGATCAATAAAGAGGTTTGCCACTCATTTTATTTCCAATGCAGAATCTGACATTAATTGGAATAGGTGGTAATCTGCAACCCATAGATCGAAAGACCCCAAAAGCATCCCTTATCGCAGGCAAAGTCAGAATCATTAAGCATTAGAATGAATTGGGAAGCTCTTTCGGTTTGTGACACCCTTGAAAAAAAGGGTTGAATTTGTTTAGAGTACTGTACTGTATTCTGTTTGTATGTTTTCAACTTTTATAGTTTCCGATAACAGCTCGAAGGGATTTTATGGTTTATTTTTCATGGACTTAGAATCGTAAATGTTTTTAAAAATTGTATTTTTATTGGTTGAGATTTTACTCTTGCGAAGCGCGAAAAGATTAAAATCGTCTGCTGCAGTTTCCATAAAATATTTTGTTACTCACGCTGTCCTTCCCTCTTCTATTTAATGTCTCTTATGTAAATTCAACTCTCACTGAAGGCTTACAAAAAAAATCAGGGAGATTTTCGGCTCAGGAAGTGAATGTCAATCTATAATCAACGGACAACGGGAAAGTTGTCGAAACGTCAACCTGTTTTCACAAAGTTATGCAATGTTAGAACCAAATCAATAATATGTTTACTTTTAAATTCGATCACCGCGGAAACCTAAAATCAGTGATTAGAAACGAATGATTCATCGATTGTACGACTTCGGACGTATGCAGAAAGTTATAAAAGAATTTTTTTCGATGCCCATTAAAAGAAAGACGATCAAAACGTTTTCGAAAATTTTTCACCGCACGTTGAATACGAAGCATCGGAAAAGGAGGGGAAACTTTGGTTGCATTACATTTTCCACTCCGGAAAACCTCACTTAACCATTTTTAATTCTTAGCGAGGCACGTACTTGATTTTTTCAACGAGTAAAGTAAACATCGTGCCTCTCTCTAAATTTTCCATAAACCGAAAATTTTTTAAAGTTCATCCCCGGGAAAAAGAAAATTATTCTGGTTTGAAAATTTCCCACCGTGCTTAGCATATGAATCTCCTTACTTTTAAAGGGGGGAAATGGAAGCGAAAGCCGAATTCTTACTTCTTTCTTTTTCGAGAAAATAAATTCCAGTAAAAACAAATTCCTCTGCTTTTCAGACAACCGGAGGCTGCTGTCGCTGTTTCAAGAAAATTGCAATGCAAATTGAGAGCCTCGCATGAACCGGAATTTGACCCTTTCCGGCAGACAGAGAACCCTGAAAGGGAAGGCTTGATTTTTACTTGTCGCATCCGGGGAGGCCCGCATTTTAATACTGATTCGGATGAATTAATACCGTAAATAAACAGCGGTAAGTATTATTTGATTAAGACACCTTCGGCTAAAAGCATCCTTCGAAACCTCATGTATATTTTAATTGAGATGCACCCACGTACAGTTTATGCTTGATTAAGTGTGTAATTTTTCCAAAATTAGCAAATTAGCTGAGCTCATGAAAAACCGAAATAACATGGCGAAAGGATGACATTTTCGTTGAACCTTTAAAAAAAACAATCTTTACGCGAATATATTATTCAGGACCGCGTTTCCCGCCCAAAATTAGTAAAAAGAAGCTCATTTTGTACTTTATATTTTATGATAGTCTATAATTCATCTATAATGCAAAAAAAATTTTTAGTCCTTATGCGTTTGAGTCTCATATTCTCGAAGCGAGCTAAATTTATTTTAGGTATTTAAATACGAGCTTGCAGAAGTTTTTAAAAAATTCAAATACAATTGGTAAAAGCAAATATTAAATTTGTTTGCCCCAAAGCATTGCATGAGCTTATGGTTCCTCATTTTAATACAAACTTCCGTAAATATCTTGAGGGAGATCCATACAAAATTTTTGAGGAGGCTGTGCGTTTTTATTCAACCTTCATTCATTCTCCTTCCGACTTCTTGACTTTACAGTCATATTAATTTCTTTCCTTTCGTCCCCACAAACAAATTCTGACTCTTTCAATAAAATCCTTTTTGAAAATGACTGAGGAAAAGAAGCAAAATATTTGTCTCCAAAAATGAATAACCTTTGCCTTCCAAAACGTTATCGGAGAGTTCGAAATAGGGTTAACCCCATTCGGGAATTACTTTAATTAACTCCATTCATTAAGTGAACAGTTTAACCGTAGGGTATTTTATTATAGACTTTGAAAAGTTTATTTGCTTTTATTTATTAAAATAAATACGTATCTGGTGACTTTTTTGATTATTAAGTCACGCAATTTTCCCCTGAGATTGTTTTCAATTAACGCCGTAATCAACTCTAATGGTAAGTATTAATTATTTAAATTGGGGAGTTTCTGTGGGAGTTGTTCCCTTATTTTCCTTGTTTTTTACTTCGCTGAGTCGAAAACCTCAATGGCAACAGTCCTTCGAATGTTCTCCAGAAAGTACATTGGGCATTTTAAAATGAAGAAACCTAATCAGAAAAACGGTAAGCTATAAAGAAAAATGTTAACACTCTCAAGAAAGCGGAAGGGATTTACTGCAGAAAACTTCTCTTTATGATTTTTATCCCTTTTTCCCTTATTATCATTGTCCACTTCTTGTGAAAACGTCAGTTAAGAATATGTCTTTCTAAAGCGAACAAAACTGAAACAGTTTGGCGGTGCTGACTTAAGTTTAAATCCGGCAGAGATCGTAAATCAGTTATTATTCGAACCTTCCCTTTCCCTCTCTCAAGTCAAATTCAAATTGAATCATTTTCCGAGAGTCTCGTGTTTACGACTCGAAAACATAAACAAAACGGTTCCAACTCCAAGTATAAGTTTTTATTAGTCTCAGTTACACCACTCGTTCGTTGCTAATTTCTTAATTAAATGGAATACAAGATAAGATAAAAATTTAATTTATGGCCGATAATTAACTAATTTATTTTAGCTCCTCGCTCTTAATTTTCTTTCTTGAAATACGTTTCGAATAATAAATTTAACAACTCGGCTGAAAAGCCCCTTTCAGTTTCGATTTCAGAGGAGCGCCCTCATCAAGTTTTATGTGAGAGTAACCCCCGAAGAGAGGCACACTTCGGTGCGAGTGTCAGGTCACTCTCACCCCCGAATCAACGAGTATCTCACGCAAAATACCGAATGTCACACTTTTCCGACAGAATAGAGAACACAGGCAAATCGTGATTAGATTGCGTCTGATAGGAAAAAATCCAATATCAGTTTAATTTGGTTTTATTGGGGGCGTTTTTTTGCTGCGGCACTACAGACGAACAGATTTCCGTCCAGGCGAATTCTGGAAGTTCTTATCGCGTCTGGAAATAACGATCATTTTGAAGGAAAGAAAACACAATTGCTTAAGTGTTAATAAAATTGGGTCTGTTTCCGAGCAATATTTTTTATTTTTTATTTGTTTTATTGAGAAAACGTGGCGAGGCCCCATCTTGAGAAAGGAGTCACTCTTTTCATTTTTCCTTAGAAAAATATTATAGTCTTGTTTGCCCCAACTGAACTGAAATAGTTTCATAGTTTTGTTGTCGATTTGCCTCTTCGGGGGGCTCTTGGGGGGAGCTGTTTTTCCAAGATTTACGTTTAGTTTTTACAGGACTTTCCGTATGATGTTTCATAATCATTTTCAGCAGTCGGGAAAGTTGAAAAAAACAAGACAAAAACTACAATCCGAAAATAACTTTTCAAAAATTACGTTCGAATGTTATTTTTAGATTTCTAACTTTAATAAAAACTTAATATTAATGAATGAATGGCGATGATTTTAATAAAAAATGAACGAATTGTATATTTGCAAAACAGCAAAGCCCGAGTCATTATGGACTTCGCCCTCACTTAAAATTTAAATCTCTTTTCGAAAAACCAAAAATCGATGTGCAGTGCCAATCAAATTCAAACTAACCATTTCTCTTTTAAGTCTCTCCCCCAACAATCCCCTACATGTGTTTTGCTTTTTCTACAGTTCCGAACAACGCCTTTAAAATTATAAAAATACCTGTTTTCAAAACAAAGATTAATAAAAGCGCCGTAAGGATTCCTTACAATGGGAATGCATCAAATTGGTTTCCCCCTGAATTACTGATTTGGTTTCTCGAAACATAAAAGCACCTCAATGAAATCGCGAATAGATATTCGCTTTCTATTTGTCTTTCTCCTTTTCCTCGGCAAAATCACTTTCACCGTCTTTTTGTTATCGGGTGACGACATACCCTCTCCTTCTCTTGGGGATTTTCGGGAATAGACGACTTGTTATTTCCCGATTAATTGATAAGGTTTTACTGCTCTTTTCGTGGGTGACAGGTGATTAACACAAATTATCTCATCCGGAGAGAGAAAATGACTTCTCAAAAAAACTCAAATCCCGAGAAGAAAAGTTCGTGTACTGTAATTTGAAGACAAAGTGAATAGAAAATTTAAGGAGTCCGATTACCAATTTGTTTTCTCTTCCTTCGGAACATAATTTGAGAATTCGAGAGACAATTATTAATAAAAGCATTTTCACCTGGAAAAAGTCAGAGGTTACTTTTTTAATGATCGTTTTGTGCTTAGAATAGCGCATTCAGCAGAAAACAACAGCGAATAAATTCGGACAAAGACCAAAGTATTGATAAAGAAAGCTGTGGCTATAACAGAGGCCGAACTGTTTTTTTTTTCCCTTTCAGTGTTTCCGTTGAAGGTATGAATCAGAAGAAGAAAATTTCTTGGAATTTCCTCAGTTTTATGTGGGAGTTTCCTTGCGATAATTATCAGCGCCCCGTGGCCTGAACCATCCCATTAAAATGCTCAAGATCGGTTCAACGGTTCGCTTATTTCCTCCCTGCATTAATTCTCTAGCCTCTTCATTATGAGCAGTAGAATATTCGACATAATTCCCGCAAGCATTCCTCATAAAATTAAAAAGCTGCAGGAGCTCCCGGAAAGACCAGTCGCGTGCCGTCAGCAATGGCCATCGCCCCTCAGAATTATTCAACTTTACGCTCACTTGAATTTTAATTAGCATTTTGATAATGGCAATGGCAAACTGCGCTAAAAGCAGTGAATATATATTATTTATTTTTGTACTCTTCATCTTAGTTTTGACGAGAATGCAGTGTTCATAAAACTAATACGAAATATATACACAAAAATAATAAAAAGCATTTTCTAAAATTAAATGTTATCCTAATGGTTAAAAGAACGACAAAGGGAAAGAGTGTAGAGATAACAATCCATTCTGTTCTTTTCGCACGCAAAGGAACGTGCCCAAAAAGAAAAAAGTTTGCTTAATAAGATGGGAGAGCGACATAACCCCCAACGTACTGTTATCTCGGCGTCCATGTTGACTGTAGGCAAACCTTTGGAGGGTTTAAAGATTGCTTGAGCCATTTGCATTTGGAGTGGTCCTGAGCAAACAACCATAAATTTAGTATATCTTCGACCTTTTGAAACTGATTGAAATAAAATATGGCATTAATTCTTTGCATAAATGTTTTTACGCTTAAGAAGACCATTTTTGTACCTTTTTAATGATTAACAACTCGTAGAAAAAATAATTATTAATGCGCCGATAATTCGACTGGTGTTCGGTTACAACCACAATTCGACGCATATCTAATTATTACGATATAATATGCAGAGCGCTAATGATTATATAAATTATACATAATACATGACGTATTCCAGCTCAAAATGGAAGGCGACAGAGAACTTCAAACTGAAGAGCAAAGACAAGTTCATCATCACTCCTCCATTCCCACATTCACTGTTCGTTATCACCCATTCAGTCATTTAGACTCCTTTGCCATTCATCCCATAAGTATGTTACCGCTTATCATAGAAGAAAACGTCGCACTGAATAAATAATACTCAGTTGCTTCAGAGTTACATCTGAAAATTTATTTTTGGCTCATTTCTCCAAATGAAACTTCACTCCAAGATTGTTTCTCGGAAAAATATGGCATTTCGCACACATCGTTTCAATAATATACATGAAATAAAGCAGACTTTATTCAATCTCAACCGACGACAAAAAATTTATTCCGATATTTGAATCTAAAGAGAGCGCAGTTCTTCAATGAAAGATACATTATTTATATTACAATAAATGCACATTTTTCATTTTTAATGTTTGAATTGGGGGTAAAAATCGTTCAAAGTTTGATTGAATCTGACTTTACAACCTTTAATTCGGATCAAAGATTTGAATTTCGCTTACATACAGTATATAAATCCAAAAGTAATGCGGTATTTTTTAAAATCACGTCAGAAACGAATTCATTTCTTTTTTAAAGCTGATTTGAAAACTGTATTTAAGTTAGCATTAAATAAAAACGTTTAAATTAATACTAACAGAGTCTGAGCGTCAAAGCATTTAATTACAAACTTAAAGATCTCATTATATTATAAAAAGCCCAATAGGCCGCACCTTTCAGTAAAAAATAAAATGAAACAGAAGAAAAATATCTTATATGTTTTATATAGTTCATATTAATGGTTTTAGTTAAAACTTAGCGGATCATTTTGTTGCCAAAGACTGCAGATGCTTTCAGGAAACCCATTAAGTAGAAACTGGTTTCTTAATGAGCAGGAGATAATTTGCCTTTTGAAGCTTTCGACTCCGAAATTTCGAGAAATGGTCATTTGGGGAATTCGAAAATTAGAAGACTTCATTTCCCTCTTCGGCCAAGGTACTCATGCAGTTGGAAAAAATTATGTATTTATTTATATTTTGACTATTGTTGGATTCCACTCCAATGAATGCGTTCCCTACCCCTTTTTGTATCTTTCTCCTGAAGGAAAAGGTCATTAAAGGCGATGTTTCGTTATACAATGAAGAATAAAGAAGTATCAAACTTCAATAAGTCAAAAATTTATTCTAAAATCAATGAAATAATGAAAATTTAAATGACAAAGTAACTCATTAAATTAAAGCCGATAAATTTTATGGTATTACGAATCAAGTGGTCATTGCCTCATTGGCCGCTTATAAAGTTTTAATAGTTAAATGCATATCGATTAGTCTCCGAAATGTCAACCCAATCAAGTTTTTCCCTTTCCTTTTCATTTGTTACATAATTTAAATTAATTTAATTTTAATTTATGCCTTTAATCGATACTCGGTATAAAAGGTGTAAAGTATAAAAATTAATTAAATTAATTAAAAATAAACCCTAAACAAAATTTAAAAATTAATATATGTAATTATGAGTATAAAATTTTTAAATATAAATACGCGTATTATTAAATACTAACATGTTTTCATAAGAGGGTTTATTTCATTGAAAAATTTTGAATGAGTTGCCACAAGTATTCAATTATCTCCTGCAGAAGGGAGGAACCTCAGCCCAATTGGTTCTCGACAGGAGAAATTCTCCGAAAAATCCCAAATCTCAAACGACTGCCACAAAAGAGAAACTCACTGTTCCGCGTTCATAATTTTTCTGGGAAATTTTCACAAAGCAGTGCGGCTCAGAAATGTCAGGGACTGTACAAAGACGAGAGAAGCCGCAGGAGAAAAATCTTCGTGACTGAAGGGTGAAAAATTTCATTTTATAAAAAGTGAAAGATCATTCGAATGAAGAAGCAAATATGTTTTCTTCAGCACTCCTCCAGAAGGAAACGTGCTTCTCACGAAAGAGCAATTCATCAAAACCTGATGATGCTTTTCTGTTTCTTTTTATCAGCTGTCAACGAATACGACATGGTTTCCCCAAAAAATCTCTGCACTTGCAGTGGGGGGGCGATGATTTCTTTGTGAATCTTAAAATCATAACTGCACGTCACCAACAAATCAAAAAGGTAAAAAGTGTGATTTAACGAGAAATTTATTTAAGCTTTTCCCACAGATCATTTCACCAAAATGCCAAACTTCTTCTGTAATTTCATTTCTAGAACTGTACGCGAAGAAAAAAGAAAAGACGACCCCCTGAGGAGGTATTTCCAGCAATCAGTATTTGAGAAGCAAACTGAGAGTTAAGGCGCTTTTTACCCGCTTTTCTCGCTGCTCAATATTCGCGTTTTCTCGTCGATTCTCGAAACATAAATATTTTCATTCTTCTTTTTACGCCTTTCGTTCTTCGGATCTTTCAGTCACTTTCACTCAGCGAATTATATTTTTCGTGACTTCCTCGGATTTTCTGACAAAATGCAACAGCGAATTCCTTTTTTCCCGACAGCGAACTTTAATTGGCTTACCCAATTCCCGAAAATTTCATTTCCTGCCACTTCCGTCCAAGTGATTTGCTTTCACGAGTTTATAGAAGTTATAATATTAATTAAAATACAGTCATTGTTTTGGCAAAATGTATGCGTTTGAAACGTTTGTGCATGTTCCGATATGATGTGATCCCAGTCGGAATTCCAAAGGGAATTTCGTGAATACATAAATTTTAAGAAGGAGCTGGAAATCCCGGCAGAATGAAATATTTAGAAAAGTTTTGATGAATTGAGGGAGTGCGGGGAAGAGTTCTTTTCTGAAATTAAACGGAATAAAATAATTGTATATTTATTAACCAAGTTGGAAAGATTAACAAAAACTACGCCAAAGAACTGCGAAATTATTTACTTCGGAAAACGAATATCTTTTCCGCAATTTAAAAGCGCTTTTCTCCTCACATCGGATTTTAATTATTAAAAATGCTTTTATTCATTTTACTCTTTCATAAAGCATCTTTTAATTATGGTTTTTGAGCCACTCTGGAATGAAACTGTTTTTATTAAGCTCTTTGCACCTTTTGTAGAAGCTTCATAGAATTTCACCGAGTTTCTTTTCTGTTTCCAGTCTACGTCGTCAATTCGCTTTTTTCCAACTTTATGCATCTGAAGTTTTTTCCAAACAGATTTTCATTTCAAAAAGAGTTGATTTTGCCGACTAATAAAAAGTAACGTGTTCGAGATATTTTTAATTTGAAACGGCACATCCGTTCCCTTTGCCGCTTTTTTAGGTTATTATATATTAAGTTCTATCATTTTATTTTATACTTTATACATAAAAAATTTGTATATTTATTATAAACTGGATGTGCGGAATATTTTTATCTTTTACAAATGGTTTTTGTTCTTTCGGTTTGCAATATCTTTACTTAATAATTGCTTAAGATTTATACTGGTCGAAAGGAAAAAAACCGAAGTGGAGTTAAAGGGGAGATAAATGGTAAATCCAGCTTTTGAAGATGTCAGAATTGATGATGAGTCGAAAATACCGACGCCTTCGCTCTTAAAGAAAATTTCAAATTAACAATAAAACCCGGGAGAATTGTTTGGATTTTGGGGTAAACTTATTCAATAAATCCGACGTGGAAGCCGACACATTATAAAAAAATTAATTTTAAATGTTCGCTTATCGACAGATCCCCCCAAAAAATAAAATAACAATCAGATTTAGACACTTTTCATTCAGTTTCCATTTGCTGAAATAACAAATTTCAAAGTGCGTGAGAAAACATAAGAAAACTTTCCCCTCCCGAAAAGCGGAGAGGGAGGGGGGGAAAAAGGAAAGAAATAGCAGGAGAAACTGATAAAAACCAGGTTCCGGATATTAAAGAAGAGCGTTTTCTTTAATTTCCTTTGACACTGTCATTAAGATTGAAGTTTCTGTCGCAACGACACCCCCTTTCCGAACTCTTAACAAACCAAAAGCATTTGTTAATTATTCTCCATTGAAGAAAAGAATTTTGCTCTATAAAGCGATACCGGTGCGAATCCTTGAGAACAAAGGCCTGAAAAGGCGGAAAAAGGGCAAAAACAAAACGAGAAGTTGCAGGAAAGCTTTTAATAAGCTTTCCACCGATGTTTCGGGCAATTGAATCAGTCCTGCCGCGCGACGTCAATCCAAAATTTTGTTTGAAGAAACAATTAAAAACTGAAATCGAGTTTCGTCTGCTCACAGCCGAGGGTGAATTCAAATAAACAGAGGCACACTGGATCATCAAAACTCCGGAGAAATTCGAGAAAATTTTCTTTGAAACTGAGATAAAACTTTTGAAAGGGCTGCTGCCATTTGGGAAATTCCAAAATTACTCTTCTTTTTGAGCTCTGTTGACACAGGAGCAATCATTCTCTTTAATCACACGTCAAATTTATTCAAGAGTCACTTCTTTTCGCCACCATCCCTCGATTTCGACACTTCGCGAATGTTAAAGTCAAGAGGTCAATGACTGCAATACCAATGGTAAAGTGGTATCTATTTAAGCTGCTAATATCGGCCATTAAAAATAAAAAATACAATTTTCTGTACGAGCCGTGTTTACTCAGATATTTCAAACACAAAAAATTTTCCTTCACTCAATCAAAAAATAATATGGAGTGAAAATTTCCCGGCAAAACAAAAAAGAACAGCTGCGAAATGAGAATTGGTCATCAAGTCGAAGGCGGAAAACAACGAAAGGTTCATTATTTTTAATGATTAATTAAGTGAATTCTTCGAAAGTCAAAAGTGCTTCTAAGAACTTATTGTCCGGGAGAGTCACAGTGCCGGCTTTGATGCGGGGGGCGAAACCCTCAAAGGGCGGAAGAGGGTTGAGCGAGTTTTAGGTTCTTTAATGTTAAGGTTGGTCGAGAGCTCTGCGGTCGTCCCTTTTCTCGGATCCTTAAAACCAGATACATTCTACGTAGGTTGGACCCCTATTGTTGTGGTCGCTGCCAAAGAAACAAATATTTTATGTTCCTCAGTGATAATTCCTTCGTTTACATTCCGGTTTTTTTACTGCGAATGTGAGGAATGAAAAAAGTTGAAGGAAGAAAGAATTTCCAACTCCACTGAGACAGAATTTCCATCTCCCATCTTTTTCGATAACTTTTTATTATTTTCAATTAACATGCTTATTTGCTTAATTAAAAATCTGTCAATTAGCCATTGTTTTGTTATTTTTTTTCAAGGGAAATATTTAAATGTCTGCAGGCGACATAAATGCAGTACAATATAATTATATTCAGATACTCATTAACTGCACTGTTGGGAAATTCGAATCTTTAAAAAGATCAAGGCTGTGTTTCACCTCTTGATTCATACATTGCCTCTTTGCGAAAATTATTAATTATATTTATATTATTTAATTTTTTTACAGTTGCCATTCTATGTATTTATTTATTTGACAACGTTGCAATATGTCAATTTATTTTTAACCTAAGCGTCGTCCTTCTAAATGTACAAGTTTATATTTTCGCTCAAAATAGGGGTTAATACTTTACTGATATTATTGTTATTATACTATATTTAGGTTTTGAAAACAGAACCCATTGTGCTCGAAAAGAATTAGAGAGGAATGAATAAGGCCTCCAGTAAAAATCAAAGCATCTTAAATCTTAATTCGTCGGCATTTTTCACCGGAATTTCCCAAGCTGTACAAAAAATTAGAATAATAATTTCAAAAAATTGGCGCCGCATAAAATTTCAAAATGATTGCCGAACTCGAATAAAATTTTAATAAAAAAGCACTTAAATGTCTAACCCCACAGCTCGAATAACCTGCAGGACATTCCCCATAAAAAAAGCATTAAAAGAACAAACTCTTCCTCGTCCCGAGTCCAATCATATCGTCTAAACCTTCCGTTATTTTTCACCCTTCCCCCCCCCCCCCCCACAAAACACAGCACCCCCCAATCCCGAACATACGAAGCAGGAAAACTTCTTGGCTTCTAAAATTTTATTTCCACAATGTTTTTCCGATTAATAACAACCACGAAAAATCGGTTTCATAAAGCCGAATTTTCTGAGGAAAATTTCTGACGGAAAATTCAGCTGCGGTGGAGTGTTTTAAATAAATAAAATCGAAACAAAATTGGCCTTCTTTACCTCTATATTAAACCTTTAAGGCTTTTAATATTAATTGTAAATTTGAGCTTTTGCATTTATACGGTAAGTTCACAGTGTAAAGCCTGATGGGTTTTTTCCCGCTATTAAAAACAAATTTAAAGTTATTCTCTCAAATTATAGTTCAATAAAGTTTACTCTGAATTTGGAATTCGTAGTTGGGAACAGGGCATGTTAAAAGTCAGGGGCGGAATTCGAAATGAGTTGTTGCAGGGGAGGGGCAACCGAGTGGGAATTGAAGTAGGAGTAGTTGAAATATGTTGGACACTAAAAACGGGGGAGGTTGTTAATGGACAGAAAAACGAAAGGGAAAACCAGGACGGGACAAAAAAGGGTTAAATGAACTGCGTTTGCGACGGGAGTTCGATAAAGACTTTAGAGAGGAATAAATAAAATCTTAAACTTAAATAAAATTTAAAATAGATTCAGAGAGAAAAAGCATAAAAAATATCTGAGAAAGAGGCGTTTATAATATATTAATATTTAGTGTTAACTCAGGGCTAAAGAGGCTTAACGTGGTTGGGACTAAGGGAAGGAGGGAATGAAAGAAAGTGGCATTATATGAGGAACAAAACATTATTTGTCATGTAATTAGGGGCTGTGCGAAGAGGAAAAGAACTGGGGAGGGATTAGAGGATGAGCTGAAGAAGTGGAATGGTAAAATCGGTTAAGAAGGGAGGGAAAAAGAGGATTACAGGAACCGGGTTACTCTGTGAAGAGTATGGAAAAGAAGGAAAAAATCCATTGCAGCTGAAGTATAAGTGCAGAATATGTAAATGGCAAAGTTGTAAAAAAATAATATTCAGTTTTTATAATTTTAAAATGAATTAATAATGAAAATGTTAATATTATTAAAACTGAAATGGTTAAGAATGAAACAATGTTTTCACAGAGAGAAAACCGGCCGTTTATTCAATGGCCTAGATTTAAAACATCGATCCAAATCGGAAAAAAAGAATTAATGAGATTCTGTTAATTTCTTAATTCTGATTATTAAACTTTTTTCACTCGCATACGACGAGAATCTATGATTTTAATAACGGCACTTCAGCATAATTTCTTACAGAGCCTTTTTCCCCTCCAACAGTTTGGCAGCAAGAGCTCAAAGCAAATTTTCCTGCCCGAAGGCGTTTTGTATTTATGAAATGAGCAACCCTCTCTCTTTCTACCCCTTTTTATTGCCGAAACTGACGAACGTTTTTCGAACCCTCCGACTGAAAATTTCGTTTTGTTTCAGCCTTCCCCGAAAATGGGAGCACCACTCTCGATTACGAAAGACGGAATTTAGAGAAAAACTTGCAGAGATCTCGAAGCCGTTGCTTCTTCAGCAAATCTCATTAAGGTGAGAAAGAAAAAATAACTTGACGTGAATGAACGTCCTGATGAGGGACTTATTACTGGAAACCTCCCCTCGAATATTTCAAAGTAGGTCTGCAAGAATATCAGAGTCATACCGCGTTTATTCCACTCACTTTTCCGAAAAAATTTCCCAGGAAAGCCTCAGTGTGGGTTTTTCATATTTTATGGAAACGTTCTACGGAATTTTCACACTGAAGTTAATGGCAGTCTTCTGCTGGCACAAAAAGCTCTTATCTCCTTCCATTCGTCCTTTCTCTCTGTCAGAATTACGCATAAATTGATTTCGTTTTAAGAAAAGAAACTTCCCCTTCGACATCTTCCCTATATTTTTCCTTTCGAGCACTCCATAACTGTTTTATGTATAAAATAAATAACGTCGATAATAATTTTTATAAGCAAAGAGAAAACAGGTATTAAATAATAAAAATATTTTGTTTGTTTTTTACGAGGTGAGTTTCCGAGAGAGGAGGCGTTTGGAAAGTGTGGCCCTTAGTGCCAGAAAACTCGAAACGATTGGCCGTCGGCGATATAAAAGGCAATGTTATTACATTTTTTAAGAGCATAAACGTCTTTTGAGTTTAATGTATGTGAGTTATTGCTCCGATCTAAAACGCTCTGGATTTTCTCTGAGATTAAAAAAAATCTTACCAATATTTTAACAATGGTTTAATTGAAAACTCGAAAAGCTCGAATTTCTCTCTGATTGGAGATTTCCGGGGCTCGCATTAATTTATTTTAACTCCTGAAAACCCGCAAACACCACATTTCGAATCACCACCACGTTTTCTCACAAACGTTCACACGAATATTTGTTCTAATTGACAAAAAAGGATTCACGCTAACAAAGGCCAGTGAGAAAGAAAAACCTTTTTCAAAAACCCACAAGATTTTCAAGTCCTCCGGAAAAAGTCTGCCATCCGAACGTGTTCCTTTCTCAGCAATCAATACCTGCAACGCCTTTATATAGCATTTCGAATCTATCATAAAGCCAACTTTTTAATCTGAACTGGCTTGAAAAAATCTGAAATAACCAAAATGGTGTTGTTTTCTTGGAAAACCTTGTCAGCAAAACATTTGCAAATAAAATCAAAAACAGATGACTCAATCCAGATTTAAACGGAGGGGCAGAGAGAAATGGTGCTGAAACAATGCGACTTGATCTGAAAAAAAATTTCGAGTTCTGGGCAGAAAGAACAAGAGAATTCCATTTGAACCAAATATTGTGTTTTCTGGTCTTCCGGATCGATACATCAGAGAATGGAAGTCGAGTAAAGAAAAAAAAACAATTCCGGAAAACTTCGTAGGAAGTTTTCTTGAAAAAGGCGTTCCCCGAATAAACCGGCCAAGCCCATGTTTACCAGTCGCACCTTCCGCTTCTCAGATCTGACCGTATAAAGAAATTGTTTCGGTTGATTTTCCCCGGACAAAGGAGAAAACACATGCCAAAGTGAAGTGCACAAAAAAAGGCCAAAGTAGCCTTTGCCTCCGGACTGAGAAAATCGGACGAGAGTCACGACCGAAGATGTCAACACTGGCCACTCTTAAGTGTTTATGACAATTAAAGGCGGCGCAGAAATTGTAGTTAATTCGATTGAGATTCAAATTGCTGAATTCCCGTTCGTAAACTACCGAAATCTCTTCTTTAATAGAGTCCCATTTGTGCTTCAACCGCGAAAAACTCCATATTAGCAACCGAAGTTTGCTGTTTGGAAAATCCGCGATGGGTGAGTTTTCTAACTTCGGCTGACTTTTCCACATTACAAATTCTGCGTTCTAAAAAATTAATGCTTGTTGTTCTTAATAAATAACGGATGTTAAAGTTATTACCAACCCTTTGGGCTCTAAAAACTAAATCGTTAATTTTTGTTTGCAGACCTATTTTAAATTTCTAAATTGTAATTTGAGGAAGTGTTTGCGCAGCAGCGCTAACCCACATTACTCCAGGGGATTGATTTTTAAATAATGAAACTAAACATATGCAACACAATCGAGAGATTAAAGTTTGAACCCTGGAGCTCTGTTTTCCAAGTAGAATACAGTTTATAAAAAATTAAATTTTACAGTTTGTTAAACGCGTAATTACTTAAAAAAACTATTTAAATTTTTATAACTTTAACAAACTCAACGATCGTATTATATTAATTTATTTTTTGCGGGGGAGGTGAAACTTTGCTCTTCTAACATTCCGTTTAGAATCATTTCTTATCCTTTGTTCCACCCTTCACTTTCCGCCAGACGTATCCCCTTAATCGCCTCTTATGATAGACAACACTTCGGGCTTGTGCTTAGTCTTAATTGGAGGGCCCCCAGTGCGTAAGGGGGGGATTTGCCTCAGTCCCACTTGTGTAGTCTAAAGATTTATAAGTTTTCACAATGAAAATTTATGATATTTTAATAGCAAATGTAAAAATTTTAAGATCCAATTTGCAAATGTAAATAATAATCTCCAAGTACTCTTAGAGATTATAATTCTTTTGGAGATTAAATTCTTCATAACTTTATTCAATACTATTAAAGTTAAAATTTTGAAGCACAATGGAAAAGTCTTTGGAAAACCTTTGCATACACTCGGAAACTTTAACGGAACAGAGAAAGACTTCTTGTTCGCTTTCAGCAATACTTCGGGGCACCGACGTCTCTGCCAAAGATGCCTAAATGTCCGTCAGTAATTTAAAAGGGCGGTTTCCTTTAAACTTGGAATGGTTCAAATGAAAATTAAGTCTCCTCCCTCCAAGGAATTGACTGAAAATTGCCGAATTAAAATCATTAATTCAATGCATCCACAAATGTTAACGTGATTTCACCTTTTTGTCTCATTCGTGCTTTTTTTAATTATTAATTCTTTTCTTCATTTCCCTCCTTTCTAACACGCAAAACAGTTATTTGAAGCTACGTAACGAACTGTCAGGTCATTACGAAATAATAAGCTTCTGCTAAAAACCCGGTCGAGTTCATCCAAAAAATACAGCTGACTAGAGCTTTCTTTGCAGGTCGCAACATGAAAGCAGGTACAAGGGAGTAGAGCAGAGCATCAGAAATGTATGTATCCGAAAGGGAGTGGATTAACCAGGCTCAGGAATTGCTTTCGACGGACACGACTAACACCTCCGAGTGGAAGCTCGACGGGTACCCCGATCCAACCCTTCTGTTGAACGGGTCCCTCACGGGGAACCGCTCTTATCTCAACGGAACCGAAGAAGAAGTCTGGGACAAGTTCATCCTTCCCTGGTGGAGGCAACTCATATGGTCGATACTTTTCGCTGTGATGATTGTGGTTTCGACGGGTGGCAATCTCATTATTATATGGATAGTTCTCACCAATAAAAGAATGAGGACGGTGACCAATTATTTCCTAGTTAATTTATCCATAGCGGACACAATGGTGTCCACACTAAACGTTACTTTCAATTACACGTACATGTTGAATTCCGACTGGCCGTTCGGCTACCTTTACTGTAAGATTAACCAGTTCGTGGCAGTGATTACGATATGTGCGAGTGTGTTCACCCTCATGGCCATTTCCATCGACCGGTAAGTCTGTTCTCGATTTTTATTTTCCCTTAAGAGCGAAACAATTTTAAACCTTGGCGCTCCGTAGCCAAAAACACAAACAAACAAAAAACTTTTAGAGGCGACCGTTATGTTTTATGCCATTTTGATTAATTTTTCTGCCGGTTAATTAGTAAGCCAAGTTAAGCGACTGGGATTCCTGATAACCGGCGTTAATGATGAATTAATCAATGTCAAATTAACGAAAATTCCGCTTTTGTAAAATCTGTTGCGTCGAAATTTCCGCTCCTCAAAAGCGAAAATTCTAGAGGAAAGAGAAACAAAGAAAGACAAAATGCGTGGATGGGTGGGTCTTATTAAAAAATCCCTCCGGGGTAGTTGCCAGGAGCTTCCCATTAAACTCAGCCCGAAATTCTTCATTTCAGAGAGAGAGAGAGAGAGAGAGAAGAAATGGGAAAAAGAATTTACAACATTTTCGAATTAAACGAGGAAAAGAATGATTACGTCGAAAATTAAGCACACGAAAGAAGAAAAAATTGATTTCAGGGAATTTGTTCCGTTAAGGAGAACAAAATTGCCATCTTCTCCTTTATCATTTTGATCTACTTAACTTAAGCGGATCCCAAAATGTTGTTTCCGAAACTGTCCAAGTCCCTCCTACGAATCTGAATGACATTCCAAAACGAATTTAAATCCGGCGTTTCGGAATATCGTCAGAACGGCACGGAAGATTTTCTAAATCCCGCAAACAATCTCCTTACTGAGCTTTCATTTTTACGGGTAGTGTCCACCTCGCCATTATAAAAGCATAATTGCTATTGACAAGGACGAGCAAATGGGAGAATAAGTCGGGATGAAGGCCATAAAAGGGGAAAATCGTTTTGTCACCCCCTTAAGCTGCTTAAATCTTTATGAGGAGAGGAGCGAATAAGCAACCAAACATCACCTTAAGATGGAAACTCCCATTCTGGAATGTTTGGTTTCTCTTACTGATAAATAAGGAATTCTGAAGGTTTTTTACTTCTCCGAATACGTCCGGAAAGCCCCCGTTTTATTACTTTCATGATTTTCGAAGTATTTTATTACTTAATAGGTTTAACTTGTCCCTCGGGGTTACAAAAAACTAATCCGAAAAGTTTAAAAATTCTTAGAATTCCTCAAACTCTACCCTCTTTTGTTAGGCCTACTTCACTCATTAATTACATTTTTTTATTTTATGCGTCTCTGCTTTTACTTTTTCAGATTCACCCACATTTTTCTATTATAATTTGGACTTCAATTCAATTCTTTTGTCCTGTGGTTTTTTCATGAATAATAGGTTTTAAACATAAATCAACTCACAACAGTAGCGGAAGTTGTTTATCCCTCTTGTATGTTAGAGAATTCGGATAAACGGAGAATAATGTGAAAAATACAGTCTTTCCCCTCTTAACTCTAATATTTTTGATATTACATTCCCACGAAGTATCCTGGAAATACTTTTAAAAGCTGCAGTTATTCCCTTTCCTTATTTACTCACCTGGCAGAGTCAGAGGATGAACCCGCTAATGAAACGACGGCATGAGGATTCAAATTAAGACAGAAACCAGAGAGAAACTAAGCGGGAAATAAAGGGATGAAAGAGTTAAACTCCCCGTTGAATTTTTCCGTTCATTAATTTCCTGATATTCCAGAAAAGGGCTTCAAATGAGAGCAACCGAACAGAGAAAATTCGTTAGTGGGTTTTCCCTGATAATGTGCGGATGACAACCTGGGAAGGGTGAAGAGAAAGGATAACCCCTGGGCAAAATTAATGCGAATTGTAGGAATTATTAAAATGGGACTTGCATAGAGGGGAGTATGAGGAGAAAATGCATTAAAAATGGGGTCTCTCCTATTAAAGTTATTGAAATGGCTTCGAAACTTTCGACACATCCGGTGACAACCTCTAAAAGAAAGAGGATGATCTCCGAGAAAGCCGATCTTGAACGTAAAAAAAGGGGATGATTTTTTTATCTTACTCCTCAGTAATAACGCCCCTCTGAGGCAGAAAAAATTCTTTATGGCACATTATGATTGAAAATTGCAAAAGCCACTTCAGTTGGCAGCTTCCTTTCCTGGAAATTAAAATATTAAAAAGTTCCTGCAAATATTCATATCATACACGCCACTTTGAACTTTTATAAATTGGAAAAAGAGAGAGAGAATGGAACAGAAATGGGCTCGGATAAGTCCAGGAAAAGGCAATAAAAGGTTGTGGGTACGAAGACTCGGTGGAAAGGAAAGGAAAGCAATAAAGTTTGTTGTTTGTCACTCAGCAATGATACTCTCTTTGTCTGAATTCCCATCCTTTGTTCTTTTCTAAAACTTTTAACTTGACGCCTTCTCCTCTCAAGATTTCTTTCCAAGAAAGGATTCGCCATAAATTTTAAGTCCCCAGAGAGCATTTCCCTTTGTTTCTGGTGGGTACTTGTGGTGAAAACCCAATATAAAAAATTAAAAAAAATAACACTTACCTCTTACGCATCGCAAAACATCAGCACAACAGGTGTGTTCGGGCTGCAGGCTCCTGTCGGTCCGAAATCAACCTTTCAGACTGTCTTCATGAAGTATCACATTTCCAAGTTTAATTCCTTCTGGCGGTAAAGGAGGAAATCTTCATTTGTTTCTTCCATATCTTAACAAACATGTCCAAAATGGCCGCTTCCAGGATCTGCAATCTATTCAAATAACCATAGGTTCAATTATCATTTCGAATTTCATGTGGATGCTGACGGACAAGACTTAACGGCTGAATATCTTTCAAGAAGCACATTTGACTCTTCTGCCCTTAGGTTACAAAAAAGGGAGGAATTATACAAAATAAATATCCCACTGTCAATTTCTGGACAAATTTATAAACGAGGAAAAACGAGAAGGCGAAACGCACAGGTATAAAACAGTTAACATTCACAGGATATTCGGCAAACGGTCATGTTTCCTGATATTCACGGAAAGCCGCTTCTGTAATATATTATTTTTTAACCTCCGACGATTTCACTTTTTGAAAAATCAATCAATTAGTCACTTCAGATTTCGGAATATAATTTGGGTTTTATTCCCCACCCGATGACCGATGTGAGAACGAAATGTCCTTTCATAAATTTCATTCCGTAAAATTTATCATTTATTAATATCTGTGATCTCCCTTGTGAATAAAATTTTAAATCCAACGCGATTACGATTGAATTCAGAAAGCTCGAAATAGATTAGGAATGAACTATTGTATATTTGTTGTTCTAAAGGCAGTTTTGTACCTAACTGAAATTGAAGCCGTAGTCAATCAATGGTCAACACCGCTTTCTCCCTCAAATACAACAAGTCCCGCCCTTATCTCATCAAAGACCGACTTAATTATAAATGGAATTACAAAAAATCTGCATTGAATAAAAAAAGACAGCTTGGAGGCATTTTCATTTCAAAAGAAACTTCGCTCCACTCTTGGCGAAATTTTTTCCCGATCAGCATAAGAAGAATCGCGCTTATTTACAAAGGAAACGAATGCATCGATCTTTAATGGCTGCCGAACTTCGGTAATTCATTGATTTTCCCGACATTGTTTTACTTCTGAGAAAATATTTAAAAAATTTAACTCCGCTTCTTGTGATTAGCTAAACACTGAAGATGTTATGACCTTCGAAGACCTAATGATAATGAAAACATCATTAATTCCGAGAGTTCGTTTATTAAAATAATAATGAAAACAAACAGGAAGCAATAAAAGGAAGTTTTTAGAGGCATCACGGAGCATCAGTGACAGAAGAATTGTTTAGTCTTCGTCAGAGTAGAGAGGAAAAAGGAAAATTCGTAATCTGAATAATCGTATTATCTGCGACTGCGGCAACAGTGCTCTACTCCTTCTAAATTGACGTGTTCTTACATATTCACTACTCTATAAACATCCACTTTTAAATTCCCCTCCCCTAGTAAGGGCAAAAAAGCCCAAGAATATTTACGGATGTTTTCTTTTCAAATACCACAAGTGAGGGTTATTTGTATTTGAGTTTGGAAATGCGAGTGAGTTTCAGAGTTTACACAGTGAATAAAAGAAATTTCTATAATGTCTGAGACTTTTACGGGCCGACTAACCGACCCTTTTAAAATTAACTTTTATTTCCATACTTTTGATCCCGTCTGTAATTTCGATTACGGACATTATTTCTCTTGAATGTCTTACCCAGCTTGCAAAATACAAAATTTCATTGGCTCCACCAGTTTTTATAACTCCTTGTTCTATAATTTTCTTGCTCAGTTACAATGGGTCTGGCTTTGTCTTCCAGAGATAAAAAGAACTCGGAAAATCACAAAAAACCGGAAGAAATGACGAAGAAAATGATAAATGTTGGAATAAAATGGAAAGTAATAAATAAAAAGCATAAAAAACATCTCCTAACCGAACCAATCGGTTTTTAGAGATGCACCGAAAATAGTCGATTGTTGTCCAATTGAGAATACGTCGCATTTCCACCGAAAATCTTCAAAAAATCTATTGTTGAGAATTTAATTTTTATTTTTTACTTTGGGAGCGACTGAATGGATTTTCCATCTCCAGTACTCTCTTCGGAAAGCCCAATTTCAAACTGAAATTGGGAAAACAAAGTCTGTTTTTAAATTTCAACATGATTTTTCACCATCATTCCCCGCAGAAAAGAAATAAAAAATATAAAAATGTTTTCCTTAAGTTTTCCGAAGAGTTTCTTTCGAGAGAAACATTTCTGATCAAACCTTTTCAGGGGTTGCATTGAGTAGGAGAGATAAACTGGAAAAGAGAGAGAGAGATTTTTGTTGAACATCCTCAAAAATCGGTCTTTTTTCATAACCAAAATAAACGACAAAAACCACAAAACACAATTGCCTCATTTCCGTGATTTTTCCGAGCTTACGCGTCCAAACCCGAAGATTCATAACAGTTAATTTGAAAATGTTTATGCCCAAAGGAAGATAAACATTAAAAGCAAAAAAGGAAGTCTGGGGGGAGATAGGAAACGCGGTAACCCGAAAGGGCAGATCTCAGATGTGATGGATCGAATTTGTACACATTATTGTGTACATCCACGCTGGGGGCGGATTTCGGCTGACGGAGTACCTCTCCCCAAAATCTGTTCGGACAAAGCTGCCCTCAGGCTTCGTGCTTTTCTGTATGAATAATTCAAACAATGCATAATTTTAGAGAAATTTTTGAGAGAGTTTTTAATTGTCCACGAATAATCAGTTTTGCATATGGTAAAAGCGTGTTAATTACTTTTAATATTGACATGAAATTGTGTAATCGCTTTTTGAAAAAAAAAGGAAAAATTATCCGATTAAAATGCTTTCCTGTGAAATCTCCGGCGTCTGTAACAGTATTTGAATTCCCTGTTCATGGAGTACAAGTGTTCGAAAATTTATTTCGTCCACAAAGCCAATACAAAAATTTCGCGAGCATTAAAAATGACACTTGCATTTGCATCCTCATAAAATAAATTTGTCATAAATAAATGTGTTTCGAGAATGGCTATTATTCGCGGCCTTCCTTCCTGTAAAAAATTTTTTGTCAGCCGGCGACGAATCACCCTTTGGTCACGTTTCGTTTCACTCACTTTTATTTCAATTTTATGATCCTCGTTCTTTTATTGCCTTATTTGAAAAGCGTTATTTGGCATCTCTTTTTCAGATACATGGCAATCATGAATCCCTTGAGGCCGAGAATGGGCCGGAAAATGACTCTGGGGATAGCCGCTGGAATCTGGCTCGTTGGAATCGCCCTGTCCATCCCCAATTTAATTTTTTATACGCTCGAAGTGGTCAAGTTCGAAAAAGGGCACGAGCGACGAGTCTGCTACATGATTTGGCCGGATGGTCCCACCAATGAAAGCATTCAGGAATACTGGTGAGTTTTTCTCAGAAAGTCTTTCTACTTAAATTTTCGGGCAACATCATTCCCAGAGCTTCAAAGAGCATCATTTAAAAGTTCACTTCAAAAAGATGCAGCTTCGAAAAATGTCAGTTAGGATATGCAGAAAAATTTTTTCAAGAAAATACCAAATTCCGAATAACCATCCACTTACGAAAAAAGCTTATGTTGAAAATTAAGTTCGATTTGTTTGAAATTAATAAAGCAATTGAGAAGAACATGGTAACTCTTTAAGAGTAAAGAACTTAGCGGTATTTTATAAAATATTTTTCATGAGCAGAGATTATAAAATTCTGAGATTTAAAAATCATTTATTCTCATCAAAGGGTTTCATAAATGTCGGAAAAACTTTAAGCGCCCGAATTCATTTTTAAAATGTTACCGTATTTTTTTAAAGTAACTTCAAAACAAATTCTGACAATGCGTTTTTGCACGATCTCCAATTGAACTAAAATTCGGCCACGAAGAGGTCTTAATTACCAGCAATTGGTCGAAAATTTTTGATTTTTTACAAACCACCCCTACGCTCTAACTGTAATGATGTAAAGGAGTAGGACAGGTCGTAAACTCGTCCCTTCGGTAAATTCACTTCTTATTTTACAGCTCTGTTTTATCGCCTTAATTAAATCCGCACCTCTTTTGCTTTTTTATACTTGGTCTTATACTTGAAGGGCACCCACCCTAAGCAAACCTAAAAATTTCTAATTTAAAATCGATGAAAATCTCAATTTAGAACTAATAAATATAAGCTAGTTAGATTGCGTTCGTTCCAAAATAAGCAAAAAGCAACAAATGGTCCTTTCATTTTCGACCGATCAACCCTTCATTTGGGCCACCCTCAGCTCGTTTAGTAGTTAACCATGAAACCGCCCTCCCGAATTAAATTTATCCTTAGCCTCGTTTAAAATCAAAACAATTTGCATGTTTGGCTGAGATAAATTCAACCCCTGTTCAATCAGGCAAAAATTTCGATGTGACGAGCAGAGGCTCCGCCATTTAAACTCGCTTTATACGAATTTTTCCCGTGCTCCCCTCCGAAATGTTGCTTTTCTATATAAAAACATTCCCGGCGAAATTTTATTTAATTTTCCAGGTTGTTCTCCTTTTCTCTGTCAATGAATTCACGGTTAACTGATTTATTACACACGAGTAGTTTTTCCCCGCTTTGTTGCTGTATCGCTGGTGGAAAAGTGTGGTTTTGACGTACGTGTAATTTTTTCTTATCTCGTATGGTATACTTTCCTGCTGTGCCTCCGAAATAACAATTCTTCAAAGCGATGGCTCTTTCAAATAATGCGCAAAATGATTTATCATTACCAGAAAAAATCAAACAGGTCTCACAACAAAACGAACGACTCTTATTAAATCTGCAGAAAAACATCTGAAGACATTCGCGAAAAAGTTTCCGGCTTCCAAACATCTTCTAAATTAATTTCTCTTTTAGAATTCATGAAATGATAATGGCGTCACACTGCGTCTTCCTGCGATGGACAAAAATACTCCGAACAGTCTCTTTCACCGCTAATCAGTGAAGTAACTAATTATTGAGAATAATGGCCCTCAGGAGAAATGCCTTATCAGGATCGGGGTCCTCCGAAAACCTTTTGAATAAATCATAAATGCCGGTTTTAAAAATTAAAAGCCAACCGAAATTTATAATCCAAAAATTAAAATTAACAACCGAGAAATAATCTGTTTCCGGAATATGCAAATTGTTATCTGCTGTAATTGTCTTTTGGACTTTCATTGGTAGTTTCATCAAATTTTCACATAATAAGGGACACACGGCGCGAGTGCCTTTTGCAATTGTATTAATTTAATAAAACCAAGAAGTCCTAAAATAAAAGCACTTTCCAGCTGTTTTGATTCACAAAGCTGGATTTTTCGACTTTTAACCCTTTCGCAAATTCTCTTTTTCCTACACGTAAATTTTAATTTATCTAACACAATTTAATTAAGGAGAACAATTATAAGATTCGTGGGAGGGGGAGAAACTCAGGTTCAGTGATAGAAACCTGGCGATTAAAAAAGTGATGTGAATTTCTCACCCGAGGAGCTGAAATTTATTTTTAATTTTCCTAATGGATGTTTAAAATCGTTAATGCCGTTTAATTGTTCTTTGCTGAGGGCGTCGCTGCTGGTACATTTCTGAGGGAGCTGCAAACGATCTACAATAAAATCTTTGACTTGAAATTAAATACATAAGGGTGACATGATAATTTGAATATTGCTGATTTTCCCGAGTAAATCTTGTCCCGTATAAATAAGTTACGCGAAACGTGTGTGTTATGATTGCATACAGATGCATAAAGTAAGAATTCGTCATCTAGTAATTCTCCAGCTCGTCGAAAGAAATCTAGAAAAAAATTAATTTCCCGAAAAAAATGCTGCCATTTTCAAAAGTCTAAAATGTGGGTCGCGTTTCGCTTTTGCGATCCCCTATTGACGAATCAGAGAATCTGTTTCTGACAAATTATCAGTTTTGCCGAATTTACTCCACTGTTTATTTCAATAAATAATGCTTCATCGATATGAATATGGCAGGTAACATCCGGAGCAATCTTCTCGGCAAATTGCACTAAAATAAGAATTTGCCATGAAATCAAAGTCATATTTAACCCGAAAAGAATGATTTGTGATCCACAACTCCCCCGAGTCGTTTATCAGTCCCATAAATTTATTTTCCCGATAATTCCCTGCATTTCTAAATGATCGTTATTTCATAATTTATTTTACCCGAATCCGGAAATTGTGTACTGCCTCTGTCAAACAAAACCAGACTACCAATCATCTTCCACACTCAAAAAGGAGTTCCAAGGTGAAAGTATTCCTTCAAAGGTAAAAACTATGAACTCAAAAAGGTTGTTTGTTTTTTCTTCAGGTACAACATAATTTTTATGTTGCTGACATATGTGCTGCCCATAGGATCTATGACATTCACCTACACCAGAATAGGGCTCGAACTGTGGGGAAGTCAGAGCATCGGAGAATGCACTCAGAGGCAACTGGAGAATATCAAGAGCAAAAGAAGGGTAAAAAATTTACTCCCTTAAATATGGTAAAAAGGCAAAAAATGGGGGAGAAATTTTTTAATCGAATGTCGAGAATTGAATAACTCTGAATAGATTTGGTGCCATTCTTTTTTCGCGTCTTTTCTTATGAGTTTTCATTGCGAATGAGAACTTTCTCCCTCTATATTTTCTTCGCTCAGCAGCAAAAATGGATTTGTGTAGAAAAAAAAGTACCTTTTTTAATTGTATGACCGATAAAGTTTTGAACTAATTCTTCCTCATTAGCGTCTATTACCTCCTTAAAGGCTCTATTAATCGTTATTATATCACAACGGGTCCTTAAAAATTATTTCTACCTCGGAATGGCTTATTCGAAAGTTTTCTTTTATATGTGGAAACCACGTCAGCAGTGCAGCCGTAACTTCACATTTTATTCATTTCTCATTGAATTATTCCTACGTTTGAAAGAGCTCAGACACCAGAATTGATTAGACTTCGATCGAGAACCCAAAGATTTGGAAGAAAACTTAGTGAAAGAAGTTTAGCAAAAAAAGGTTTAGGTCATGGGAGATGCCGGTAACGATAATTTTATTTTATTTATTGTCAGAAGCCGATATTTTTGTGTCATTTCAAATGACCATTTGAAAATTGAAATGGTGAGGCAATCAATCATCGTTTTTTCTAATATGTAACGGGAAAGGCGGAGCTAAAGGTTTTTATGTGCTTTCCCTGCCATTCTTTATACGCGTTGCCCGTTGAGTTTCTTCCGTTTTTGCCTCATTAACTATTTTATCATTTTTTTCCTTTACGAATCCAAGAAATTACTTGGATGCCAAAAAGAAGCTAATGAATTTCGCCAGGGAAAGTGCAGTAAAACCCCTCGGTCAGGGCGCCACATAAAATATTCATGAAATCTGATTTATCGCAAAAACATTCTTGATTTTAATAACATACTATATCGTATTGTGCAGGTGGTGAAAATGATGATAGTGGTAGTAGTAATATTTGCGCTGTGTTGGTTTCCATTCCATACGTACTTCATCTTAACTTCTCATTTTCCGGAAGTTACACGATCTTCTTACATTCAAGAGGTCTTTCTGGCAATTTACTGGCTGGCAATGTCCAACGCCATGTACAACCCCATCATTTACTGCTGGATGAACTCCAGGTAAAAACTACCTTAGCATTCGGAATATTGTACTTGTATCCCACTTACCCTTCTAAAATTTTCAAAATTAAATTTAATAACAAAATACCATCTTTTTTATCCTTATTCTTCTTAACATATTTCTAAGTAGAGCTAATAATTTTTCCTAATTTTACAAGCATTTTTTTTAATTCCACGCTAATAACATTAAAATTTAATTAATTTTTAAAAGGGCCGTTCTAATCAAAACTCTGAGTAATTAAGAACGTTAAATTTAGGTTTCGCCGAGGATTCAAAGAAATTTTTAGTTGGTGCCCCTGCATAGAAGTAGGTCCAGGTCTCCTCTCGAGGAGGGAACCCGTCACTACTAGGTATAGCGTTTCCGGATCTCCAGAAGCCGCCTGCAGGATCCTGAGAAACGGTGAGTGAGATGCACTCCATAAAAAAGAGGCATAAGTTAGGGTTGGCCTGAGGGCGAACACTTAATGTCTGTATCGGTGAAACCCCTAAAATTCCCTTATCTCCCCACACCGAGCAGCAAACTTTCGCCAACTGTGTGGGTGGCATCCCTTCAGATCCATCAAACCATAACTGGCATCGCCTTTGTCTCCTTTTCCTAAGCTAAACCCTTTCACTCCGAACCCTTTCTTTTCCTAAACTATTTCAATTATTTCTGAATTGTTTTCAAAGTTTCAAAATTAACTAAAATTTTAAGGTCCTTCAGACGTCTTTTGAAGTCCGAGGTTCTAATTTTTACGGGCGAACAACTCGTGAAGGTTTTCACACGAACACCCCATGGCCACATTCATTGCTTCAGTAATGGATATTACCCGACGATTTATTTTATTTTAACCCCGCGAAATGGGATTTCGATTCTAATTGCACAAAAAAGCGGATGAGAGAAGGAGTACGCCGAATAATTTACTTCTTAGGATTTGCCGTTTATGAGGGAGTCCTTCGATCAAGTTTCGGTTTCGAAAAAAGGCTGCCGCTCCATTTTTCGGTAACTGCAACGGTATTATGAATTTAAAATCCAAAATACGTGACTTTGCTTGCCTGATTGAACTATTTTCCGCGAGGAAAGAGGTCCCTCGACATAAAGATTCCCAAACTTTGAACGTCAAACCGCCATAGGAATTAGATATTGACGTTTTGTAAATAAGTTAAAAAAAGTCCCGGAAACTCAATAAATTCCGAATTCACCCTCATTTTTCCTTTCACGGGGGAAATGCTTTTTGCGCTCTTCAATGATAAATTTTTTAAATTATTTTTTTAAATTCGAATCACATTTCATAATATTTGTATGGGGGCCTAAAAATAAATATAACGTTTCTTGAAATTAGAAATAAATATTTCAGTTAATAATCTCGAAATTAGTAAATTATTAGTTGCATCGGTCACTATTGCTTTCCCACCTATTCGTCCTCTATATTGTAATAGTTTATACAATATACTGATAGATGTTTCATTTACTTAAACTAACTTCAAAGATATGAACTTGGTTTCGAGGAAATTCCCGACAGAAAAATTTCTCAGGGGAATACAATAAATAATTCAGGTCATTTGTAATGTAAATAGTTTCAAAATTTCGTCCGAAAATTTTCAAAATAGAAGCACAAAGTTCAGTCTTTATCCCACCTAATAAAATACCTAATCTGCAGGAGTTGAAAGCTGTGTAAAAAATGGATAAGAAGGTCAGACAATTTTTATTGATTTTGTTTAAACTTTGGCACATTACGAATGCACAGTTTAGGCAGCGGTTGGGTTTTCAAAAAATGATTTTCCTGAAAAAACCTTAACTCAAAAAAAATTCTCTCTAGCATATTAGGCAGGTAAATCTCAGTTACTAAGTTTTTTCTACAGTGCTTTTAGAAAAACGTGAAACAGATTGCACTCTTACTTCTTTTTCAGCAACCAAAATTTTTTTAAATTTTAAATTTTGCCCCTGAAAAAAAGTGTATAGGTTTTCTGTATTTAACGCTTTGTGCTCTAAACGCATATTTTTCAGGCGCATGTTTTTCATTAAATTAAATTTGCTGAGTTATAAAATTATTTTCTCTGCTTTAGGAATAATCGATTACAATATAAATATAAAGCTAGTAATAAGTACTTGTAAAATTTATGAAAGTTTGAAGCTCTTCTGAGATAAAAGCATTAATTACAACCCCATAATTTTTTTATGTATATTGTATATTTAAACGCTCCACTTTAGGCAATTCACGTTAATACTTTCATTAATTTTAAAAAATAACAATAAAGAAAAAATTAAACGATATTGCTAATTCCTTTTAAAAGAACCTTCAAAAGTTTTTATCCAATTCAAAGAAAACTTTAATATTAGTTATAAAAAGACTAACTGAGACAGAAACTGGCTTGTCAAGAAGCCGTTTCTGGGCGGCTTCCTGGCAAAATAATAATCCCGCTGAAATTGAAATTAATTAAAACGTGTCAAGTCGACATTACCGTAAGAGGCTGTCTCTCGCTTGCGGGGGTTTATCAAACCCTAACATGCTTCGCCTCAACCCAGGATGATACCATCCATCCCTTTCCCCCATTGAGTCATAATGATATTGCCCGAAATCCAAAAACTGAACTAGAAAACACTTTTCTGTCTTTAATAGTTTTTCCAAACTCCCAAGTTGATCTCGTTAAAAGTTCAAAAATGATAGAACTATATTCTTTCACTTACTTTCCTTTTATATTGAATCTCCAAAGTCGATTTTATATATTTTCTAGCTTTCGTAAATTATCTAACGATTATTCAAGATCTTCTCCAATCTTCCCGTTGTGAGACTGAATGTGAACCAATATTCGCTTTCTTCTGTCTGAAAAATCATTTAATCTTAAAAATTTGTGATTTATAGTTTGAAGCAGCTCCCTCATTCGAGAGTCAAGGGGTAAACACTCAAAAACGAAAAAGAAAGAAGTTAAATAAAAGGCTTGTCTTTTTCCTTAATTAAATTAAAGACAAAGAAGAGCCGCTCCCATTAATTCATTTAAAACAATGATAATTACTTGAAGAGCTAATAAAAATATTTCCCGGCGACGGTTTCATTATTGACTTCAACAGCTTCTGCCCTGCTTAGTAAAGCCATTAGAGATGGCAGCTTAAAACTTCCACTTGAACTTCTTCAAATGGCTATGATCTGTACCACTACAGGACAGATCACTGGCAATTTCTATTGTGAGCACTTGATGAAAAGTCAATACAAAGTTCCGCTAAGTATTTCAATCTTAGTGGGTTCTTTTTAAGAGAAAGTAAGAAGACTAATGAATACAAGTCATTCTTAGTTTGACAAATCAAACAAAATAATTGTATTTTATGTACTTAATTATTAGTGGGGTTATAAAAAGGGTGAATGGCCTTTTAGAGATCCTAAAAGTGTGGGATTTCAAAGATTTTACGAAAAAAAAACCTGAATCTTCCTTACGTAATTCATATGCGACAATTCATTTCGATTTGACATTATTTAGCGAATGAATTATTTAAATACTATATAAATGAGATTTAGTTTTGAATGGGTGGGTTTTTATTGACGAATATTCGCTTGGTATTCGGTATTCTTTAAGATTTTTCCAGCATAACATAACTCATGTTTTGTTCACAGGTACCGTTCATATACCTCTCCAGTCAAATCAAGGAAATTTCTCCACTAAATATCGAAACAATAAAAAAATCAAATTCAACGGAACTGATGATTTCCTTTCGAGGGAAAATTCCTGACGTCAGGAAAACGTTCAAACCACCATTCAAACGTGGATTTGAACGTACTTTTGAAAATAAATCTTTAAGCGGAAATGTAATGTTTAATTTTATAAATTTCTGAGCTCTCATCGAAATATTCAATGGGCCGCCTTTGACATTCCTTAAAACGAAATTTTAAATGTTTTATTCTATCCTATTATATAGAAAATTTTCTTTCGAAATTTAAACAACACCTAATGATAATTACTGAGCTTAAAATAAAAGGGCCGAAGCAGGCAAAATTAGTACACTGTTAATCTATTGGAGATGACTAGTATAAATTTTTATTTTTTTATTTTTCTAAAAATTTAATATAAAAATTAGAAAAGTTTATTGTTGATTATGAAATCAAAAACATACAAGAACCAGAAATTACTAAAAGTTATTAGTCATAATTTTTTTTCTGGCGAAACCTTTTAATATGAATGGCGTACAAAAGTGATGTAATTATGAAAATCATAAATATAATTTTTTTTAAATCTATTTATCACTTTAATCCTTCCCCAACTTTGAATATGTGATGTATTTAGAATTTTAGAGATTACCAACCTCTAGAAACTATTTTTTATTTAAAAAATTGGTCTTCTCCCTCTAGAAGTTTTCCAACGGAGACAACAATGCTCCACAGACAGTTATTTCCCGCCAAACTGTCACAGTTTCACCATTAAGTCGGACTTTATTTACTTTGAAATGAAAAAAATAAATCAATTAGTCATCTTCCATTTGTTCTGTGAAAAAAAATTCAAATAAACCTTTGCACAAATATATATAAATGTTAGAACAGTTTTGTATAATTTTGTAAATCAAAAATAAATCCGAATTACCAGTTGATCCCATCGTCATTCGTTACAATTGCAAAGTAGCATAAGAATGCCATCCAACGACAGAACGAAAAACGTGGCGACAAATTTCCCCGCACTGCCTACGTTATTATTCTAAATTCCCTGCATGAAAAAACGAAATTTTTAACCAAATTATTCAGTGAATTTTTTTCTTTTCCAGATTCAGTTTTATTATGTTATATTCATTATATATTTTTTCAGTTATTAATTAAGAAAAAAATTAGAAATGGGTGGAGCTCAAAGTGCTCCGACAAGGAAGTTAAGCATACCTAATGAAGAAAATGCTTTTATTAAAGTTTCTGATTCGGTCGTCGAGAGGTTGAAAAAATGTACGGAGTCAACCCCAGAAGATTTTATAAAGAAAACAGAAGAACCAGCTGAATGTCCTCCAACAGATATACAGAAAGCTGTAAGAAATCAAAAAAATGCTGTTTATCGTACGTAAATTTATATTTCTAATGTTTCAAGGGATTAGTGGGTGGAACTAATTTATAATTAAACTATTGTTTTCTGCTTTAATTTTCAGACCCAGGTGATCCTTTACTTAATTTTTATTATGGTCCCTCAGTAACGTCACTTAGAATTTTACAGGAGAAAGAAAAAGAATTAAAAGAAAGCGAAGATTATTGGACAAAGAGAATTCAAAATATGGAGAAAAATCATGCAAAGTTAAATGAAATATTAGAAACAGAATATAAGAAAGCAGTTGAGGAGATCTCTTGTCAGACCCCAAGGGTATGTTTTGACTACTTCATTTTATGAAAGAAATAGTTAATAAAAGACATTTTTTACTGCATCTAAAGTTTCAAGCTTTTTTATCGAGTGTATTTTGTTCAAAAGCATGTGATCGGATTCTGAAATGCCATTGATGTAACATATTAAATGCTTCATTGCAAAGAAAAATTTAGACAATTTATCTCTTTGCAGCCACCTCCAAACACCCCATTTCCATGCTGTGAAGAAAAAGATAAGATTCTGGCCTGTTATAAGAAGAATCCTAAAGAAATTTTGCTATGCGCTGGTGAAGTAACTCAATTTGCAGACTGCGTTCACTTAAAAAGAATTAACTTTGAAAAATCAGCAGCTTGCGATAAAGAATAGTACTTTTAAATTTTAGTACCATAAAGTAAGTAGCAAGTTCAGCCTTTTAACTAGACATGTATATTTGAAATTTCTGGTTACTGTAAGAAAAAAAGTTTGTAAATAAATATTTGTTTTAATTGCTTGTATTTGGATATTCTAGATTCCTTTATTACATTTTCATGAAACAAGTTAGCTTACTTGGCTAAACTGCAAGACATTAATAGGAAAATTATCATGGGAATTAGACAGCACACTGTTTTAGGTCTTATTCTGTTAGTTTTTTGAATTCCCATTTTTTATGGATTCAATGATTTCTTATGATTCATGGTTTTATGCTGATTCAGGGTCACTATGAGTATACAGTTATTTCGTAATCTTTTCAAACAATGTCAGGCCTAAACCTTCACAAAGTAATGGCTAAATGACCACTTGGAGTAGATTATACATAACACTAGTTTTCTTGGTCTAACACAAAGTGAAAAGTTGTCTGTATTGTAAAGTGGATTATTCATGTATTACAGTAAAACTCAATACATGTATATGAAAAATCCAAAAATATAAGAAAAGGATGATGGATAATGCATGCAGGTCATTGGATGATGCTTTGGTTCCTTTTTCTTTTTTAATTTAATATGGATAAAGGAAATTTCCTTTTGACTTTTTAGAAAAATCTTTATTAATGAATTGTCAAATTTAAAAAAATAAACTGAAATAAGGAAACTATTGTTTCCATCCACTATTGTAACCTCCTCCACCTCCTCCTCTTCCTCCATAGCTGTTTCTTCCACCACCTCCACCTCCACCTCCACCTCCTCCTCCTCTTCCTCCAAAACTGTTTCTCCCTCCACCTCCACCTCCCCTAAAGCCTGTAAAATTATTATATAGTTAATTTCAAAATAATTTTATTTTATTAAAACAATCCCACAACACATACCTCCTCTTCCTCCTCCACCTCCTCTTCCACCAAAACCTCCTCCACCTCCTCTTCCACCAAAACCTCCTCCCCCACCTCTTCCACCAAAACCTCCTCTACCACCACCTCTACCTCTTCCTCCACCACCTCTTCCACCACCTCTGGCTCCTTTTGTTACTTTGTCTGCACCAGGTGGCTTTGGAAGAAATCTTTTCAGTGGTAATAGTTTTGCAGGATCAATATATAACTGAAAGAGAATATGATTAATAAGACTGGTTTGTTACAGTTGGGGAAACTGAAAGCTTGAAAACAAATACCTTATCATTAACTTTAAAACTTTTTGATTTGACTTCATCACTAAGTTTTACTGAAACATAATAGTCTTTGAGTGTACCAAATATTTCATCAATCTTCCCAATTTGCTCCTTATTCTGCAGATAGATTGGTGCATTAAAAAAAGGAACATCTTCTAATTCAGCCTTAACAACCAAATCATCCTGAGATGTGTGAGTAAAGTATCCCAGAGGTATTACATGGTCTGGGGGACCCATATCATTTCTGTTGAATCCTCCTCCTCCACCTCTACCTCCTCTAAAACCCCCTCTGAAACCGCCACCGCCGCCTCTGCCTCGGAATGACATATTCTATAAAAAAAATAAGAAATTACACATAAGAATTACATGCGCTACTGAAAAATTAATACACTAAAATAATGTATTTACGAATAATAAAATAATAATCGTTTAAGTTTAATTATAAAGTAACAAATAATTCACAAGTATAACTAATTTCTACAAAGCACATGGTGGGAATCTTTAAATGTCTGAGGTTAATTCTGTTAAATTGAAGTATTCCTAACAAAACCAATTACGAGCGTCTAGACTAAATAAAAATATTTGTTACTGTTGAACTGGTTTGTACCTCTAAATTTAAAGTAAACTCCAAATAAGGAAAAATTTTTGAAGAAACATTTCAGGAATCGTAAACAACCGGATCCATTTTTAATGGACCAGACAAGTGTATCGAAGAAAGCCGGTTACGGCCCCAACTTAAATCCAAAAAATAAAACAACAAGTCCCGAAGTCAAAACAAACTTAACTAGTTGTTTAAATAAAATTTATCGGCTGAAATAAACCATTTGTTGTTACCATAAAAACACTGATCTCATAAGCAAATAACTCAAAAGCGCGAGCAAATTTCGATTAGTCGATTCGAGAGTCGAACGGTCTTTCGATTCATATTCAGTTTAGCTGCAGTAATGGGTTGGGCTACGACACTTGGCAATAAATTGTAATTTAGTTTCTTTTTCAATACTCTGATGAAGTACGAAATTTAGAGAAAATCGATGGCTTAATTTATATGACAATGGAGGAGATAAACATTTGCAACGATATTCCATACAGTAAAAACGGCAACAGGGATCAGGATGAGGTAATTTAAAAATTTCTCTTTTTGATCGATTTTTCGAAATCGTATTTAATTAGTTTTTTGTTAAAATTTCACTCATATTCTCTTTGTCTTTCTACGTGAAATAAAATGAGTATATATTTAAGAGTCATTTGTGCGATTAAGTAATACGTTTTTGTATTTCTATTCTTAAATTTTTCCTTCTGTTTTTACTTTTAGAAATTACTGCAACCCTTCAAGTATATTCTTCAAGTTCCAGGAAAACATATGAGAGGGAAATTAGCAAAAGCGTTTAATTATTGGCTAAAGATTCCTGCTGATAAACTTAATGTTATTGTGGAAATTGTGCAAATATTACACAATTCTAGCTTACTGTATGTTATGATTGCAAAATAGTTTTAAGTTTACAGTTATTGTTTGAAGTCTCATTGTAAATTACTGAGAAATATGCTTTTTCAGGTTGGATGACATCCAGGATAATTCAATTTTAAGAAGAGGAATACCTGTAGCCCATGCTATTTATGGAATCCCATCAACCATTAATGCAGCCAATTATGTGATATTTATTGCCCTGGAGAAAACATTGAGTTTGGATCATCCTGATGCAACTCGTGTTTACACTGAGCAATTGCTGGAATTGCACAGAGGCCAAGGCATTGAAATTTATTGGAGGGATAACTTTTTATGTCCCTCTGAGGAGGAATATAAGGAAATGATTATGAGAAGTAAGATTTCTTATTCTAACAATATGAGTTTTAAATATGGTTAAAAGTAACTTTAGTGCTGCTTAATCAGTATATTTTTTTTCTTTGCAAGAAACATCACAGTGTATAATATTAATATACTCCATTTTTTGTTTTAGAAACTGGTGGATTATTTATGCTGGCAGTCAGATTAATGCAGCTCTTTAGTGATAATAAATTAGACTTTAGTCATATAGCAGGATTAATTGGGCTAATCTTTCAAATAAGGGATGACTATGGAAATTTGAAGATGAAAGAAGTAAGTGCTTGTATTTTTTATATTATATTCTGAGATAAAAACAAAAAATTTTATTATAAATAATTATTATAGGTAAATAATACAGATGCACAAGGGTTGGACATTAGACAGGTGATAACTTTTGCTGTGGAAACATCAGGCAACCTGGAAGATTGTGTCATTATGTTTCAATCATGTCTGTCTTGATTTAAAAAAAATGGTGCATTCGGAAAAAATATTTTTAGCAAACAAATTTTTATTTTTTGCTAGGTCAAACTGTGGGCTTGGCTAAAATTTCTCTGAAAGGTGCTCAGCAATATTTCTGAAGTACATGCAATAAAATGGTTCAATTTTCCATGTTGCCATGAAAATGTAGATATAAAAAAATCATTGACCCTTTTTTTTGTGGTTAAGCTTGTTTTTTTAAATTTATGAATAAATGCATGTAGGGTGTGATGTAGTTTTAAGTAAATTTTTTAATAACCAACTCTAATTTTTGTTTTTGTTTTTAGTATGTAGAAAATAAAAGCTTTTGTGAGGATTTGACAGAAGGGAAATTCAGTTTTCCCATTATCCATGCAATCAAGACTCAGCCACATGATGGACAAGTGATGCGTATCCTTTTTCATTCGTTATTTTTAATTTGGCGAATTAATTTTCACTCTAATTTATGTAAAAAGGCGACTTATTCCCGAGAAATTGGACCTTAACTTCTCCTACAGAGATATTACGTCTGAGGACAAAGGATGTTGAAGTGAAGAAATACTGCGTGAGTTTACTGGAAAAGTACGGATCTTTCGCTTACACAAGGCAGACCGTTGACGCTCTCATTTTGGAAGCAAAGAAAGAGATTGAACGTTTGGATGGGAACCCACTTTTGAGCAGCATGCTGGATGAATTTTGCTTATCGAACAAGTCGGAAAGGGAAGAATAAAAACTGGAAATGACTGCCTGAAAGAAGTAGTTTTTCACCTTTGCTTGGGCAGTTTCTTTTTGGATTTGATTTGCTTTTTGAGCTTGCATCGTTTCGATGAGATCTCGCTTTAATATTCCTCCTTAATTGAAAATATGAATATTAAAAGCTTGCTGCTGCTCTTTATATGGGTAATTAAGTTTCGAAATATCCTTTCGAGTAATCTCTGATTGCTAGTCATGTAGCTTTTTAAGATCTAATTACTTGCCTGAAACTTCGACGACAGCTTTTATTTTCTAGAAAGGGAAGACGTCCTATAAAATCTTTTATGCAGTAATTCTAAAATAGAAAAAAAACTGTTGGATTTTGAGATGACAGCTTTAGGATTTATGTTTAAAATAAATAGTAACTGATTAGGAATTTTACATATTCACTTAGAACAGTGATGCCCAACCTTTCATTACATACGGGCCAAACTTGAGTTTGGTGTAATTTTGCGGACCACAACGCGTACTCAATCTTTTTCTTACTCTGGCCAAACTTCAGTTGATAACATCGCGACTGGGCCATGCAACCAAAAAAAAAGGTACTTTCAATTTATATTCATTATGAATCATTATGAACTGCACCTTATTTGATTCTTATTATTTTTTATCAAACCTATCCTTCACAAATTTTAACTGTGGATCTTGTCTGGGCCATTGGGCCACTCGGGAGGGTTCGGGCCAAATTTAGCCCGCGGGCCACACGCAACACCTTCACGGGCCAGAGGTTGGGCATCACTGACCTAGAACATTTAAGTTTTTAAGTTTGACCACTCTAAGTCTGATGAAAGACCGTGAATTTCGCATAATTATGTCAGTGATATTAACAGCTTGACTGAATCTCCTTGAGACTAAAAATTAGCGTTGAAAATTTTTAATTAGTACTTAATGAAATGTTTAATTAAAAAAAATATCAGATGTTGCAGATTGGCTAAATGATCCAAGCACTACAAATTAACTGCCTCTACTTGCCCCGATGTACATATCACTGAATTTTTGATAAATTTCATCAAACGAATTTTCAAAAAATAATATAGGGAAACAGTTTAGGGTCACAAGAACATTTTGACCCTGCAAAATGACTTGGACACAATTAAAAGTTGAACATTTTTACGTAGAAGTAGTTAGTGCGTGAGCTTTATTACGACGCAAACTTTCAGCTTGACTAATTAATTTTAAAATTCATTAAAATTCCTAAAAATGCAGTTATTTATAAATTTGGCTTACTCGGGAGTCGAGATTTTTTTTTAATGGTGCTCTTTGCATATTGAGCGTTTGGGCAGTTTTGTTCTCTAATTATGATATAATATTTACCAAACGCTGACCAAATCATAGATCGAAACTTAAAGATTTCGTGGTCCATTTTAGTTTTTAATTTAAAGCCGAATCTTTGGATGCACATTTGCTAAATATCAGTAATATTACTTTAGTAGAAATTAGCTGACGTAGTTACTGTCATGACCAGAGAGAGTTCAAAAACGCTTGTAGATTCAGAAATTAGTGCATAAAATTATACTGTCGTTGGATTTATAGAATTCTCAGTAAAGAAGGTTTGAACATAAAGTAGAATTTTTTGAGGCAATCAGCTGGAGCTACACTGCAGATATTAGTTGTGCTTTATAAGCTTTCAAGTACAGTCAAATCTTGATTGATTAAAGCTAATTTAATTGATGTCCCCATGTCATGGAGAACCCTTTTAAATGACGGTGAAAGTGTAGTTTTTAATTTTTTATATCATTTTTGTCCTTCTTTTACTTTTTTTGAATCATTTTTATTTTCAATCTTTGTTATCCAACCAATATGAATTTCCGTTAAAGACTGTAATAAGATTAAGTCTTTATTTACGTTTTCTGCCACTTTCACATTATCGTTCATTGTTAAATGAACAAAAGTCATAAATTTGATGAAACTTTGGGAAATATCTCCGGTAAGTTATTAATATGATTTTATAAGATATAATTCCTGGGATTTGACTGCTTTACTCCAAATAGGAATTAAAAAAATAGGAAATAGTTTTATGTAATGGTTATGAAAAATTAGGGTTTCTCAGCGGTATATCAAAAGACAATCGCGATAAAACCGGATTAAGGGAATAATATTCGTTTACAGATATCAAAAATGTCTCTTCATTATTCCTGCGTAATGCAAATTATCCATTGGTTTTGATTGGCCATTAAAAAATTTGTCTTTAAATTTACCCTCGAAATCAATAAATTCTTTACTATTATAAAATTAAAGCTCACCTGAACAAAAATCTCCATTTTGTTCAGTTTATAAATTTTTAAATTGAATTTGTCCCAAATTAAATTTTGGTTATATTAAATCGTATTTAAAATTGCTATGATTAAACCGTAATTTTTCAAAACCATTGAATCGATTTGTTGAGAATATAATAAGAGTCTGAGGATGTGCTTGGTTAATGCCTGATGTTAGGAGCTAACTTTTAGTCAATTTATTAATTTAAAAAAGTCTCGAGAGCCGCATGTTGGTTAGTGAAAGGGTTACTCTTCGCGAAGGCAAATAACAAATGCAATTTGGAGACGGAACTCTTTATGTGCACTTTGCCCTGCCTGCCTTTGCATTTCTGGGCATTTTGCCTGTTCAGAAACCTGTTCAGAAAGGCTTGGCAAAGCAATATTCCTGGCTGGATTTATAGCCCATGTGGCAGTCTTGACTCATTATTATTATGAAAGCGTCCCCTGCCATAGTCAATTTATTATTATAATAAAATATAGTTTAGGTAAAATTTAAAATATTTTCCGACAATAATTTCGAAATTGGAGACTTTTTGGTATTTTAAATTATTGATTTGATTAGTTTAAGCTTAATGAGTGTAAGCACTGCAGTTACCAGAGGATAAACGTGCTGACAGTTTTGTGCAATGACAAAATGACATTTTCAAATTAAAATGTCTTCCATAATGTAATGCCTTTAAGAATGATGTTTTCGATAAAAATTGAAGAAAACATAGTTCGCTTGAAACCGAGTTAAAACGTCACAAATGTGCATATGCGGGTGATTTTTGCATAAAGCAGGCAACATCCTAATAGTACAAAGCGATTGGTGCACAAACAGTACTCAGTTGTAAAGTACAATGGCCGGACAGCAAAGCTCTATGTGAGATTAATCCGCATTAAAATTATTAATTACTAACTCTAATTGATCTTCCACTTTAAGCGATCGAACGTGAATAGACAATAATAATCGATTTGAAATGTCAGAATGCGTTGCACAGTGTTCTCAGATTAGTGTCAGCATCGAACAACCATATGTGTATATCGTAAAGAGAATTATAAACTCAGCTTTTATTGTTAAATTTATGTATAGATTTTGAATTTTTAGCATTTCACTAGTCTTCCATATTGTAATAAATGCTGAAATTAAATTTTTTTGCCAATGGACTATTTATGATTTTTTGAAAAATAAATATATGAATCCTTTGGGGTTTGGAACATTGTTAGCAAAGTTAGGTGGGTCGAGTGTTCCTTCCTTACATCGGAAGTGAATTTTACAGTGTTTCCATCTCTTCAATTCAACTGTACAGTATAAACAAACATGTTGTGGTCCACAGTAAACCGGCAGTCTGCATCTGCAGTGGATTTATATTGAAAGCAAAAAAAACAGCACTAGATTTTATAATTTTATAATTTCCAAACTTTAATGATAATACCAAGATTATAACATTCAGAGTATTCAGCGAAAGGTCTTTTCTGCATTATGTCATCATATCTTTTTACATCTCTCAATAGGAATTTTCAAAACGTAATCATCCCCTTGCTGATTTCCTTTTTTCTAAACCAAAATTTATTATCTTAGTTTTGAAATCTAAAAATATCTCATAAAATAAAGACATACTGAACCTTCCTGTTCCAATCTTCCATGTTTGTGTCTCTTTTAAATGATTCCATTTGGAAATTCTCAAGTTAAATGAAATCGGGTAATAAAAAGATATTGAAGAACACTTTCAGTTCCCTAATCATAAGGAGAATCCATTTGACTAAAAACTCAAGGTTTATGCTTTTCACTCTTCCCGTAAAACACAAGCAAACAATTCGCATCAAATGAAAGATGCTTCTCGTTCTTCGTTTTACTATAAAAAATTTTCTGCTGTCGTGGTTCCATGTTTTTTCTGCTGACCTGTTTAAAAGTTTTGAATTTTCTTCGGCACAGAAGGGTTTTTACAAGTAAATGTCGAAGGGGCCTCATCTTCGATAAAGAATATCTGTCTCGGTTTAAAGAGTTTGGTGCAGATTTTTCCTTTTATTTGTAGATTGAAGAAACAAACTAACAGCACTATTGCAAAAACTGTAAGAAGAAAATCGAATTGATAAAAATTCTGGAAGAGACTTCGGGATTTATGGCGATGGGTGTAAGAAACACTCACCAAAAACAGTTGGCAGAGTTACAGTTAAGAACCAGTAATTAAGATTTGTAATTTGTCTTTCCTTCCTGTCGAGCTCAACAAACTCTCTGTCAATGTCAGCATTCTTTTTCTGTATTTTCCCCTTGGGCTCTTTACGCATGAAATACGCGTCTAAATTCTGCAGCGTTTCTTTCTCTGTCCAATCGAAAACTCCCGAATCTTCTCGTTCGCTAACCTCCAATTTCTCCATTAACTGAGTGTCGTCGAACTCTTTAACAACCGTCAAAAACTGCTGTATCAGTTCCGACACGTTCTTCTTCAAATCGTTGTAAGAAATATCACGCTTCTTTTTCTCATCAGTAGAATTCTTCTCCTGCAGACTTTCCGCAGAAGCGTGAATTGTTTGTGGTTCCTGCATCTTCCCCTTGATTTCTTTCTTGAGGGATTCAATCACCTTCAGGAGGCTTCCATACTTTGCTGACCTGTTCGAAGTGTTCGCCCCTTGAGGCTCTGCTTCGGTCTCTTGGTTTTCCGTTGTAGCGTTGGCACTTACCAATAAAACGGATGTGTTCAGCCGAGGCAGAACTTTTATTTCTTTCGACTGTACATTTGTATAAGTTTGGGGTACATGATGGTTCCTTTTCTTTCTTTTGCTTTCCTCCTGTTTTAAAAATTCAATTACCTTCTTCGGAATTATTCCGTCGCCGTCGTTCAAAACTATTTCATCTGCAACAACAGTAACACTTTGTTATTATTTCTTATCATATTTCGCAACGCTAATATTGAATTAGTTCATAAAAAAATTAAATTTTGAAGATAATAAAAAGTCTGAACATTTCATGAAGAATGTAGTGTTCTGTTGAAAAGAAAAAAACATCAGCGATTTACAGTTTGATACAAACCGTGATTGTTTCCTGTGGAAAACCTATTTTTCAAGTCTTTCATATCCCTCTTCTTTTTCTTTTTCTTCAATTTGTTTTTATCAAGATCGTCATCGTGCATGTGGAACTCCCCGATTTTGACAACTTTGTCGACTATAATCATGGGACTCTCTTGCGCCTTAGCCAAATCACTGTGTCGATCATTTTTCAGTCTCTTTATGTTCCTCTGAATCCTCCACTTCATCGTGGGCTTCTCCTGCATGTCGGAGACGGGGCTGAACAGATCATCCGGTTCTTTCCTCTCTTCCCCAAACGACTGCTCCGCTTCCCTGAGAATGTTCAGGAAAGGATCCGTGCGTTCGACTTCACTTCCGCCTCTCATGAAAGCTTCGTCGAAAGCGTCTATGAGCATTTTCAAATCGTTTTTTATGTCCGGCTTTTTCTGGTCCCGCTTCCTCCTGCTCAGTTTTCTGAAAGGTTTATGATGGAAAGGCAAGTCGGGGAAGAACAGATCGGGTTTGGGAAGGAATTCGTCCAGTTCAGAGTCCGGGAAAAGGGGAGAGTCGTCAAAGAATCCGAGGGTGTCCACTTTGGAGTTTGTGTTTCGCCTTCGTCTGTTTTTTTGGAGGCTCTCTTCGGGACCGTCAGCGTTGCTGTTGCTCCCGTTTTTATCCCCCGTTACGTCCCCAATTAATTTCGATATTAGTGTGGAGCCCGAGCGCTCTGTTCTGTTTTTCAGTGGCAGTCGTCGAATATTGAAAGCGAAATCGAAAAATATAAACGGTTTCATTTCTCCCTTATTTTCTTCTGGTTTTGATCCGTTATTAAGCGGCGAAAAGTCATTTTTTTCGGAAAGCGATGCCATTTCCTCTTTTGGAGGAAACAAAAATGGAAGAATGGGAAAGAGTAAAAAGGGCGTAATGTCGTTCAAGGTGTCATTCACGATATGGCGCTTTTGGTTTCCATTCAGGTTGAATTGACCATTCGCCACCGCTGTCAAATTGGTCGTGTTCGATCCGAAGGAAAGATTTTGAGAGCCAGACAGGAAAGTCTCGGTAGGATTAACGATTTGTTCATGGGAAGGTTTTCCAGTGGAAACAGGTTCCGGGATGCTTGAACCTGTAGGTTCGAAATTTACTTCATTTTCTTTATAGTCGACTGTCGTCAGGATTTCTGCAGCTTTATTCGTTTCTTCTGTTTGGACTGCTGAAATTCAGTTCACATGATCTGTAGATAATGACAGGTAATGCACTAACTCAAGCGCGATTAAGTTCTTTAGTTTGGATTGAAATCGAACAAATAAAAAGGACGTACCTGAATCAATGACGTGAGCTGCACACAGAATAGTCACTAGTATACTGCACTCCAGCCAGTGCATGACACTGGATCTGAGATAAAACAAGAAAATTAAGTTATCATTCACCTCATGAAAATAAGTCACTTTCCATATATCAACAAATTCTGGCGATTCTCTTCTGCCTTTCTACCCCCTATTTTCTTACCCCAAAGGTGTTTTCCCTTACTAACCTTTTGTTATCAAAAACTTCAAAATTTACTCACATAAACTGTGCCACTGTATATGAAACTTCAAGACAATTACATTTAAAGAAACTGTTTGCAAAAAATTAAACTAATTGCACAGACACCACAATACAAAACAAAGGATTGAGTCGAAGAAAACCTCGACTTCTTTTATTTAAATTTTCAAAATTCGAACGTTTTCGAATTAATATAAAGAATTCCGTTGGAAGTTGAAAAGCATCCTCCTGGAATAGGTTAGTTGTTAAATATGTTCAATTCTGATAAGCAATTAAATTGTTGACAAATGTAATTTATAAAAGTGGGATTGAAATCATAATAGTTTAGAATCGTCTGTTTAAAAGACTTTTTTAATTACTATGCTGAGACATAATCTTCGGTGGCGAATGAAACGACAGTGATTTATTATAAAGAACTGGTTCTGATTCTCAGATTTCGGTGTATATCGGACACGTCTGCATTTACTTATGTATTCGAGAGCGGAGGTAAATATTTGAGATCAAGCGTAAAAGTGACAGTCGTTTAGGAAAATTTGTGACCTCCTAAGCAACAGGTTTTCTCTGGGATAAGGATTTTCGGTTGCACCGATGCGCTTTTTTCCGGTCATTAGCAAAACGCAGAATTTAACTCTTTCACTGCTAAGTTTCAGCTTCCCGCTCTTATATGATATGAAATTAGATACGCAGGACCGCAGGCAATTGCATTAAGTATTCTTAAGGATTGTGTACAAACGAAGGTTCGCTTGCACTTTCCCAGAACTTTCTTTGTACTTCCCTTGCAGATGAACCCTCATTTGGACATTTGGCCTGGGAGAAACGAATTATGCTTTCCTTCGTTTGGGAAAGTTTGGCCGGGGGTATTCTTCTCCAAAAAATGTCCTCTCTATTCGCAGAGTGAACGGTGCAATCGGTTCTTCTTATCTAAGAACTTCTGGTTTTACCAATTTAAATCATTTCCAAACAGTCAGTTTTCGAGTTCGACAAGACCGATATCACTGGTAAAATGGCCGCAAAAAACGAAAAAATTGGAATTATCGGAAGGTAGGAAATACTCTCATTTTAGACTTCTGTTGTTTTAATGGGGAGTGTTTTAATTTACTTTTTCGATCGAAGCATATGGTGAAAGGAAGGAGGGAAATACAAAAAAAGATGTATCTTTGGAATTATATTTTTGAATTGCCATAACCTCTGTTTTCTATATAGTAGAATTTCCAAATACTTGTTAAAACCATGGAGTGGGATAATTACGTCTTTCAGCTGATAGTGCTTCATCAAGGAATGGAGTTTACATGGAATTTATCCAGAGCACTTGATGTAAACTTTTGATTTAATTCTTCACAGTGGGCTTATCGGAAGGAGCTGGGCAATGCTCTTCGCGGGAGCAGGATACAATGTTGTTATTTACGATATCGAGCCGAAGCAAATAGAATCAGCACTTGTGGACATCAAACAGCAATTAAATACTCTCGAGACAACGGGAATGCTCAGGGGGAAACTGCCTGCTAAGGCTCAGTATGAGTTAATTAAATGTAAGGCAGGAGATGAATGAGAAAAATGCGGAGGTTCAGCTCGGAAGAGAAGTTAGAAAAATTTTCCACTTTCAGGTACCACCGTTTTAGAAGAATGCATAAAAGATGCAAAACTGGTTCAAGAGTGCGTTCCCGAACTGTTAGAGATTAAAAAGAAGCTCTACGGGCAAATAGATAAAATCGTTGGGAAGAATACTATTCTGTCCAGTTCTACGTCTACTTTGCTGCCTTCTGCATTTTCCGAAGGCATGATACACAAAGATCAGGTTTTAGTATCTCATCCGGTGAGTTCAATATTCCTTGAATAAAGCTAAAACGCCCTGTATTTATGAGAAAGAAATTCCCCTTGAAAAATTCTGTATTAGAAATTTTCTATCTGCTTTATTTGATTTAGATATGAGAAAGCGATAAAATTATCTCGTGCAAAACAATAAGTTTATGTTAAATATTCCGACATCTGTCGCTAATGAACTTCGGTCGTATGGCCGACTAACAAAGAGTCGTTCACATCACCTCAGCAGTCCCCATTTCAAGGTCTTGGAATGTGTTCCTCTGTACTTGCAGGTCAATCCTCCTTATTATGTTCCACTTGTGGAGATTGTGCCTGCTCCTTGGACGCGACCCGAAATCTCAAATGCTGCACTGAAAATAATGAAAGAGATCGGCCAGGAACCCGTCTTTTTAAATAAAGAAATAGAAGGATTTGCCTTAAACAGAATTCAGTAAGTTTTAACTCTCTCATTTAATGTATCTCTGAGAAATGAGTGAATAATATTTTAATTTGCGTTTAAAATTTTTAAAAATCAGGTACGCCATATTAAACGAAGTTTGGCGATTGGTATCGAAAAATATTCTCAACGTGGAAGACATCGATAAAGTAATGTCCGAGGGTTTAGGGATGAGATATGCTTTTCTGGGACCTCTCGAAACCGCTCATTTAAATGCGGAAGGTATCATCTGAATCATTCAATCGTTTAGTCTTCATTTTTCAAATAATTTAAAAATTAATTTTAGGAATGATTGATTACGCCAAGAAGTACTCCAATAGTATTTATGCAGTGAGCAAAACAATGGAGGGGATTCCGAAAATGGAAGGCCCTACTTTGACGGATGTTGCCTATCAGCTCAATAAAATTACGCCTTTGGATAAACTGCAAGAGAAGAGAAATTGGAGGGACTCTTGTTTAATGCAGTTAGCACAACTCAAGAAAAAAATGAGTTCTTAAAATTTAATTATTAATAATTAGAAATAAATTATTTTCTTCTTGTAACATTTAGTTTGAGAGATTTATTATAAATAATTAATGAATAATCATGGCCGAAGACTTTATCTCGTAGGAATAACACTTGTTTACTCCTACTTTTCTCTTCCTCCTTTTTTTATCATTACTCAAGGAAATATTTTAAAACCAAAATTGCTATAAGAACTTTCAAGAGCTTAAGACAATTTTCCAGGAGTTCAATAATCAAATTTCGTTGGCTCTCAGAATCCTTAACATAATGATTTAAAATCATGCAAAATGCCAATTTTTGGCGGTTTCGAGTTTTACATATATTATCTTCCCGCCATTTTTATTTTGAGTTATATTTTCCTAAAAAAAAAATTATTGAGCTAAATAGCGACCGATCACACAGAATTATTATTAGTTGTGTTATTTCTGCAACGTTGTTTGAAATGACTTAAAATTTTCACGAATAAATAGTCCTTTTTGTAAATAATTTTGACTCGAGCAGTTGTCTGAAATCATCCACTAAAATCCGACTTTCTAGAACCACGACATTATTACACCATTGCTTCCATTCAAAAAACAAATGAAAATTTCTTATAATTTGTATCAATTAATTTCGCTTAAAAATCGTTATAAATGGCAGACTTTCGTTTAAAGCAAATAAAAATTAAAACGGGAATAGTAAAAAGAATCGCCAAAGAGAAAATTTGTTATGATAAAGAAGCCAACGAGCAACGGATCCGCGTGCAAAAGTTAAAGGATGAGTGTAAGGAAGAGTTTTACATCAAAAAACAAGAAGAGGTGTTGCAGGAAACACTAATGATGGTTCCGGACTGCCAGAGACGACTGGAAAAAGCATTTGAGGAATTGAAGAACATTCTTCGGGACGAGAAAGAACTGGAGAACACTGATGAGTACTGTTTGGCCAAAAAGGCATTAGAAGAAGCTCAACCTTTGTTACCGAACCCAGGAGAGCTGCTGCATTTTTGCTAGTCATAACCCTGTGCACAGTATGTTTTAATACCTTGAAAAATGAATTGGAGTCTTCCAGAGTGCTATGCAAATTTGGCTTTTGAGCAGAGTGGTGGATTCCTCAATTCAAATTTTTGTTTTCAAGGTTCAGAAACTTTCCCCACAAGAAATTCTCCACAAGATTTAAATGAGCAAAGAAAGAAGGACCAAGAATTCATAAGTAATTTTATACTAGACATTAAGCAAAATAAAAAGTTCCCCTCTAAAAGTAGTCATGTAAAAATATCAGATTCCAAGAGACTTTTTAAAGAAATTATTGATGAGAAACAAAATATTGAAAAGCTTGTTTGTAATTTAGATGTTAATGATGAAAATTTCAATTCAAAATATGGTGTCTTGGCAGATAAATTAGACCAACTGAATGATAGGATTTCAGCATTTGATTCTGACATTAAGATCCCCCTCACAGTTGCACTTTGTAAGAGATTAAAGAAAAGAAAAGCAATGAGAAAAAGAAGAGAAAATGAAAAAGCTTTTAAAAAATTACAACAAGAAAAAATAAAAGAAAAACATTTTCTTATTGATAAATTGCTCAATGAAAAGAGCGAAGAAGTGGAACTTGTTAAACATGAAGCAGCTCTTAAAAGACAAGCTGACACTGTTTTGCATGAAGTTAGAAGAAAGAAGTATGAAGCCAAGAAAATGTTGAATTTATTAAGTGCACTTCCAAAATTGAGAGAGTTGAGAAGCAAAGAAGAGATACAAAGGGGTGGATATTCTTCAGAACAATTAACTGAAACTTTTAATAATGTAATGTTGAAGTTTCAACATCGATGGGAAAAACAACTGGAAATATACAAACTGGAGGAAAAGGGTCTAAAAATTATGTTGGAAGAAAATGTAGTGCCTCATAGGAAAGAATCAAAATGTGAAACCAATCTGCTTCAGTGGGAGAAAGCTCTTTTTGGTGATGTAATAAGTGAAGGAAATGAAAAACTGCTGAGTTTGCCTGAAAAAGACATTCAAGCATTGATTCAAGTGAGAAGAAATTGGGATCAGTTTTTAACAGAAAATTCAGCACCCATGGCATCAGGTATACCTCTAGGTTGGGTGTTGCCTCCAGAAACTAATGATGAATTGTGGAAAGCATTTACCAAAACTAATAAAATTTAACCTTTATTGTAAAATTATTAATCTATTTCTACCACTTATTTAATTTTTGAAACTAATTTTTCTCAATTTTTTCTTTTTAATCTTGTAGTTGCTAATATAATATGTAATGAGTTAATTGAAATTTAAAAACCAATAAAGTCTATTTATTTGTTTGAAAATGTTATTGGAAATTATAGGATATCATTTTTGTAATTAAAATTTAGTTTTGTATTATAAATTTTTGCTTAATTATCCCAACTTCTCTTTGTTTTCCTTAAATCAAATATTAAAAAAGGTTGTGAAGCTGAGACTTCATAAAATTAATTCTGGGAAATACCCTTATTACTTAACTGATGATGTAATTGCTGTTATGAAAGGGAAGTAAGATATTTCATAACCAGTGAACAATAACCTTGACTGGTCTGGTCTTCAGGGCCTTTGTTCAGCAGGAGGAAGATTTTCAGCAAGGTGGAATAATTCAAGAAAAACTCAAGAGTAATTCATAAATTTATTTCACTGCTTTAAGTTTTAATCTGCTTTTGCATAATTTATATATGAAATAATTTATTTATATTTTATATCAAGAATAACAAAAATAAAAAAATCTGTAAATATTTAGATATAACTTCTTCAAATCACTATAAATCATAATATTACACATTATAACAGACTCTGGAATTCCTTCACCAAGCTTATGCAAACTAGTACATAACTTCATACAGTAACAAACACTGAAAATAACAGTAACACCGATTTATGTATAATCAATATGTTAACTGTTTATTTGCATTCAATAAGACCTGATTAAACTAATAAAATTGCCCTGAAGTCTTTTTCGTCGGAGTAATTAAGTGTTGAGCCAGCAATTCATCAAATGCTTTCACAGCGTCTGTTTCGTTGATTGTTTCCAGTGACTCTCTGAACATGTCGCACTCCATGGTGCCTTTCACTTGCTGAAACGAGAATCAAAACTCATGTAAAACAGATAAAGTTAAATCATTAAGGAAAGAACTGAATTAAATATCGTTACCTTGACATATTCTAAAATGCACTGGGTTGGATTCTCCGATTCTTTCGCTAAGGCTATAGCATCCGGGCAATTCCACAACTCCGCTAACTCTCTCCAAGAACCGTTTTCATTTAATATCTTACAGACGTTTTCCAGTTTTTCCATATTAATGAAAAAATCCGTTGCATTTCTTTGGTTTTTTATCACCTGGAATCCAAATTGAATATTTTCACAGCGACTCAATACACATATTTCACCAAAAATCATCTAAAGTGCGTCAAATTAATCAATACTCACCGTAAAATCGAGTAATTCTCTGTCGCTTTCTTGACAATTTTCTTCGCGAGAAGGCTCATTCGAAGCTTGTCCGATTGCTTTATTTAAAAACTGTGACTTGGATATGTTGAATTTAATGACCGACATATGCACCGGACTTTGTACTGCAAAAAGATATTTAATTAAAATATGACCTTAAAACACATTTAATTCATCCTGCCCTCTTATAATAAAGAGTTTGCGCCCATCGTGGATCATTTTGTCCCCAATTTAGCGGTTATACAGTTGTGATTAATAAAAGCACATTGCATTTTGGGATTTAAGTTTCTTCAATAATAATTCTAAAAAATGGGCAAACTTAAACTCATCCCCTGACAATAAGATTTGTTCTATTTGAATCCTACCTTCCAATTCTGACTCCTCTGATCCCTTTGAACAATCAGTTTTCTGGAAAAAAAAACTTTTATGAATGATATGTCAAACCCAGTGACAGATAATTAAAATGCTTAACATTACATTGCACTCTGAAACCACATCCATCGTCGGATCACTGCCACTGTTATTATTATTAATCATTGCTTTGGATCGCAATTTTAAAAGCGTGGACGCCGCGTCGTTATCTTGATCCTTTTCCATCCCTTTGCTTTTTTTGGGAACTTCTTTTTTGGAAACTCTAAAGTTGCTAATTTGATCACTCAACTTTTTAATATCACTTTCGTCAAGTTTCGAATATAACACATAAAGTTTATAGAAGAAATCCCGTTTGGATTTATTATTGAGAGCAACTCCATCCCTTTGGAGGGGAATATCAATGTCATCCGATGATATGAACCTTAAGAATTCTGCATCAAAACGATATGTTTAATCGAATATTGTCTTGCAATTATTAAGTAAGCGAATTGCGAATACCTTCCACATTAAACTTCCCCCAAGCTTGGTCCAACTCGAATGAATCTTTGCTGCCCAACAACAGCTGTTCTATTTCATCCTCGGAGTTCTCGAAATCCATGCCCTCCAGTTCTAAGGAATCTGTCCTGCGTTTGCTCTGGTGAGTGAAAAAAGACCCCGAGGGGACCTCTGTCCTGGGCCTTTTTGTTTGAAACTGTTTAAACGGTGACAGTATAGATTCTTTCCTGTATAAATTATCGCCTGAAAACAGAGTAAAACTGACTTGAAATACATATCGCCATGGAAATCATTCCCGAATGATGAATTTACCCTTATTGGTTCTGCTTTTTGAAGGCTCATAAACGAAAGTGATGGGTTCACTGTAATCACACGGCTGATTGGGTTGAGTCGTCCTTTCCAATCGCATAAGCACTTCTATTTCGGATGTGATATTTACATCTCTGTATGGAGGAGTCTTGAAGATGATGGCATACTGGTGATGTAAGATCAAGTCGTCGCCTTCTACACACGATTCCCAAAGAACTTCTCCGTTGTATTCCTCCGAAAATTTCACGACCAGACCTTCTGCAAAACATAATCCGCCTTATCATAAACTGTAACTAAATAAAAATGAAAATTAAATGAAAGTAATGCTTACTTTTGTTGATTTTTTCCACGAGAAGCCAAATTTCATCACCGCCTTTACAGCTTCCGGAGCACTTGTTGATTCTAGATATTTTTAATTTCCCAGTCTTTGCGCTTTCTGAAATGTTCATAAAAGAGGTTTCAACATCTATTATTAAAAATCAATCTTGGGGAAAAAGAAATAAATGAGTTTGCAAACTTCCGCTCGACATTGGTAACGCTTAAATTTCCATTTTATCGTTATAATTTCCGAATGAGGTAACCGAAATTTCATACAAAATGTTTGTATGTATTCTGGCAAAGTATATACTCACTGGCATTGCCGATGGGTTCCGAATAAATTGGCCGACAAATGGGAAACAGTTTTCCATTTTCCTCTCTGAAAGCTTCAAAGCACAGTCTCACGAAATCGACGTCCACCGAATTCACCGCAGCTTCCACCCTTCTGTTTATACTTTCGCATTCATCCTGTGTATGACAGTAACAAATCGTCACTACCGCAAGGTTACTCATACAAAAAAATATCCTAATATAGAGAAACTGACCCTTGATTGTTAAACAGTTGATAACAAAACTCGGTCTACATCGGTCGTATTGAAAATAGTACACGAGCGGGAAGTTCGCCATGAAAGCATTTCTAATCGCGGTGGCTGTTACCTCGGTAAGGGAACCAATGTATCATTGAATTTTACATTTAATTTTATAACAAATGATTCATAAATTAAATTCCAAGATGAAGAACTCAATATCAGTATTTCCGGGAGAATAATTAAATTTACGCGTTATTTTTTTATAATCGCTGATTAAGTAAATCTTTTGATGTTTTCTTAGGTGGTGGCCGTTGGCGACTTATTATCTAATTATGACTTAAGATCGGAAGTGGATACTGCGAAAGGAAGATTCGAGAACGATTTCCTGCTCGGAGTTTGGTACCGCTCAAATGAGGCCATAACCGAGAGCAGAGAGAATTTATTGAAACTATACACTCATTACACGCTGCAACAGGCCGAACAAGTTGTCGAGCAAATAGCCAAATTCACCAATTTTGTAAGCCAACGTTTTAGCTAACTCACTTCAAGTGTTTCTAAACTAATCGCAAACTTCATTTCAGACTCAAGCAGAAGCCTCAGATAAACGTGACAAAGCGTTGGCATCAAAAAATGCAACAAGAATACTAGAACTGGTTGACTGCATATTTAAAGCGGAGGGTAACACAATTCAAGCTTATAAAATGACAGGCTATAATTTGCACAACTGCATAAGGATGGCTCAAATTGAAACAGAAACCCGATACCTTGAAGTAATAAGGAATTTCGAACATATTAAGAATATCTCTCTGGAAATGCACGATTACTTCAGCAAGAAGACGGAAAACTGCCTCGACAAAATGTGCGTTCTCTCTTCATTGATACAGTCGGTTGTGCACTATGAAAAGCTGCAGGAAGAGATAGGCACAAACGTGACGGAAATAAACGGCCTAAACACAAGATACCTCCTCACTCACATAGCTCTTGGCTGTGTTTCCAATTCTCTCATTCAAATAGAACAAAATTACAATATAGGAAAAGGCTTAGTTGAAGACTGTTTTTCACTGAGAAATAAAACAGTGATTCAGGACCAACTTTCAGCAAAGAGTAATGAAACAATTGATGATGGCAGATAATTATTAACAACCTTTCAACTGTCTTTTAGTAAAAATTAAATAGAAAATCAATATACATTTCTAAATAATCTTTAAACCTTCATTTTTATAAGAATTAAAGTTCAATTTTAAAAATAAAATCATAACACTTCCTGTAAACCTTCAAAAGTTAGATTGGGAAAACTTTCAATGTCAGCTATCATAGAGCACACAGTAATAAAATAATAAAAATCCATAAAAGCACAATAAAATACTAAAACTATGACTCACTGGTTTCAAAAAGCCAGTTCTGTAAGTACCATTTTTGAGCTCAAAGCATTGCATTTGCAGTTTTTCCCTAATTGATGAATGAAAATTTTCTTTCTTGGAATTGATGATGCACATTCCCTCAAATCTAAACAAAAAATATTCACTTGTAAATAAAGAAATAAAGATAAGGGCAATGAATTGTAAAGTTTACTGACCTGGCAATGTGATCATTCTTTAAAATGCCAACTCTCACATAATGAGGATCACAGTAATGGCCAGTTTTTGTTACACTTTTCCTATCCCAATTTTCATAAACATCTTTCTGGTATAGTTTTTCTTTAACAAATAAACTGTGAGGATGGGGATAATGTTCATTTTCCTGACAGGTAACTAAAGTAACCCTGAAATAAGTACATAATGACTAATTAATTTATCTTTAATAAAGATTTATTTAACTTAAGATATGGTGTTTTAAATGACAGTAGAATCTAAAATTGATGAATAAATCACTAATTAATTAAAAAAACCAAATGCAAAATTAGTAAATTATGAATTTTATCCAACAATTTCAATATTTTCTAGACAATCTTAACAAAAGGAAAGCAATAAATTGTTTTATTTTGTTCAGTGTGATTTCAGCAACTGAATTTTCCTGAATTATTTCATAAAATTCTCAGAATATAACTCTTTCATTGTGTTTTTTTTTAATATAATTAATTGCATAAGTAATGTGATGATATGAATTATTAATTAGTTTAAAAACCTGATAAGAGCCTCAAAGGGGTAATTGACTAACTCCACAGTAGGCACACTTTTTTCTCTTCCAGTTTTGATTCCTTGTAGTGAGCCATGTGTTCCAGACATTTCTGTATCATATCTATAACGAAATCTATTTTCTGGAGGTACTCTCAGTACCAAATAAGCTGGAAAACAATAAAAATCATAAATACTCAAAAATCAATAAATTTTTAAGAGTATGTAAAATAAATAACCAACCTCCATCGCTGCTGCGAGAATTGTTATAAACTATGTGGCTGTTTTTGTGCTCCATTGATGCAATCAAGTTGGATGGGGTGCAATTCAGAGCATCATGTGTATCTTCTTTTAAATTAAAGTGAATCTGGCCACAGATCACATAGGATCCTTCAATGCTTCCTGACATTTTCTTCTTGTTAAGGTATGCTAAATAAATAAGTAAAAATTTAACAGTATTCACTTAAATCAATAAATAAATTTTAAATAGAAAAATATTTAATGGATTTACTATGAATAGGTAAAATTCAAGTTTTGGTTAAAACAAAACATAACCATATATATAACCATAGGAAAACCTACAGTTTCCATTTTTAACTCAAATATTTAATGTTTAAATATATTATTTTTTTAAAAACTAAACCATTTACAAAATTAAAGTATATTTTGTTAACTGTCAGCAACTAATGATCACTGATAAAAAATGAATTCATTAAACAGACAAATTTAAAAATTATATATTTTCCTTAATTTACTCTGCCTTAATGAATTCTGAAAATTATATTACCTCAGTTAAATAAATTAAGAAAATTATACAGAAAAAAAGTTATACCTAAATTTCAGAGAACTGTTTGAGGAAGGTGCCCAGGCCTCCAGTTTGAATTTATGTCTTGATACAGCCATGTAGGGGAAAAATGAATTCTTCAATTTTACTAAAACATCAATAAATAAATGTTTTAATGCATAAGATAAAATAATCAGTTATCATCAAAATAAAGTCAACACTTTAAAATAACGTATTAATAATCTTAGCTTCAAATTGCAATAAATACCTAACGCATAAATGACAGATTTCTGGCTGAATAAGAATAATTTTTTGAAATGTCATTTCCGTAAATATAATTAAATACTTTAAACTTCAACACAACATCAGTGGAAGGGTTTACCTACCTAACTGAAGGAATTTTTATCGGAGGTGACATGGAGGAGTGTAATAAAATGGTATTCCCCTAAAATCAAGCAGCTGACGTATGTGGGAGCGATAAATGTAAAACGAGGTTAAGTGATGGAAATCGCTCAATGTAAATCCACCATTTGCGAAGAAATGGTTAAACCCTTTTAGTTGGGTTACGTTTACTTTGTGGAATTTAGATCCATGTGACTCTGACGTTGTTTACAGGGCACTGTGGAGTTTAAATGTTCCCGCGAAACCTTAGTTATGCTTTACTCGGCTCATGAGTTTATTTTTAAAAATTAAATTCGCTTTAGTCAATTTAAGTAGCTTAAGTCAACTGGGTCTGTTTAATTCGGATATTTCTCACAATCTGAATCTTTTTTTTTATTAATTCGAAGAAATGTTCCCACTTAGCTTACCGCAGCACATGAGGAGGTGTGGACATTCAAGCAGTACAGTAACTTTTATCTTTTAACCAATGTCTAAGTAATTGGTTGAGAAAAAGGATAAAGCACTAAAGAGTAGAATCCACTACTGTATTCTTTCAGAACAAAATTATAAATTAAAACAGCTTTGGAAAACTGTAATGACTTTTTAAAATTTTAAAGGGATAAGACATTAGGTCACATAAAAACTTAATCATAACAAATTTATTATGAGAATAAAGAAATACCTTTGATATAATGAGACTAAAAGTGAATATTTGTACAATGCATAACATTAGTAAAAGCCAGGTAAATTCTTGAAAACAGTAAATTGACTTCTTGTATAATATACAAATTTATTAAGTGTTAATATTAATAAAATTAGGATTGCTTTTTTTGTATAATTCAAAAGATTTTATTTTTTATAGACCCTGGTAAACTAATCCTTGATAAGTTATGATTGTGCCTTTTTAAATCTGATCTTTTCTAGAAAGTATAATAGGAGGGAATTTTTTGAAACTTTTTCTTTTTAATTTGGAATGAAGATTTAAAAATACTAGCTGACTTTTTTTAGAAATTATTAAAATCAATCTGAGGTTTTTCTTAAGTAAATATAAAATCTCTGCAGGTTTAAGAAATCAATATGAATTATTCAAGTTTTTAATATTAAGTAAAAACAAATAGTACAATTAAGTCTCTTACAATTCTCTTTCTCTTATTAACCCACTCAGATTTTGACTCTTATGTTTACTAATGTATAAAATTAAGAGCTGCAAAATTTTAGTTTTCACTTTTGATGTTAATGTAACTGAAAATTCATTTCAAAAATTATCTTTACATTTACATAAACTCTCTTTCCACCAAAAAAAAAGCTTATATTTCATTTCACATTAAATCTGAATGGGTTAAACTAAATGTAAATAAATCTGCAACATCCAGTCAGTAACTTAATTACTCATCAATGTTGTTGTGTGAGCATTTGCAAGTGCTGGATTCATGAAATTTAAAGAAATAACAAAATACTCAAAACCATTATGCAGAAAATAAGCCTTTGGTATAAAAGTAATAGAAAATTCAATCATCTTTTTTATCTCCAGAAGAAGCTTGGTGTAATTTCTTCTGTAATTTATTGTATTCTTCATTTAATCTGTCATATTCAGTATTGGTAGCCTCTGCCTGTTTGTGCAGTGTTTCTTTATCAACCAATTCTGCTTCCAATTGTTTCTTTAACTTGCTAATCTCAGCTTTAAGAGATTTTATTTCCTTATCATGGGCTTCATTTACAGTATTTTGTGAGGCAGCACCTGAAAAAAAAAATATTTTGACAATCTTATTTGGTGTTATCAATTAAAAAATATATTTCAATTAGATTATTTTCAAAAAGGCCAAAATACAGTATTAAAAAGTAATTACAAATATTAACTTTAACTTAAACTCATGTTTAAGCAATGAATTAACAAAAAATACATAAAAAAAGGAATGAATTATTTTGTCATTGGGTCCACATTTTTATTTCTATAATTAACTTATAAATTCTAATTAATTTTTTCCTACCTCCTTGGGCCATCAAGTCCCTTGCTGCACTTGTGGCACTTGCAGCTTGTTTTAGAGCAGCCTCACTTTGTGCTTGCATTGTGGCCAGAGATGAAATCAAAGTGCACAATCTCCTGATGACCAGACTCAAAAATAAAGCAAATCCAGATATATAGAAATTCCTCTGTGCTCTGAATAATCTCATATTGACCTAAAAAAAATTTTCAAAATTATTTATTTTACAATTTATGGATCTGTAGTCTTTATTTTTCAGATATTGGGACTTGAGTATTGATGACTAAGCAACCAAAAAAAGTGGGTTGCTACTCATAACAGAGTTATAGAGGTTCCTCCACTTCCAAATAGGTGGTAAATGTCATCAGATTCCTCTTGGCTACTGATATGCACAAAGAGCAATCCCTTGGGTCAACATTAAAGGCTTATTTATCAATGGTCTTATAAGCATTTCTTATAAGGCTAACATAAATTGGTATTTTAGTTCGCTATTTATTTGTGCATCGATTTCTGCACATATTTTTAGATACTTTAACTGAATTATATAATCAAATACTCGAAGTGATTATAAAATGAAAAATGCCAATAAATAATGAGATTCGGTGAACAAGTTAAATCACGTCCTAACAGTTACACATGTTTGAGCTGAAATTAACTCACCTGCATTTCGTGATCGAGATGAGTGTGCCCCTGCGATTTATCATGGGCTTCGGCACCTGAGTATTTTCTCATTTCTCTAATGGCGTCCAACAAAAACAATACCAAAACAAAGAGTAAAACATAAAAATAAAGCGATGCTTGACGGGCCAAGGCGGCTAGAAATCTTGAACGAAAAATGCTTTGCCATCTTTTTGGATTTGCAACCGGTAAGACCAACAGCAAAACAATTGCTATTTCTACGTAAAGAAAAGAAGCTACAATAGTCCACTGGATTGACATTTTAAAAATTAATTGAAAATAGTTTAGGTCGCTAATTCAATTGAAGTGACGTGTGAAATAAAAAACGCCTAAAAACTAAAAAGTAAAACAATGAACTTCCGTGATTCTTTATTCGACTTATTTGGTTTCACAACATAATACTTATAAGACTGACGCAATTTATAAGTGACTCATTGAAATAAATAGGCCCGAGCCAACGGAAAATCATGGCTGCCAATTTGAAATTGAATTCTCAAAGGAAAAAATTTCATTCTGTAATGTATCTTCTGCTTTCCACTCTTCTCCATAAGAGTGAGACGTTGATTGACGGGTTTTTATTTCTTTTTACGAAAATAAATGTTTACGACGAGAGGACCAATCTTTGACCATTTCACGGTAACCCTAAGGTCAAAGTATTCTTCATATTTGGTGCTTAATTACAATTAAAATATAAAAATTAATTACAATAAAAACAAGAAAGTAGATGATTTTAATAACAACCAAATCACAATAAGAATTATTTAAATATTATTTAATGATTCAAAATGAATACTATATTAAAAAATTTCACTAAAAAAGGCGTAGAACATTAAAGCTTTTATAAATCTTTTTTTTAAGTGTATACCCTATAATTATATGAATGTTTTGATCACAAAAAATTTATTTTGATTTTACTTGAACATTTAAAGGTTTCCTAAAAAATTATTATAACACAAACTTAGAATCATTTTTAAAAAATTTATTTTCCCATTTTCTGTCTGAAAACTTTACCAATCATTCTCTTTATTCAAATAAACTTCTTTGAACACCCTAAAAATGCAATGGCTTTTATCCCCACACCTCCCAAGTTCTCTTCTGAGTCCTATAAATTCCCCAAGAGTGTATTAGTATTACCACTCACAGTTTTATAAATGATTTCAAGTTTAAATCTAGTTTAAAGTACACTTAGAGGTGAAATATAACCCTGATTATACCAAAAGAGAAATTAAAGTTACGAATGATAAGTTAGTAATGTTCATTTTCTTTTACAGTTCCATTTTGGTTTTCTACAACAGGAATGTAATACATAGAATCCAAAAATAGTCTAGTGAAGTCTCCGACTATTGATCTATCGGGAATACTTGCAGACATCCCATACATAGCCATCTAAAAAATTATAGTATTTGTAATAATTAAAACCATAAAATGGGTAACCTTTCATTACTTCAGTAATTATTTCATTAAATTGCATAGAAACAGATAAGTAATCACCTTTCCCTTCACATCTTCATCTGGATTTTTTAGAATAACAGCAACTTCTTCCTGCACATCTTTTATGAAAGTTTCAGCCACACCTTTCTGGGTGTGAAGAGCTGTAATGCAGATGTGAAAGCTGAAAAATATTAAAATTCTTGAAAAAATGTTTTTAAATTTTTTAAATATTCATAGAGTACTTAAGCTTACCCAGGCGGATACTGAAGCGGGTTTAAATTCCAACCGCGTTTCGAAAGTGCCTCTAATAATCTGTATATGTGAAATACATTTGATCCTACAGCCACAACAGATGACACTGGATTGCCAAATACATATATATCCTTTATTTTACGTAATCTACAACATCAATAATTGCGTTATTTAAATATCTGTTATAATGCTAATCTGTTTCAATGCAGGAAATTATTCTTTCATGCTCACTCAGTCTCAATATATTTTGTTGTTTTTAAAATATTCTTTGTCACTTCAACATATCCATCCATTCCAAAATGCATGAGGGTTGCCCAACATGCAGCAATAATTCCTCCTGCTCTGGACCCATTAACAGTTGGTGAGCCATAAACTCCTCCTGTCCAATCTGTAGTAACAGTGTACTGATGGTGCAACAATTTCTTTTCTCTGTACATAATAACTGAGGAACCTTTTGGAGCATTTCCATACTGTATGAAAAAATTAAATTTTACATTATGTGTAATACTTTTTTCAGGTTTTTATGAAAATTTCACACCTTGTGTGTATCAGCTGATATACTGGTAACTCCTTTTATCCGAAAATCAAATGGCTTAATCTGATAGCCTGCTCTCTCCATGAATGCAATAACAAAACCTCCTAAGCAGGCATCAACATGTACTGGAATGTTGTATTTCAAACCAAGAGCAGCAATGGCTTGAATGTCATCCATGGTTCCATAAGGGAAATTGGGCACAGAGCCCACAAGCTGCATTAATACAAAAATTGATTTAATTTATTTGTTTAAATCTCTAAAATAAAAACTCCAACTGGGTAAGTTTACCATGCATGTATTTCTAGTGATTGCTCTTTTCATAGCCTTTAAATCTACAGATGTTGTTTTGGGATCAATTCTCACATAAATAATTTTTATATTTAAATACTGTGCAGCTTTATCAAATGCAGGATGTGCAGTGGTTGCCAGAACTATGTTTGGGTATTTTATACCTCTGTCTTTCATTGCATAATCCCTGTATGCTTTAACTGCCATAAAAATGCTTTCTGTTCCTCCTGTAGTCATCTGAAAAAAATATAAAAAATTTTTTAACATTTTAGAGGAACATCAGAGTTTTTTCAGCCAAATTACCTTTACTTCAGAAAGAAAAAAAACTACTTAAAACTAAGCACTTACTGTACCACAGGAATCCAGATCTCCATTAAATAAATTCAGAGTAATTCTAACTACTTCAGCTTCCATTTTACAAACTCCAGGAAATATTTCTGGGTGAAGTGGATTTGTATAAGAAGCTTTGCCATACACTTTTGTCAAAAAATCAATCAATGTCTCACTGTAATAATAAACAGCTCCAGAGACTCTACCCTTATTCCACTCAAAATCACCTATAAAATATTATTAATAAAAAAAAATAATTTCACAGAATTATTGAAATGGCAAAATTTTTCTTACCCAAACCCAAATAGTGGTCAACTAATTTGAGTATTTCTTCATTTGATAATCCCTTCTGGGGAAGATTTACAATATATTCTGTGTTTTTATTCCTTTTCCTAATGTCTTCTTGAAAGTCTTCCTCAATTTTTTTTAACTCATTGTTTATTTTACTGGCTAGGGCTGGAATTTTTTTTGCTAATCTGAAAAATTTCTTTTTTGCATTGTCAAATAAATCTGAAAATAACCAAACCTTTGTAAATCAAAGTAAAATAAAGTGATAAAATGACATTAGAGGCAAAAAAAAACTTACTTCTTTCCTCTGTAATGCATTCATATAACCAAACTGTGGTCAAAACAACTGAAGTGGTTGTTGTAACTATTTGCCATGGTTCTTTGTCTTTAAAACATTCATTTACAAATGACTTAAGAAAGTTCAAATGGTTCTGTATAATTGCCATTGCCTGCTAAATGAAATCAAATACATAAAATTAATGATAAGATCAATTGATAAAAATAATTGAAGAAATATGAAAAGTTTTCTGATGATGGATTATAGAAAAACATTCCAGCAATCCACCATTAGCTTTTAATATGGAAATTGTCTTTCAAACATTTAAACTTTGTCCTCAGTTACTTAACTTAATTTTTTTAAAAATATTTCTCAAATATTTTTGAATTATTTATTAAATATTTATTAAATATTTCTCAAAATCTTTATTCAAATATTTTTAGATGACTTACAAATACTAATTTTGATATTTTATATAAATTTAAATTAACTTCTTTAATTTTAATTCAAGTTTTGGATTGAAGTTTGGACTGTTTTTTTGTAATTATAAGTTTATCTCAAGTAAAAAATTGTTGCAAGGCAGTTTCAATTCCCATTAGAATATATTTTTATTTTTTTAATGATAACTGATTCTTGATTTTTTAAAATTAATTCTCTTAATAATTTTCGAAATTAAATTGTTATAATATACTTGTCAATATCTTCTAACTGTAACAAAAACATAACACACATAAACTTGTTTCATCGTTTACTTCTATTAGTAATATTACTTTTCAATGTATTAATTAAAAAAAATTTTTTTTTAAATTAAATAGGGGCTAATATGGAAAGCCTATCTTAAAAAAATATAAATTTACGAACCTTTAGTCGGTAAAAGTATATAAAAAATAAACATTTATTCAATAAAATTAGGACATAATAATAAACTGATAAGATAAGGCGATTTCATTGTAAGTGAAAAGTTAAATTCCTTTGTGTTTAACTGCAATATCGAAGTGGCAACAGTTTAGGCTTTTTTGGAGTGGCAATAATAAACTCGCGCCAATCGCGATAAACGTCGAAAACTTTACCTTTGTATTTAAAGATAAAATGTTTATTTCCAATTCAATAATCCGGTTTACAGTGCCAAAGATTCATATTTATCAATTCCAAGTAATAGTTGCTGAACTTAGACCAGGTATGCTAATAAAAGTAATGATAATTGATATTTTGTAAATGATAAAAACGCCTAGAAGTAACGGTTAACATTAGTAACTGTCATACCTTAAAACCCCAAATAGTGAGTATAAGTTATAATGCCAAGTAACTGAATTTGACAGAAAGAATTTTACGTGCCTTCTCAAATAAATTAAAATGCTAAATTTCATAATGTTCTTTAGGACAAATGATTGGAAATTTCACTTATATAGCCAGGTTTTAGGATACATTGTGAAGTCTTGTGCGGATGTATAATAAGTTCATAGGGTCTTTTTTTAAAATAAATTTTGGCCACTCTTTTTACGTCGTTAAGTTCTTGTGTCAATCATAAACAGCTCTGGCTGGAATTTATCTGATTTTCCAGGGAATCAATCGCAATGTTTCGACTCTTTAATATAAAGATAAGAAGTGGGTAAAAATAAAGGAAAAATATGTATGGAATTATTAATAAAAACGTTATTTTAGAAACTTATTTGGAAGTCTATTTCTAAAAAATTTTTTTGGAAATATACTTTTGGGGATTTATTTTGGGCTTCATTCTCGCTTCATAAGTAGGCATACCATAACTACGAAGATTACAGATTGGGACGCAGAAGAGGAAAATTCTCATTTTTCAGTTTTTTCTACCCGCTTAATTTATGTTTTTCATATCTAAAGTGCAAATCAAAATTATTAAAAACTGAAAACATTAATAAGTACGAATACATTTTTAATTAGAAAGAAAAAAATATAAAGTACAATTAATACAAACTAAAAAGTTGCCCAGCTTTATTATTTCCAGGGTTGCATATTTTTATCTAGTGTGCACTTTCTTCAGAATTTTTTTCTTGTGCTTAATGTCGCCATAATTTTTGTCATTTGTTTTGCGATGTCTGTGTTGTTTTAGTGTGACTGGGACGAGTGGTATACGTTTGTGCATTAATGCCCTAATATCTCATACCATAATACGTATTTCCCAAAAATCTTAATGCGCAGTCTTCCCCTAGGAAGAACATTAAAGGATACTTGACGGTGTCGTGAGCCATGAGTTTCAGAAACTGTTTGTACCTGAACTTTTTGGAGTGCAATACAATGTCCGGTTTTTGTGCCAACTAAAACAGTTTCCAAATTTCTCGATTTTTGCTGAACATAGAGAACGAGACATGGTGCAGATGAAACTTAAACAATGTGGGTCTTTTGGAAAAAGTTCGATAGGTTTATTGATAGTTTTTATTAAAAACAGTAATAAATATAGTCGAGAAAAATTTCACAGAATACGTTGATTTTAATTAAATGCCAGAAAGAAAATACCATAGAAAAGAAGATAATTCTGCATAGGATACACTTAAAGAGATTGTAATCACCCACAAAAATTCCTTCCAGTCCCCATGCAAAAGAAATGAATTCAAAGTCAAAGACGCCCAAGCGAGGGGAAAATAAATTTAAGGAAAACAGCAGAGGAAGAGTAAAATTTCTCTACAAAGAGCGGAGGTTTGTAGAAGTTCCAAAACACTTAGGGTTGAACAACGTAAGGTCGGTGATTTGTTTTCTCTTTGCCGCATACTTACGTTATGGGGAAGAAAGAGATCACAGAGTTGTGCGGTGGAGGTAGAGGGAGGCAGGGATCCCGCGACGTTCTTAAGCCCCAGGATTAATGTCGAGCTTCTAGAATATAATGAGATTATTCAATGCAATCAAAACTAAAATATTTTAAAGACCGTTTTCTTTCTCTCATCCTTTCTTCTTTCTAAAAACCGTAATATTTTTCCCAAATTTTGTTGGCTCTGATACTTCAAGTTTTCATTTTTTTTTTGATTGCGGTGAAATTTTCTTTTGCGGAATTTTAAGTCATGGGAAAGTTGTTTTTTTTATTTTTAAATTTAGTGTTATGATTTTATCTTCAAACGAATGCAATAAAACTTTACCGACAATTTTCAGGAGAATTTCGCGGAGAAAGGAGACGGAATAACATAAAAGCAAAACAGGTTAGCCTTTTTAAGAGCCGAGTGAGATTGATTGGTTTTTTTTTGGTTCTGACACTGGCATCGACCGTTTTGGTTTTTTTGGAGGAGGAAGATTTACGGGAATTTTCTAAAAAAAAAAAAATGGGGGAAAGAGGAGGGGGAAAATTCTAAAGTCGAAGGGAAGATCCCCTGGGAATGAACAAAAGAAGAGAAAATAAAAAGGAAAACGAATTGTGTGTTTCATGTCAATATTTCATTTTTCATTTCCGAAAGTCAGTCCGACAGCGAAAAGAAATAATTTTTTGCCCTTTTTCTGTTTTTTTTTTTCATTTTTCAAAAGTATTTTCCTTTTTTAGATTTGAAATATTAATTCAGATCCCGTAGGTTCTGTTGTTTTTTAATAAACAGGGGAATATCGGTTTCGATGGGAAGGTGATTGTTTGAAAACAAAAAAAGGTTAAAACACAAGAACTGCTTTTTTTGTTCGAATTACCGCGTTTTTAAAAATCAAGTGTCCAAACAAATTAGCGTTACAAAACGACCATTTTTATGATTGCGTCATGAAATCCCTCCTTCATACCCCGCGTAGCCACGCCCATCCCTATTTAATCCCTCAGAACTACCCCTTCGTCTGACGGTGTTCCGAAAATGCTTCTTATTTCTACTCTTACGGTCAGTTAGTTCCTTTTTTTCAATTACTCATTCATCCCAGTATCAATGCACACCTGCCCTAATGTCTAATAAATTTTTTAGCTTTACTCTTATATAATTCTATTCTAATTCTTCTATTATAATTCTTTACAATAGTGTTTTGACTATCTTCTTTTAAAATTTCGTTTGTTCAAGTCTTTCAGCCCTTTCCACCTCCTTTCTGTATGTCCTTTCAGTATGTCCATTCCATTTCAATGTTATCTTTTTAATAAACCTCATTAAAAAAAGTAACAAGAACCATTAAAAAGGAACTTTTATCAAAATTAAAGGCACTGACACCTAAAAAGTGTACATTTTTGTTTAGTATAATGCAATAAGCCTTTTAAAATAATTATAAACAATTACAGTGAATGAAATAATTCTGTAATTTAAAAGTAAAACCCTAAGAAAATCAGAAACTCATATTGAAGTGAATGCAAAACATACACAAAACCTAAATCTAATTAAGGCATTTAAAAAACTGTTTCAAAAGAAGGAGGAAAAATGTAGGTTTTTTCTTATTTAAAATAAGAAAACCTGTGTTTGACCATTTAAGCAAACCACTTGAATTTCTTTGGAACCCCTATAATTTTTTCTTCCTAAAATTCAAAAAAGGACGGAAAACCCATTTTGTTTGATTGTGTCATTCGACAAAGCTCTTAACCTCCCCCCACTCTTCCTTCCATCTCGCTTCTTCTCCTGCAGTTGCAAGTGGATCAATAGAAAATCCGAAGTAATGATTTTCCACGATCCGAAAAAGCTTTGGCTCAACTTTACAAGATGAGGTGCGGTACTGGGTCAAAGGACACCGGTGAAAAGGTTATGTTAAAACCTCACAAGAAATCTCATTTATCGGATAGAAAAGTACAGTTTAGTTTTCAATTAATATGGCGCCCTTAAGGATTTGTTGAATCATTTTTTAGGTGTTCCAGCAATTGTTAGTGTTCATCGCAAGATGTTCTTATTAGCTGAAGATCTTTTATACATTGAAATTCAATTTTAATTTTACTGTGACGTTTTTATTTGTTAAGGTTTGAATTAAAAACTAATAACTGATTTAATTGTTACGTCCTCTGGAGTAATTGTACTGTTTTTTTGGTTTCTGTTAGTGGCGTGTGTTTTCTGAAATAAATTTCTTTAAGAAAAAAAATTTTACTTATCTTGGTTGTTTCTAGGGTACAATAGAACTGGTGAGCTTTATGGTCTTTCGAACACATTAGTGCGTATTGAAAAGGTTCTTGCCCAAAGGCCTTGCGGGCATAGTGCCTCAAAAATTTAATGACCTTTCAGAGCTTTGATCTGGAAGTTAAGGAGGGATGATTCTTTCAGGTCATGTGGTGGTTTGACTTTTTTTTTAAAATCGTTATTCCCCACCATCGTCTTTCTTATAAAAGAATAACGTTCCTGCACTTTTCGTTGAATACGTTTTTTTCCAATATATTTTGGCCAGCGCGGTTTAAATAATGAGGTGATAGTACGTCGAGATATCAGCCAAAAATTGCGACTTTATATTTTGTAAGATGCTGGAAAACTCGGTAAGATATATTCTAAAAGGATTGAAGCAGAAGATGATTGCCGAGGCACGCACGGGTCGGTTGCTTGACAGAGATAGATCGTTCGCGGCATTAAAGTGATAATGGCCCAAGTACTTACGTTTAAACTCTCTTTATCGCTACTCACTTTGGAATATTTTCTTTTTGATGTCTGTCTCAATTACAGGTATAACACTAAACACTTTTACGGGTTTGCTTGCCATTCTGTTCTAACTATTCCCTGATGCTGGAATCATTTTATGACTATTCAGGCCTGATTTTTCAGGAAGAAAAGCAAATTTTTTCAAACAAAAACATTCCGTATGGTTTGCCGCTAAAATTGTGGTAATGCCCCACATTTCATTTAATACTTTCTATAGTGAGGTATAATTTGGATGGGCCGAATTCGGTTGAGAATGCTTTAGTAGTTTTGTTACTGCGATATTTTCAACTTGACACCGGGCTCTGATGCCAAAGGAATAATTAAATTGATTATTCATGCACCCGATTCCTGTCCCCTTAATTTAAAAAAGGAAAGCTGCGACCCGGGATCGCTGTCGGCTCGCAAGATGAATTGCACGGAAAGGGTTAAATAAACTGAAGTTAGATCGTTTTAGTAGAAAAACAAAGAAGACGTTCTTTAGTTGTCATAGCAACGGGAGAGAATTGATGATAAGGGATAGTAGCATCTCCGGACCCCTACCCTCCAACCCAAGGAACAGCTTTTCAAATGTCGTCTTTTAGTATGTGGGAGGATGTTTTATCTTCATTATAAAAGAGCCGATGGGAAGAGGGAAATTTTTTTTAATTGGTATTTTACGATATAGCTTTTGCATTGAGAAAGTCTTCTTTGTCTAACTTTAACTTTGGGGAAAAATTAAAAATTTTCAGTTTAAGAAGCTTTTTTTTAATAGCTCTTTTAAGGACTTAATTCTCATTAGGGTAGTCAAGATGAACCTTTAAATTTTATTTTTTTGATCACAAATGTAAGCAACTGGCAGAACGAATATTTTTTGTCAAGAATTCACCTAAATTATCTTAAAATTTTATTTCCTTTCTTTTACAATCGTTCAGTTTAATTTAATGAATAAAAAATTTTAAATTTAAAAAATGTATATATACAGTATATATAATATACCGTATTCAGGGTAAAATGAGGAATGACGCATATAATTTTTATTGGTGATAAAATCAGTGTTCAGTACCGAATATTCCCGAAGGTTATCGAACAAGCCCGACTTCGGGTTACTATTTTATAAGTGCAAATTTAATTATATAAATATTTTAAATTTGATTTTATTAGTGTTCCTCTGAAAAAAGTTACGAGTTTTTTTAGGATGCAGAATACTTCTGTATTTTACATTTCAAATATTAATATTTTAAATTACAATAAAAACTGATTATCAAATGTTTATAAAAATAAATAGGTTTTGGCTCTTATTTTTATCTTTAATAGGTTTATTATTTTATTTCCTTTAATAGCTTCGTTTTATTTAATGCCCGTTCAAATTAATTTACACACGCCGCAGTTCCATCTCTTCTATTTTCTTAAATAATTTCAATATAAAATATTTAAATTCTTTTTTCGCATTTTCTGCATTTTTGAAGGTTCAAATACGAACTGAACCTAAGTGTATGAATTTGGATTAAAAATTTAAATTAAATCTGCCTGCCCTTATTTACTGTAGGCCTTTTAAATTAGGTCTCTGCAGTAGCCTTAAGAAAGGAATTAATTCCAAGATGGCGTTGCATAAAAATCATCTTAAAGTAAATGAAAATAGTGTTGGATTTTATTTATGAAGAGCCCGCAGAAAATGGGGTTTTTAATTTGAAAAAGGTTTTAGCAAATGAATTTCAAAAAGGAAACCAAAGCCTGACTCGTTAGAAAAAGGGATTAGCCGAACCAATGTGGCGGGAATCTGAAGTACCATGGGTTCTCTATTTTTCTTTATTTTCCTCTTCATTCCCAATAAGCACCGTACTGTAACCTTTTCTTACAAGAGTCCGCCTACACTTGAACTACGAGCTTTCATTCAGCCGCGGCTTTCGCACCGGGGACTGAGCAGAATTCTGTGAAAATGTTGCTAAACCCAATTTGCCCAAGTAAATTTAAAAATCTTGTTCATAAAAAACGAAGGGAAAGGGGTTCATTTATTTTGGTTTTTATTAACCCAGAAAATAAATAAATAAAAACAACCTCAGAATTTTGAAATATGATTAATTACGATGTAATTTAAGATACAGTCACATCAGGGCCGGATTAATTTTTTTAAAAGAGGTCATTTTTTATTTTGAAATTTTTTATAAAATGGTATTAGTTAAAAGAATACAAGTAACAAAACCCTATTGATTTATTTTGAAGTTATTTAGTAATTATCATTATACTTCGCAAGAGCAGGTTCGATTATTATGTTTCAAAATTCAAATTTTTACAGTATGTTGAAGCCATTTCTAATGAGGGGCAACAAATGAGAAACGAATTTGATTCTTTATTTAAAATTTTAGAAGTGAGGAGGGCATTCAGAGTAATATCAAGCGTAGGTTGAGGAATCTGACCATGCATTATGTATTTTACGAAGATTTTGCACAGATTTTTATGTATATTTCTTGTCAAACTATTACCAAAGTTATTGCACATCGCATGACCTTTGTTTAATGTCGCAAGTAACGGTCTATCAAAGTCAAATAAGTTGAGTTGTCATAAGAACTGCAATAATTTCAAATAAACTGGAAAATATACTAACATTCAATATTAAGTTAATTTTATAAAAGAAAATTATGTTTTGTTATTATTTATTTTATTTTATTGATATTTTTAACTTATGGGTCGTTAATCATGTCGATAGTGAGCTAACTTCGGCTCAAATGTCGGATTTTGCGATAAGTAGACCTAAATATTGCAGTGTTTTTATGCGTTACAGTCCAAAGCAATTCTCCATTGAAAAACACATTTGAGTTCAGTCCAACCCTGAGAAGAAGTGAAATTTTGTTCTCTCTCCATCCAAGTTGCATTCCCTTCGTCCTCCTTCCGTTTCACCCTTCGTAACGCCTCCCTTCCTTCTGTACTCTCATAACAATAATGGACCATTTTAATTAAACTAAAGCTTTAGATTTCGACTTCTCCGTATCACGCCTTTCCTTTTGTTCTTATTTAAATATATTTCGCCTTCGGTATAATTTTGTTTTCTTCGATTTATATCGTGATTTAAGTGGGAGGATAATTTTGACTCTTTGGAAAATGTGTTTTCAATATGAAGGGAGGGAGAATAGATGACTTTATTTCTCCGCAGCTGAAAATTCTAAGAAAAAAAATGGAGGACTAAATTCATCTGAGGTTTTGTTTGAAGGCTGCAGCAGAAAAGTGGCAGATGATTAGGTCATAAATCATTGCACGGAAAAAGCTGTCGCTTTAATTTCGTTTTCTCTTGATATTATGGTTTTTTTAAAAGGTTTGCCGACTTTTTCAAATATTGCTTGACTCTTAAAATCTTTACGAGCATCTACCCGATATCAAGCTTTCCCCGGCCTTTAAATATTCATTACTGACCTCGAAAATTTTTTCCTTGAACGAAACACTAATTAAATAGCTACTCCAAATGTGAGTAAAAAAACGAGCAAAGATGAAGCGGCTGCAAGCATTTTCGATCTACTGCATCCACCAATAAAGTTTGCTGATTTTTCTTAATTCAGCAGTCCATCACTGTTGATACAGTGTTGGTTGCTAATTTAGTTTTAACTCCGAAAATTCCTAATTTAAATTTTCTCCCCTCTCCCATTTTTATGACCTTTCGTTTTGTTGGAATTTTATTCCTCTTTTGCCGTTAAATTTTAATACGAAAACAGAGAGCATTTTGATTGAAGCTTAACCTTTACCCAAAACCATTTCGAATTTTGAATTGAGAAGGCCCATTTAAAAATCAAAAGGAAATAAAAAAACTTCACGAAAATCGTAATTAACGTGACCTTTAACCGCTGCATTAAGGTATTATCAAATTTCAAAATAAATTTTCATTTCATTTATCGTCAAGATAGAAATGCTGTTGGACATTTCCCTGACAGAATTACTCTTATGAATAAATAACCTAATTATTATATTGAAATTTATTGGAAATAATAAATAATAACATTAATTAGAGCGAAGGTTGGTGACGGTTGAATTGTTATAAAGGGGTGGCAGAAGATAATGAATTCAATTATAAATTGAACCGCAGAAATCTCACTTTAAACCGAGACCGAAAACCAATAATAACAACAATAAATCATTATAGCTGATAGACTGCAAGGGTACGAAAATAAATGAGCAAATAAATGATTGACATACTACTGAAGCAGAAAAAATAACGAAAGTGTTTAGAACGTTCGATGGGGCTTTTATCGTGGGGGAGGTCTCTTTCCTTTACCCCATAAACTCATTTTGAATATTTAGATTGTTTTTCAGAAAGCAAAAACTGTGACGCTGTTTAATTTGAATCTGTATATTACATAAGACAACCTTATTAATCCATTAATCAGGTTTTAAACTTACTGTAGTTTTTTGATTAAGAAACGAATATTAAAAATTATAACATTCGAACATTTCTCTAGGGGATTGTAAAGCAGGCTAAAATTGTTCCCCTCAGGTGGAACTTACCATTGCCATTTTTGCAAGTCAAATTGAAGACTCACATCGCAGAGATATTTAAACTTTATTTGATACCTTGAAGAATAAAAAAAGGTTAGAGGAAAAAGGAAAATCAAAATCGAAAGGAAATATAATATTGGGGGAACAAACTTAAAGTTCTATGCATTATTGAACACAGAAAATCCTTATAACGACCTAACGGAAAAGGAAAAAGCGGTATATTGCTTTTTTTGTAGGTGCGTTTTCATTTGGATTCTACCGCAAGATTGCCAACTCAGAGTGTCTTTTGTCAGTGTTCTGAAAGTGGCAAACGTCAAATTTGATTTCCTTAAATATTTTTTCTCCGAACTGGCATTTTTTCGCCAAAGAGTGAGGTTTTATAATTTAGAAAAACCCAAATTGACAGCCATGGGTCACATTCTCTCCAATACCAGGTTTGGCTTAAGTTTGCATACTATACCTGTTGCGGAAAAGAATTTTCGTGAAAAGTGGAACGTGAAAACTATGTTCTGTGTTGTTCTGTGAAATAATAATAAATTTTTCTGGGCGAAGGGTGAGAGCCTTTTCCCAAGGAAGGGGAAGCGATTGGAAAGGCGTGAAAGAAAAAAACACGTGATACACATCAATATTTATTAAAATTGCACATTGACTAAAATTAAAAATTACACGACTAAAATTGAAGGAAATCGTTGCTGAGTTTCGTAACATTAATATCTTCCACTGTTTTCCTTGAAAACTCCTGCCGATGAAAAATTATATCTAAATAATTAATATAAAAAAAATAACTTTAGGAAAAAGCAGAAGATTAATTAAAAGATTTTTTCTTCTATTTAATTTAGCTATACAATACATTCTTTGGCTGAATTTTTGTACGTACAAATATATATTTATATTATGTACAGCTTTAATTGTTTTAAAATATGTTTGTTTTGAGCACTGTATTTAATTATGCGGTCGCAGTCTTTTATAATATGACCGCTTTTATTCGAGTTCTGAGGTTTATGCGGGCAATCACAATTTTTCTAAATTCGATTTTATATGCTAACCCGAAATTATCACACTGTTCTCATAAGCGTACATTGGAGAATTGAGTGATCTTTTTTTTTTTGAATATCGATATGAAGCGTTTTTGACAAACTGTACATTTAAAATACGGAGAGTGACTTTTTACTTGTGTCTGATATGGTCATACGCGACATTCTGTTTGGGCACAGAGAGGTACAAAAATTGAAGATCGGGCGATCGCTGCAGCAACTGTTGGTTTGTTGAGTTCATTAATTGGGAAGCAATGTCCATCACTTACAATATTGTCTTTTTCTTCTATCAACCTATAAGGTTTCTGATGATCTTGATCAATTCTAGGTCTGAAACTATGCCATTGCCGAGAAACCACCCTCGAATAAGAGTCTCTCCACCGAAAAGTCGAACGGAAAAGCGTTCAATTAGTAGGAGTGCATCTATCACTTTGATTTATAGGACTTAAGCTACTATCAGAACTTTGTTTGTTGACGGGGACTCTACTGCTCAACTGATTCAACGTAGAATCCCAAATTTCATCTCAGACATTTCTGTCTATGGTTGCGTACTGACATGCCGACAAGCCCGTGCTGTTGGGCCGAGTGGTCACGGGAGAATAGGTACCAAAACTGGATGACACCGAATGCTGCTTTGCTTTGAGTCGTAAGGAAGCTATGCTCGTGGTCATAGCGTGATTGGGTAGATCTGTCGAAGCTCGATACATTGAGTAGGGGTTGGTAGGCGGCCCGTAAGGACAGGCGGCGCCTCCCGTTGTGTTTGCCGCTGCCATTCCCCCGGGAAGCATAGAACCGGTGGACATTCCTGCGGCAGCGACAGATACTGATGTCGCTGTGTTAAAGCAATTTACTCCTGTTGAGAAATTTTAAATTTTCATTCCCGCGACCTCTCCTCCGAAATACTTAAAAAACAACCAAAGGGAAAACATAAAATAAAAAAATTAATACGTACATAATACATACCTACTCCTGCCTGATGGTGGTTGGTAGGTACAACGCTGGTGAGGTGATTGACCGACCAGGGAAAGGTTTTGGTACCCAAAGGACTGGGTACTTTAGCCGCCCAATTATTATAACTGGAATAGCTCGAGTATAAGCTATCCGTGTCCGTGAAAGGTTGCATTAAGCCATTGAACTGAGTACCGAAACCGTTTTTGAAGTCAGCAGCTGCAGCCGCTGCTGCATTCATCGCATTTCTCTCCCTTTTGCGCCATTTCGCCCGACGATTTTTAAACCAGACCTGCAATAAAAACTCTTCTCATCACTTGGAATTTGCATTAATCGGCATTATCCTTTTCGATGAATAACTGCGGGCACTTGGCATTATTGTGCAATCAAAAATTTGAGAGTAAGATTATGGGAAAAGCTCGTCCCTTTATACTCAGAGGGACCTAAAGAAACTTTGTTCTGTGCCTTCGGTCACTACTCCGCTCTGCTGCATCAATTATTCTGTTTGTGAAAGTAGATTCAAGTCCGATTAACTGTCTGAAATAGGAAATAGAAGAATACACAATTACAGGGTTGAAATCCTATTATAAACATATCCAATCAAATAAAGCGCCCCCGCTTTAGTTTTGTCAATATTACAAGATTATAGTGCGTAGGAGGGTGAGTTTAACAAGGGGTAAATATGCATTTAGATTCCGGTGGTCACGTGCGCTTACGAGCCATGAATTCAGGATTTTCTTGTTGGACTTAATTAATTTTCCATTTCCTCTAACCTTCCCTTTTCTGTTTTCTTTTTAATTTTGCTGTCACCATTTTTGCCGGCAATAAAATTCTTTGACGGGTTTATGACCTTCGTTAATGAAACTGCAGAGGTTGAGTTGTTTGTTTGTTTCGCTTAGGCTTTGGGTGCAGTTGGATTCTTTGCAGAAACTTTTCGTCATTACTTTTACCGTGTGGACGTTATGACATTTATTTGTAAACCCCACAGGAAATTATACAAAACTTCAAAATAAAGTCTTAAAAGCTTAAATAATTATTATCAATACTCGAAAGAATTCGAGAAAGGAATTACAATTTAAGAGAGAATAAATCAAACTTGATAAATCAAAATCGTTAAAGAGAACAATTATTTTCGGGGCAATTAGTTCTAATTTCAGTTTTTAGATTATTGAAATATATATTGTAGATAATGACTTAAAAGCAAATATAGCAGTAGTTTAATATAACGGGGTAAAACAAATGAGAATAAAATTAATAGGGTCTCCTATAATAACTTATACAAAACCGGTTAATGGTGGCGAGGGTCGAGAAAAAAGCAAGGGAAGATGGGATGAGAGGAAGCAATGATATTTATCTCGGGGGTTAGTAATAACTCGGCCCCCGTCAGCAGCGATCATGAACGTCGTCAATCTTCATTCCGAACCCACAATTAGACGGGTCGTTGGCTGCGGAAACGGCAGACTACGTTTAGAATAAAATTTAGAGATCAACACCAACTCCGCTATATATTTCTCTCCCTCTTTCTCTTAAAATATTTGCTTTTGATTTAAATTTTTTATCAATTATTTTAATTTCCAAATCTTGGTGTTGTTTAGGTTCGATATCTACCCTGATGCTTTAACTTTAATTTAAAGTGCTGAAAATTTTTCGACTATTTTTGAATCTCTCACATATTTTTTGTGTATCGTTTTGGTTTTCTTCTATTCCGAGAGTTGAAGTACAGAAAATTAAGAAGAGTGGGGGGGGGGGCTTTTATCAAAAACGTGTAACGAATATAAGTAACTAATAAATAAAACCAAAGCGCCGCAAAATTGCCCTTTATTTGAAGTGCCTTTATTTTTCATCCCTCAATCTTGACTTGCTTTCCTATAACCACCCCAACTTGCACGGGTTCATTCAAGTAGTTTATTTAGTTTCTGGGTCAGTTTCTAAAGTGATTTATGTGGGCAACGCATTGACTTTGATGATTTGTAATTTCGGTGTTCGAAACGTTTTTATCGGTTGATTTGTTTAATTTTTATTTATTTTTTTTTTCGAGGGTATTAGCTTCCTTCCCTTTTTCGATTTGCAATCTATGCCGGTTTTGGAAGGAAATAACTTAATGATGATGATTGCCACTTCAGTCGGTCCCTTTAAATGCCAAAGTCAGGAGTCCTTTGGCGCAAAATGCTGGAATACACAATAATATTATATTTTTTTCACTCAGAAATGCGGTTAACAGATTGTCTTCGGCCTTGAAATTGAAGTGGAAACATTATTTACCCAAAAAGTTTTAGGTCAGTTCTTTATCTTTTATTGCACTCCGCGGATTCGTCAAAAAAGGGAAAAGTATTACACCCATGAAGATTAATAACTACAAACTGATTAAATTGTAGTTTCGTTAATTGTTCTTGCGCTTTTTGTTTTATTCTTTTACATTTTTTGATTTGTCATACAGCTTATCATCTAGCAAAAATTGATAACAAATATAGTTGCCAAATAAAAAACGATAACGAAAATTACAAGGGAGACTTGCACAAATTAGAATAAAAAACAACAAAAAGAGAATTTTATGAGCCAACTACACTCAGTCGTAAATTATTTTAACGCTCAGTTTTCTCTGTAATAGCTTTTTTATATATCTGTATGAGTTTTGGTTCTACCGGCATTTTTCGTGCTACCAAAAGTGTATGACTCTGGAAAGCTCGTTGCAGGTTGTTTCGTTTCCTTCAAATTATACTCAGAGTTCCCCTACAGTCTGAATTTCAAAGCAGTGTGCTTCTTACTGCACAAATTGCTTGAACACGTCAGGCATACGACTTTCATTTTAATGATGATTTTTATTCTGCACAAGGAGACGTCTGATTCAGTTTCGTTCAAATCCAGGGCTCAGCATATTTCATTAAAAATAAATTTCCGTGAAGGTAAAAGAACTGAGGCAATTTCGGGATTTAAACAAGATTTCCACCAGTATCGTCTAGACGGTTCTTTTCAATCTAGTCTGCAAGAAAAATAAAATATAGGAAGACTGAAAACTTCTTCCTCGGGATTTAAATCCTTTACCCAGAACAGAACTTTTATGGGAGTGAAGAACTGGAGCTGTGAATGAGAAACAGGGCAATTATTGCTGTTCGGGTTGATGAGTGACAGACGGATTCTTGCACGATGGTTTCCAGATCAAATTTCGAAATTCCATTAGAGCACACTTAAAAAAATATTTTCGGTGGTTTTGTTATAAGTCAAGAACTATCGTTTCTTTGTTCCCTCGCAGTCAAAGGTTTCCATAGCAACGAAGACCACCCTCAAGTGCTTAAAATGCTAACAACAAGTAATGGCCGGCTAGCAAACTACTTACCGTATACGGATTGTTTTCTTTCTGTTGTTTTTCGAGAGGCGGGCCTTTGTTGACGGGGAATAAGTCTTTTTATTTTTACTAAATTTTGGTTCTTTGCGACTGACCAGTGGCCATCCCTCTTCCGAAAGAAAGGGGAATGTTGATGCTGACTTTGCAAGAATCTCACAATTTCTATAACCGTTTTTTAAACGAAGAGATTTTGTGAAAGCCCATTATTACTCTAATTGTTCCAAATTCAAATGCTTTCAATATATTCAAATGTGATATTTGGGAAACAATAACATTGTTGAACGCCAATATTTTTGAAAAAATTTTTATGAAGAGAAATGTTTCAAGAACAATCATCCGAAATTCTTACAGCAACAGCGGGAGTTCCCCTTGAAATCAATCCCAAACTTTTCTTAACTGCAGTAAATTTCAGGAAAAGTCACAAAGGCACTTGATGTACAAAGTTTAAAAATTTGAAAATTCTCACGAAAGACCACGAAATAACGCTTATGGCGGGCAAATATAACTTTCTTGAAACAAAGACAAAAGACTGATATTTTATTATTTAAGTAAACTTTCAAAATCCGGTAAAGTATTGGAAACTTTCGAAATAAAAATCTGAAAATTCGGATATTAGCTGCCGTATGACAGGTGAGATAAGCTTTTAAAAGGAAAAACAATATTCATTAGCTCCTCGAGTGTGAGATTTTAAAACACTTTAAAATTTTTGGACGTTGGTCAGGAAAATAAAAGCCTTCATAAACCCTCAAAAGCAGCAAAATCATTGCTGTTAATATTTATAAAACTCATGGGATGTTTTGTAAATTCTGCTCGTGCACTTTGTTATAAGTATGTACATACCATTCGGATATATTTATAACCTAATAAGCATGAAAAGCTGGAAAAGGAGCGGGCAAAAAAGGCAACAGCTAAGCCTCTGATGAAACGGTGTTTGGAGTCCAGAGCGAAGTCCATGCTTACTTGGAAAATATGAAAGTTAATAATCATATGTCAACGCTTTGTTAATCCTCGCCATGATTAAAGCTATAAATCTATCCGAGGATTAGCTTCCTTGGTTGCCTGTGCAAACGTGCACGCTTCCAAGATGATTTAATGGCGGTCTGCAAACATGTCCGCTAACAGACTTGTCTGCTTGATCGATAAATCGTGCACATGGTGGTCCGTTAGATGATCCTCAGGTGGAAAGAAAGCAAATTGACTCACAACGAGGGGTTGGGACTGCCCTTTTTCAGTTTCGAGGAATTTGTCACCACCTGAATTGCTCGCCTGGGATTATTAGGTTAATGTTGCTCAGCAGGAAAGTCTATGAAAATGGAAATCCAAAAATTGAAAACTGATTGAAAATAAAAAAAGGGAAGTTTGAAAGATCTGAGTGAATCAGCAGTAGGAAAAGCTTAAAATTTTGAAGTGGGTCCTTAGAAGGAGACCATAACTGAATATTAGGGAAAGCAAAAAGCGGCATCCTTTTGGGGGAAAACGCCGGAATTTGAATTATTGATTCTTTTGTTTTTTAAAAGTCGCCTTAAAATCTGTTTTCCGCCATTTTAAAAATTAATTTAACTATTTATTTACATGCCATCGCAGCGCAAAGGGCTTATTTTTCCTTAAGTAAAATTCAAAGTAAACATTTTATGAACGGAAAGCTTTTATTTTTTTAGAAAGCAAAGGGGCGAGGGGCACAAACTCCACTGAGATATTGTGATTTATGTGCTATAATTTGGCTCCTTTGCTCCCTTCTCTTTTTTCCCTCTGTTTTGGACCCAAAACTCTTTCTGGTTGAGTGTTTTTCTTTTGATCTACTTTAAGGATCGGATTCATCGCGGTTATTATTTTATTTCTTTTGCCCACTAAAATCTTTTTGCATTTAGACATCTGTGATGCTTTTCCCCGAGCTGCAAAATAATTGAATATTCTGCGGAGTTCCGATGGAGAGAACTTTAACAGAGCTGACCTGCGCATTAGTTGTTTCATGGAGATTCGCCCTCGAAGAAAAGAAGTCGAGAAACTGGTTTTGAGTCTTAGCTAAATAAGAGAAAAAGCTCACAGACCGTATTTAATCACGGGGCAAAAAATCCTTCTTTCCCAAGAGAGTCCTAAGTCGTATTCCCCGCTGTCGTAAACCAAAATTTACACTCCCCCTTTACTGGATAACTTTTATTTTGGATTTTGACCGTTTCATCATTTTTTGGCGATTTTTTCGCTCTCTGTTTCACTGCTTTTGGATTTTCGCTTTTTTGCCCGGTTAAGCGTTCCAATAATTTTTATGAATTCTCGTTTCCCTTGAACCCTCGAATTTATTTAGGTTTTTTCATGCCTTGCAGATTTTTTTTAACACTTTGAAACTTTTGTAAATATTCGAAATTTTCAAAATAAGGATTCCAAATTAAGTCTAAGAAGAATTCGCGGTAATTACTTCATAAATAAATCAGAACACAAAATATTAAAAAAAAAATTCGTGTTCAAATACACATTTAAAAATGCCAACAAACACCGTTTTTTCCATGAAAATGTTAAGACGGTTCGCATTTGCGATGGAAAAGAAAAGAAATCACCAATTTGTATTCATAAACATTCCCGCGTGAGTGCTTCTTTAGAATTTCACCCGAAAGCTAATTGTAAAGAATCGAACTTCGCCCAATTTAGGTTTCGACTCCCCTCCAAAACTGTTTATGCACAAATAAAAAAGTCCATTAATTGCAATGCGTTTGCCTTTTTCCTGTTTGATTTTCCTCTCAAATCGTCGCGTTAAAAAATGCAAATATTTGTTTGCATTCCGAGCATTCGGCCCAGTGGGCAGGGGTGGTGCAAGCGAACATTAAACCGCATCGGAAATGTTTAAAATGAATTTTTTATAACTTACCCTAACCCTCGCTTCCGTGAGGTTCGTCCACATGGCTATTTCCTCCCTGGTGCTCATGTCGGGGTATCTATTCCTAGCGAAAGTGGCTTCCAGCTCCTGCAGCTGCTGACTAGTGAAATGAGTTCTTTGTCTTCTCTGCCTTTTGTTTTTTTTACCGTCTTTTTCGTCGTTTGTTTCCGGGGTTTCCACGCTTTCCGATTTGATTGAGCTAAGGTTTGGAGTGCCTGTGGATGAACTGTGGTCGGAGGACAGGATTCGTCCGCTGCTCACTGAAAAAGATTCGAAAGAAAATCATTATTATAATTATTTGAATCATCGCAGGATTTTCTGGGGGAATACAATCTATAAAAAATTGCATATTGAAAAACCGAGCGTTAAATATTTTTAGGACGAAATGAGAACTCATGTCGGGGTAATGAATCTGAATTGATCATAAACAAGAAAACTAATCCTGTGCACCAGGAGAAGAGCACGAAACTTATGTGTTTACTCATTATTTGGGAAAATTCAAACAATCGGTTGCTCTAACGAGTGCGTTAAATCAGAGCAATGATTTTTTGATTTATAAATCTGCAACAATCTAACACAAATTAAAAGGCGTCATGAAATTGAAGTGTCCTCTTCCAAAAATGCATTTTTATCCAATTTCAATTATTTCGAGGGAAAATAGAAAAAATTACATTCACGCGTTTCCTTTTAACATTTGCGGCCTTTTTTTTTAAAAATTTTCCTTTGAAATTTTTGAGTCATCAATCAAGAAGGATAAATAAATCTGCGCAAGTGAGACTTTTAAATTAAAAACTTTAATCTCTTGATTGGTATTTGATGTTTGATTTGTTTGAGGTTCCCTTGTTCTCATTTTTGTACATATTCGTTTGAAATTTTGCTTTTGTTAAGGGCAGACAAAATGTTGGGGAGGTGGGGTTCTCAAAACGGATTACCAAACTCATTTCGACTTTCTCTTTTAACATTTCATTCGGTACAAAGTTTTGGCACCACCAAAATATTCACTTCTGCTTTTTATTATTTGTCTGATTCTCGATCATTTTCGGCACACTATTATTTATTTTTGGTTGTTTTCTTAGGAAGATTGGGTTGGAGTAGGAAATCTTTTTTCCCTTAATTGTAAAAGAAAATGAAGAAGTGAGAAATTAAAATTTAATAGTCAAATCCCAACTTAAGAATTAGTAAACTGTTTCTAAACGCCAGAAAAGTTTCGTAAAGTAAAACGATGTTATTTATTTGAATCTTAAATAACGCAGTTTTTAAATAAAATTATAAAAAAGCACACAATCATACAAAATGTAAAAAATTATACAAAAAAATCGAGTGAATTTTATTAACATAATATAGCGAATTACACTTGTTTATAGCGTTCATTATTTTTGCATAAAATATTATTATGGCCTTACATAACAAACCTTTTTTAATGTTCGCTTTCCGGATTGGTTATAAAATCACAATAAACACCTGCGCAAAGCTTGAATGTCGAAAAAAAAATTGGAATTATTGATCTGAAGAATATTATCGGGCGAAAAAAAATGTATTGTTAAAAATCGAAACTTTAAACCTTCGGTAATCTCATAAGTGGGATCTCAGAGAGTGTTAAGTCAAAACGAAGGAAAAACTCAAACCTGAAAGGAAAGGAAAAGAAATAAGGAAAGAATATAGTGTACTCCACAATATGGGGTTTTATTTTCATTTGAAATCCTAAAAAATCCGTATCATAACATAGAGGGTTTTATGAAGAGCTTCCTAACTAGACCCCAAGAGCAGCACAGGTTTGTGGAAAAGAATTTTCATCGTAAAAAGAGAGGCCGTCAGAGGGGTATTCCTGTTGGATTTCAATTCAATTTACGATGCTTTGGGAATCGGTTAAGTGAAATTTAAAATGATGGGTTGCCCCGTTTTCTTTGAAACAATTTTGTCATTCAGTTTAATTTAAAAATATGATAAAGATTTTCGGATTTGCAATAAGCCAGGAAAACAACCCTGGAAATCCTTTCTTATATATTTTGTTAGAAAAGTTATAAAAAAAGGAAGAAAAAAAACAGAAAACGTAGTTAGAACATTTTCATTTCTCTGGGGAAATTTCAATTTGTTCATTTATAAAAAAAAAAATAGAGAAAGAAACAAAAAGGAAAACTCATTACGGAATGAAATGGAGCATAAAATGCCACATTACGGCCAATTCAGATTAAATATCACTTGTGCGTTCATTTATTCTAAAAATTGTGTTTCTTTCAAATCGTCATTTGTTTTTATTAGCCATATTTGAAAAAAAAAATTGCCAACGAAGAGACCAAACGATTGATTGCCGGTGATTTTTTATTCGAATTAATTCTGTTGGAGAAAATTAGTTTATACGAAATTTCCATAGACTCCCCTCTTTTCTCGTTCCTGCGAATCCGACACAAATCATATTTCTTTGCGAGCTCTAAATCTGACTATCTTACGCATGCGTTGTCGCAACAGCGTCGGGTGGAATATTCAATATGGCGGTCGTGCAAAAAGATGAAGCGACAAAAGGAGGTCGTACGAGGCTGTGAAAACTGCGGCCCTTAGGTTCTTATGAGTTTTGATTTTCTTAGGCCTTGCATGACTCAAATATAAACCTTCAGTTTATGAGAATACTAATTAACTAATTAAAAGTAATAACAAACCAGGTGGAGTCTGATTGGCAGATTCAAAAAAAAGAGAAAACTGTAAAATAGCTAAATTGTTAGAACCGTTATCGCCTTTGATAACATGTTAAAATATGATAAACAGAAAACGGTTTAATTGAAAGGAAGACTTGACATTTCGATTATCTATTAATATCGTCATTTTACATGAGTTTCACAATCAAAAGCCGACAGATACATCATTCCCTATCTGACATCGGCAATGCCTTTGATAAAGTTTTGTTTAAAGAAAGAAGTAAGGAGCAAAATCAATCTTGGCATTCGGTTGGGGCGATGGAACTTACTTTGCTCTTAATTGTTTTCCGAATGGGGCGCCACAGAAAAGGGGACCTTGAGGAAATGGCGCTGCACTTTTTGGACATTCATTCGTCACCCTCTCCCTCCCTTCCAATAAAATGAAAATTTGGATTAGGGTATATTAGGGCTCAAAGGGGATTAGTCGCGGAGTAGAACGCATTATAAGATTAAGTTAAACAGGATTTGAGTTTTTACTTTTAGGGAATTTGATTTTTTTCTTTCTAAGTTGAACATTTAAGAGTTTATTATCTCGATATGTTAAGCCGCACTCTCACCCAATGGGTAGTAGAATTTCCTCCAGCAATGTTCTGCTCTTCCTAAATAACAAATATCAAATAAACCTGAGAAACAATTGGGCAAACGATTAAAAGACACCCTATCATTAGAAGTTTCTTGTTTTCCTAACTTGGAAAACCTAAGAAATAAAAAATATCTGAAATTATTATTTAAAAGTAAACTAATTTATAAATTTTTGAATAAACGTAAAATAATTTTTTCGTCTAAGTATCAATAGGAATGTTTAGCCCCAACTGAATGTCTGTTCAGTGCAGCAAAACATTAGAGAGCAGTAAAACGCAACAGCGGCAGCATCATTGTTCCGTTTTTAATTTAGGTGTCACCTTCTTTTCTTTATTTTGTTATCCCCGAAGCTTTGAAAAACTAACAACATGAAAAAAATTCATTTTCTTCTCCCCCTGAAAGTCTTCGCCTCATCAGGAAAAGGTTGCACGGTTAAGGGTGGGTAGAAAATTCCAATATAGTGAATTACATCACGAAACCCTTTACTTTTCTCATCTCTTGAAAATTACAAAAAATAAAAACACTCTCCGGGCGAAGATGGAGATTACCCGATTGAGTTTACGAAGCGGTGGTCCAACTTAAAGTTATAAATGAGCGAAAAGGGAAAAAAAGTTCCGTGAAGTCTTTCAACAAACAACTCAAAATTGTTAATTTTATTTTTTTTACATTTTCAGCTAAAGCAAACAGGGAAAGGTGCAAAATTTCTTTTCGATGATTATAAGAGATATTTTGCTGAGGGAACGTTCTTCGAGGAACTGTTCGAAACTTACTAGAATTTTTATATGAAAATTTTTGAGAAAAATGAGAGACCAAAACTGAAAACGGAATTAAATCGGTGGTTACTCTCAGGAAAACTGACCAACTACTGTTTTCGTAGCGTGAAAACCAACAATAATTTTCAACTAAATTTAGAGAGATTGGCCTGTGAGTCAAATTCTTGGAAGCGACAGAAAGTCAGACTTCTGATCGACCTTTCATAGGTCAGAGGCTTTCGCGGACTTTAGCAAATTTTACGGCTTCACTTAAAACTTTTCTCAGTCTTCAGCTGTTCGTCTGTTGCAAAGATTTCAGAAATAATCATTAATTATAAATTCGTGGATTAATAATTCTGCCACTTCTGCAACTAAGGTGGCAGGGCTTTGATTAATTTCGTAGTTGCATTCACTCTTACTTAAATTCACGAAAAATAACTGCTGTTGGCTACCATTGCCACTCACAACGTGCTATACAATATTCATATTTCGGCTTTTAAGTCTCCGTTTTTACTATATCTCCTGCATCTCTCTAAAGAATAAAAGTGTAGTAGAAATACGAGAGGAAGAAATAGACGAAGGAAATGAAAAACAGCATTTCGAACATTTAGTTGAAGATAATGAGTTCTTTTCTCTTTCAGGTATTTCCAGCGATTGAAACCATTTCTGCAGAAATTTTTTGGACCAGAGGTTAGTGACGTGAATTTTCCAAATTGGTAATGTTTGTTTTGTAGGGTTTATACTTCATCAGTTTGGTGGTGGTAACTTTTTTGCCTAAATGACTATGTGTTCAATTCAACTCAATGAATATCAAACACGCCAAATCCATGCAAAAGACGACGGTTGCCCGTTGCAAAACATAAAAAACTCAAACTTACATTTGCGGTGGTCTCTCGATCTTGGCCGTGAACTGAATGGAAGCTGAGGGTGTTCCATTGCAGCCATAGAATGTGAATTATCCCGGAAATCCCCGGTTTCTGACCAAACTGAAAATTTAAATTTTAAATTGATCGTCAGAAATGGGGGACGGGAGTGAGGGGAATGGCCTGTGCATGAGAATCCAGGTAAACGGGGATAAAATTAGGAATTGAAATTTGATTGATCTTCAGTATTTTGATCTCAATTTGGTTTTAACAATTTTTAAACTAAATTGATTTTTTCCTGTCGGCGGCTGACTTGATTTTCGGTCCGATTTCATCCGGTCGCCATTTGTGGAAGCAAACTAAGAGAGCGAATGGCGCGACAATTTCGAAAAGATGAGCGAAGACGAAAGGGGAAAGCGGTGCGGGGAGCGATTGACATAACCCCAAGATTCCAGACTATTAGGGGCTCAAATTTGATCCCCGGATCAGAGCTTGCTGTGCCAACCTAGATCTCCGTAGCTTCAGTTAATGAATCACCCGATTTCCGAGCACTTCTTCTTCTTATTTTATAGCGGCGGCTCCTCTTTTGACACTATACATACTTTCGAACTTCTCTTATTTTTCCACGAGGAACTGGAAATGTTCGGTTGAGTTTCGCATTACTTTTTAAAAAACATGGCGTCAAAGATACGGATCGCGGTTCGAATATTCTCACTGTCAGACAGTTTCACGCTCATGTATTGACACTAGTGTTCGGCTTCGGCCTTGATATCTGTCTTTTAAATGTGTTACTTTAGTTTTTAAGTTAGTGAGTACCATTTTGAAATCGTATATAACGTCGGCACTTTACTGCCGAGTAACTTAGACCCATCCTAGTTCAAATTAAAAAAATGAGGGCTTCAGCAAACGAAAATTCCCTTTTCTTTTCCATCAGAACCCTGTCCGTCTGTCGGCGTTTGGGAGGACAATTTAGAGTCGGGACATTCATTTGTTAATGTGACATTTCGGACTGTTGAGGATAAATCATTCGACGACGAAGAGCAAACAACCGACAAAGGCAGGAGAAAGAAGCAGAAAAAAGAAATTCATTTTTATTTATTTGCAAATATTATTCATAGAAAAATCAAGGGGTTGATATCTGGGGAAACAAAATTAGAGCCATCTGCTATAGATGACAAGATACTACCCCAAACGAGTCTTTAGGGGCCGGGGTCGTAGCAAACTAAGGGTGTAATAGCGGTCTTTCGAGTCTCATTTGTCACTTGCGTTATAATAAAGATTTGCGGAAAAGTCATTTTCATTCGTATCTGTTTTCAACCCTTTCTGCTTTTGTAATACCACCGAAATAACTTTTTGGGAGCCTAATGATGCATGAGCGTGAGGTCATCGGATTTCACCCTTCCATTTTGTCCGGAACTTATTGAGGTTTTCCGCCAAATATTACTTCTTCTCCAAAATTTATTTTACGGTATATTTTATGACCGGAGGCAGTTAAGGTTTGCTGCCCTGTAGGTATCTATTTTTTGTATTTTTTCCTGCAGAATTTCCTTTTTTTTAAACTGATCTGATTTTTTAAAAATAATTATTAAATTCAGGTTCTGTTTTGAGGTGCCTTTAAAATATTTTCGAATTATTATTTTTTTATGTGATTTTAAAATTTTCTTTAACACCTTTTTTTCACAAGTTTCTTTAAATTTCATGACAATAATCAAATATTTTCGGTTTTATTAATTAATTTTTTAGTTTATTTATAGTAATGAATGCGGCTCATCATTAAAAAATGCTTTATATATACGCATTATTATTTGCAGAGTGTTCCATTTCTTAGTAATTTTTTGTGACGAACTACAGCGTTTTTGTTGTTATATTTCTTGTTTTGGAAATATAATTATGCAAATTACTGCGCATCTCATTATAAAAATTCACGTCCAAATTCTTGGTGTGTTTTCCTTGCAAAAAAGGGGAGGTTCGGTCGCTGTACTCTAACTAAAGCTCCGCTTTAGGTTTCCGATAATCAAAAATGGTCAGAAAATATTTTAATTATTTTCACAATCTTTTTGTGGAAAGCGAAAAAATAATTTCTGGAGTGCGGAGACAAACAAAACATTTTTTTATTGCCAGTCAACACCCCGATTTTTTTATTTTCGAAAACATGTATCACATTTTGCAATTTTTTATTTAAAAGCGAGAAAAAATTGCTTTAACATTCGGGAAATGGAGTTTTCAAAGAGCGTGAAAGGTCACGCACAGGTCACATTTAAAAAAATTGAAACAGAGGAAACGAATGCCATGAAAGGAAACCAATTAAAATGGTGTGAAACCTTATCGTGTAAAAATGCTTCGGGTCATTTGTATTTTCAACAATTCATAAAGCCCTCATCTGACGCCTTCCACCTGCTAACGGATTCCTCCCTCTAACAACCCCCTTCAGTTTATTTTATTTCCCTCTCCTCTCCCCGTTCTCGACAAAGAGTTTTCTCGAAAATTTAGCAAACCCTTTTAGCAAAAATTTTCGCCAAACCTTTTAGCAAATGACCCCGTGGTCATAAGTTGCGGAAGCAGTTTAAAACCGCCTTCGATAGCTTTTGTTTACTTAAGTCTTCCTTTGGAAACATATTTTTTATTTAGCACCAAAATCATAAGTGGGAATGGCGTCAGAAAGTGATTCGATAAGGTGCCATTAAAAGAGGGTCAGTTGATATTCTCATGAAGGAATGATATTCTTATGAAAAGCAATAGTAATCGAGGCAACTCGTTTTGACCGCAACATTAATTAATTTTTTGGTGTTTTAATTATTGCAGTGCTGTTGTTTTTTGCAATTTTGCTTTTCGCACAACTTCGACCTTTTCTCAGTGAAGTTATTATTATTTTTTTTTGTATGAGAATGAAACGCAGGAGCGATTTTATTCTGGTGAAAACTGAGACTTTCGAAAGAGGTCAGCGATTTTATTTTTTTATTTTTCTTTCCCCCTTTTATAGACAAAGCAAGGCATCGGCGTCAGAGAAAATATGAGAACCTCTGTGAGAAAGTAATTTACGGTGCTCTAAACAGAAGGTGATGGGGCGTGAAACGTCTCATGACACTTTATTCACAATTCGCTGAAGCCTTTTGTTCAAATTTTCCCTCTTCTTACCACCCTTCTTCCCTTTTTGTCAACCCACAGCGCTGCATTTGAGCCCCAGAATTCGCCTTTGATAGTTTATGTGAGAATGTTAATTGCTACAGCAGCAGGTCTCGGGTTTGTGATTCATGAGGAGTATTTTTTTTTCTTAGTTTCCTTCGGCAACCCCTTCTTGTGTTTAAAAAATTTCCTTCCCCCTCCCCATATTTGATAAATTGCCTTTTCTTTTAAAGAAAAAACACATGTCGATTTTCTGAGTTCGCCTTTATTGCAGACATCGCGGAGGCATAATATACCGGTTGAGAGATTTGTCAGCTCTCATTCATATTTTCTGCGAGACTTCCCTTTCGGTTTCTTCCCCTCCCAATTTCCTTCATAATAAGCCTTTTGGGGAAAGTTACTCCAACCATTGTCACGTTAAAGTTATTTTTATGGGAAATTATGGCTGCGTTTTTTTATTGGATGGAGATGAATGTGAAAATTCTTTCCGCTCAATTCCTACCGCAAGAACAGCACGCGAGCTCTTCAAGTGCCAGATGGCGACATTACAACCCCTAATTCTTGCAGACTCACAGACTCCGCAAGGACAGCTAAAGTCACCTGCAGTGAGAGTTGGCGTGTCTGTCTTAGCAGCCAACCGTTGCGAGAAAAAAAGCTGGTAGAGAAACCAACCTCATCCGGGAGACTCAGTGAATAGGGTGTGCATAGAATTTGGGGGCAAAGGAACGCAATAATCCCAGCATCCTGAAGCCCTAATAAATAACTCGAGGAAGAGTCAAGAAATGAGTTTGACAATATATTTTCTAAAACAAATTACTTCCTAAACGACTGTCTATCGGCTGTTAACATGCTGTAGGACATCTGTCAGAGCGTTTGGGATGTTTTAATCCCTCCTCCCCAGTTTTATAAAATTATCATTTCATGGCTTCGACAGTTTATTGGTCGAACGGACTGTAGGAGTTGGGTTCGGCTAAGATCAGCCTGGTAGTGTGCTGATGTCCAGTATACCTGAAACTTATCGTGGCTTTGTTGGGGGAGGAAGACATTTTTATTTGAGAAGAACATGACAGGTGGCAGCGTAATAACAACGTGATAAATGTGACAAGGCACATAAACCTTTAGATGCTTCTTTGCATTGGTTCTATAAATACGTTATCGAGTTTTTTTTTTGAAAAGAAGCATGACGCGTATCAGGAGGGAGGAGCGATTTGTTATTTTTAATGTAACTTAAAGTTTCATGAAAGTATCGTTTTCTTGCATTCAACCATACATTCTACTTCCTCGGGTTGATTCTTTTTGTTTTAGCGAAAACTTAGAGTGCTTTTGTTAGCTGTAAAACCCCCGCCCGCCAATAACTCGACCCATATACCTAATGTATTTATTAACCGATTAGAATGAGTTACACTCCAGATAAGCGTGAACGTAGAACGTAACTTCATCCCATTGAAGGGTCACAGAGGGCCGCTTTACTCTATTAGAATTCACTGAACCGAAAAATAGGCTTCATTCATTTATTTCATCCCCTTTTTCTTTCGCTTCTTCTTCGTCATCACTTAAGTTATATCTGGCTCTTTTCTTAACGAAGAGAAAACTCGAGCTGTGTGTAAGTCGAATTTCCTGCCTGGTCAAGAAGAGGCAGCAGTATCCAGCACCAAACAGGTCGGGAGAGATCTAATTGTTTTCGTTAAAAGAAAATGCGTTTCAAGGGCGAAGGTACTTGTTTTCCTCACTCAGTTGGAATCCAGGTTGATAATTGACGTCACCTCGCGGCAAGATTAACAAAATGTCTTGTCTTATCTTATCTTGAATCGCCGCGTAAAAGAGCCAGGTATTATTCGTGAGAAGTTTTGCCAGAGAAAGCTACACCCCAAACGGAAGAAAAGCTCACCCACCTCTTTTGAGTTTCTCTAGGGGCTCGTGACTTAGAATAGGAACGTGGTGGCCAACCCCCACATGGTGGCCCACATCGTGAAGGCCGTGGTGGTGGCCCAGGACCGCGCTGGTGGCTGCGGTGACGGCGCTGAGGCCCGCGAGAGAGTCGTGGGCCACGTGGTGGTGCGTCGTATGATTGATGACGTGCGACGTCGTCGTATCGTTATTGTTACTGTTCTGACTGCTTTGGGACGTACTCACTCCCGAGACAAAATCTTGTAAACACAAACTTTGTTCCGATAATGTTTCCATTCGATCCATCATTTTTGAATTTTCACTCTGGTTCCGCACTGGCTTTTCACTTAAATCCGATCATGGCTTTTTCGATCATTTCCTGAAACGACAAACACAGAATTAAATCGTTTAATTAAATCCTTAGGCCTTTCCTTTCTGGTTTATGGTAGAGAATTGCTTGTTTGCATGGCACAGCCTTTGACTTTTCATAGATGTTTGTCAGATTTATCACGAGGGAAAATAAGTGAAGGCCGAAAATGGAAGTATTTTTTAATAAACAAAATGAAACCGAGACGACCTTAATTTTTAAGATTCGACTATCTTTGTATTGTTTATGTTGAGCTCGTTTTCTTTTCCTAAATTTTCCCAACGGAAAATTTTGATTGAATACAATTATATTATTATAAGTAGTCAGTAAGGACAATTATCATAATAGTCGGTGAGCACAAATAAACATTCAGCAATTTAATAAATCTTTCCTGACGCAGAACGATTTAAAAACCAATTCACTTATGTCTCTCTAAATTCAAAAAGCTTAATCCGAAATTAATCGTTTCCAAATCCCACTTAGTCTCTTCTTTAATGCTTAAATCTTACGTTTTGGAAGAAAAAAATGCAGGAAGAATTATTAAGGCGAGAAGTCAATCACCGGTATGGGAACAGAAAGCAAAGCAGAAAAGAAAAGCGAAAAGAAGAAGAAAGCGGAAGAGAATCTTTAGAAAAATGATATCATCTGTAACATTTGACCGGGGCTCGGGAGACAGGGAAATCCATCGGACTAAAACTAAAGAACTTTAGCCCCGGCGTAAGCGGGTATAAGCCCAAAAAGCTCAACTTATAAGCTTTAAACAACCATAACAGTAAGCATGGAGGATTTAGATCCTAACCACTCGCTCGTTATTGTATGGAGTTAAAAAACAATTTTTTTTAAATAAATAATGGTAGATTTTTTAATATTTTGCTTCTGAAAAGCTTTTCCAATTGAGATTTTTTCAAATTTTAGTTATTGAGTATTAAAGGCTGAGACTTCTTTCTCTAAACTTTTGGAAAAGTTTTACATTTTCTATGATCGTTGCTTTTCGGATTTGCACTTAAAGTTTTAAATCGCTAAAAGGCAAAAATTGAACTGTTGGAGGGCATGAAATTAGTGTTCAGTCTATTATTAGTTTATTATTTTTATTGAAATTCTTGATGACAGGGGACGAGCCAAACACGCAAATTCTCTTGCAAACACATGAAAAATTAAATCAAAAAATTTCTTCAAAGAAAAGAAATTAGATATTTAATTTGGGTCTGAGCGTTTCCGAAATGGAAACTCAAAGCAGGATTTTTTTGGGAAGAAAAATAGTCCTCAGATGAGGTCGGGTGAAGATAAAATTAAAACTATATCCATGATAAAACCGGAAACACGAAACGCTGGTGCCAAGTTCACACACTTTGAAAAGGTCGAAAGAAAGGGATGGAAAGATTTGAAAATGATTTTTCGGGAACCAAAATAAAAAAAAAGTTCTTTCCACTTTTACCCGTTCTGCGAAGAGTTGACGGCCAGTACGGGGATAGTATTGATAAAATAATTAAATTATATTTTATTACACCTGTAATTCAGGGCAGACCATTACCACTTTATATTTTCCAATTTTCTATATTTTTATTTCATTGGAATCATTTATTTGAGTCATTCGTCGCAGCGGCTGTTCCTCCTGCCGGAGATGTTTTCTGCTCTCCTCACGTTTGTGTCGTATTTGTCACTCTTATGATTATTTATGGTAACTCCTGGCGGAGTTCTGATTCGTCGCTTCGAACAAATGACTCCAAAGTTTTGAAAAATTAATGGCAAGGAAGCTGTCGCTTTTCAAACGGTCATTTCCTCGGGTTTTTTGTCTGTGTGAAACTGGCATTTGTTCTCCAACTGTTGCCTCTCGGGAGGGGTGACCCGGAGACTATCAGGATTCGTTATAGAAATTCAGTAGAACGCCACTTTCCCGAAAGTAACATTTCCCCTTTCGAAATATAAATTGGCCAGTTAAAAATACCCGTTTAATAAAACTTTTGAGTCCGGAATGTTTTTATGAATTTAGATGTGTCTATGATTGGCTGGTTTTCGATTTGTCACCTTCGGGATCCCGACATTAGCCTCGTGTAGAACAATATTTTTTCGAATGAATGGTCCACGCCCAAAAATTCTCTCAATATTTGCCCTAATTGGGCCAGAATGTTTGCAAAATGTTCATTGCCATTTTTTATTGCGCTTTTTGTTTTTTTATTAAACAATGCTTTTATGCGTTTATTTTTTTATATGTTTGCGCCTTTTAATATTATGAAACGACTTGGTTTTGCAAACTAATTTTTGAATTCTAATGAATACGAAGCGACTGGGATAAACGGGCGAATTAAGTGTTATGAAAAGAGGGCGATGCACTGAAAGAACATTTTTTAATAGTAACCGTAATATTCAATCATTTTCAGAATTATCCAGAGAAGTCAATTGAAACTCATAGAAATTTCCAAAGATTCTTTTTTCATCTGCCCCTCACAAAATGACAAATTTATTCCGAAAGTTTACAAGAAATTTTGGCCACAGTTATGTATTAAATTGATGTTACATCTTTTCACAGAAAATTATATTTTGCATTGAAAAGAAGGGACCGGAAGCCAGAAACTATTAGTAGAGGTTGTTTTTTATCATAGGGTAACGCATGCGTTATTATTTAAAATTATAAAGAAAAAATGTGTCACTGCATAGACGTTAATTTCTAACGCGTTATCAGCAAGATGCTTAGAGATAAGCAGTTGACTAGCGATTGAGAATATCATCATACGACAAGTGGGCAAGGGATGTTCAAGACAGTGGATTGGGGTGCTTCGAAAAGGCAGTTTACTCGACAGATTTAATAAGGAGAATAACTCGCCGACAGATTTAATCAGGATAGAAGACAAAATAAATTAAAATTTTGGCGTAGATGGGCTAAATTTTTGATTAATCAAAAGAATTTTATGCCAAAATTTTAATTTAGAAAAAGTGAATATCTCAAAGGTGCCATTTTCTCTTCACAGAAGGTTTACAGAAAGAAATAGCTAATAATGATATTGGGATTCAATTATATCCACCACTGGGACAGTCCCATCTGGATGCAGGTGGCAAACCCCCTAAAAATATTCGCCAATTTCAAGCTAAGCCACCGGCTGAATTATTTGGTTTGTCTGAAGAAATCCTTAAATACCCGGTGAATTTCAGGCTAAGATTGAAGTTCAATCAAGATTTGGAATGCTGAGGTTGGGATATATTATAAAAAGTTCAGGGATTCGCAGTTACATTGTCCTCCAAAAGGCAAACAACGGTTGACCTAACAAGTGCAGAATTGAAATAGAAACTATCCATTTGGATTAAATAACTACCGACAGATATTATACTGTTGTATTTTTATAAGATCGGAAATGCGCAACAAAATTACGGGTAATTCTCCTTCATAAAGAAATGCAACAAAGCTCATGTTATTATACTTCACCGTTAAAATTCTCCGTTTTCTCCCTTAAGCAATTGCTACCAGGAACTCATTTTCCGAATAACTACTTCCCGTATCTGAATGCTTGATTTTAAATGCAATGCAAACATTGAGTTATGCTTTTTTGCTGATTCGAAATTTCAATGTGGTGTATGACAATCTTAACATCAGCCGACGGTTTTCGCAAAATGATATAATTCGAAGAAATGAAAAAACTTTTTTTTGGCCAATTCCGTCAGCTATTTTGTGTTGCTTCAATTTAATGTAATCTTAAATTCGGGGGGTTGATAAACTTTTTTTGGGTTGGTTCACTGTGCTTTTATTTTTATGATAAAGTGAAATTACAATTTCAATTAGAATCGACTACTCTTAATTGATCTGTGAGTAAAGCTTGTTGTAATTGTATTTCTCATCTGGAGAGAAACAATATAAATTTGAGGCTTTGAAGTGAACCGCCTGAAGGAAAATCACTGGGGAAGTTATTGTGAATGGTGCTGATCACAAAAACATTGCACTTACCAATTTTTAGGGCGTTCGGGCAAAAGATAGAGAAAAACTTTAAAAATTAATTGATGTTTAATTATTAATGTTGACCTCTTTGCAGCACTGAGAGTTAAAAATCGTCAAAACCACAGACGGTCCTCCCGGATTTTGTATTTTTGGCGAAATCACGCGAGAAGTATTTTATTGTTCTCTAAGTATGTATTTTACACATAAATAAATGTTTGCATTTTTGTATTTCCGGCGGGTTTTATCGAAAATCGCTATGCGAAGCTTCAAGCTGTTAAGCTAAGGAGAAAAGAAAAACCAGGGTCAGCCGTCATAAATCATATCACTTTAACCAATGTCGATTACCCTAATTCCACCACAATCTCATTTGAAATCTTTGAGAGTCGGAAAGCAGTCTCGAGAGAAACCCCCAAAAAACACACAATCACAGCACTTAATCACAGTTTAAGGATATAGACCGGAAATAAGCGGAAAAATCAAAAATTTTCCGGAGCGGCGATGGTTTTTTAATATGAAAACGCCGTCATTTTTTAGCGTGTAATCGCGGGATTAAACGAAGCGGAAAGGTAAATAGAATTGTCCAGCTAAGTAGAGGAAATCCCGAAATACTTTTAAAATACCTCGAAAAGACTTAGAGATTTACTAGTAATCTCCACGACTACCAAACACGATTTAAGAGCTAAATCATGGGCTCAATATATCATCCGTACCCTCCGTATGGCCTTCTGCTACTCCTCTTCCTATCCCGTTTCCCTCTCTCTCGCACCTGCCCTCGAGTCCCTATAGCCCTCTCTCTCATTTCTTCCCTCCCTCTACTTTCCCTTTGTTTTTCGCGGACAGAAGCCAATCGCTCTGTCTTTTTTTATCTTATCTCCACTCCGGCATCGTCTTTCTGAGCATTTGCGTGCCATTTTTTGATTTTTACTTATTTTCGCTTGGCATTTTTTCCTCCTTTCCGTTAATTAACAATGATTTAAAAATAATGAATCAGCGGCGGGGTTGACTTGGGAATAATTTCTGCCGTTAGGACCGGTCCGGATTTAGGGGATTTCGCTCGCGGAGTCGGCTCGAAAATCTCCGTCCGACGCTCGTGTGGACCGTAAGGCCATTTAACAAGACTTTCCGATGGATTTTCTGAAGATATGCCCTTGAAGTCTTATCCTTTTTTTGTTGACATTTCGTTCACCCTTGACTTTTCTGTTTGCTTTCGGAGCAATAAAACGTTTTTCGAGAGAAGAAGGTGGAAATGGGGTCTTTAATTTGAAATTATTTTTGGGGCCTCCTGCAGGAACCTTAACAATGAAATTGTTGCTTCAACTCTTCGAAGAATTCGCATTCTTCGACCACTTTGGACCAGGGTTTAAATCGGAAATGACTCAAGTTCGGATTTTCAGCTTTGGGTTGAACTATTAACTATGGCTTCAGAAGTGCAAACGGAGAACGAAGAACTTTTAAAATAGAAATAAGTTAAAAGAAATATAAATAAACGGATGATAATTTAAAAGGTATAAACGGTCGAAAAAATTCAGCTGTAAAAAAACAATAAGAAATTTTTCAGCAATCTTTTAGAATCTCCTCAGTTGGAACTGCAGTTTTAAATCCACTAATGAAGGATCAAAATATTTTTTATTCTCTGAAATGAAAATCAGCAATGCTGCTTAGATTAAAATTTACTTTCTTAATTTTTCAGCAGTCCAAAACAAAAACAACTGAACTGGTTTTAATCAAACTTAAAAAAGTGCAATTTTATGAAAAAATTTCACATATATACGTTATAACCATTGACTTTAAAAAAAGCATAAATTTTTTCAATTTGAATTAAATTAATTATCAAATTAATAATTTTTAATATTTGGAAAGATTGAATAAAATGCAGACAGAGCTGAGGTACTATTTTTTTTTAATAAAAATGTATTCCAAATATATACGAAAAGGACTTTTTGAGCTTTTAATACTCACTCGAATATGAAATGTGCTCTATAAAAAAATAAAAAAATATTTCACTTCACCCCCACAAAAATTTCACAAATAACTCGAATCACAGCCCGCAAGAATCCGCTCATTGCACCGCAATAAAAATAAAAATTCTATCCAAAACCTGATGGCATGCCTTAAAAAGAGAAAACCAGGGAACCGAGGAACCAAACCCGACGGAGGTGCGTTCCAAGACACTCTCATAAAGGCGGTTACGAAAGAGATCCGTGCGCAAACTAAACTTTGATAAAAGAAGTTACTGAAATGTTAGTTTAGAAAATTTTGCTATCAAGTTTACCCAACGCTCTTATCATAAATAATATCCTCGGAGTTATCTTGGACCAATAAAATTGTTACCACTCGTATTCTTCTTTCCCAGAAATTATGTTATTTGTTAGTAGGTGTTACTAATGTTTTGCTCGAATAGGGCCTAGATCAGAGCGGGCAGCCTTTTCCAGATTATTTAATTTTCCATTAACTGAACTAATTGCGCGGACATCACTCTCCCGATGCTCCCATTTACCCATATTCACACTTTTTAGAAATTGAGGTAATTTCGGTCAAAAGTTGGGGTCGGCATCTTTTCTGTAAACCTCAAAACTGATGCACTTCCGTTTGTGTCACATATAATATTACCCCTTCAAATATTTGGGTCAGATTAAAAGGGTTCACCGCATTTTGAATTTTATGATTACAAAATAATTATTTTTTGTTTTTTACTCCACTCTGACCTTTTGCAATCTTTTAATCGGTATACACCAGCATTTTTTGGAATTATATTTATAATTAAGACTTAAATTATATTTAAGATTAATAGGATCGCGTGTTTGCTTATAAGTATTAATATCTTGGTCATTTCCTTTGGGAAAAAAATTCCTCGAAATAATAATATTAGTATAATTAAGAGTGCTATTGCTTACTTTATCGTCTAATACGCCAACCCTCAGCAGGTTGATTAGTAATTTCGGTTTTGGCGTAAAACTTAGTATGATGTTGTTTTAAAATAATATTATTTAGCATTGCAAGTTTAGGAGTGTTTCATTGTATAATAATAATACAAATGTTTTCATTATAAACAAGAATTCATTAAAAATTTAAAAATCCCAAACAAAAGGCGAATAATTTAAAAATGCAAACCTCCCTTTTTTTCTCTCTCTCTGAGTAAAACCATCTTCACCCGTTAAAATAATTTTTGAAAAATTCAACCCCCGTAAAAAATAATAAAACAAAAAAGAAAGAAAACGGAACGGGAAACAAAGAAAGAAACATCATTAAAAGGAGACAGCGTCTGACTCCTCCTCAGAACCAATAGTATTTATTGTGAAGCGAAAACACGTTTTCAAAGACATCGTCTCGCGTAAGCTAAGCGTGACCCGCACCGTCGGGCGCGATTCTCGGCAAAAGCTTGGGAGGGTCCAGAAGCTCAATAAGCATTTCCAAGATGGCGCGCGACGACGCTTTCTGCATTTGCCTCTCATTCAGCCCCACTGATGTTTCTTCTTTTATCAAAAGATTGATTTCCACACAAATATTTTTTTATTAAAATTATATTGAATTTTAACGCGTTACTTATATTTTGTATGCTATTAATATAATAAGTAGTCATGTGGTTTTTAATTAACGAGTGTCGAAAACTTTTTTGAGGTGGTGAAAGTTTCCGGAAAGGTCAATTACTATTCTTTTCTGTTTTAGAATTCTGGGAGTAGCTGAGCCCAGGTTAGAAGCATAATGCCTCACCTGGGAAGGGGCAATAAAATTATTTTTAATTTTTTAAATATCTCCAATAAATCTTTTCGGGTAAGAAAATTTTATGATTGGGTATTGCAATTAATTTCAGCATGAACAATCAAGACATTCGGGTTAATTGTGAAGCCTAAATATTTGATTTGTTGGCATCAAAATGAGTGTAACTGCTTCGGCAAAATTGTTAAGGGGAATTATAAAATAGTAACTTTCTATTCAAGAAAGAATCGCGCACCAAAACCTGTTGAAATGAGTCCAGGAGCAGAAAAACTTTGAGAATTCAGGAAAAATTTGAGGTCAGTTTCCCTTAGAAAAATCTGAGAAAAATAAAACTAAGCAAATTGCATCTGAGTAATTCTTGAATAAAAACTGGCATCAGAGAAAGTGGACAACAGCTTAAATGTTTAAATTCTCCCTTTCCATTGAGCCCTTAATATCTATCTAATGAAAAGCATTTGAATTCAGCTTTGCAAAAGGTTTATAGCGAAAAAATAAGGTAATTGATCCCAAGGGTGAGGCTGTGGGGTCTCTATGCGAAAAAAATTTTTTAAGTCACGCACCCCTATCGGGTGGAAAATGAGCTTTTTTATCAATTGAGGTGATTGATGGGAAACTATGAATGACAGTTTGTATAGGAGCAAGTGGTGGACATCATTACATCATAAAGAAATTTCCAATAATAATTAATCATCCTTTTCTTCACCATCGTCACAGACACCTGCCTTTTCCACAAGAAATCAGGACCGTAATCATAATTGTGACTTTCATCGGGTCGGAATATATATTTCACGCGGGGTTGTTGCATCCGAACAGGTCCATCGGTCGAAAGTTTGTCATCTCCCTCCGTTCGATAAAATTCGAAAAAAGTTAATTTTGTTCCGACAGGTTTTCTTTCGATAAAGTTATTTGATAAAATTAACCGAGTTAAAGGAAAGCAGAAGTTGACCGCTGATCCTTTTAATCCTTTATAGCAATTTTGGTTTCTTTATTGAGAGAAACTTGGATGAAACTGGACTTTTCCATCCTTTTCCCTCATTCTTGTGGTTTTCCCTTGGCCGACTCACCTCCGAAGGAGGTAGATTGTAGTTTTTTGACTAAGTTTCCGTGGTTGTTCTTTCAATGGGTGTTGCCCTGCTTTCACACGTCTTTAACAAATTTATCTTTCCTATTGCAGCAGAAGAAACTTCTTCGGTGGGAGTTGCCTTTATCTCTGCTTCAGTAAGACTGCGGCAGATAATTCTCAGTGCTGCTTTAAAGATCATCTATGGGCATTCTTCCTCCCGTTTTTAAGCGATGTGAATGTGAGAATTAAAGATTCGATGGAAATCCCTTCCTCTCCTTAACTGGTACCGCACAATAAAAGTCACTGCTTTGTTATAAAATTTTCACACGGATTTAAAAAAAATTAAAAAAATGGCACGCGTGGCCTCTCCCCTCGAAGAATTTGTTGAACAAATAGTTGACAATATGTTTCTTGTTGTTCTTTTTAAACACTTGAATTTTTCAATTACGTTTCTTCTCACAAAAGCAAACATTTGTTTTTATTTCGCCTTCTTTTTCCCACTCCGTTTTGTTTTCATAACACCTTCCCCCTCTTCTGCACCCCCGGAGGCGGCTGCCGGATTTTCTTTCTTGTTATTTTAGCATTTCGCGTCTTTAGAAATCGATTTTATCAAACTCGTTTTTCTTTGGTCCGAGGAAAGGTGAACGTAAGAATAAAAAAGGCATTCTTCATGTTGAAGCGGGCTTCGTCATCGGAAATATATTTGGGTAAAATCCCAAGAGATGGTTTTCCAACTATTAACACTGTTGCTTCGAAGATAAACCTTCAGCCGCAGAATTCAACTGTCATCTGGAAACATTATGACATATCAATATTTCACATGATTGAGTTACACGCTGGAATGAAGTGGACTCATTCGAGTGTGTAACCCCTTTGCTTTCACTCAGCTAAAATTCAATTGAGAGATCAGCAACCGGCCATTTTCCTCACATTTTTTATTTATTATTTCCGCACTTGGCGAGTTCCCTGCCAGCAGTTCTCGCCCCTCACAACCCGCCCTGTCGCGAATAATCAGGAAAACACACGAAATTTCAAAGCCAGGGAGGAAAAGCGAGGGTAACCAAAGTCGCAGAGGTTTTTTATCAGGAGGCAGAGATAATCTTGAGGAGTATCGGTACCAAAACCTTGGCGTTTTATTGCTTCGGTTGTAAATCTTTCAAATCTTATCAAAAAGTCTAGTAGGGTCGCACACTTACCTTTTGAGGTTCTCACATCCCGACATGTTGACTTCGCTGGTATTTTTTATTCTTCAAAAAAGTTTCCCGCCCTTCCTTCCCCGTATGACCTCGGATGACTGGCGGACCACTGACACAAGGACAGTCCGGACAAATGCGGAGGCAATGCCTACATGCTCGGAACATCGGCGAAGAGTGAAACAAAACGGCCAATGTACTCCATTCGACGGGAAGATGTGTCACTGTAATCATCAGTTCAAAAATTTTCGGCACTTTGAGACTTAATGTCTTCTTTTGTGAAGAAATACGGTATTAAACGCTCCGATTCTGTATATTCAAAGTGTGATCGAATCAGACCTTTCATAAGAGGAACTTTGGCCTTTGGGTTACCGACGGGATTGCAGAACTAAATTGTATTTATTTCTTTCGTTCTTCGAAATCACATTTAAAAGCCGATCCGTCATTGGTGGGCGGACATTGTGGGTTCCGTTTCCGGTTTTAAGCGGGAGAAGTCCTTCCAGGAAAAACCAAAAACTGCGAGTGCTTACAATTTATGCTGAGGGAGATAAAGAGTGGCTAGGAGAGATGCAGCTAAGGATTAGGGGTTGAAATACGTCATTTTAGATAAACAATTACGATTCTAATTACAAAGCAATTCTACAGAATAATCCGAAATAAATCTCATCGGAGTCCTTTGAGGCACGCAGATCACAATTTGTCGAATGCGTTTCCCTCTTTGTTCTCGGTCCTTTATTCCTGACAGCTCTTTCATTGAAACTGCCCGTTCGAGAGCCTTTAATAAGTGTGAGCGAACAGCCTTTCTGATGACCAGAGCTGGGAGTTAAGCCTGAAAAGGTGCTACCCCCGCTTCCTGTTTTGCTTCTCTTCTAAGGCATTGGCAACACTTTACCTCACATTCATTCGACACTTTGGACACATTAAAGGGTAATTTAGCAGAGAGTGATTTCAATGCGCCCAGGGATCTGACATGTACTATCAGCTCAGATGAGTAAAAATTTCGCTTTAACTCAAATTAATTAAAAAAAAAATTGAAGCTAAATCGAGGCGTTGAAAGTGATAAAACTGAGACCCGGGGACACCGCACAAAGAATAACATCACCCCTCCCATTTAAACGCTCTTTCACCCTCATAATTGTATGCTACCCTTAGCTAATCTATAACAATGCAGTCGAACCCCTAGCACTAAAGCCTATGTGTTGATATGATGAGGCAAATTATAAGAGAATTGAGGAATGGTCGCACTGAAGCTTACCAATCCTTCAGATCCGAAGAGAAGACTGCTTTCAGTGGTGCTTGCCCTGCTGCCTCTGCACGACAGAAAATCCTTTTGCCCTAGGGTGTATCTCTGCATGCGAAAGAGCGTCCGAGAGATGGCTTCAGGGGTGTCAAAAGCTTTTCCTGTAGATTGCAGCAATGAACGCTGATCCGGTCGTGGGGGTGGTAGAGGAAAATAACCCTATACGACGAGTTATTCACGCAATTCCGCCTGAAGGTTAACTAATTAGCTTAATTAGAGAATAACGAATTCGGCTTTTACAAGTAAAGCGAGTCTGCTATGAGTTCTTCGTTCGGTTTCCACCCTCAGTCATCCCTTTCTCACTCCACATTCGATGCTGCAATGTTACATAAGTTTTTGCATAGAATACCAATTTGCTTGGAGCCCTCGTCGTGACATGGGGCCCCTAATGGGATTTTTATTTGATTTCGGATCATATGTTCGATTAGTGACGCTAAATCGACTTTCATTATGAATTTGTTTCTTTCTTATCTCGATTCCTGAAAGTTGTAATCCTTTTAGCATCCCCCTTTAAAGGGCTGCCTCTGACTGATTAAACCTTAATGAATCTTGCAATTGTTTTTTTCATTCATACTTAATTCACCAGACGGTCACCCCTGAACACCTTATTACCCTCTCCTCACCCCTTCTCCCACATTAAAAAAATTTTCGGGTTGCTTCCAAAGTAATTCATCCCCAACGCTCTCTTTCCTTTTTAATTTTTTTCCTGAAGTTAAGGGAGAAAAGGGGGTGCGCTCGCGGCTGCCGCATTACTCATTCTCTTTGTTTTGTTTTACTTTTTCCTTAATATTTTTCCAAAACCCCTCAAAAAGCTCTTTTCCTATCACTCTGTCAAAATTGGAAGTGAAAGTTTTACGGCAGTTCTTTGGCGTTTGCGGATTCTGGGCAACAACATTCTCTGATGGGGATGAAGGGAAACTTCAGTTTTCCCTGTTCTAATCAAAAGGTGATGTTCCTGAGAAAAGGGTTTTTGAAACAAAACATATTGCTTGTCGAGTTTGTCGGTGCTGGACACTTTGGATGTGGGCAGATAAACTACAATCGCATGTAGTGTATTTCATTGGGCAATCGACTGTCCCTTACACCTGAATCGGATTCTGGTAACAGAAGCCGAAGTTCAATAATATCGTCAATCAATCACAGAAGCGATTATTTGGTGTCCTACCACAGGACGTTTTCTTCTCTAACGTCCTTTCACCCTCCATCTAAACTTCCACCATTGGAAATGGCGAATTTTTTAAGGTAATCCGCAGGGTTGGAGCACGTGGCAGGAGTACAATAGTAATCTGAAGTAATCCTATCGGCCACGTGTCCGGAGCGTGTGCGTCGCATCTCTTGTATTTGCGCGCACCGCTTTTCTTCTCGTGTTTGATTCAAAACCTTTCTATTGTTTAATTCAAATGCCGTGTTTTTCCAGTGATAATTCAAATTCAAATTTTCAAGACTACCCAGATAAAAATCAACATTTGAAAAAAATGGTTACAAGTGGACGAAAGCCACTTATCTTCACTAAAAGGTTTTTCCATAGTATGATTTAATGGCCGAAATTTTAAATATATAAAAAATAAAAATCGATGAAAGCTAGAAAACTTGGGTCATGTCGGTCGAAATGCCAAACAAGGTAGTCATAATTTTTGTCAAACACATTGAAATTTTCTTTTAAAGGTAAAGTAGCGTACACCTCCCCTTCCCCCCTTGCTTTGCAATACAAAAATCCTCGCGGAAATATTTTTTTGTGAAAAAAGGAGAAAATGAAAAAGATAGGAACGGAAAGAGGAAATCCATTGGGGCAGTCGAGTGGCGGGAATGGGGCCTGGGGGCGGATGGAGGATCTGATGAGTTACTCGTAATCCCTAAACGTGACTCTGAAATTTTTCATCTCTTCTGAGTTCAATTACTTCTGAATTCTGGATTCCTTTGTTTTCCTTTGTTCCTTTTAATGGAGCGTTTGTTTCATTCTAATGTAAGATTCCGGATTAAAGGATGAATTATACATTAGGCGAATATTGAGAATTTTTTTTTTTTAATAATATTTACGGAAAATTATAACGATACTTTTTTAAAACTGACATTACTTCACTCTTTTATGAGAGGTTATAATTTTTAGTGAGGGGAATAAATTTTCATTATTAAGGAATGCTAAATCGGAGGAATTTGGTTTAAAATTTGCCGCTTTCCTTTGTCCATGAACATTTAAAACCATTAAAACTCCATTGTATTATATTATCGAGTCAGCTTTAAATGTTGTCTAATATATATTATCATGTGTGGGCACAACGTTTCTGGGGTTTATCACATAATCCCATGGCACTGCCGAAAAGAAGGACAAATAATTAAGAGATTCGGTTCTTAATGTTTATGATGGAAAAACTTCGATCCCGATATCTCAGCGAGAGGTTTTTGGCACATGAATTTGAGCTCTTATGGGGATGGGGTGGTTGGTTTTTTATTTTTACTATACTAAGGCAAATGTTTCGTCGTTATTATAATTAAGATTGTGATTTAAGAACGCGAGAGTGGTTCAGAATTCCAGATAATCTGACACATGGTACAAGTATACAGTTAAAATATGCCTTTAGGCATTTGAAATAAGCGAAAAAGCGAGAGGAATAAGGTAATTATCTTCAAAAGAAAAACCAAAAGAACTCCAGCGACTAAAAAAAATGTCGCGTTAGACAATCAAACAAAATCTTGTCCCTCACTCCGTCTCTTATTAATTAGGCTACAATGGTTGTCGTCAAACTAAATAAATGAAAATCGAGAGAATCTGCCCTTATCAGGTTGGGACATGTAACTTTCACATCACAGTCAATTAAATAAATGAATCTGATAATTGCATGAATTCCAAGTGCACGGCAGGTATTTTTATAAGTTGGTAATGTGAAGTCGTGTTGACATAGGGGAAATACTCTTTTTACGACCTTTAGGCACAAAACAATAAAGGTCTGTTTACCGGAGGATCGACTCCGAGACTGCAAGTCAGAAGTTAAGTCTTCGCCGTCGTAAATTAACTTTTTTGGTGCCTTTTTTTACAGCGGGTAATAAGAATTTTTGGGTAGTTTGAAGAAGTAGTAACTGGGTTTGGGTAAACAAAGTGCAAGAAAAGGACATTTATTCGGTTTTAGGAAAAAAGAGTTGAGGTAAAGGTGAAGAGGGTCTGCCCCGGCCTTCCAAATCGAAAGTAAAGGGTTGAAGCAGTCTGCTGACCACCAAAAGTCCCGCGAGCGCTGCGGCGGTTATTTTTCGAGAAGACGTGTCGGCTTTGACGAGAGAAAAAAGGGCCGAAAAGGCGGCAAAGGGCGTGTTTCACTCGACATAATATTCCTTTGTGTGAAATGATTTATCTTCGAAATGATATTTATTTAGAGAAAATCGAAATGGAATAATTCTGGTGCGCTCCAATATTCTCTGAATCATTGTTTTGCAGTGGGCGGTTAAAAAGGGAATAAGAAGATTCGTAAAATTTTTCCCACTGTGCACCTCTAAAATTATTCCATTTTGGAAGCAACAATGCAGTGGACAATGCTGTCTTTTACGGCAAACAAACGGCAGTTAAATAGATGAAATTAACCTGGATAATTAATAAAAATGCAAACAATTCATAGGAATTTAGTCCACCTTGTCGATGGCTCCTCGTTTGGATGTAAACACTGTAATGTAGAAAATGACTGATATACTCGTACATGAAAATATCAGTAATCTCAGGGAAAGCAAACCGTTGCGAAAAGGAGTCCAGCAAAAAAATTTCCGCTTTCAGGAAGGCGTTTGCTGGAGTCGGGAGTACAGTTTGTCAGTTGGGTCATTTTCGTACGTGAGGCCAGGGAAAATGTGCGGTTGAAAAGAACATTAGGTCTGGTGGTAATTACCATTTGAATAGGAAGACTACCACTGTTGACAAAGCGAATAGGCAAGTGTCATAGCACAAACACGAGGGGTACATATCTCGGCGGCTAATCAAGTGCGGTTGTTTTGACTTTCCCTTTATTTTATTAAAAAATAAATACAAAAACTGACAGATTCTTCTCGACCATTTATTTCCCTGATGAAGTTACGTCTGTGGGATTATCTCGGCACTAGTTCCCGATCTCTTTTCTTCTGGGAATTCTTCCTGGAGGATTTTTCCTTTGAAAAACTTGCGCAAAACGAGGGGAACGAATTATTAAAAAAGAGTTGGGCTTTCCTTTTCAGACCTTTTCTCGTTTTGTTTTGGAAGACATTCAGTTCTCGTTCGTGAAAAAACATCCAAAAACCCATATTGCTCATTTAATTTAGCGCCCATTATCGGGAAATAATGGACGTAGATTTAAAATTAGCTGAGAAATATGGTCAAAGGTTTTTATTTTGTTTTCTAGAAGAGAAAGATATTAAAATTTTGAGTTGAAAAATTGAAATTCAAACAAAATTCGAAACAAATTCACCGCTGTTTGTTAGGTAATAATTGCCCGTTGCACCATTTGGTTTCTTTTCGTCAGAGATGCCATTAAAAGCATCGCCAGCAGAAGATACCCTGGGTTAATATGACATCGTCTCAGACCACCCAATCATTGGTGATGTTATGTCCGATGATGGGAGTAATTGCATAAAATCAAAGTAAAGAAACGTTGATGTATAACAACAAAGTTATTTCAAACCCAAAAGAAAATTATAAAAAAAATTGATAACAAAAATGAAAAACTGATACTAGTTATATTTAATTTCTGCAATTGATTTCTATATTTTAATTATTGAAAGTATATCCAACGCATTTTAGTATGTTAACAAAGATAATTTTTTATTTTCGTCAATGCCGAACAAATTTGGTTTTTTCTAACAGAGAGAAATTATATATTTAATTGTCATTGTTATTAGAGCACAAAAAATTTGGAGGTATTTTGTTAGTTATCCTCACACAGCCCCACAGCTACACAAGTGTCATAGGACGGATAATCATGATCCATATACTGAATAAGACGACCTTTTCTTTTGTCCAGTGCCTGTACGCAGTTTTCCTTCTCTTGGCCTTCCAAGTAGTTGCACGCATAATTCTCCCACTGAAAATTTAATTGGGAAAAACCCAAGCATTAAAATTCGGTGTCCAATGGAAATAAACGACAACAATTTGAGGAAAGACAGGATAAAAGTACTCACATAGTAGCCCTCATTTTCCAAATCAGGCCCGTAATAAAGCAACTTTTGGCACGCTTTGCAGTAGGGGTAATCTTGAGTCTTTTCGCACCACTTTATGGCGATGCAAATATCAGGAGTCTTAACCATTTCTAATAGAGTGGATATAACTGGTTGGTTTGCATAAACCATTTCGTAACAGCTGGGTCTCCTCGGGAAGGAATCGCATACTGAAATAACTATACTTGGAAAAAACTGAAAAGTAATAAAAGACGAACGATAAAGCCTTCGAGGTTGCACAAGTCTTTAAAAAGGCACTGCCTCACTTTAAAAAATAGTTTTCACTTTAACAGTTGAAATTTAAGGTATTTGAAACCACTGCAGTTGACTTTTAAGGAGGCTCATATTTTTTTGGAAAATTTACAAATAAAATGAAATATTACCCAGTTTTCATGGAGTAAGTCTTTCATATTGTCTATAATGGTTTTGCAATCATCGCAGTACTGAGGTTTGAGTTTCTGCAATTGCAAATTAAACTTTTCCAAAGTTGTGCTTTCAACGTCGGCTCTCATTGGTGACTCGAGGTGGTGAGGTTTCGGTGTTGTTGTTGTCTTAATGTGGTGGCGCATTTGTTTTACTTTTGGGCCGACTGTCGGTTTGGGGCGTATGTTATAGCCCTTGGGATGGCAGTAAGAGGCCTTGAGGCAAAGTACTCTGGTTTCCATGATATTCAAGGATGATGCCTTCAAGTAGTCTATCATATTGTAACAGATTCCCTTCTCCACCTCTGGGAAATCTTTGCAGGAGTCATGCGCCCAGAAATTCTCCTCATGCTGAAATTTTTCATCATCTCGCAATAAATAATTTTTTAATTCTCATAATTTTTGCCTGAAACTTCATATCGTACCTTTCTAGCATCTAATGCTTTTTCAATAAGTTTCAGAGTGGTCCTTAAACATTCTTCGCATTCCTGTTTTTCCGTACTCCGTAAAGAGTCGGATAACATTCTGACTAATTCCCTATTATCCCTGAAATTTACTTTCTCTCGTTTAATTTGGATTTAATTTATAAATATGTTATCAACACTGCTTTCAGTTTTCGTCAGTTGCTCTCAAAAATAAATTCAGCTGCGATATAGCCTCCATACCAAAGCTGGATTTATTCATTCAAAAATTCAAAAACTTTTTTCGGGATGAAATTTGCCATTTTCATTATGGATCATCATATCTTTTGAAAAAATTTTAAAAGAATAGCTTTAAAAAATAGTTAAAACAGCTAATAATAGAAAAAACTTTTAAAATAAAAATTTTAAAAATTAATAAAAACAGTAAAAAAACTTTTTGTAATAAAAATTTCAAATGCTATTTGCTTATTTTAAGTAATATTAAAAATTTTATTTTGTAATGAGGTATTCACTATTACAGTACTGCGAATTTGTATTTTATTCGCATTTCAAATTAAAAAAAAAATTGTTTAAAGTTATTAATGGGCCGTCGGTTCGATATTTCAACTCAAAACCGAATTTGAATCAATAGCGAACTCCTGTTTTACTAATCATACCGAATATTATTAATTATTATAGTTTAATAAGCCATTAATTCTTATTATCTCCTAAAATGATCAATAATCAGTTCGATTCGGTTTTTTATTACTGAATAAGGATTATGGTCGCGATAACGCGGAAAAGAACTTATCACATAGACAATTATTGTGTACCAATGACATTTCTTAGGTGAAACCTTAAAATTTAATTGAAACTCCTATTGAAGACCCGAAAGAGCAGAATGATCCTTTAAATGGATCTCATGTTCTTCGGAATCGCATAAAAGGTTTTCTAGCAACCATTGTTAACCATTTATTGATTTTAAAAGTATAAATTCAGTGAGTTGAGCCGCATAAGGAAAAAATGAAAAGCGTTTTCCCATCCCTCTCTTAAATCAGTCGATCATTTCGGGTTTTCTCATCGTCTTTACAAAGGCATAACGCACCTGAGTCGCTTATTGCAGTCGAAAGACTTTTCTTTCCAATCGGTTCAAACAAAGCAAAACTATTTATACTTACTGATTGTCCTCATGTTCTTGGTTTCTTTCATCTGACCAGGAATTGTGCCCCACGGCAACACCTGTTTGAAAAGTATTCCCTCATTAGACATCGCAAACCATTTTCACTCAAAGTTAAAGGAAAATTCAAAATCTCACTTACCGGCGCAAATGAGCCCCAAAATGAGAGTTAAGTGTAAAACCATTTTATTTCTGGTCTGAGCTTTCGGTTAATCGTTTCCTTTTAAAGCCATGAACGAAACGAATCATTAATAATTATTTTTGCATGGAACGTTGAAGGTTCGATAATGAAAACGGGAACATATGACGCCATAAGTGGGACACTCGGAAAATATTGCTGTTAACACCTTAGCATTTTTTCTTTTTTCTCATCTTTAATCAGTTCTTCAGCGATGGACAATGATCACCTGATGGAAAGCATTCCTGTTTTTACACTTCCTACTGTGCTGCTGATTTCTTCCAACTCTTTTGGATTGACTAAATTGGCTTAATTCTCTGTTTTTTCTTTTCTGTGACATTTTTACCAGTAATACAATCATTGTATCGGGCCGATGTCATCTTTGATTTCATTCGAGAATGTTTATATCTGTTTATTGATGTATTTTGGAGTCTTAAATTTTGAAAATTGAAAAAATAATTAATACGCTTTATCAGTAGCATTTATTTTTTCATTAGTAACTGTTATTTGAATAATATTATTTTCTGTGGAAACTCATGAAAAAGGTCCGAGCAACAGATTTATTAAAGTCTCGCGCATTTCAGAGTTGCATACATTCACTTACACATATTGTAGTTTAACTGGTGTTTTTTTTTGTGATTTGTTGACTACTTTTCGCGTGAATGCCTATCTGTTAATAACATGCTGAGTCTTTTATTGAACTTAGTAACTGCAAACACAGGATTTGGCCGTAAATTATCTTTGGAAAGTTTTAATTGGGTTTATCGTAATGATGTTAATTTCTGCCTTACCTTCTTGCAACTGCGGAAAGGGCAGTAGATCACGTCGGTTTCAATTTGAAAATGTAGAGTGGGACTGTTTTATTTCGTGAAATAAATTCAAAATGAGGTGAAGAAGCGCCCTTTAGGTCAGTCCTGTCTTTTCAGCTGTTGGTCACTCCACTCGGGGAAATATTTCCCCAAAAAGCAATTTTGGCATTAAGGTCCCAAAAACTTTCCCAGACTAATCCTGCTGAAGAAAAGTGGTCAGAATTTCACATTACTGTATAAAATTTCTTCCCAGGGTTATCCAACTTTTGAGATCATCTTTGGTTTTTTTTTACTGCTGCGGGAAAATTTCTATGCAGTGCTGATGATTAATGGTTCATACCATGTTATTTTGATTATTCTTTGCACCGCTAAGAGAAAACACTGTAATTTCCGCTTCAACGAACGAATTGTGCCAATAATTTTAAACTTGAATTTGTTTCAAATACTTTTATTCTGGTTGAATCGAATGCAGAGAACAGAAAACCAATGTCCGAAATTATATTGGTTACATATGTGCATTCTTTAAGAAACATCCTTAAGATTTTATTTTATATTTTTGAAAAGCTTATTGATGCAGAAGAAAATATGAAAGCCCCGATTGACAAAGTATTGAATCATCATGAACATTGACCTGAGGCCGTTTGCTGTCGTTGCGAAAGTATTCACGTTGCAGCGTAAATAGGACTTTGGCAATTTCTCAGTCCCTTGTCCGTTTCTTGAACTCGCCATTAAAATTAGAATTTCTTTCAAGAGTTTTAACACTTTTTGGGAAATGCTGTTTTGCTAAATTAGTGGCCTGGTCTTGTTCCAATAATATTTCATAGGAAAAAGAGATATTTTCCTTTCTTGTAAATTATTTCACAAAAAAATCATAGTATATTATTTGAATTTCTGAAAACTAATGTTAGTAAATACACTACACTTACATATTTCATTCACAACTTTAACAAAAAATAATATGCACGAAAGTATATTAAAAATAAGAATTTAATTTACAGAAAATGCATTTACAAATTGGTCTGTGTCACATTTTAAAATATCGAAATTACAGGGATATACAGAAAGCAACGCGAGGATTTAAAAAAGAGATTTAAGAGTAGAATATTCAAAACGAAAGGTAATCAACTACAAAGATTTACTATTCCTATAAATTAGCCATTTCGGTAGTAACATTTCTCGTTCGTGAAATAATAGGAAAATTGTCGATTAAAAAACGTCCTCAGAAAGGTTAAACTAGCGACATCTATTGATCGATTGGTTCACTGCTAGTTTGAAAAACCGCCACCCGCAGCGCTGAGCCACAACATCAGTCATTATGTTTGTAGATTTTTTAGATTTACCAAAGAAAATTTTAAAGATAGGTTAGTTTGTCAATGTCTCGCAATGACGGTTAGTCTAATTTTTATATTGGGGATTTCGCTATTCGGTAAGTTGTAGCCTGCCATTATTTTTAAAGTTTTTTTTGGGGGAAATCATGCAAAAGGTTTTATTTAAATGCTTCTGAAAAAGGTTGATCTATGTTGAGATTAACCGTCACTAATTTGCTTTGTGAATTCGAGACGCGCAAAAGTACAACATTAAGCGATGATTCATGCATTTCGTAGATTCGTTTATTGCTCTCTGTCAGACATTGGCTTTTGTATATTTCCCCTTTGTCAACTTTTTCCGTTTACCTGCAAACGATTGTATGGGAAATGTCCTTCAAATTGGGATAGGACGGTCGTTTATTAAACGTAGAAACATTTCTATATGTTTGGAAAATTTTTGATTTTTATTAACACCAACTTTTATTTTCCATTATGTGAAAAAGGTTTTACTGAAATGCAAAAACCTTTGCTATGCTTCCAAGTCTTGCTAAATAAGCAATTTAATTTTTTTCAGCCTCCTCCGCAAGGGCATCAAATTGCGGACCAAACGCCTGTGCTGACTTGTGGTAGGTACATTTTTATTCTTCCAGTTGGACTCAAAAGAGAATATTTGTTAAATCAAAAACATGCTGCTTTTGCTAAACTGTGAATTTGCTGATTCTCTTCAAAAGAAATTTGCTTTGCAATTCCAACACAGCTGAATTGAGAAGTTCATGAGAAGGAAAAAGCTGAACTTGGTTTTTTGTCTATTTTAATTTTCTTCATTTCTCACTTTATTTGACATAAATTTATAACTTTGGTCTTATTCAAATTCAGAATTATGATTTGAAAACATTCTTCATAAAGTGGAAATTACTCATTTTGGTTTTCAATAAATTTAGTAATCGTTTTTGGGGATTTGAATTGTATAATTATAATGAAAGCAATGTAAAAGCAAAAATTAGAAACAAAATCTTCAGTTTGGTTGGCCATAATCTCCTCTGTTTTCTGTTTAGGAAATGGATAATGCTAACTTGCTTAAAAGAGAAAATTAAAAAAAGATAGTAAAAAACACAAGAAAATAATGACAGACATTCATTTTAAAAAGAAAAACATGGAGCTATTGTTTAAAAAATGTGATTCAATACAAAGAAATTCATTATTTAGATTTATCTCCTCTCCCATATCTTCAGGTTCATAAATCCAACAACAATATTTCCATCTCCAAAATAATGAATGTGTTCTTTTGTTAAAATAATTTTAGCTCAAATGTAAACTGTAAACACTCAAATCTTGAAAAGGGGAAGTTTTTTTTGGCAGAGCTCCTATTAATGTCACTTCCACATGAGTGAAATTTGAATTGGAACCTTTGAATTCTGATGCAGCTACCTGAAAACATCTGTATTACAGCTCTGTGCCTCCTATGACATGTTTTTAAAAATTTTATTGACAGTTTTTCACTTGAAAGCAGAATGTATTATCATAGAGGAATGAAATACTCATTTAGTGATTCAGTTAGAGGAGAATGACTATGAGTCAGTCAAAACATCAACGACTTTGTATAACTTCTTAGATATTCGTCCAATATAGTTCATTTCTGAGGAGAGTTGTTTAGTTACACATTCATTCCCTTATTAAAATTTCTTTCAGGGTCGCCAATGATTGCGACACAGTACAATACTGCATCGAAAATGAATGGTCCAAACTCAAACCAACCGGAAAAACCGACGATATCTGCAACATCTGCCTCAGGATGGTCCAAGAGGCGAGGACCACGCTGGAGAGCAATGACACGCAGGTAATGGGGGTTAGGCTCGAAGGGGGAAACTCATCGGCAGTGGCTCAGTGCATCCCTTTCTTCTCTTGCAGGAAGCCCTCAAGCAAGTGCTGGAAGGAAGCTGCAAGCTGTTGCTTCTGAAGCCAGCCGTCGAGCTCTGCGATAAGTTAGCTGACGAACTGGTTCCCCAACTGGTGGCCATTCTCGCGTCCCAGATGGATCCCGAAACGGTTTGCTCCGTCGCCAAACTCTGCAATAACGCCCACCTTAGAGATTTGCAGGAGGTAAAGGCCAATCCATATTTTTCCCACTCTCTGTGGCCTTATCGGTTAAACTTTACTGCCTCATTGGACACTACAAAAACAAGATCTGAGTATTATCCTTTTCGCTTTCCAATTAACTACGCTAAAGTCTATTATTGACCTGACAATATTTGTCAGCTTTTAATAAAACGCCACGGGAATTCGATGTAGACGATTATTAGGTCACTGCCATCAGAGGGATTCTTCATTGACCCCATTTGCCATTTTAACTTTTATATATATTTTAAGAGATAACTCATTCGAATGCTGAAACGAACAAGAAAGTATCACTTAGGTGAAAATGAGTTTGCGAAACTTGTGTCTAATTGAATGAACGATATCTGCACGCAGGTCCGTTTCAAAGAATCATTTTGAAAGGATTTTATAGTTATTGTCGGTTTGTAAGGTCTCAGGGTTGGGGCGATCCTTTGAAGGGTTCTGCATTTAATCAACCCCTGGAATTTCGTCGTTGACGCTTCACCCTAAATTTAGGGTTGAAACCATAATTGTATGAGAAACTCTGCATAAGCCGAAGAATGTTTTTTTTTTCGTTGGGTGACTTATCAGCAGTTGGAGAACGACCTTTGCGGGTCGTAAGTGTATCAATGCCGTGCGAGGAAGAAAGAATTTTTCAAGACTTTAGTTTGAGCGAGTTACTTGAAATTTCTCCCAAAGAAGAGATAACAGAAAATATATGTGCAAATTATGTTCCACACTATATTACTGCAATTTAAATTTATACTCTCATTGTTTTTCTTTATCGTAAATATTTAATTATGACTGATATTGGTTTTCAAAAGGAAATGAAAATTCGGTGTAAAGTTTATGTCCAACTGAAATGCTATTTTTTTTGCTAATTTAGTTTTGGTCTTTCTGATTACAACGAGGCAAAAGAATGCAAAAATTTAATTCGAAATGGAAGCGCACTCATTTTACAGCAAATGTATTTTTTCCAGAAATCAAAAGAGTGCACCGAATGTAGGGAATTCATGGCCGGAGCGAAGGATTCGTTCAGCTCATTTTCAGAAAAAGAATTTCAAGAAGGCTTTTTGTCTCTCTGTCGAGACACCGGCAGCTACAGCGATGCCTGCTACAGTATCAGTGCCCCCCACTCTGACTTCCTATACAATCACACGAAAATGGCTCTGAATGGGGTCCCCTGCGAAGCCACTTTGCTCTGTCCCTCATCCACGACGTCAGAACCCAACCAATTCAGCCCCGAAACAATAAGCAAACTCAGAAAGAGAATGTGCCCCCTCTGTCCGCGTGTCACCCAGAACATAATCCGGCAGCTGACGCGAACGAAATCTCCCGAGGACTACCGCCAAAATTTAGTCAAAATCTGCACGAGGTTGAATTTCCCCGTCGACTTCTGCGAGGAATTGGCAAAGAGTTCGAGAATGTCGGACTTCCTGAAGGAGAACGAAGAGAACGTTTCCCGCGTTTTTTGCCGCAAGACCATTTGCAGGGAGCGGCGATCGGAGAAGACCTCTTTATGGCCTCTCCTCCCCGTGCATCACTCGGATGTATCGATCGGAGACGTGGAGGACATGATTTTGAGAAGCCTGGTTGATTTTATTCGGGAGGATGGAGAAAAACACCTTCCCTTGGATATGGATTTGGAAGAAAGCGAAGAGGATCCAAAGGATGACACCCCTTTGCCCGTCCCCGACTGCGAAGCCTGCAAATCAGTAATGAAAACCCTGCAAGAAGATGAAAATGTGAGATTTTTATTTATTCATCTCATTGAGAGGTTAATTTTAGTGTTTTGTAATATCTTTTCTAAAAAAAATTGCAGATCAGTGGAGCTTCCGATAGCCTGTGCGATAGATTAGCCAGGGAAAGTCAAAAGGCATGTCGATTTATTGTTCAAACCCATGGCGCGAAAGTGAGGAAAGCCATTTCGCATAAATGGACTCCTCAAGCGGCCTGCCTCAAAATGAACTACTGCTCCCCGGAAAAGGCCGACAAACCCATAACTACCATCTCTTACGGAGATATCATTGAGAATCCCTTCTTTCTCACTCCGGTCCTCGTCGACGAATCCACGAAAAGTATCTCTTATGGAGATAACATTGAGAATCCCTTCTTTCCCACTGTGGGCTTCATCGGCTCCTTCTACCAATCAGACTGCGAAATGTGCAGACAACTCTCCCGAGTGCTCTCCAACTACGTGAATGTCAGCAATAGCTACATGAAGCAAGCCCTCGGCGTCTCGTGTCTCATGTCGAGAAACCTTGGAAAGTGCTCGACGTTCCTCGAGAGTTATTCCCCCGACATCGCGAGGGCTTTCGCCGAATATGTATCCTCCGACAAGGTGAGTTCTCATTGAAAATCAATAATGGCTGCCTCCATGGATGAAAGACACGAGGATTGTTCCTGGTTCGCAGGTTTGTCAGGACGTGAAGCCTTCTTGTGAACCACAGCAGCCGTTCGTAGCTCCAAAGGCGTCATTGCATCTGTGCCGAAAATGCAAAACGTGGGTCGAAGGCGTCACCAGTTTGCTGCTCGACGATAAGAATATGGTAAGACCGCCGTTCTCCCAATGGCTTTTCACGCCTCATTCTCAATTGTGATTCTTCCCTTCAGGAAATGTTCAAAGCGACCTTTGCCTCGGCCTGTGATGAGCACCCGAAGGCGCTCCGGGAGAAATGCCGCCACGCCACCGCCCTCAACAGCGAACAGAAGTTGGCGGCCATATTGAAACGTCTGTCCCCGAACGAAGCCTGCGGGAGCCTCAACTACTGTCCGAGATTAGGGGGAGAGACCTCATCGGCCGACACCTCCGTCGCGGAGACTTCGCCCCTGGAAAAGGTCCCATGCAAATTTTGCTTGCTCGCCATGAAGACGTTGCTGGACCAACTGCAGGACAACAAAACTGAGGTATTCACCCGCCGTGGGGGTTGTTTTCGCTCTTCGAGGGCAGATGTGACCGAGGTGATTTCTCCTCGCAGGCGGCCATTCGCTCAGCTTTGGAGAGTCTCTGCAAATACGTCCCCGAAGAGATGGGAGACACTTGTCGGAATCTCGTCGATCAGTATGCGGATGTCATAATCGATATGATAATCGCTGATTTTAACCCGTCAGAGATTTGCATACGGCTCAAAATGTGCAAACCGAATAACACCCTTACCCACGACTCGTCTCCCCTACGGGTGTTCGACATAAATACAAACGAGATCCGCGATGTGGAGGAACTGAAGAACATATCTGTGAGTTTTTATTTATTCTCATTGAGCTCTCTTTTTCCTAATCTTCCCTAAACTTAATTAGATTATGTTAAAATCCCTTTCTGCCATCACTTGAATTACAATTGGTTTTAGGAGGACGAATCGGCGGAAGTCCAAGCCGATCAAGCGCTGCTGGATCAGGTTCATTCGGCCGTTCAAGAGTGCGCCTTGTGTGAGGCATTGGTGCAGGTGATTTCCTCTCATCCGAAGATGCTGGTTAAGGACTACGACTTCTACGGGAACGCCTCCACCATTTGCAAAATAGTGCCACGTCGCAAAAGGAAACAGGTACGCAGCTTTCGAGTGTGGAAATGGTTTCCCGTTCTTTTGTCAGCGGTTTCCGTTTCGATTTGAGCAGTGCATGTCCATGATCGTTTCGTACGGGCCGAGCATCGTCAACCTCATCGTGGATAAGAAAGTGAACCCGAACGACGTCTGCGTGGAACTGACGCTCTGCGACGCCAGCATGCACGCCAGGGTCGACATGCCGGTGTCTGTGCCCGAGCCGAATCCTTCGGACTCCGCGAGCGGGGAGTGCCTTAAGGGGCCCAGTTTCTGGTGCGCCAGTGAAGAAAATGCCAAGAAATGCGGGGTAAGAGTTGGGGGGGGCGAAGGCCGATTTGGGTTTGGCAGGGTTTTAATATTGGTGTTTGTTTCGCAGACGTTTCTTCATTGCCGGGAACTCGTTTGGAAGACTGAGAAACCACTCAAGAATGTGTCAGCGGAGACTCCGTGATTAGTCGTCGCATTTTTAGATTTTTTGTCGTCCGATTTAGAGATTTTTCCATTAGTGGTCATAAAACTTTCGTAATAAAAAGACAAAAACCTCAGTGAAGATTATTAAAAAATATGATTTTGTGTTTGAAATAAAAAAAATATATTAAAAGGCCAAAAAATTGTACTTTATGTGTTATATACTTAAGTAATTGATGTCTCAAGTCGGAGTGAGCGCGACTCTTTCCTCCATTTTCGGTTTGAAGGGGTTGTTCTTGAGCAGCCAAGTCGCCAACCACCGGAGGGGATCGAGGGGCTTGTTCTTGCACACCTGAGTCAGCCCCTCGAGAAGCGTCGGGTACACCCAATCATTTATGTAGTCCTCCACATCGGGCTCGCTTTCGATGTTCTTCTCCAAAATCACTGAAAGTAAAAGCGGTGAGGAAGAGCCTCATGGAGGGATGAGCCGCGCAGGGGTGGGGGTGGCTTACTGCTCGGGAAGAAGAAGCGAATTTCTTCCTTGGCCTTGTCCTCGTTTGCGCTGGAGTGGCACACGTTCTTCATGCTCTTGCCAGGAGTCCCGTAAATGGCCCTCAAACTCTCCGGCCACATTTTCTTGGCCTCATCCACGCAAGTAGGCCCGCAGACTTGCCTCCACATGGCGACGGCGTCCTTTCGGCGGAGGACGTATACCTGAATGGGGCCTTCGCACATGGTCGCCACCAGAAGGGGGAAGTATGGATTGCCATAATGCTCGTAGTAGAAATTGCTAGCTTCTTCTGGGCTCAGCTGGATTCGCCTCATCTGAAAAAGTCTCCTTAGGTGCGGATGGTTTCTCAGGATGTGACATACCTTTGCCACGCACCTGAACAATATCGAAGCCTTCTACTTTGATTCTTTTTTCAATTTGCTCCAAATATTGCATTCCGTCAGGTTTTATCAAGCCCAGAGTCAGCTCCGGAAGGCCATGGCATTGGTCCATCTCATAATCCCCATAAAGAACCCTCTCCTCGTCTGTGACGCACGAAAGGGTGCTCGTGATGCAGGTGGCGGGGCTCGAGGGCGAAGGGGTTTTGTAGGACTGTTCCCCCAGGTACTTCTCCCCCGCATCCTCCGGACAGTTTTGCGGTTCTGAATCTCCCGAAGCCATTCTTGCTTGAGCTTGTATTTACATCACTGTGTTGTTGTGTTCAGCCAACAGTAATTTTATGTTGGCAACAATGCGTTTTACTCATTTTAGGGGTCTCATCCAGTCATTCATCGTTTTCTGTTGCGTTTTCCTGAGATGCTTTTAAGCAGGTTTTGCAGATTTTGTTTCTTCATTCAGCCTAAATCGATTTATTATTCAATCGTTGATATGATGGAACTGCTGTTTGGGTTCCGACCAGTTTGAGAGACCTTCAGCGGCTGACATTGGTCCTTTTACACCATTTAAATAGTTTTGAAAATAATTTTTTAAAATTGAAGCGGTAATGAGCTCACCAATAAAATCCCGAAATAACATTGTTTACTGGCCAAGGTTACGGCTGAAACAAATTCAGAGAAATGGAAAATTCAGTTATGTGTGCGCTTCGTGACGTTTACATTTAGGCTTATTAAAGCACCGAGTCCACGATTCATTGATTCTGAATAAATTTCATAAATCGCTGATTCAGTTATTTTTTCATTGGCGGATGTTGTTGCACAATGCGAAGCAAAAGCCACTGCCAAGATAACTCTTCGCATCGGAATTTGGGATTTCGCTCTCGCCCTCCACACCCCCCATTTGGTCCCTTTTCTCCAACTCCATCACCACACTCAAGATGAGAATTCACAACCACCCTCGGATGACCAATACCAACAGAAGAAACTGACTTCGGAAACCCGGACTTGACACGCGCCATGACGGGAAATGCCTTTTCCGTTAAAAACATCTCGCAGATTGACAAGCAAAGCAGCCGTTGCAGCCATAAAAGCAGCTGATAGGCCGCGAGTCCACCTGAGGTCACGTGATCGGCTCCCACCATTAGAAGACGGACTGCCTCGTTTTGAAGCTACGGAAGGATGGTCGGCTTAAGATCTGACAGCGATGCGGCTCAGGTTCCGGAAAGGATTGCTGAGACCCCGACAAATCCGAGCCAGAGTGTAAAATCCCTTTGAGACCTTTTTTATTTCTTTTCATTTTGGCGAATCCGCGGCATCGGATCGCATTTTGTTGCGAAATCCTCCGCTTTTCGCCGCTGCTCGGATTAAAATGAAAAATAGCTGCGGAGGGATTCGGAAATTTCGGTTAATTTTCTCTTTGAGAATGTGCGTGGGAAGACATTGAGGAGGAGGAACAGAGAATTGAAAGGATTAATTCAGGTGTTGTTGAGTATTTTAATTCCCCGAATGAAGACGCAGGTAGATGTCAGAGGCGAAACCAAGACATATACGGATACTTTTGTTGTGGGATTTGGATCCATCAAATTCTTCCCGCTAACAGGAGCTGATAATAACAATCTAACGAGGATATTAATTACCTGCAGTATTTGCAGAACATCAGAGTAATTATTTTTCATTTGGTCAAGTAAATTTCTCTCGGAATAAATTTTTAAGGCTTAATTTCCCGGGGCAAAATCAACGGTTTCACTTTTACTAACGTAGGATTTGGCCGCAACGTCACATGAAACGGCTTTTTTAACGGAAATAATCGAATTTTCTCTCGTTAAAAGCGAACCAAATCCAAGAGATTAGGTCACGTCGTATAAATAGAAATGACGAAAAGCATGAATTTGTGAATCGGAATCCGAGGATCCGTTGAAAAACATCCCAAATTGAATTTTCGTCTAAAATGATAAGAAACCACCGCAGATTCGGGTGCTGGCCGTGTATGAATGGATCCTAATGAGTAATATTCTCAGGTGAGAGTGGGCGTCGATTGCACACAGAATGAAGTAATAAAATGGCCGCCCACGCGGAGTGCGACAGATGCAAAGGTACCCATGGGACGCGGCCTCCGACTCCAAGTCCTTCCTTCGCTCCGACTCTGTGGCCAGTCACCAGTGCGCTCGGGCGATGGAGGTCGCTTTCTGAAGAACTTCTCTTCATGCTCAAGTTCATTTAGTTCGTGCACTTCTTTTCCTTTCCTCACTCGGATTATCTTCCGCTTTCTGGTTGGACTTTCCGCCGAATTCACCGGTAAGTGAATCTCTGCGTTTCCTTCGCTAACCGTCGACAAAAGTGGAGGGAAAACCGCCGGGACTTAGCAAATGGCGGCTGCTTTCCAGCAAGAAAATGTGTTGTGGAGAGGATGGTATTGTAATTTCTGCAGCCCCGTGTGTGATGAGAAGGATGTTCGTATAGGTGTCGAATAGACTGTTGTAATCTGGGTGAAATGGATGGCCCTCGTCTGAATGTGAGATCTTTTGTATTAGAGAATGAACAGATATCCTGGTCCGCAGTGGCGTAAATCAGTCTCTTAAAAGCTTTTCTAAGAGCTTTTTTTGGGGTAAAAAACGGATGATTTTCCTCAGGACTGATTGCATCCCCTCTTGTTCTGTCATATTGTTTTGGTTTTCTCGAACTGAGAAAACTCCTGGACAAAAAGTACCCTTTTTATAATAATAATATATATTGAACCTCCATTGCGGCGGAGGTATTCTCTTACCAATACAAATAAGCATTAATTACAATATCTTTTTAATTAAGTATGATTGGGGCGGAGTAGCTTTGCTCTCAGATAAATTGCCAGAACAATTAGGAATAATAATATGCAACGAATAAGAACATACTATACAAAACAAAACAATATGAAATAAAATTAGGCATTACACAAAATAAAAAAATTAAGAAATAAAATAATATTGAGTGTTATGCAGGTATAAAAGGTATAAAAATAAAATTATAAATATTATAAAAATTTCAACGTTTAACATTGATTAATAAATTAGCAGAGTTACATTTAATTACTCTTTTTGAACTACCTTATGAATCCATAAGTAATTCTCATAAAATGTTATTTTATCTGCCTTCTCTTTCGATTATCAGCACGTCGCCTTCGAAATTTGCTGAATGAGTCAGAGAATCGCCAAGGACTGCTTATTAATTTTCTGTCCGCCTTCCGGTTTCTTTTGTTGCTTTCCTTCAGCAAATAATGCATATCTCTTGAGAAAGGCAGACGACGGAAGTGGAAAGCTTTCAAGTGTGACCTGAGCGTCTTTCCTAATCCGATCCATCTCCTAAACTCTCGTAAAATCATTCCTGTTCGTATTTTTTAACGATCCCCTTTAATTCGGTTTTGATCCACATTTTATAGCGGAGGAGGGAAACTATGATCAGAATGTGTCACGAATTCTCGAATAAGAAAGCCCGAGAAACGTGTTCGATGATGTTATCAAGTTGCGATCGAAGTGAAATCCCGAATTCTGCCGGATTTGAAGGCAAACCTTTGTCAGCTATGATTCTTTCTTTTGGGTAAATTTCACTCATTTGCTCCACATATTGGGGGATAACGTCAGCGCCAAAATTTTCTCCACTCCACTTATCATTGCGGCTTCGCTTCTGAAATTAGTTCTTGATTTGTTTTTTTTAATTTAAAAATTTCTGGTCTTGAAAACAAAAGCCTCAGGCGACCGCCGAATCCCACATATTTTCATTTGTATCTGCCCGAGTCGACCACACCAAAGTTCACTGTTCTTTGGATTGTTTTTGCATTTTTTGAAATTCCAATTAACACTCTGGCGCTGGACTTACTCGAAAAAGAAAGTCGACTTTGTCTCAGATAAAACACCGACTCCGCCAGTGAAATAATTATGCAAATTAGGATAATTTTATTCTTACGGCAAAAGAACAAAATTCACCTCCTCCCTTTGCTCCATAAACTTAATCAAGTCTCTTGAATTAATTGAAGAGATACAAATGGCGAAAGGTTTCGGACCCAAAAGCTGACTTCAACCCCTCATAAATCAGCTATCAGCAATTCGACCTGAAGTCTATACTTCAGTAAAGACTAACAAGTTAAATACTAACAAACATAGTTCATTTTTAAATTAGCCCATTCAATTTTGATTTTTTTGTGCCAAACGGCGTTGCGTCATCAGTTCGGCAAAGTGATGTTGCATAAAATTTTGAAATTTCTCATTTTTCAATTCTGACGCGACTCAAAATTTTAAGAAAAAGAATAAAACCGATACAAATACAGAGCAGTTTTATATTTCACGACATTGCACGCGGTTTTTCCCCTAATGGAAGTTTGTTGGTTAGTTTCAAAAAATACATTTTCTCCCTTTTCCATAAAACTGTTTAATTTGAAGTCTCTTCTGTATTTTCAGTTCCATTTTACAAATTAAATCAAATTACGTTCTGTGATCGATTACCGTTTATGTTCCCTTATCAGCGAAATAGCCAGGATCAAAATTTCAAAAATAACAAAAGCTTAACTTCACTCTTTTTCAAAATTCCCGCCATTTAAAAAAAGAGGCTGAAACGGAAGTTGCAAGCGCTGCAGTCGGCCGTTTTAAGTACTAATTTTTGCCACGACTCCAGAAATTATTTTTAACGGTCGGCGACAACGTTTCGAATTCAAGTTTTTGCATTATCGTATTAACACATGTCATTGTCAGGTATTTTTTAAAGATCAAGGCCAATTACAAGAAGAACCAATCGATTTTGATAGTAAACAAAAATCTTTGAAACTTTGAAAAAGGAAAATGTGACTTTTTTTTGGAGGGGAAGTAAATTTAAATCAATATTGACTCCTCACTTTCGAGGGAATGTTTTCCGATCATATATGTTCCTGCCAAGTTTCCGTGCAACCGAGTGAAACACGATCTGTTGTTAAAAGCAAACATTTTTCCTCGACTGACTTTTTGGCAAGAGTATTTGTCTCCCAACCTTCACCTTAATTCGAGTCTGTCTACCTGATGTGCAAAAATTTCACTCGTCTCGGAATTTGGCTATTATGGTGGTGAGCAGTAATTTTCAGTAAATAAATGCATTAATGTTTAATTTTAGTTGATTGTTGTTTTGTGTGTTGGACACAAATGAGATTGCGAAATATATCTGAATATTTTTTCTGACTTTGGATGAAGGAGTTCCAGATTGTTAAGACCACTTCAAAGACAAACTCGAATTCCAAACATATTAATTTGTTTAACAAACATTAATGAATTCGTTTATAATATTTATGAAGACATTTCTCAAATTGGTTTATTTATCGACGAAACTGTCAATTCCGATGACAACTCGGATGCTTGGAGAATTGCATTAAACGCATTAATTGAGCCAGTTGGTTAGAAATTTCGGCTCGAGGTCAGAGGTCATTTATGTTTGTTTTCTTTGAAGAACTCAGTGAGCTGTCCCGGACAGACTGAATTCAGCAGTGACCGCGGATCGAAGAAGTCGCAATATGAAACCAACGATCGGTGCTGAGAAAAAAATTTGTGTATTTAACGCGCGTGGCAGGAGAAAACTCGAGGAGGAAGAGCTGAAAGCGATGTCTTTGAGCAGCTCAGGTACTCGACATGGAAGTCCATTTCACATTGGCATAAAAAAATGAACAAGCCGCCTTATATGGTCGGATAGAGTACGTTGATAACGGGCAGAATAAAATCCCGGGGCGCCTTGGACGGGAGCGTTGGGTGGCGGGTATTTATCTGCGCGGAGCACCGTTTTATTTTCCCTTAAGAAAATGACGAGGTAAAAATGAATGGCGGTTGGTTTGGCGGTTTTTAAGGCTGAGCTGCGCCGAATGTGGGAAACCTAACCTATGGCTGGAATGATTTCTGTGACGTCACGGAGATGCCTGTGGGAGGCAGGAGCTGCTCCGTCGTTGCATTTTCTCGCCTTCGGTTGCTGCGCTATTGTTTTGGAATGTTCGCATTTTTCCTTTTTTGGGGGAAATGAAATACAGTGACGTTTGGTTCCTTTGCTTGTTGTAATGGTTTAAGTTGTGCATTTTATCAAGCATTGACATGTGGGTAAAATTAGAAGAATTGTATCGGCTCTTATTTTTCGAAACGAACAACCAAATGGCGGATGCCTTCCGGATAACAGTCAGAACGAGAATCCGATAAATATTTGCGTGCGCGAGGATGGATTGAAAAGTAGACACATTAGTTTAAAATGTGGCCTTATTGAGGAGAGCCGAAGAGCCAAAAGCGAGTCCTTAACGAGAACACTCCAAATATAGGGAATAACGATTGAATAAACCGAACGATTCGGTGACTTTTAGACTGGCAATGAAATGAATATCCTGAGTTTGCCGGATTTTCCAGGGTGATTTTCCAACTGGGTCAGTTTACCTAATTTGGGAGCAAAAGGTGAGGGCACAGAAGGTCTTCGGGAAACATTCGTCTGAGTTGTTCTCACTTTTGTTCCGGATTTAATCTGCGAACGATAAAAAGGAGAACCCAATGCTGAAAAATCAAAATGATAACATCGAGATCTTTCACGTCGCCATCACTGAAAGTTCTTCGCGCATTTCCGACGAGTCAAAAGCCGAGTTAGAAAAACGCCCCATTAATTAATTACTTCAATAATTAAAGTAAGGCGAAAATAATGGAGCCATAAATCATCGAATGGCTTCGGTCGTCAGTTGTCTGGTAAATCAATCTCCATTGTCCACCTCTTCTTTCCATTTGAAATTTCGTCCTCATCTCTTTTGGCTTTAGAACAGTTAACCCAACTGGTCAAGGGCAATTTGGTAGGACATCCTCGTGTTTTCGGAGTGATTCCAGTGGGAGGCGCCTCCAATGAACGAAGATTTGCATGCTTTGTGTCCACCCGTTACCTTCAAGGCCAACGTCAAAGTGACCGTAAATATTACACCAGTGATTGAGCCAATTTCTAAAAGAGGGTGGGCAGATGACTGACAATTAAGAAGTCCTGCCGAATGGTGATCTGTGTGTCTCTTCTAAAGTGAGGTAGTCTGACTTCCCACCTTTATTCGGCGCTCTACGGGAGGGATTTCCCTTCGGTTGGAAAATATTGCACCTGAATAAAAGCGATTATGCTGAGCACTCCTCCGCTTTCCAGTGACGCCAACACGCAAATGAAACTGCGGTGCGATGTGATAAATTTACCTTGACCAGGCTGTCAAATGCCCTTGTCTTGCCCAACCCAAATTTTCTCAATGCGTATTCACAGCCTTCGTACACTATTTGAAAAAGTGCATTTTGCAACTGATAATTCGAAACTGAGTGCTAAATTCCAATTGTCACCCTCGGCGATGGGAAATCCCCGTGGACCGACAAAATGGCCAGAGCTTTTATACAGATATCTTCTGGCTTTCATCGGAGAAAAGAGGAAAGAGGGCTTGGAAAGTTCGGAGCACATGGGCCAAACTGTTAACAAACAAATGACCTTTAGCTCGGGGCTTTGATGTTTGCTGTCAGACTGCATCTGCTCTCATGTTCGCTTTTTTTAAAAGTCTAAAGGGGAGCATGACCTGCCTGCATTTATTTCTCTTTGGGTTAATGCTTTTGATAAAATGCAAGGAAACTGCCGTCGTGAAGGTCATTTCCGGAAAAACAACAGACGGCCCCTTAAGGCGAATTCCTTCAAAATCAGCATCATCCCAATCCCCCGCAGAGAGGGAGGGATCATATCATTTTTTTACGCTTAATTCCAATTTATTATTTCCATCAAGGATCTTCCCATTAGTCTCGGTCTGGAAATTAGTATAAATCAGTTCTGCTGGTTGGTGGTATTTTGCTTTGTTCTGACGGAGGGGGTTATAAACTGCATCATTGTGGAGTAATTCCGACTAATAACTTGTGATACTTTTTTGTTTCAGATAAAAAATGACGAGCATTCAGCATCACGTCGTAACGCAGAGCCATTCTTCCAGTAACCAATTGGACAATCATTTGGGTGAGTCTGAAAGGGTTGAAAAATCCACGGCCGTCTTGCATATTTAGTGGCACAGTCCGACAGGGCCTCAGTGGCCCTGTTTCAGAACTGCGTCACAATTCCCTAAAAATTGGTCATTGGCCAGTTATAATTAAACAATACCGAAATCCTTGGGGAAAGCTTTCGCCACGCTTGCCAAAAACTTTTTTATTAGTCAGACGCCGAAATTTCAGATGCTCTTCTCGACGATTTGCAAACGAGCGTCTCGAGACCTGGAACTTCTATGGCGTTGACCTCCCACAATGGCCCCCTCCTCAACGGGTCGGCCTTCGGAGGACAGGTGACCCTCCCCCCGGGGGCCACCGGCTACAGGGAGGTCACCACCACCGTCACCCGCGAGAACAACGGCGTCCCCGTCACCTCCAGGGACTATCAGATCGAGTACCTCAACCCGGCCAATTCAGTGACTGTTTTGGATGAACGGTCATCGAGTCCTGCGTTGGATCTTTTGGTGAGTGACAAAAGGTCAAAGCCGTTTTCAAGTAAATACAACTGAGGATTGTTTGTCTGCAGAAAAGCGGAGACTTGGCAGGACACCAACTCAAGTCATACAAAACCGAAGTATACGATTATAAGTACAGCAAAACGACGACGGATAGGAAAACGACCGGATATGGAACGCCTCAGGGTGGCCGAAGCGACACAAAGGCCATCACAATGGACACCAGGTCTTACCACCAAGATGAGCCCCAACAGGCGGACAGCTCCCACCTCTCGAGGATGGACACCAGAACGGAAACCAGATCGGACAGTTTCAAAGGGGAAACCAACGTGAGCAAAAACCTGAATGAGTTAGACATGTTGCTGAAGGAGCTGAACACCTCTCCTCCCAGTGTCAGCTTTGGAGATTCTACGGGCTCCTCGAAAAGAGAACATGTTCAAACAATCGAAATTGAAAAGAGCCCCAGCAGGTATGTTAACTTCAGCGGGTGCTGTCCCTCAAAGAGCATGATTTAACGTTCTCACCTCATTCAGGTACAATGAGTCGCCGTCGACAATACCCAAACGATCGGCGTCGGCCACTCGCGAAACCTCCTACACGGAAAGGACCGAAACTCGGTCGAACAGAGCCCAGAGCCCGGCCGTGCCTTCGGGAACCCCTAAAGGTTCAGCCAGGACGATCAGCGTTCAGCGAGAGTATAATACGATGGAGAATAGAAGCCACACTTCGAGAAGGGACAGTCCGAGTGAGTGAGCCTTTGGAAGTTTTTCTAGGTGTAGTTCTTCACGTGTTTAATTAAAATATCTTTCAGGTACACCGACGCTCCGACGCAGAACTCCGAGTCCTTCATCAGGAGAGTTCAGGCCATCCAACTTCAGCAACTATCCCATCAGCCCTAAAGACCTGACTCCCACAAGAACAGTTACCACGAAATCCTACAATTACTCCTCCACCGGGCGGAGAACTCCGACCCCGACGACCTTCGCAGACGAACCTCAGCCCTACAGGTCCCCCAGTCCCGTCAGCTTCCCCCAGAGAAGGTCTCCTTCCCCCGCCAGGAAGAACCTCAGCCGCACCGACTCCGGACGAAGCGTATCTTATCAGGTAAGTGGTGCACCTTCTCCTGTCGCTCACAGCATGTGCTCGCATTTCGACTCACTCTGGCTTCCTTTCATCGCAAAGGTTTCGCCTCCAGTCTCAGAAAATCCCACAGTAATCACGTACAAATACTCGAGTCACTCGAGGGAACAGAACCGGTACCCCGGAAGTGGCTATGACGTGAGGGACCAGGACGAAACGGTCACGCGGCCCTTCCCCGCCTCCACCCCCACACCCGCTGGAGAACAGAGCCCGCCAAAGAAGCTCGATGAACTCATGGCTTCCTTTCAGGACAGTAAAGTCAGTATTGCTTCTTTTCCTCTCATTCCTCGTCCTGCACTGCCGAACTCCTCTCCCAATTCTCTCCCCGGTTGTCTAACGAAATTCTCTTCTGCAGTCGAGAGCGGGGAACGATTACTCTCAAGGCTCCAACGAGTACAGGCACAACATCGAGTACTCGAGGGAAATGCATGAAAGACACGGAGGAGACCTGCAGAGGTCTCCCTCTTTCGAGCGGAATCTGAGACCGTCCAACGTGAGAATGACCCAGACGTATTCTACACAGCAGCAACAGCAGCACAATCATGAGTACCAGAATCAGTACCAACACAGGGAGCAGTACCAGCATAGAGAGCAGCATCAGCAGAGAGAGCATCCGGAGTCCCACTACAGGGAATATCAGAAAAAAGAGGAGTACCAAACCCGAGAAGCGCCTGATCAGTATCAACAGCAGAGAGAGCAGTACCAACAGAACCAATATCAACAGTACCATCAGAGTCAAGGCTACCAACAGGAACGTAGAGAACACAGAGAACAGTATCAGCAGAATCAGGGTCAATACCAACAGCAGTATCAGTACCAGCAGCAGCACCATCAAAACCAGATACCAGTGAACGAGAGTTTTACATCCTCTCACGCCCAGAGGGCGACTTCTGCCAGCAGGTCTGTGGCCGGCCCGCCCGTTTACTACCCTCCCGGAGTGGAACTCTTCACCAAGAAAGAGGAAGCCATGCTCATGGTAGGTTTTGCGAGGGCATATCTGCCCGTGGAGCTGCCGGAGGTTGTCAATTTGTGTTTCTTTACAGCAGGAACAAAGCGGAGGGAAAGATAAATCAAAGGGAAAGTCGAAGTCCAAATCGGAAAAGGGGAAGGATAAAGGGAAGAAGGTGTCGGGCGTTCCCGTGTGTCTTCCGGTGTGCTGCGCGATGCCCTGCAGCATAATGTGAGGGCAAACACTCGACGAAGGATGCGTCTGCCAGCAGACGTCTGATCCTCTACGAATTCGACTCAGCGAATTTCGATAACGATCCCGTTTATTAATGCAGAGCAAATCATTTAATTATTGTAAATAAGTAATTGTTGATTTTATTATTTAATAACAAGAGATAAGATTTTCGTTAAAAGAACCGCGCTGCAACCTCTTTTTCTCGGACTCACAACCAGGCTTATTAACCCGGTGAGGTTTCATCGCTTTTTTAAGTGAACAATTTAACGAGGCGTTGACGAATTGATTGTAACTAATTAATACAAATATTTTTTTAATACAATCAACTGCCGAATTCTTTTTTCAATTTTCATCCTCGAGAGATGACGAGTTAATTTTATCCATCCGATGTGTTCTCTTTCTCCTTCATTGGACCTTTCTAAAAAAATCTCAGGTCTTCATAACATTATTTGTTTCACTCAATTTTTTAAGAAGGGAGATTTCAAAGGATTTCAGTCAAAAAAAAATCAAAACAAAACTAATTGAAAAAAATTATTTACTTTTAAAATTTTCATAATAAAAAATAATACTTCAAAGTTCGTTTAAACTGAATCTCGAATTGCATTTCCACTTAAACGCGGCTCTCTTCCTTCCTCCTCAAGGGCAGGAGATCACGGAAATGGGTTAGTAAAGGAAGAAGAATCGAAGCGTCAGAGCAAACCGCCTCAGTTTCCCAGTGACCGCCAGCCCATCCGCCCCTCGCCCCAATTCCGCGTAAAAAACTCTAAAAAAAAAACCGTCATTTAAATAAATAACCATTTATTTCCCCCGCGGTTCTCCTTTCAGTGGAAACTCATTAAATGCTGGAGCTAATTATTATCTTTTCCTTCGTTAAAAAATATAATTTGTTTCATATAATCCTACTGCAGGATCGAGAGGATCGCCCGAGAGCTCTTCGAGGGGCCTCAGCAACAGCACAGAACATTGTCATTTTTTCATAGAGGCTAAAATGTTTTTGTTTTTAAATTTGTTCAGGCGATCACGGGGCCGACAGCAGACAGTTTTCAACGATTCTCCTGCAGTAGAACATTACTGTAGTAAAAATACTCGTATGTACAATAAAAAAATTCTTGGCAATTACTCCTCCTTCCTTCCTTTTACAACAAAACGCATTTTCTCTTCTTCACTGGTTCGGGTGGCTCTAATGCTGCTAATATTGCTTCGTCGAAAACATTTTTCAGTCCTTTCTGCAAAACAGTAAATGAACAACGGTTAATCGCAGGGAAATCTCAACCGAATGGTGACTACAATTGTAGGGGACAGAAGGGTGTTAATGATTCATGTCACCTGAGTTAATGCGGAGCATTCAACGTATTTAACTGCCTTTAATTCCTTGTGAAGCTTCTCTCCCTGTTCCAGGCTAATTGGTTTCTGTTTATTCTTAGCAAGTTTTTCCAAAGTGGCAGCATCATCACGTAAATCTATTTGTGTTCCGACTAATAGGAATGGCGTTTTCTGACAATGATGCGTTATCTCTGGAACCCACTGAAATCAAATACGGACAGAGGGAATTTACAATTGTGTATTTTCTGCAGGAAGTTCAAACTTTATACAGTGCTTTAGTCCTCATTTCCGTCACTTCCTGGGAGACTAAACTGGTTTGTATTATTCCAATAATTTTCATATGGTCCAAAGCATAAGATGTCATTCACTCAAATTTAAAACACGAGACAATTGAATCAGGGTTAACACATAGAGTTAAACCTTGCACTTAATTATTTTTATAAGGACAACCATTATTAATGCAAAAGAACTTGAATAAATTCATAGTATGAAGAAAATGGTACAAGAACTGGAAAATTAGCTGGTCTACAGATTCAACTTCCACAAAACTGTGATGCGAATGGAGAAAAATACGAAATTAAACTAAAAGAAACGTTGAGGACGCTGTTATTCGGAGCCTATTAAAAAATTTTAACCCTTTGAGTGCGACATATTTTCTAGAGGAATTTTTCATTCAGGAATTTCAGCACAGGAATTTTATTCAGTGACGTCAGCTACGAGTTATCTCAGTGTTTTTTTTTTTACATAAAAATTGCAGTAAATGCCGTTACAATATTATATTTTGTATACTTTTATGTATTCTTCAAAATAAAACGTCAGCACCCAGGGCAACACTCTCTAAATTTATCTGTCAACTCAATGGGTTAAAAGCAGAATGAAGAAGGAAGTAAACAGAAGAATAACTCTGCCTTGGAAAAAATACTTGTACCTGAAATATATATTGAAAGACCATAGAGTCACCATTTTAAGTAAAGGACAAATATTACAAGCATGTATTAAGCAATGCTTACTTGCAAACAAGGACATTGTCAGAAACAGAGAAAGTCAATGTCAATGGAAAGAGTAATGGGAAAAAGAACAGATAAGATTAGAATTGAGAGAATAAGGCAAACCATGGTTATGAAAGATATCAGAAGCATAGTCCCTGAGAATGAAGTGGAAATGGCCACATCAGAAAAAGAACACACACTAATTGTGAGCAAAGAACAAATGGTCACTGATTTCCAGTAAGAAACTGCTTTTTTGTGACCCTTGGTAGCAAATGGGTTAATGTAAAAGTGATTAAATCAATACATAAATGGTATGATTACTATCCATCTTTGAAATGAATGACCTTCTCAACTTTCTAATCGATACAGTGGAAATATTTGCTGAAGTTAAAACAGCATTTTTTCAGTTATACAAATGAAACCACAGAGTTGACTTACCTTCTCTTTAACGTTTTCAAAGCTGGAAGGTGATACCACAGAGAAACAAACAAGAAAAACGTCTGTTTGAGGATAACTCAAAGGCCGCAAACGATCATAGTCTTCCTGACCGGCGGTATCAAATAATCCTAATGTGTACGGTTCCCCACCAATCATTACAGTAACGGCGTAATTATCAAAAACCTAAAACACGTTAAGCAAGTAACATTAGATTTTTCAATATCCAAATACGCCAAAAGGAAAATATGAAGGATTACATCACCAATGTGTGAACATACTTACAGTCGGTACATATTCTGAGGGAAATTTATTTGTCGTATATGATATCAACAAGCATGTTTTCCCTACGGCTCCGTCCCCGACCACAACGCATTTTATGGTCTGCATCGTCTAAAAATGAAACATTCCGATCAACACACTGCCTGCATTCCAATGGTAGGCCTAAGTTATTGGCTTCAGTTAATATTTAAGCTACTTCTGGTTATACCTTCTCAATATTCAACCACTACTTTTCAACTACTTAATTCTAATTATAAATGTATGAAATATTACGTGTCATTAACTAAAAAAAACAGGTTAAATTATAAAAAACTGTACACGGCAGTGGGTAGCCATTTTGTTTACAGAATGAAATCAGCTTTTTTCCTCTGTATCGGGAGGCGCAGAGAGGACAACTCTTTGCGAAAACTTAATAAACTAAATAATTTTCTCTAAGAGAACCTAAATAGTTGTATAAAAACCCTCAAGATCACTTACGTGAAATTAAAATTAAATACTGGGCGTCAACAAATACACTATTTCAATTTCGTATTTTCTTAGGAGCGCGAAAGACTGATGACGTCACGGACCTGACAAAATAAAACCCAATAAAGCCGGCTTTATTTTACGAAGTACTAAATGTAAAATTCATTCTTCACTAGATTTTTTCCAGTTATAGTAAAGATACTCTAAACAAAACGACCCCTATCTACTTCAAATTATAACTTAGATTCCTGCCATAGAGGAGAAAACGTCTACGTCATTAACCCTCCCAAAAATTTTTGAAGTGTAAGAAGAACCACTGTAGTATGCTTTTATTTAAGACACCTCCTGCAATTAATATTTCATTTTAATTGTAATTTTAACCGGAAATTTTAAGAAGAAAGATCTTCTAATTTAATGTCTCGAAGAGTTCATGTGCTTTTTAAGATGGCATATTTTGTAACTTATTCATCTCCTTTAGTCACATTTTCATTGCATTTGAATTAATTTTTACTCTATGATTTGACTCATGGCTAAATTTTGAAACACCTAAATTAGTAGATAACCTTCATGATTTATACTTATAGATAATGGTCTCGTGACCAAGGTTTTACGAAGATCTGCTATTTTTTTTTTGCAAGAATTAAACACGATTGCGGTCTAAATATTATCATCTTAGAATTTTACGTATGAATGAATGAAAATACTGTACATGATAAAGGAAAAGGCTTCTATATTAGATTACGCAAATTTAGAAGTCAAAAGTAGACTCTTGGAAGAAAGGAAGAACCCCCTTATTGACTCTAATAATGATTGTAACATAATTTTCTGACATTTTATCAATCACAAATTTTAACGGACAGTTGATTTTCCAATATGTGAAACAGAAGGATATCACACAGTGACTGAATTTAATAAAGTGGTCTTCAATCCAAACAGATAAGCAAAAATTTTATAAAATTAATATTATTCCTCAAATTATTACATTAGTTTCAAATACTGACAACTGCATTGACCTCCCCAATTATATTAACCACTGCGTAAGGGATAATGTCTTTCCATAAAAACCCAAACTTACCTATACATTCATTGATAACTGAACAACAGAAAAGCAAATCGCTTATGTCAGTGTCTGATCAGTGCACTCTGAATTTCTAAAAAATATATTAGGAAAGGAAGAAAACAACAAATTCAGGATATGTTTTAAAAACCCATTTTCTATGTCTAAAAATATGAAAACTGAATTATATACACACATACAATACAATATAATACAAAAAAGTGTTTGCTTTACCTTTTTAATAACGGCAAAATAAAATAAACTGAAAATTATTCGATTAAGTGTTTTCTTTAAATTAATAATTAACAATTTATAAGAGTAAGAAAGTAAATAGATATTATGATATTGGAGAAAATTTAATATCTCATTCTGGCTGGGCTCCCATTTTTAATACTAATTACTAATATCACTGTCAGGAAAAAGGCTAAACAAATTTTTGTAAAAGAAAACTACTTCAGTCTCAAATTTAATAAATAATACTTAAATAAAATTACAGAGCTTTTGAGGCCCCATTAGGAGTTGAGGAGAGCTTTTAACTTCGAATTTACAATTTTCACGTTCTGACGTGCAAAAGCATAAAAGATCTGAACACCTCTTGCAATGGTTCCCTATTTCAAATAATACAGTGTAAATATCAGTGTTAAGTACACCAACAGCGCTTATGACTGTGGATCGATTTCACTACTGCTGACTCCAATTTTAGCAAATCACAAAAATGCTGAATTTTTTTTTATCAGCACTCCAATTACAGAGACTGCAATGATAAGTAATCAAGTTATAAACCCCCTACTCCCAGGCAAACAAATCATTTCCCAAAATTTTTAAAATCTGAATCCCTTTTAAAAAGAAAACACAACACACATTTTTCAATCATATCACAGTCGTTTTCAATATTTTACAGGAATTTTTGAATCGCAGGAACCATGCAAGTTCCAAAGAAAATACCTGGAGTATATATATGAACAACCAAACCGAACCGAGTGCACATGAAACTGCGGATAAGGCTCCGGCGACCACCGATCACATGTCCGATCCGATTCATTTCCGGTCACCCTTCTCTGAAGGGATTCGCCAATCTCTCCCGCTGCTCCCTTTCATTTCCCAACAGCCCCTGACTGAAACTCGAACCCTTAGAGAAGGGATGAAGTGTGACTGGACGAGGACACGTTCGGTGGAAAGCCGGAGCTTCGTACACGAGAAACGGGGCGGGAGTCGCACCCGCCCGATGGATTTCATCAATTTTAAAAATTTTGAAGAAAACTCTCGAATTTCAGATGAGGAGTATTACACTCTGAAAACAAAAGACCTCCATCCCCTATTTTTCGAAGTGACACACCCCACTACGGGAATTCTGACGCCGTTTGTTGGACCGAATCTAAATTGAACTTAAACAACTAAAAATCTTACTTAAAAGCCTGATTAACGTACCGATTAAAACCAACCAACCGATCCCTCCCTCCCTTTAGAGTTAACAAGTAAAATGGTCCTTCCTCTACAAAAAAAAAACTGTTTCTCTTAAATCCTAAAAAAAATAATAGATCTAAAAAATACTTTTAAAAATCAATACGAATCGACAGTTGCTGAGGTTGTTGACGCGGGCAGATGTTTCGGGGCCCGCAAAACTCGAAACTTGGCGAGGCCGTTGGCAATTAATATTTGGACTCGAATAAAAGCTAAGAGGAACCAATTACCAGGGATCTGGAGCTGACTAACTGTCGCGGTTCGGGTGTTTCGAGAGGAATCTTCGGGGCCACGGCAGGGGCCAGTCGTACTGCCGGGGGAGGGGCCCCGCCACGTTCCCCTCGAAGTACTTGAACACGGGGAACCACCAAACGCGAGCCAAGTAGTTGTTTGGTCCCACTTCCTGCAACAACAAAACCAGTTTGGATTGCAATGAAGGTCGCGACAGGTGTGGAGAGGCATCGCCTGCTGTGCTTCGTCATCCCCTCAACGCGCACACATACCTTGAACCTGACGTTGCACGCCATCGTGTGGTAGATCCAGAACAACCTCGTCGTCACGTAATAGGCGATGACTACGTCTATGGAGTAGTGGCCGCGCGCGATGAGGACGCAGATAACTCCGAAGACGCTCATCGCCCACGACAACCAGTGCAGGGGGAACAATTTCCTGGGAGAATCTGCGACAAGAAGACAATAATCAGGCGCTGCCTGACCTTGGAGGCCGTTCTCTCGCCTAATTACATTCCCAACCAAATTGAATGTTTTCGTGGGAATGGCGGTCGAGTTGAAAACGAATCCGAGGGGAAACTATTTAAGGGCAAAGTGCAACTCAGTAGACCACTAACAATATCATCACTCGGTTATATAACCTCGGGGAGTAAATGTACACGAAATTTTTGTATATTTCCCAGAGGGCGGAGAGCGTTACTTACATTCACTAATGATTAAGTAAGCCATCACGAGAATGAGGGTGTGTCCGCTGTAGATAAAGTCCCCGCAGTAAGTGTGCTTCCCGTTGATGGCCAGGCCGAATCCCGTGAGCAGCTGCCACGTTCTCTTCAGGTACATGAGGGCGTTCGGGTTTTTGACCGGGGGACTGCACTTGTACGTGTACGAGGACACGGGGAGAACTGTTATGTACATGGTAACACACCTCATCAGGTACAGAATGCCCATTAATAAAAATACTCTTCGTGCTACGATAAATCTGAAAGGAGAAAAATAGAGAGATTCTGAATGTCCGGCAGAAGGGGAAATGAAGAGGGGGAGAAACACCACACTTACCTGTGCTTGTGGAAGAAAATAACAATAACGCAGGTATTTACAGAGATCATAATTAAAATTTCGGAGCTGTTTAAGGCCCATGTGTCGTTGGTAGGCACATTATCTAAGAAGACGTCGGGAAGGGGCTTGGACAAGTTCCGCTCATTTATGTCCAAGTTAGGCACTCGCTCGTGAACGATCGACAAAATCGCTGTATTCAAGATCATGCCTGCCGCCATTATGATAAACGCTGTAAAGGAAATATATATATATCGATTAGAATTTGCAGAAACATCCTCTGATCGCGAATCAGGCTCTCAAGGTGGTTTCAGGGTCAATCCTTTACTTAAAAGAATCAGATCCTTTAAATCCGATTAAAATAATGATTTTAAGAATCAATAAATTAAATTAATAAATGTCTCGAAACATTAAAAATTATGGCAACAATGCGCCAAAAAGGGACACAAACAACGGTGGCAAAAACCAATCGTTATAAGGTATAATTTCCTGGCTTGAACTTAACAAAAAGAGAAAATAATATCAATTTTATCAGGTGAACTTTACGTCACAGTTGCCAAGTAGCAACTTCCTTCACCTTGGCGTCAAGAGGAAAAATGGGTGTTTTAAAGACATTTATAAGTTCTGTAATTACGCCGCATTGCGAATAAAAACAAAGCGCTACAATTCCCCGTTTCGCCATTTTCACAAGTGCACTTTTAATATTTATTAAACTGACTCATTCAATTACGTAATTGCAATATCTAATAACATTTACTTAAAAATAAACTTTATTTTCTTCCACAGAAGAAAAAAATCCAATGAGCTCCCTTTTGTAGCCAAAAGATTGACCATAAAAGGGTGCAAAAAGTGCAATTGAACAATTAGCCATTTCGTAGTGCCCTCATTCCTTTCCCACAAAGGGGTATTTTTTGCTCACCTAAGAAGGTTTTGAAAATTTCCTTGGGAAACCTAGGCTCATCCTTAAGGGGTGGGGGTAACTTAATATTAATGATCCTGCCGTTGGTCTGAGTTCTGGGCTGCTCAGTTTCATCGTCGCTGTCCTCGATGGTGAGTGCCAGAGAATTCTGTTCCGGCAAAAGTGGCTGTCTCTGGTAAATGGTGTCCTGTTTTTTCATGTTTGGATCTTCGACGACCACGTTCAGTGTTCCATAGTCATTTTTGTTCGCGGCTGGATCCAGCATCATTCTGAAAATCAAATTATACATATTATTAGTTTTGAACATCAAAGTTAACCGGATTTCTCGTGAATGGGATGATGTCAACACGTTCTTCTGCTCTCCTCTGTTTTTCCTCAGAGTAGTTTGAATATCATTAGCTCAGCTAAATGTGAAAGAAACCGTACCAATAGGAGTCCTTCAGGATTTTCCCCGGGGATTTTTAAAAGATATAAAATTCCCTTGGGGCAAGGATATCCTAAAATTTCGACATTACTCTGGATTCCCGTTGAAGATACAAGGAAAGAACCACCCCTATAAAGGTAGTTTTTTTAAGAGGAGGCAATTTATTTAACTGATTATTTATCTGACATTCCCCTTTCTTCATCCCTCACTTTAATTTCATACTGCTCACCCCATAGTTTCTCCTTAAGCAGTTCCTCTATTTCTTCCTGATGCAAAACTTTTTTCCTAATTTTTGCTTTATTCATTTTAACTATTCAGAAACTGACCACATATAATAAATAAATCCCCGGGATTGTATCGCAATTAGTATTTAACAGTCTCACAGATTTTAGAATGTTTTAATTAAGCAGAAATGTCCTTATATTTTTCATACTTTCTTTTTTGTAACTCTTCCTGTCAAAGATGATGCGTTCCGGAATTATTTTCATAAAAGTCATACTCCGATGACCAGCTTTTATTTATCAGTTTGAATTCTCATTCAGCTGAGTAAATATTAAGAGTTTGCTTGTTTTTCACGCCCCTTCTCCCACATGGCGTTGTTTGCGTGAAGAGACAACCCTTCCTTCGCGCGGCCATTGACCCGGCCATCAACTCCAACACCACCACCACCACCACACAAACCGAAAACTCCACATTACCTCATCTCATCTCAAATTTGCGAATCCAGTTTTTTTTTTTTTTACCGGATCGAGAAACCCGTTTTATCTGTCAGGGCCGAATAGCGACACGAAAGAGCGAAAAGATCCAATCTCGCCTTTGAATGATTTCTCTTCTAACCCGATCCCAATTCCAAACTAAACATAGAAAGTCTTTCGCCGGCGATGAAATGCATTCATGACTTCCATCTGAGTCTGAACAGGTCAGAGCCGAGAAAGACTCCCGTGAATCATAATCATTTGCACGTCAAAGCCGTGACGTGCGCCAATTATTTGTCTGGTTGCCCTTTGGCGTGGGAAAAAGATAAGCAATTGCGGCCACTTGGCGATGGCAGCCACTTTTTTCATATTTAATCGAGCTCTTTTCCCCCCGCAAAGACCACCCGGAATCGTAACCAAAACAAAAGCAAATTACCCGTTGTCAGGTACATCGTGCTCCGACTCCTTGTCCGGCTTCTCCATGACCAACCGAGATTAATATTTCATTATACGGATTAATAAAAGCCAAAGCGGACGACGAACAATTGAAAAGTGACTGCGAGAACAGTGTCGAGCCCGACCGTGCCACGGCTAAGACTAAGCCAAGACTGGTTTAACGTACCAGATTAATAATGATGATAATAATAATGATGATGATGGCCGTCCAGACCGCGGCGGTGTCGATCTGGTCTGGAGGTTTGTAGGAATTCTGATTCATAATAGTCTTACGTCACTGATCCGCATTTACTTTCGGTAAAAATTCTTTTGAATGAAGGGCGGCGGGAATATTTTTGCCATTATGTCAAATTTCGCCTTTTCATTCATTAATAGAAGTGATGTTATCGACGATGAAATAACAACGCCGCCATTTTGATTAATTGCCCCCGAAAAAGATTCTTATGCGAAATAAACAAAAAGCGCTTCGTTAAAGTTTAAAAAATAAAAAAAAAATCGGCCTACTTTCGGGCTGAAGACTTCTTCAGTTGAGAATTTAAATAAAAAAGAAGTAAAAAGAATTTAAGTAAAAAAAAGTAAATTTAAATGAAAAAGAGAAGTAAAATTTACACCCTTTTAAACCCCCCTCGAACCTTCTTTAAATTTTTAATTTTCGGTTCTTCCCCTTAAATTTTTTTGCGGTTTTGGAGAAAGAAGCTGAATTCGCTAATTATAAAGAGAAAGTAAAAGACTGCCAAGAAGATAATTTCTTGTAACGACAAACTTAAAAATTGCGCTCCGACCAGGTGAAAGCAAGAAAAAACATTGCCGGAAGGTATGCGCTATCAAAGGGAAGTAAAACATACAAGATTGAACAAAATACAAAATTGCAATTCTTGATCGCTGAATTTAAACCTAAATTCGATGTTTTGGAAAACGCCAAAAACTCAACTACTGCCACAGACATAAATGAGGTTTCAACAGCAGGTGACAATTCGACAGTTGTGTCATCAGCATATTGAAGTGAATCGATTCAAAGGGAGCCTTGCTCAGCGAAACGTTGCACTCAGCATTATAAATGCACAGATAAGGGATTCCTTTTAAAAAAAAACGAAGTCACTTTTAACGAGAGAAAACTTCTGAAAAGACAACAAACCAAAGTTAAGGAGGAGAAATGGGTTAAGCAAACAATTTATCAGAAAGTTTTCCTCTGTTAACAGAGGGCAGCCATCAGGTAGGGTGTCTTATCACTCGTCCCAAAGCTCTTGATATCTCTGACCTGTTCGGGTATTGAAATACCCACATCGGTCAAAGCTGGAAAATTTTCCACCGAGTGATTCACAGGCGATATAGCCTCGTCACGCCGCAGCAAAATTCAAGAATTTATCGCTCCGCTTGCAAAAGCGATAACAGCAAATGGTTTCTTCCGTTAAAAATTTAAACTGCTTAGATCGGCAGCGATTGCTGAAGGGTTGCCCTTTGGCGATTTGCCTTCCAACCCCCTCACGAATGATCCAGACAAGCGAAGATTTTAACGGGAATTCGCTTCACGCATGGATAACATTAGAAAGTCAAAGACTGAAGCAACAGCGAGCATTTTTACATCGACGGCGGTAAACAGTTTTAAAACGAAGGCCGTCATAAGAGATTCATTAGAATAACGCGTCGACAAACAAATCAGTCATTCGGCGGAAAAGCTTAGTCAACGATTTGACTATTAATTACTCGTAGTTGAAAAAAATTATTCAACAATTTTCAACCCCAATTGATTTTGTCGAGACTTGTGCTTTTGAATAACTCTGCAAAGTTCAGAGACGGCTACCTTTGCTGCGCAATAATTTTTGGCCGCCCATCAGCACCTTCAATTAGGCGCCACCATGAAAATTCGCTGCAGTGAAAAACAATGCCAACAGCGGTTTTCAAATCTCTGCTGTCCCCCAAACGTTTGGCTCGCGTCTGAACGAAAAAATTAAAAGCAAGTCTCGGGGACTGTTTAAAAAGCCCTTCGACACTGCATCTATTTAAGCCACTAATTAGCGATGACACACTCACATAACTGACTCCCCCGCAAAGTGGGGGAAAAAAGAACACTCACCGATCCGTCATTTCCATTCTTTGCCGCAGACAAAACTCACAATTGCTGCGACATGAGCCCGTTAACAAATAATAACTACTGTGTAAACTGAAGATTAACAGTCGCAGCGGTATACAGTATTAGGCTTTCTAATCGTGAACCCCGAATAACTAAAGCTTTCAATCGAAAGCTGATTTAAACTTAGCCGGGAATCCTTGAAAATGGAAATGCGAGACGCCGGAAAAATTTAATAGGGTCAACCGGGGTTCATCGAGTATCACTGTCGGTAATTAGGGGTTTTCCGCTCTTCGGATGAGTTACCAGTTCGGCTTATTGTTTGGAGTGACTGAAGCAGAGAAGTGTTGTAATTAAAAAACAGAAACTACGAATTTCTGATTCGAGACAAAGTAAATAATGAGAAAGTGCGTACATTGGGCTTTTAATAGCCCCGTCCCGACAAGCATTACAAAGAAAACAATTTATAAATAGAGAGGAAGATGAGGAAAAGCTTTTGGAGGAATTAACAACTGCCGCCGGTCAAATGAAACTCGTTTGGTGTAAAAAGGAGGCGTTCTGCGAGTGAACTTGACAGACAAAAATACAACGTCCAACACGCCCCGACAGAACCTAATCAAATGTTTCATAAGAGGGTGATTCAACAGTGCGTAAAGCCCCGATGACAGAACCAAGGTCGTTCCAGAAATCGATCAAAAACAGTTTTCTGTTTTGTCTTCAACAGCAACGATTGGCATCACTGAATACAGCCCGAGAAAAGAAAATGTTCCAAAGACTAAATAGGTAACCAAATCGGAAGAATAAACATTAAGATCCACCTTCTTCCTATAAAATATCGAAATTTCTGTAGTCCTCAAGGACTTTCATCTCATATGCTGACACCCAGTCGAAACTTGCTCAAAAAATAAAACTAACCTTCAAGTCTTCGTTAAAAAATTCTTAAAGCAAATAATAAAGTCTTGTTTCTAAATGCCTTTTTAACTTTTATTGCAACACAAAGTCGCAATTCAAATCAGGCGATTTTTTCCACAAAGCCTTATTGGCCTCCCATAACGACTCAGGTATTTTAAAAAAAACTCGTCTTTGCTTTAAGCTTTAACAGAACTGTGATTCAAACTCTTCGTATTTCACTATTCCAAAGAGGAATTTTACCCTCACGGCCTGAAAGTTCGACTCAATTTTGCATTTTTCAAAATTTTCTAATTTTTTTCCTTCTATTTAACATCTTACCTATGGTTGGTTAATTATTCTGAGCTTTTTATTTTCCCCTTTCTAAGTTCCTTAAAGTCATTTTTCACTGTGATTCGAAGAAGCGCTTCTGTTGTCCACGTTGGCTTTCCACACCGACACAAACAAACAGTAATATGACACCAAAGTCAGGGGAAGCAAAACCACTGAACCGAATAATTCAGTAAAGTGTTATCGAAGTATCGGTCCGTAATCGCATGAAAGGAGGACACTTATTTCCAACCGCACAAAACAGAAGTAAAAACCACCCCTAGAGATTAGGGTAGTGCTTCACGGGAGTAAGAAATCAATTCACGACGAATAATATTTCTTCCAATCGCTGACAGTCCTCATCAGGAAAAGTCAAAGTAAAAATTACGAAAGCCCCGCGGGTTTGACCGAAAGCTTTCACAGCGGCCAACCAGACGAAAGCCAACTGACCGTTGGAGGCGGTTTCTTAATTAAAATTCAATTTTATTTGTTTTCGATTGAAATTTCAAATAACGCGCAATATTCGACACTGGCAATTAATGTCCTTTAGGTCGTCTCTTCGGCAAAACAAAAGTCGTGACAAATTAATAGGCTCCCAAGCCTAATTGCCATCCGAGCCATGCAAAAAAAAAAAAAAAAACTCGGACGGCCCTGAAATATAATTGAGCGAGAATGATGACTTCTGGGATTGATTGAATCAACCTGACCTATTTAGGGAGATTATCATGCATGCCTTGCCAGGCATCGAAAGCGGTTTCTGCATTTGGATTCCGGAACCTAAATAATCTTTCCGGTTAGAGGCAACCGTAATTCGTTACAACCGTTTAATATGCTTGCTTAAAGCACGTTGTTATGATTCAAAGAATGTCCCGTTTAATTTACCGCAGCTAAGCACTTTTTTGCCTATCAAAGACCGTTTTACAAAGGGACCTTAATCTCTGCGAATGGTCATCAGGTGCGGTTGCCCTCGAGTGCAAGCCCCATCAGGCACGAATCCGTACAAGTTAACAAAACTCATTGAAAACAAAATGGCGAAGACCTTTCGAGTTGAAAACCTTGAAAAGCTCTCGCCAAAAATCCCAACTGCGCACCTTAATTCGAGCGAGCGCGGCTTGAGTGACGCAACCCATAGGTCATCGAGTACGCGCGCACTCGAGTACTCCCGCCAAGTCGGAAACAAAATGGCGGACCGAATCCGAACACACGGGTTGATGACGTAGTGTGACGTCACTCGGTTTGCTTGCACCGAGAACGACCTCGCCGTGACATTCACATAACACATATTAAAACCGCTGAGCCCCTCCACGACTCGCCGGGTTCCTGGCTGTGTTCCCGGCTCTTATTTCTTCACTCTCGTGGAATTTAATTTGAGGCAGGTAAGATTTACTCTCGAGGAATGTCTCTCTCGAGACGGAATTTCAATAAGAGTTGTTTTTACTTCTCCGTACTCAAATTACAGAATAATGAAATTCGAAAGCATTTTGAACTGTCAAATGCAAGACTTTGGAATCATTTCGGAACGTGGAAAATTTATGCGATCTCTCGGAAGAGGAAAAATAACCACAGCCTTGAACAGTGGTTAAATTGATACTCACATGTTTTGAAGCGCACCTGTGGCATCTGGAAAACAAGTTTTCCGGAGATCAATTTTAAGAGCCTTCCAACCAATGGGCAGGCGAAAAAATTTGGGGCTCAGTCGCACTGGTTTAAAATAAATAATTCGAATCATTTTGGAAAATCAGAAATACTTTTATCCGAATGAAAATATTGGTTGGCGCCCAAACTAATGGGGAAAACAATTTAACGCAAAAGTGAAATAGAATGTTTCAGATGAACAGATGATGGTGTCGGTTCTAACCCGATTTCAATAGAAAAACTTTCCCAATATTACTTCATTGCGGAATATAGTGTTTCAAATCAGTAAAAGACTGACTGGAACGAAAATATTAAGAAACCTTTGGTGTCAATTTTTGCTCGAGACTATTTGGAACACCCCATCCTCCCTTCACAGAAGTCAGTTTATCTCTCCCTTAATCTTTAATCAGTGACTTTAATTTCGAAGCAATTCGAGATACGACTCTGATTACGCTTAAATATTTCTTTTTTATGGGTTTTTCCTGCGAACACTGGAATGGAAGGACAAACAAATGTCAGAAAGAGAACCCAGGCAAAAAAACCGTTTCCAGACCAGTTTAGAATTTTCACGCCGTACCTGCAGCGAGTTTTATCACAATACCTGCCCTACCTAAGTCATACTGGCAAGGTGAACTGAAAAAACTTCCAGAGAAACTCGAGTACCTTTAATATCCACTTATTTAATTTCACTGAACAAATGTAAAGAGTTTCCTCACACGCGGCATTTCAATTCACCCGAGAGTTTCATTCTAGAAGTTTCCAATTTTTTTTTTTAACTATTTTTGATTCCTCGATCTAAGAACGATGAGAACAATGGTAACTGATAACGCCGATAAAGGCCTTGGTTTTTTTCTTGGCTTTCGCACAATAAATGTCTCTGTTGGAGTTTGCTTTTGGTAAAAATTCAGCATCAACTCAAGAGTATTTCACACATTTCCGCTTCTAGAAGTGAAATAATAAGAAAAAAACCGTTTAAAAAAATGACCAAAAAGACAAAAGAAATGTGAGCACTGCAAGGTTTAACTAATGATTTAATCCCCTCAGATAAAAGCTCCACTGATTAAATCATTTTACGTTTTTGACCTCAATTAGCTTGCTTAATTTCGGCCTTAATCCGAGTTAGATTTCAATCTGACTAAAGAGGATCCAAAAAATGAGAGTCCTATGAGAGTGGAGCCGCATAGATTTTGAGGCAATGATGATATGAAAGGTCGTCATGTCCAACTGCCATTGCACCATCGATTAAACACTGTAATATCAACTGAAATCATTCTCCATCTCATTTCAGCAATAATTAATTTTTTTATTACTTTATTACTTAACTCTCTATTTTGCATAATTAAATTAAGGATCTACAATATAATATTAAACTTCTTAATTTGTTTATTCTTTCAACCCTCCAAGAAAGAGCAAACAATGCAAAGCCGTTAAAGCAAGGATGAATAATCTCTGCCCCGTTCGGGCACAATCAATTCATCCTCGAGAAAAAAAAAATTATTTTTGAACTAAATAGTGTTTGAAAGGCTTTCACTAAATTGTTTATTTATGTCAATAAAATCATGCAGATGCTAAAGAAAAACGCACAAATTAGGTTGCAAACAACTCTGGGATTGGAGCGAAAGCCCATTTCAACCCCACCCAATACCAACAATCCTTTCCCCGTCAAGATTTGTCAACATTAATTACTTTTAATGACTTACCTCAATAAAGCTCTTTTCCATTTTTCTCCTGTTTCGACCACAATCAACTGGAGCTTCATTTACAAAAGTATCTTTCACTCGATCGGATGCTTTACGTACCGCGATCACGTAGCAAGCTCCGACATGTTACGGCTAACTCTCTAACTTCTTTTAGTTTTCCTCCGTTTATATCACTGACGCACGACAAACACATCCTAATTCACTCTGCAGGGCCACACTCCCACCCTCGAATATGCGACACGAACAACGGACACAACCTGCCCTCTCTTATGCCACTCCGCAGGCATCCTCGGAGAGCATCAAACTCCACTCAACAGTCTTCAGGTCCCGACTGATTCAAACACCTATCAACAACACAAACTAACTCAACATTTCGCGACTGCATCGCTTCGATCACATGACGGGAACCGATTTCACGGCAACGGATACCGACCTTGGAAATTTGGCATAACCGGACGAACTGCAAGCCACCGACCAGCCGTGACATAACGCCAGGAAATGCTCCGATGTTTCGAATTTCCTTTGGGGAGCTGCCACCTTTGTCTTCGGACAAAGACTTCGGATGACATAACAAATATCGAAATGGCCTCAATTGCTCTGCTTACTGCCGGGTTATGTACAAGACGGTCACGACGGTGGAAGCAGCCCGGTTGGGTGGTAATTACTGGTGACTATTGGTATTTTTCCTTTGAGCCATAGGATGGCCAATAAAAAATCAGAAGTCTATTTGAGGTGACTTCTGAGAGATTGCAAAGACTTGCAAACCGTTGGGAAATTTACTGTGACAATACTTAATCAATCCTGACTTGTAAAGGGAAGAAAATGAGCGAAAAAGCTAAAAAGTGTGAACAGATAATTTAATCTAAATACCTCTGAAGAGTCACTGATATTATCGGCAGGGATTTATCTAAAAAAAAAAGTTGAAGTGTTTTTCTCTATAAAAAGATTGATGACTGATGGTTGTTTTTAAAATACGAAATCGAGGGCAGCTTATGGAGTTCCAACGGGAGGTGCATATAATTTAATGGAAAGCGATAAAATAATAATGAGCCGAGTGGTTTTTAACCCTTCGAGGCGACGATGATCCAAATTAGCCCGACATTCTGCTGCTGGCTGGTATTGATCAAAAGGCCGTTCCCTCGTCCCGCCGCCTTTCTCATTTGGCCACTCCTGCCGTCAAAGCAAGGAACATTTTTCATTCCATTTCGTCATGTCCTGGTCGAGAGATGCAGTTTTTTATTGAAATTATACAGCGGAGAAGAATCGGGGGCAGAGGGGAGAACGAGTAACCTTTTGAAAAAATTACCATTGCCGGATTCTCAATGAAACCATTTATATGTTATCCATTTACGCAACGTGAAGCAAATGCTGAATTTTAAAAAATTTCACAGCAGAAAAGTAATGGATGAAATAATAATGAAATAATAAGGGAGAGTGCAACGTTTTATTTTTAATTATTCCTTCATTTTCATTCACTGCCTCACTTAATTTTTAAAAAAATAAACCAAGAGGGTAATGGTGGTTCTAAAAAACCACCGGTAAATTTCGAGTTAATTAAAATAATTTGCATTCATCACTTCTATGTGCATCTTTTAGGGGTGACCTAGAAAAAAAATCATCCCCCCGTACCTTTTCCTTGGCTATTTAGCCGAACATTTCAAACACAGGAAAGCAAACCAAAGAAAAGCGAAAGTTTCCGTCTGTTTACACACAAAGCTTTTTCGCAATCATTTCCACTTGGCCGTGGTTAAAATCAAAGCGAGAAAAAGGAAAACCAATCAATAAGAAGCACGGATTAAAATGAGAAAGCATGATCGATACCGATGAATGAAAAAGCCTGAGAAAATTCGAGAGATTTTTTTGTCGCGGAAATCGACTTCAGCCCCATCAGCAAAGTCAGCTCAAACGATGTCGCCTGAATCTTACCTTAACCTAAGCGATATCTCGACTAAAAACACATCCAAACCCCGCGCACTATTCGAACCCTCGGACACTGACACTGGACGTAAATTTTTCACTTTCTCCTCAGAAAGCCCGAGCAAAAACAAATTCACCCATATTTGGAGCTTAAAAGCGTTAAGTCGAAAAGCCTCTGCCTCGATCGAGACTGTAACTGGAGCGAATTTAAAAGCATGGAAACGCGGGAGGGAGCGAAGGGGTGGTTGGGGGTGACGGGAGTTTTCTGCGTGACGTCATTCGGCTCGTTCCAAGTCGATCGAAAGGGTAGGAAACCTTTTCCCATGTAATGATTATAAATAGTGGATAATGAACCAGTTAATTGATGATTCTCTAAGAAAATAAATGCAAGACAAATTAAGATACGGCTCAATTACGGAGCGATTTCATAAAAATTTTTAAAATTTAATCCGAACAAGTTCCGACATTTTGTTTATTTGAATTCTGTGAAATAGCGAGGTTTTTAAAATCATTCTTCATTTGCGCCTTGTAAGCAATGAGAACTGCTTATGCTGCTAACTTAATAACCCTTTCGGATGGACTAAAAAATGAATTACGTCTATTTTCTAAGTAATAGATTCCTATAGCCGTTCGTTATTCCAAGTGTCCCATTTTTACTACTTAAAACAACGTTCGTTAATTGATAAGATCGCTCACACAAACTGCTGCAGAAGTTTCTTTTCGATGTAACGAAAAATGAGTCACCTCTTTGAAACTTTGTTCGAGGTGAACATCTTCGCTGTTGCCGGGAGTCGGAATCTCGCCAAGGTCTGAACTTCTTCTGGAGAAGCAACAAAAGCAAATCCGAAAATCATCCCCCTCGCTCCCCCTTCTGCCCCCCTTTGAGTGAACTTAGCCAAATGACGTAAGCGGTGCTCGTCAACAAGGAAAGTCCGCGTCACGCAATTGCAGAATGGGAACTGCTAAACATACTGCGTTTCTAATTCTTCCTTTTTAATTCGGAATCAAATATGTTTAGAGGTCGTCACATTTTTAATATTTTAAAGGAGCAAATGTGAAAACCAAAATGGGAATTAAAAATTAATAGGGATTCTCAATGAAGAGGGGAAAATGTAAAGAAACCGAAAGTGATTTAACGGAAACATTTTTAAAAGGGCAAAGAAAACTATATTTGAAACATTATTTTTAGTTTAAAACATTTCAGTATCATTAAGGAGGAGGAAGGCCCTCTCATTTCGTTACCAAAAGAGCTCTGCAACCCCTTCTCTTTGGTTGCAGTTCAAATTCCCTAAATCTTCCCTTCGCAAGTTATGGATTCGACACTCCCAGGAATTGCACACAATTTTTAATAAAAATTATTTATATAAAGTTCAACAGGCAATAATTGAGCTAATGCAATTTATACTAGGATTCGTTGAGGCGATTTCGAATTTGTTTCTTTTCCTTTGAACCATCGCGGCGGAACCTCACAGGTGGAAACAATCCATTATGAGCATTCAATTAATGACATTTGACTCAGCAAAAATTATCCATGCTGAATACTTCATGAAGTTCGAATTTAATGTTCCCTTTCTCTACATCTAGCTCCAGTCTTTCTGAAAATCTGACAAAATACCCCCAAATTGCAATGGACATTTCACAATTTAAACATCAATCATTTTCAGTTCCAAATGTCACAATGAACAACTTCATTTTGAATCAAGCCATTCCTTTTTTCAATAATATAACAACTATGTTGTTATATTTAAACTATAAATTTTCAAATGTATAACAACAAATGAAATTCATTATATGCCCTTTATATTTTTCAGTAGACTAAGAAAAAATTATCAATATCTGTATGTTTCAACTCCATTTTAGACATTTACAATGTTTGTTTTGCTTCAGTGAAGTTGAGCATAAAGAGAAAGCAAGGATGCCTCAGTTTTCTTTTTATAGTTCATTCACACACTCCTAATCACTCAATTCTAAAATATATTTAACCCAGGTGTTTTAAAATACTCCTTATGATTTTCAAAGTCATTTTCAGTGCAGAATCAGATAAAAAGATAAATGCTGTTGCATTATTAAAGTAAACACTTCATGCATTGCCAAAGCTGCCTTTAGAATATCTAATTTCCTTTGGTTAAGGTCTGCCAATCCTCTAAAGCCTTGGTACTCAACCCTTTTCTTACTGGGGCCAAACTTCCTTTGATAAAATGGCAATGGGGCCACTGGACCAAAAAAAATAAAAAAAAGGTACTTCCAATTTATATTCATTATTTGATTCTTCTTACTTTTCTTTTGGTACAAACCTATCCATCACAAATTTTCACTATGTATCTCGGCTGGGCCACTGGGGCCACTTGGGAGGGCTCAGTGGGCCAAATTTCACCACAGGTTGAGTATCAAGGTTCTAAAGGAAATACATATGCAAACAAACTAAAAAGAGGTTATGTTAACACTGCAAAGGCTATACTAAATTACACTAAAAACACTACCAAACATAAAAAAGTGTAATAATTAACGACTTTTGCTATTAAAATTTTTAAGTGTGCATAAATTTTAACAGATTTTTTTTTTTTAATTTTGGTAAAAAATCTAGAACGAATTATTTTTTTTCTAAACATTATTTTATTTTTCTCTTGCATTCCAATTTTTATTCTCTAATTAATCAGAAATAATGTCCGTTAAAAATTTGATAAAAATCTACGAGTCTTAATTTAAAAGTTCAAATACAGAAAACTGATACAAAAAAGAGAATTAAATTTCATCTGATATGTGATTTCTGCAGTTATGAGTCGCTGTTAAAACCATCTAAATCCTCGTGCAATATTGATATTTATGGTTAGTTATTACACTTTTATTGCCATAAGTATGCCAACAATGTTGCTATATTATTCAGTGCATTTCTGTTTTCCTTAAAAAACTAAGGTAATATTATGTTGAACGAATGGTGTTTAATTTTCTTTAATTTACTCACCGCAACCGAACACCAATGACTGAATCCGCCCATTTTGAGGAATTTTAAAAAGTATCACTTCAAAAATTTAAACATAACATTTTTCAGACTAAAAGAGTAGTCAAGTACCTTCCACTTAAGGGAGATGAAAAGTAATACGGTTAAACCATGCCGACATGTTTACCAAAATATTAAATTTCTTAAGTTGGCTCCCTGCTTTCATCACTTCGCGCCTTTTTTATAACGCACATAATCAGTCGTTTACGTTATATATTAGGCTTATTTTTTTGACCAGTGGAGAACGGAAATTCGGGATTAAGTTGTATAATTATTTTATTGATAAAAGTCAGGAATTCGAATTTTAAATTCATTCAACAGAAACGAATGAACCGAAATTAATTTTCCATGCTAAACATAATTTTAAAAATCTGAATTTTTATAAATAAAATTCAAACTATATTTTCAAAAAATCGCGCAGACATTTAAACTTACCCTTAAAGGAAAATTATGAATGAGAGCACTGCAAATCGAGCCTTTTCTCACCAGATTTTGCACTGCCCGAGGAAATTAAAAACACAATTAATCGCTGGCTAGATTTCGTTTATTGAAAATTTTCATTCTTTACAATAGACCTTGCATTACTTTTCCTTATTAAAAAAATTACTGGTGTTAAATACCTATGTAAAAATAATACTAATAACACAGTAAAATTCTCATCATCATTGCTTCAAGCGATGCCTTAATACCTATTAGCAAAGGATAGAAGCCTCTACAACAAATAATTATTCTTTTCACTTGGCACATTTGTTTATTTAAACCCTTACCTTCGTTCGGAGGCGTTAAAATTATGGAAGAGATTGAAATACATTAAAATCAATACATCCCAAAATGTTTTATGTTTCAACAGTAAATACATAATTGATAAAAGATATGCACAGAATGTGTGAAAGGCACAATGGTGGTGGGGAGAGTGATTTCTAAGAGTATAAAATATCCGCGAGGGAATATTCGTAAAAATCCAAAAAGAACTCTTCAGTCTATTGTAACCCAAAATAATCCCAATGATTCAGTAATTTTTAAAAATTGACATTTTATACATTCGGCGGCGTTAAAAATGCACGCTTTCTCACATATTTATATCTCTGCCCTTATAGAAATTTAAATTTTAACTTAAATTCTACAAAGTGCGCGAATTTCGTTCAGTCCGTGGCATTTGCAAATCCTCTGACGATTCAGGTGAACTTGGCTGGCAACACAAAAACTTAGGCAAACCGATTCGTAATTCAAAGTGATTTCTCTGGTGGTGGTAAATAAATTAATAAGTGGCTGAACAATAGGATAAGAATTTTCACACGTTTGCTTTTGAATGCAAAAAAAAAAAATTAATTACAGCGCTTATTAATTAAAAACGACGGTACAAGATTAACATGACATGAAAAGCATACACATTGGGGGAGTGTTTTAGGAGTGAATGGGTTAGGCCACTTTTGACCGACAGTCTCTTCCTAACGATTCACACAAAGCCTTTCCGAAACCGCCAGGAAGAGCACAAGTCGTCATTCAACGTAAACCGAAGCCCGGGAAAGTATTAAACATTAAAAACTTCATTTTTTTTTTTATATATACAAGGCAACAGATCCTTTTCTTCATACCCTTTTTACACTATGAAACAACACGATTTTGGAAATCAAGCCAACAAAATAAAAAACACAAGCGGTGTCACCTTCTTTGGTACAATTGAAAGCTAGCTGAGAATCGTATGTATAAGAAAAACCACAAAGAAAGCCACACTGTCCTCACTGTTTTTTTTTCCTTTGAAATTTTTCCTTTTTTAATTATATTCTACGTTAAGTAAATTCACCTACTTAATAACAACTACGAAAGGCCACTTAGTCTCAAAAAAAAAAGGTTGAAAATTTCTCAATACGTAAAACAGACTTAAAAAAATAAGTTAACAATAATTTTTAATTATTGCAAAAACTTTGTCAACCCCTCGAGCGATTTTCACCTTTTCCTTTATTTTATTTTATTTAAACCAATGAAATCTGAAAGTTTAAAACGCATACAAATGCAACATTCGGCAAAGATTTCAATACAAAAAATGTTCAGGTTGCTGAATATTGACTACAACCTGAACCTCCAGCAGAAAATTAATCGGAGGGAATAACTCTGACTCAAACACCGCTCCACTATGAGATCACCTAAGGACAAAGTGGCAGCAGAACACATAACTTCGGTTGTACATTTACCGATTTTTCAAAATTGAAATCATTTATGTTAAAGCGCACGGCTCCTAAGCTCAAACTCGGAGCAAAATCCCAACTTTTAGGGACATTAAGGTAACAATCAAAGAGTTAACAACCCCAGGTTAGTGAATCAACCATTACAATCAAAAAAAAATCCAAATATTTTTTAAGAAATTTGACTCTTCGATTTGGAAAAGACTGAAAAATGCGAATTTCCACACTCTTAAAAGAATTTTCAAGAATAAAATGAGTGTACAAATTCAGGGCTTAAAAATTTTTCCAATAAACTTATTTTTAAATAGTGTTGTTTCAGAAAAAAACTGAAGAAATACATTGTAAGGGATTGTTATATAACTCACATTGGAGCAGGTCAAAATCGTCTCGAGGCGGACATCCTTATAAAAAAATTTCCAAAAACCTGATTTTTCTTTATTCGTTTATTATTTTTTTAAACTTTTTATTTATTTTTAATAATTAAATCTCGTGAAAAACAAAAAAAGAAAATAGCAAAGAAAAATGCAGTCAGTCATCACATTAAACGCAAAAACGGGACGAAACCAAATGGAATCTATTTTTTTTTTCATCATTCAAAATCCACAATATCTTTAAAAAAAAGTTTTTCCTTAATGAAAAAAATATATGACGTTTAAAATAAAGAATGTAATGAAAGGACCGGAAAAATAAGTAAAAATTTCAGTCCGAAGACCACTAAATAACCTCTTACGTTATCCTTGAAAGGCACAGTCTTCACCCTCGAAGGTTAAAAACTGGCACCGATTCATCATCAGTCGTGTTGAATCAGTCTCAACACCATTTTTTTCATTCTAATTGAGTCTATGACGATTTCTTTCATTTTTCTTACCCTCTTATTTAATAACTTTTAATAAAGATAGTTAATAATCAATAGGCGGAATAACACTTTACATGTTCTCGAACTGGTCGACTCGCCGCTTCGTGTTCCCCTTTCGGATTTCTCTCAGGGTCTTGTACTTGTCTCGCCCGACTCGAACGTTTTCTCTATGAATTTTATCCATGGCAGTTTCCTTTGATTCGTCCAACGTCTGCGCCAAATCCTTCTTCAGTGCCTGAAAACCCGTTTACGAGTTAGCGAATTCGCCCAAGGGGCCACACGCCTCACCGTAGGAATGTTTTGTCAGTTTGGGAAATAAAATTACGTTCTGTGGTCGATGTGCTCACCTTTAACTGATCGTGCAGGCGTTCGTTTCTCTCGGCCAGAGTCCGTCGTTCCTCGACCGGATCGACAATATTTGAGTCGGTTTCTAGATCCTTGGTCACGTCTCCATTTGGCAAATCGTCGTTTTCATCATCGTGTTCTTCGACGTGATGGTGTTGGGGGGTTGTCGTCGCTGCGAGCAACTGCAAATTCGCTTCCTTTTCTTTCTGTCTGGCTTCCTCGACTTCCATCTGGAGGGTAACAAAGAGAAAATGTCAGCTCTTTGCTCAACGCTTTTCGTTTGCGCTTCCGTTTCCTTCGCTTACTTGTAAACGTTTCGTTTCCTCGTCTTTGATTTCGACCTCGCTTTGAATGCGCTTCACTTCCTCTTGTTTCGCTCTAATTTCGTCCTCTAATTTCTGCCTCTCGGCAGCTTCCATGTTCTTCGACTCCTCTAATCGCATCATCATCTCCTGAAATTTTATGTTACAATGGTTAAAACTGATGGCATCTCTTATTGGCTGGAGCTGAAACTGAATGTCTGTCTGTCTTACCTGCAATTCATTCTGTCTCGCCTCGAGTTCTTCTTTGGCCGCTTGGATTTGCTTCAGTTGCTCCTCTAAACGACGAATGATATTTTGGGCCTCTTGCAGATCTTGTTGCCTCTTGGCCAAGTCCTCGGCCATGACTTTGATGCGCTCCTCGAACTCCTGGTACTTCTTCTCTGCTCTCTCCCTGGCAGCTATTTCTAACTGAAGCTTCTCCCTAAAAGAAAAAGCAATCGACCATAGGCATCTTTGTTTCTCCTCCCCTCCCCTTCCTCAAAGCTTTTCTCAACCTACCGCTGTTGAAGTTTGGCAATTTTCTCGTCCCTGGCTTGAGCCTTCATTTGCTGCACGTCAATCGTGTCGGGTTTTCTTCTTCGCATGTACAAATCGTGATTTCCCATGCAAAGGGCCAAAATCCTCTTGTTGATTTTTATGCGGGGAGCAAAGAAAACGAAGTCGGGAGCTTTTTTGTCGATCGGTTTGATGATGAATTTCCTGTCGTTGAAGGAAATGTTTCGGATCTCGGACCAGGGGAAACCTATTTTTGGCGTTAATCTGGGACAATCAAAAATAAGCGTTAGCAAAATAAGAATACAAAATCAGTTTGCTCTTCGACACATTTCACTTACTTATCGTCTTTCTCGTAAATGTTCAATCCCAACGCGTCCACTCCCAACCACAGTTCGGTTCCCTTTTTGTTACGAATTTCAAAATAATTTACACCGTACATTTCTAAATCTTGTGCAATTTTCAAATACTCCATCATGGAATCTTCTCTGAAATAAAAAATAACATTTTGTTGTAGAAAAGTTTCGGTGAGCACTGCAAAAAGGAACCGGGAAAACTTTGCCAAAACCTGCCCCGACATTTTCCAATTCTATGAAACCACTTCTCTGACGTCGCTCCCAGCAGAAGCAATGGCCACCATGTCGAGGGTAAACATTCGGGAGTATCTGCACTTTCGGGAGGACGATCAATGCAAATCCGAATCGCGACTGACTCACGACGAAAAGGACGAGCTTCTGGAAGCTTTCACCCTCTACGACAAGGACGGGGACGGTTTCATAGAGACGAAACAACTCGGCACAGTGTTCAGGTCTTTGGGGCAGTTGCCCACCCTTTGTGAGGAGACCGACCTCGTGGCTCAGTTCGCACAGAATCATTGTGGTGAGTGGTGACACAGGTTCCCGCGTGGTGGACTTTCGATCCTCATTTTCTTCTCTTTGCCCAGACAAAATCGATTTTATCACCTTCTACAAGCTCGTCAAGGAGAGGCGCAAGAAATTCGACGAAGACGATGAACTGAGAGAATCTTTTAGGAGGTTCGACAAAGAAGAACAGGGTTATATGAGCGTGAGCGAACTGAAATCGATGCTGCTGACGATGGGAGAGCCGCTTACCAAAGAAGAAGTGGAGGATTGGCTGATGGACGGGGAGGATTTCACGAGGGATGACAAGCTCTATTATGAAGACTACGCCACTTATATGCTATCCCGATGAGATACAAGAAAACCTACATTTTATAATAAATTAATAATTTGATGCAAAGATAATTGCAAATGAGTACAATAATAGAAAATAATTTCAATGACATTGAAGAACGTTTCGACTGAAAGCGATTATTTTTTCTCAGAATTCCTTGGGTCAACCTGGGGAAGATGGCCTTAAAAATAAAGAAGGCTTAAACAATATGCGAGATTTATTAAAATTCCTAACTGGATCTTTTTAAGGACATATAACAAAGATTACTTTCACCCCGTGCTGAATTATTTTCTTGTTAATAATGCAAAAACCTTAAACAATCTGCATTAATAATTATATTTATTTTTTTCATTAAACGTCTATAAAAGTTCCCCATAGAAAAACGAAATGTTTTGCAAAACATAATGGGGCTGTGATAAGCGTTCCGGGAAAAAATTTCTTTTAAATGTTTCATTGTGCCAATCCCAGACATAACGAGGTCTTGAAAAAAAAGAGTCCCAATCTAATGTTTCAGCTTTCAACTTTTGCAAACGACGGAAACCTTCAATGGTATCTCTGAATGTTATTTTATATTCGAGAACTGTTTTGCCGCTATTAAAACTAATAGATTTGCTGCCACGAAGAAAAAAAAACGCGAACGGCTTTAAAATAAAAAATGACGTTAATATTTACATAAGAAATGACTTTGGCTTGACGACACAGTTTTATACAATCGACCGCATACATTTTCGCCTACTCGATCGTTAAAAGTCTTTTCTAGACTTCTCTTCCGTCTGAATCGTCGCCCATGTTCTGCGCGAAGGACGACGTCCCCACAGACGTTTCCGTCAATGAGTCAGCCCCAGGTAACAATGCTTTCCCCATTCGTTCGATTGTGTAATTTCTTGGCAGCTGCCACCCCCCTTGGTGGGCTCGCCAGCATTCATTCTGGGGGTCCATCCCCTTTGGAACCGTAAGGGTTTGACAGTGACCAATTTACAGATGAAGCCACCGAGCCTTCCTCGCCAGGGAGAGGTACAGCAGAATGGCCAGACTATGAGCCCACCGAAGAGGAGAAGCAGAATCTGTGCAGAGCTTTCACCCTTCTCGACTTAGACGGAGACGGTGTGATCGATATACCCGATCTCGAGCAGCTTCTCATTTCCTGGGGGAGACTGCCCATGGATGAAGAACTGCGCGACATTATGTCCTACGCGAAGGGAACCGGCTGCGGTGAGTTACCTTGACCGCCCACTGGGAATTTACTCAAGCTTTTCACGTTCCTCCTTTTTTAGAAGGGGCCACGGGGATGGACTTTGAAGGGTTTCAAAGGTACATAACGAAGCAATTGGTCGGCACAACGGACGAAGAAGAGCTGCGAGACTCGTTTAAAATATTCGACTCCGATCCTCCCACGGGAATGATAAATTTGTTGGAACTCAGGCATAACTTAAAGTACGAAGGTATGAAGCTCACCGACGACGAAATCGATTTCCTATACAGAGAGGAGGATTACTGGATGCTGGAGGAAAAAAACATGTTTCAATATGAAGAACTCATTAATAAAATTTTGGACAAGCCTACGTGTAACAGCGCGTTCTTGAACTGCTGAGAAAGCACTCAGATAAATAATATGTATGCTTCTTATAATGAAACGTTTTAACACTGAACAATCTGATTTTGTTTTCTCTTTAATTTCCCCCCTTTTACTTTCCAAATTGTCAGCAAATCTTTCACCCCTTTGGTGGACATTCAGCGAAGAGTTCCTCAGAGCCACACCTGTTATCGGTTTTCCCCGCATTCTGTCGAATAACCCCAATCCCAAAAACGACAGAACACATTTCTTTCACCTCGAACAGGTTTCATAAAGAACGGCCTCGAATTCGAACGCGAGGCAAAACACCACAGACTGGAAAACTCTTTCAAAATTCGAAATAACCTCAAAACAAAGGAACTCCCACCCTTCGGAAAGGAACGAAATCAAACAAACAAAAATGGCCGAAGGGAGCGTGACAGAATTACCGGGGGAGAACTTGACCGAGGAGCAAATAGTCGAATTCCGGGAAGCTTTTAATCTCTTCGACAAGGACGGTGACGGAAACATCACCACGAAGGAGCTCGGCACCTGCATGAGATCTCTGGGTCAAAATCCAACCGAGGCGGAAATCGCGGATTTAATATGCGAAATAGACATAGAAAAAACAGGTAACCGCGCTATGTCTTTCCGAGAAACCTAAGGTAGATGTGCTCTCACGATGAAATTCCTCCTGGGTAGGTCTCATAGACTTTTCCTCGTTCGTGACAATCATGGCGCGGAAGATAAAGGACGTTGACAACGAGGAGGAACTAAGGGAAGCTTTTCGAATTTTCGATAAGGAAGGGAACGGATATATAACCGCTGCAGAGCTGAGGCATATTATGATGAACCTCGGGGAAAAACTCACGGAAGAAGAATGTGACGAAATGATCAGAGAAGCGGACGTCATGGGAGACGGAAATATAAATTACGAAGAATTCGTTACGATGATGATGTCAAAGTAGTTTTAGTTTCACCTTGAATTATAGGAAAAATAAAAATTCGATTTAAGACTTTTTACAATTTTTTTTTGACGTACACAAACACAGTCTAATTTCATAAAAATTTAGAAAAACGAATTTCAGATGCATTCGTATACAAAAAGTATGCGAATTCGCATTCAACGATTGAGGAGATTTTGCCCCACTGAAATAAATGCTGTTAGGGGCGAAATTCGAAGGGGCGATTTTTTATCACAGAAATCTTGCCGATAAACAATTTGAACTGAGAAAGCTACCCGAAAACAATCTGCGTGTGCACTTCTTTATTCTTGTTGGTACATCCAGCAATGACAGAACATGTTCACATTACAGTGTTGACACTATAATTTCACCCTTTGGATATCCCAATCGAGACTTCACGTGAAAGTACCAAACACACAACACAACCAAAGAGAGATGAGTGCTTTCACGCAAAAACTTTCAACGAGCAGACTAAAGTGAAAAATAAAAACATGTTATTTATAAACAAGGGAAATGGAAGAGGAATCGTTGCAGCAGTTTTCTAGTGAAACTCTGCAAGAAAATGAGGGGACCGAAACGTCCATTCAAGAAGAGGAAGATGCCGACCCGAGGTCCCTCTTGACCAAAGAACAGGTTCAATATTTCAGATACATTTTCGACAGTTTAGATCAGAACAAAAAGGAAAAAATACCAACGAAGACCGTCGGTTTAGTTCTTAGGCTGATGGGGTTGAATCCGACGAAAGCCGAAATTAAAAACCACATGATGGAGATCGATCCCCAAAGAAAAGGTAAGGCTCGCCGTCTCCTAATTAGCCAGTTTTTAGGGCCCCGGCTGGAAGAATGATAATCTTCCTGTCGATTAACTCACTGCTGACGAATTGCACTGGAATCCTGCGCAAATTGTGCAATTATATTTTTTAGGTATGATTGACTTTCAGTCGTGGCTGTTACCGATCGCGCAGAGAATAAACGATGAGGGCGAAACTCACGAAGAAATAATCGCGGCGTTCAGGATTTTCGACGAAGAGGGCAACGACTACGTCTATACCGATCAGTTGGGCGAATATCTGACGACTCTAGGCGAAGACCTCGAAGACTTTGAAGTGGAACTACTTCTGAAAATGGCGGAAACCAAAGGAACGGGAAAAATTCATTACGTTGAATTTGTTGAAAAAATGATGGGAGTTGTTCGGAAGAATCCGAAAGACAAAAAGAAAGATAAGAAGGGAAAGAAGAAGAAATAAACCGTCGTTATTTTTCATTCTTTTCTCCTGAGAAATTAGAAAGTTTTTCTTCATTTAAAGCCGAATTTTTTCAATTATCAGCCAATGTTGGCAGAGGCCCTCTAAATTCATATGATTCATTTGGGGCCGTCCAACTACGTTCCACGAATTCGAACGCTCCCCGCATTCTGCCCTATGAAGAAACTGATGCCGCTTTCAAATGTTAACTGTTCCACAATTGGATCGAACAACCGTTTTTTCCCGGCCGTAAACATCAACAAGCCAAAAAATGCTTTCCTTATTGTTGGATCAAGAGCCTTCCGAGGACAATATTCATGAAGAAGAAGAAGAAGCGGAAGAGGAAGAACATGAGGAACAGCCAGACGAGCAAACCATTTTTTTCAAAACGGAAATCAGCGAATGCTTTTCCGTATTCGACAGCGAGAAAAACGGTACCTTCAATATCAAATATCTGGACAAAGCCCTCAGATGTTTGGGAATTTTCCTCACCAATTTCGAATTGGAAGAGCTTACAGAAAAAATTAATCAAAACGGTAAAAGAACTTTTTCTCATTCCGAACTTCGCCGAATGTAAGATTGCCATCTTTCGACAGGTGTCGTTACCTTCGAACAATTCCAAGCCTTCGCCCTCGAAAGACTTTTGGAGTGCGACCCCGTGGAAGCTCTCAAAATATCTTTCCAAGCCTTCGATCCGGAGAGGGAATGTTTGATTCCGAATGACCGATTCAAAAGATGGATGACGACCTTGGGCGACCCCCTCACCGAAAAGGAAGCCAAGGAACTTATTAAAATGGGCGATCCTGCGGGAAAAGGGTTCATCGCCTACGACGACCTGGTCATGGTGTTGCTCGCGAATTAAACCCCAGTCCCATCCTGCTCTCTCCCCCTCTCAAGTCATCTAAATTTTAAGTTCGATGATTCCTGTCGTGACCTTACCGGAGCATCCCTTTGTGTTCATTCCACCATGTGGTGATGGACGACTCCCATTCTTCTTTGGACATTTTGTGCTGGTCCATGACCCGCTGCGGCAATAACCTGTCATTAGCTAGAAACCCGGGAGTATGATAAGATTTGTTGTAGTCCCCGTATCTGGCCTGAACGGCGTAAGAAGCTAGTAACACTGACGTTTCTGGCGGACAGTATATTTCATCTGACAAAATTGAGTTTTTCACCTGGAACGAAAAGCAAAGATTAATAGACATCTCATTTCCCTTGAGACAAAAGTCACATCGCCGACTCCAAAAAACAATGTGTACTGAATACGGGTTTTCAAATTAGAAACGCAAACGAAAAACCATATCTTACTTGGAGGTAAAACAGCCGCAGAGTTATATCTTGAATTAATTCCTCGGCGACGTCTTCAGGATAGAATTTAGCTCGGAACTTGAACTGAAGCGGATTTTCTTTTTTCACTTCTTGACTCATCACCTGTTAACAAATGGTAATTCGTACTCAGTTTTCTGTCCAGTGATTATTTAGCAGTAAACATGAGCCCGACTCCTATTCGGTCGATCACATGGATGATACCACCAGAGGATCATCCAGTCGACGAATTATCGGCCACATATTATCGTGCCACCGGGGACATAAAACAATTCAGAGGAAAGGACTAAAAACTAGGTCTTTTTTTAACTACATCAAGTCTAAACTGTCATTCTAACGTGAATTTACAGTGCTTCCGAGCAGTAGTACCGCGATAAGAAACAAGCCAGTCGAATCGTGCAATGATATTTAAGGGATACCAGTTAAGGATTTCTCTCGAATGTGCTGAAACAGAGTGAAAGAATTATTTTAAACTTACCCTATTAATAAATAAGAGAGACATCTTTATGCCATGCAAGCATGCAATCATAAATTTCACTTAATAGGTCGAACATTGTCGGAGGAACCCAAAAATTAGGGAAAGGGAGTTCATGCGAGCAGACACATTTACTTCAACAATGTTCGGACATTTCGGGATTTAAACGATATTCTCGAAAAAAGTTTTGCATTGGCCAAGGCCGAAATGGGGCCGTCAAACGCTCTGCCAACGTAAGCAACATCACATAACTTATCATTATTTCGCCAGGCATACGTGACCGGTGCACCGAGAGATAGGGCAAAAAGGGTAATATGCTCGAGTGGAGAATCGCTCCACGTCATCCCATTTCGGTTATGCTTCGCGAAAAAGACATGACGAAGCGCGCGGATGTGCTGAAATGGCAACCTGAAAATCCGAACCTTTAACTTCTGAAAAGCGAAGTATAAATGAATACATGAATTTCATGCTTTCGGACTTAACGTGTTATTTGATGTTTTAATTCTGATTTCTTTTTAAAATTATAAAACTTTAAAATAATACGCTCGGCCACCCAGAAAAAGTCTTTCCGCGCGTTTTCAACACTCGAACGATGATCCGGGTTGCCATCGCATTTCCCGCAATGGCACATTTTTCGGTGCCGCCAAGAAACTCTTTGCGGTCGCTCACACTAAGCAAATACTCATTCGCTTCGATTGCTCGCCTTGACAATCTCGGTGTTTATTCTAAGGTAGAAGCCTTTTACAGAAAGCACCTTACCCAACTTCCATCGAAATACTCTCCGTCGTGACAAACTTTTTGATATATCCTGTTGATGATATGCTGAATCTTATTCTATCGGTTGAGCGGTTTTAGAAATCCGGTAAGCACAAAAGAAAATCACGGGTTGAAATTTAATACATAGTATGCATAATTACGGGGAAATGTGGAGTTCTAAAAGTCGAAATGGGGGACTATTTATTTAATTGCCATTGATGAATCCGTTGCAATCATCTGCCTGTGTCAGACCTCCCAATTTTTGTCAATTTATTCCCACTCACGGAAGAGTCAACCCATTCACGACAGCTCATTTATATTAAAAAAACATCTCGCGATGACTACACGCACAAGCATAGCACAGATTGAAAGAAACTACTAAGTTTGTCAACATTTTAAACGCGATGCACCGCCCTAAGGATTTACCTAAAAATTTTCCTAATTTGGAGGGCGAACACTCGTAAGAGAAAGCACCCGGAGAAAATTACAGTAGGGTGTCATGTTAGACGAACGGCCAAAATGATGTAAAACACGCGAAATCTCTGTGTTCCTTTCACCCCCTACCCTTTCATCAATTTCACTGCATAAACACAATGGGGCATCTTTAATGACTAAACGAAGATATTTGAATAAAAAAAAAACCTGAATTTGATAGTTTTGTATAGAAAAAACATGACATTTTATTTTCGATTGAGAGAAATGAAGAATTTTCGACCGTTCTTTTTAATTCACTTTAAATAAAACTTATCCAAAAACAAATTCGGGGAAAGGTGGATGAAAGTGGTTTTTTTAGGTATCATAAATTCCACTCTAGATTAGAAGAATTTCTATTGGGCCAAAAGTTCTTATGTACTCTCCAAAAATAATGTTCTGGAGAATTTCCCAGTTTTTGTAACTGGCATTTCTGACATTTTGTATCCCGTGATGAGAAAAACCATCTCCTGTTTGCATACTCGACCTGTTTCGCATTTTTAAATGTAAAACCAGTCGTGAGACTCTTAAGTCGAGACAACGCCTCCTGTGAGTCGTGTACCGGTCAGTTTGCCACGAAGCATAATTTAAACAAACAGAACCGCAGTATTTTAGCCATTTAACCTGTTTTAAATAAACTCCGACCTTGACCAGTTTCCCCACAATGAGAAATTAAACCTTGCTATAAAAAAGAGGAAGCGCAAGGCCGAAAGACATCTTCTTTGCAATCTTCAAAGCTCTTACTTTCAGGTGAATAGGTTCTGAAACCGATAAATCAAATGCCGGCCCTGCTATTATTGGCCGCTTTCTTTGATTCCAAGAGTAACTCCATTACGGGCAGTTAGTCAATCACGGACTCATCTGTTAAGAATCCGGATTTGGCTCAGTGTGGAAACCATTACTGAAACTGCACTCACTAACCGGTCTTTCAGTCCTTAAACTTTGACTTGCACGATATTAGGACTTCGACCATTTCAAATGCGGTTAATGCGAGCATTTAGGTAAAACTTCAACCCAACACAACAGATCGTCTTTCTTCAGAAGACAATATTTACACTATTAACGGTAATGAAAAATAAATACCAAATATGTACAGCGGAGTTCTAAATTATCCAAATACATCAAAGAGTTTCAAAACCGTCACTTCCTAAATCTACAATCGTTCTTGAGAGCTTGCCTAACTTAAATAACTGATCATATCTTTGGTCCCTCAGCTGTAATTGTGTACCGGTCCAGTTGACCTGATAATTTTCCGTTAAAGCAAAGGAGGAAACTGTATTTCACACTTAGGCGCTCTTTTCACATTTTTACAGGAAATTTCATTTACCCACCTTCTTGTACAACTTGATCCATGTCAAGTCTCCCTTTGAATCTGTGTACTGGAGTCCGAAAAACCAAACCTCTCGCAATCCGATTGTTTTGACTACTTGATCAAATAACTGTTTTCCTGTTGTAGTCGGCTGGATGGCGAACTCTAGTTCCGCATCCATCGTCGTCACCCTCACATTCATCTGGAAACATAAGCAAATCCAATTAATTGTCACCCTTAACGCATGTTAACATTCCCTATACCCATAAAAATACCAAACTTCCCACCGAATAAAACAAGGTTTGCCGGTAATAAATTCTCGGCCGGGAAACCCGAAAATCAGTCATTGGCAAAGGTCATAAGGTTGAAACATTGTGCAGTGAACCTCTAATCATGGCGAAAGCACTATTTTTTTAATCGGTCAGCTATCGACACTCTGGCGATGAAAAGAAAATTCAAACTTTCAATTTTCCAACACCAGAGTATGTCTTGGAATCCTGTAGCCTCGATATGACTCATTCAACCGCAGTTCCGTGTGCAGGTGATTGAGTACGTTGTAATGCTTAGACACTACAAGGACAAATGGCTTCTTCCTTCGCTTTTTTCCCTCTCATTGAAAATTTGCCAATGCATGCAGAGGCACCACATCTAATGGGGAACATTGGGAAAAAGGCACGCTTTATTACCAGACCCGAACTTTATTTTTACAATGGAAAAAAAGCCACTCATAAGCAGACGACCGTTGACAACCTTGGGAAAACTAAGAAAATTAATCATTTGTCGGATATTAACATGACGTCACACTCATGATTACATAAACAAAACAAACAAAACTTCTTTTTATTACTCGCGCAGTTTGATTCGAAAAAACAGGAGTTTGTTAATTAATGAGCTTTATTTTTTAACTCATTTCTAAAATTTTTAAGGTTCGAGCATCGTGAGATTCAGCTTTTAGAGAAAAACAGTTAAAACCAAAACTGGGTATTTTGCCCTCACTTTTTTAGGAACTGCGTTCCTGGAAAATAGGATAACAGACCATGGATGATAAACTCCTCATCCATTTAGGTTAACATTATCTATTTAATCAAAGACCTTGAGCGATTCGGTAAAAAATTCCGAACGGCAGGCACCTGTCCAATTGCTTGGTTTATAGGTGATCCACTTATTTTTACACTCAGTCTTCCATTAATGTTTTCTTCCGCTTCACACAGCTTTTTACTTTTGCACGTTCGAATAAGCTTTCGCTAAACCCAAGGGCACTTCCAATCCATCTTACCAATAAAAGTATTCTGAGGAGATTTAAGTCATCGGGTTTTTTTTTAAATAAAAATCTGACCAAACAAGACGGTCACTCCTATCTCTTCCATTGACACATTCCTCCAGGGTTGTGTTAGTACAAAGTGCGACAAAAATTCGACATTGCCACGAGTTCTCATGCCTCGAGTCGAACCTAATTATTTACATTGAAATTGGCATCATTTCGTTTAATTAGCTGGCGCAAAAAACCGCTCTTTAACAACCTCAGTCCCATGTCTTCTTCTTGAACCCGCGACCGTGACTCCTCACCCGACAAATTTCAATTGAATTGTTGAGAATCCGAAAGGGAGAATGGAGAATCGCTTCCATGAGCTCCATGATGAATAGAAAAGAAAGTCCGGTGTCATGCCGTTTTTTGGCCTAACTCGCAAAAAGTAGTCGTTGTGGAGATAACGAGATTACACCCCTCCATGATTAGGATATTTTTACACTAAATTAGAATTACTCCTTCCCTTCTTTAAGTTTAGGTCCTTCAAATAAGCCAACTAATTGTATCTTGGGCCTCCGGGTTTTTCTTCCGATGACTGGTAGGCCTTCAACGTTTGCTCTGCCTCAAAATGCTCTTTATTACACATTTCTTTCGATCGGGTAAATAATTAAATGATCGAAGCTGACCAAATTACACAATAAGACACTCGAAACAGACAAATTATGGTTGATGGAAATGACAAACAGTAATTTTCACAAAGATTTGGCATCCCAAACGAGAAAAAAATTTCCCTCATTCAAGTTCACACGGTTTACCGAATTGCACCACAAGGAACCTCCCAGGATATTCGGCATTATAGACGCGTGCACATTATTGCGGGTAAATTAAAACCGCTTTGGCTTTGAGGAGTGATTCTGGGCAGTACGTACCAATTTCCCTCCGGCCACCATTTTCCAGTTTGCCTATTCCTCCAACAAAATAGAAAAATTGGCGAACACCACCGAAATAAAGTATTTTAACAGAGGACTGATCCGAGACACACATTCAACTGACTGGTAACAGTCTTCGGCGGTTCTTCAACGGTTGCTTGGCTTCTTTAACCGTGACCTGACTCCAATATTCACAAAACCAAAACCGGATATCTCTACCCGGCAGATGGATGCCAAACACACGCGACTTGTAAGCCTTCAATGCCTTCTCTGTACGATAATGATTTTTCTTAATAATTGTCATGCAGTTTCATCTTTCACTTGCTTTTTACAACTGTATAAATTACGCATTCCCAGCATGGCATTCTCTGCACAAGCTGTAATAAATTCTCAAAGTTTATTTTTACCTTTTACTATACTTTTATTTCTTTAGCCGAAGCAATTTAGATGGACTTTTTTTTTATCTAGTATAAATCATACTTTGAAACTACTACAGTCTGTTCTTTACCTTTTGTTCAAATGTTTATCAGGCTTATTTATTCTAATACGCTCATGCCCACCCTTAAATTAAACTAAAACCTTATCTCTTTTTTCTTTATCTCTAATTATGAACGGATACTTGAATTCAAAATCAAAGGAAAGAAAAATAAACCGAAGACTGCTTCCACCCCGTTTAAACTCAACGTGGTCATGTTCGTCTTCATTTTTACTAAAGTGGGCACATCAATACAGAAAGCGCACGAAATCCCCGAAAGACAAACAGCCAGAATCCACGGTTACAGTACATCTTGAAAAGTACCCCAACGAGACGACCCACGGGGAGACCCCTTACCTTTTTTCTCGAGAAGGCCCCATTTAGGCATTTAAAAGGTCTGTCCCGTACCTGTGCATAGAAAATAAAGCAAATAAGTGTTTGATTGCAGGCTATGTTTTTTCCCCTTCCAAATCAAATATTTTGCCTTTCTCGCTTTTGGCTCAAACCTAATCAAATAATGGCAGCAAAAACCTAAAAATCTTAATGTTTGAAATGGGAAATCGGAGTATAGCAAGGCAAAATATGGAAATGAATAAATATTGAATTGGGTTTAAGTGTTCAATTGGGGAAAACAGAAGGATTTGCCTTGGACCACCTCAAATTGGTGGACACGCCTTGAATATTGTCCACCACACGACCGCCTCCACACAGATGGTGTTTCCATGCTCTGGCCCTCACTGTTATCGGGAAAAGTGGTCGATGCTTTCACGAGGTCAATGCAAATAACGATCCCCAGGGTGGTTCATTAGTCACTCAACTAATAAGAGAAGCTGAAAATAGGAAGTCCACCAATGAGGAAGCAACAACTTGTTAGCTCAAACATTCCGACTCCGAATTAATTGATCCGATTCACTGCTTTGTAATTGGATAAGACAAATAATTTTTTGATTTCCATAAACAATGGTCTGTTCCTTAAATTGTTCATTTTTCTATGGCAGTGAAAAAATTACTTCGATCGATGATGATGATGATGATGATGATCATGCTGGTAAACTCTGTCATAACATTGAAACATTAGCTTTAATCAGAAATTAATTGCAATGGAGCGATACATTACGTAACTTTACAATGTCTTTTAATCAGTTTTGGACTCTACACTCTCCTCGCAATTAGTTACCTCAATTTAACGACTTTGGAACCAGATGGAATCCACGAAATAACATTGCTGGGAGGGCATGAAAACGAACGGGGGATTTCAAAAAGTGGCCATTGCCAGATCATTTTATTAAAAATAAGAATTCACCTTTTCGAGGAAGTTAAAAGAAGCCTCAAATTAAAAAGGGCAAAAACCTCAGTTCGCTCACGTAGTCAAATATCGAGATCGCTAATACGGGCGACCTTTGCTCTTCAAAAGGCCGAAATGAAACATGAGGTTACCGCAAAACTGAATCCGTCATGGCTAAATATTATTAAAGTGATTCCAGCTGGCACATATTTAGGCGAACGGGTTCGGTGAACGGATGAAGGGAAGTGGGTTGTGCAAGGCGACGGTAAAACTTCATTAAGATGAACGATTTTACTTGTGCGCTTGGTTGTTCCCTTTATCCCCCTTACAGATCGTACCACCCGAGGTTATAATTGAGAAATAATAGTTGGAAATTCTCACGTGGCAAACTTGCACAACAAATTACATTAGTTCACCTGTTCCTAAGGCGGAAAAATATTCATTACTGATTATCATTTTATAAATAAACTGAACTGAAATTCGGAAATTGAGAATATGTCAAAGGAAAATTTCGGATAACTCATGTTAATTAAGGTGGGTATGAAGTAAGGAGTACTTGAAAACGTGGTGAAGCGTTATTAAAAGGAAGTGGAACTCTTCTGACATGAAAAAGTATATCAGTATGACGAGCTGCCTGCCCCTGAGCGGGATGACTGGTAACGACTGCGAAATGGAGCTACCAAATGTGCGTCAAATGACTACTGTCGGTGACTTGAAAGGACTAATTGACTGTGCCTGCTTTTACAGCGAATATTCTCGAATCCTTTCGTAATCACATTGTTTGCAGTGATTTCATCAAAGCGAGTCATTCCTCCTGATAAACACTGCGGACCGATGCTCAATGCTTTCATTCCTTCTCGCGAGATATGAGGTTCCGGAGAGGAATTCGTCATTGCATTGTAAATACGTCCGTCATAGCTAAAATCAACAGATGAGAAAGCATCGACGAGACTCTCTTATTGCATTCCCGCGCGAAATTAATCCTGCAGGAAGCAGGACAGCTACCCGCAGATAAGAAATCGGTATGACAAATTTCTTCATTGAAGGAATTTGCCCGTATAAAATCCATATTCGTTAAAATTAAGTACGATGGGGTCGGGTTAACCTCAGAATTTAAGGTTAACGATTCGGAAATCTTCAAGTTTTTTATAATCACGAATCAATATTTCAATTAATTTCAGGTTTTTTGGCCTTTGATCATATGAAAACAAAAGTGTTGAGAATTTTTTATTTTCATTCTCAGAATTCGAATCAATGCCTCAAAGGAAACGGAAGTGCAACCATTCCAAGTCATTCCCAAGAAACGGAATCGGTCGCTCGGCTTACTGCCAAACGGGACAATCAGTGGCACGACAGCTAAAAAATTACGAGCCTTAACGGAAGCATAAATTAAGGTAATCGAAACAATTATGAAATTTTGTTAAAAGTGAATGCCTCATTGGAAATCTCTCCTCTTTAAAATGTCTATGTGTCCTCGTCCGTGCGGATCTCCGGACTGCTCTTCCCGTGAGGCTGCCTTCTTACCTGTACTCACCTGTACCTTACGCATGTGTCCCGATTGCCTGCGTCATTCCTTTGCTCTCTCGCTACGTCACATGCTTGCTCACCGTCATGTGTCTGCTTTATTAGCATTATTTAGCAAGTGAAGAGAAAAGGCTGAGGTCAGAGTTTTCCGATCGTGAAGCTCAACGGAATCACTCGAATTCTCAACTTTTTCTTTCAATGACATTTCATTTTAGGAATTTCGGCAGTGAGACCCGAAATGGGCTTTACCTCGAGTTGTAATAGTGCGTTTAATTTCATGCATGCAAATTCCCCACCGCCATGAGAGCGGGTTTAAATAATTAAAAAAGTTTTCAAACAAAACTATAAAACGGCTCTAAATGGGCAATAAATCATTCGGTTGGTAACAACCATCAATGAAATTCATGTGCTTTTGGAAGTTGATTTTTTGGATTTTCTCGAACCTCAGCCTCCTCCGTCCTTTTTTTATAATCTTTCCAAATCAACTGACATTTTTTATTCCTTAATAATATTTTAATGAGTGTAACTTAAGACGTCTGATGAACCCGGTGAACTCAAGATGATCAGATAATTAAAACGAGTCAATTCATTCGTTCATTAATTTTATAAAAACATACGCTTGCGAATGAAGCCATTATGTGCTTAGTCAGAAATCACTGACGTTTACTTTTGAACCGAAAATCCAACAACCGAACCTACCGGTGATTTTGAGCTTTGGTCGTCTGTTCTAAAAATAAAAAAACGTTGACTGAGACACTTCTGTTTTGTGTTTTTTTTTTTTTGCCCGAATGTGGGCTCGAAAATTGCATCCATCATCAATTTTTTCCAAAGATGTGCTGAATCTCACTAGTCGGGGAAAAAATCAGCCTTTAAACACTGTAAAGAATTCGGTATCCTCGACACGAGGGGAGTCAGTACAGTACACGTCAGAAGGACGTTCTTATCAAAATCTGTCTTCCGTAAGCTGCCACCGATCGCAGCTCGAAGACATGTTCACCGTGGAAGGCCGCTCGCTTCGGTCCCCCAAAACTCTTTCTTATCTCTAGCCACAGGACGGGGTAAATTATTGCGCAAGCCACGCGTTAAAACCCATCTACTTACTAATTTCGGCATTTTGACGTTCGCTTCTTGATCTGATTAGTCTTATCTGAAAAGAAAAAGAAAATTCCATTATTTCGATCTTATCTCCGAAGAAAATAACACAATTTAAAATTTCGATGATGTAGTCATAGTACAATTATGTTTCAACGCATGGTTTAACTTGATCGCGAACTAATCGTTGAGGAGTTTGATAAATGCTGGTCTCAAAGGATACAATATTGAGATTATTTATGATCTTACGTTAGGGCGATCTTAAGAGGCGGCAACATCGATGTCACATAAGCAAGAGTCAGTCGACTTCCTGACCACAAAAAAGTACATTTTAGTCTCCTATTTTTACGCCTTTAAAGTAAATGCAATAAATTGAATGCACTTATAAAACCTCGAAAAATTTTTGAAACCTCAATTTCGAATATCCCTGAACTCTCGGTTTCGATAATTCGCCCTTTTAAGAACTGAACTGTACAATTTATGGGGTATAGTTAAAAATTTTAGACAAGCAAAATATAAGCGAAAAAGCGAAAACCATATGTGACACTTTGACGAAATTCCACCGGTGAGAGTTAATGCCCATACTCCAAAAATTATATATAATTATATTTATTCTCGAATGGGTTTCACTGTGAGCACGTCATATCGGTGAGTGTTCGCTATCAACATTGCAATAAATTATGCAAACCAGGGGAAGTATCGGTGAAATAAAATATGCCTGATGTGTCATTATGGCTGGGTTTTCTCTTGTTAAGTGAAAGAGTTGTGCCTTCCACCTTCCGAAATTATTCGCTTTATAAAACTAAAACAGAATCGGGGTTTATATTTTTATCGGACACCGAGAATGGGTCTGGCTCAAAATATTAGCGAAATTCCAGAATGGAAATCACACGAAAATCCTCCCAACCCTAAGCTCACCGTGGATATCCCAAATGTGTTCGTGCTCGTAACCCATTCCATGACTCATCCCAAATATGCATTTACAAAAAAATTTCGATAGAAAGCAAAAACTTTTTTTCACCAAAAAAACTCAGCTCCCCTTCTGTCGTGAGGAGAGCACATAGCGGTAAACCACGAAGGCGTAAAGGCATTTCACTTGCAAATGAATTCGTTGCGATGGCATCAAAGTCAGTTTTCTCTTTCGTTTACATAAGAGTTGCGACAACTGTGCAGATGCTCCCAATTGGAGCCGATGTCGCCCCTTCTTCTCCTCTGCCGGGAGGATATCTACTCATGACTCCACAAGAGAACTTCCGATGATCTCACATTCTGACTGAAGAAAGTTGCCATTATCTTATAATTTTTTTCTCCTCTTCCCGTTCTCTTATGCTTTATTTTTTTTTTCTTGAATGCGATTCCGTGGGAATGTGTGAGATTCTTTCAACGGTTATTTCTTTAATGATTTCACGCTTCCAGCAAAACTCAATGCGTGGATATTATGTAATGCTTGATTGTAGTTTTGATATAAATTAATTATAAAATTCTACCGGTGCTCTCGATAACTATTTTTCTGCATGACTGTTTTTCTTTCGACAAAACCAAGTGCAGTACATTGTTTTTAAAAAAATTACAAGTATACTTTTTTTTTTAAATTTTACATCTTAGTTTTAATATACTGAATAGCGGACAAAGTATGAATTTGAAGCACAATTCCGATTTGCTAAAATTTCTGTGGACTATCATTAGTAAATGTTTGGCTCAAAAAATTATTTTGAGAATATTTTACCCCCGTCAGCTTCACCTTTTTGTCTGATAACTTAATGAATTCCAGTAAGCTGAACTTTCTAAAAGACATGAAAACCAAGAGGGCGGCCCCACTTACAACGGGGCGCCTTAATTTTCTCACTTTCTCCCGATTGATTTAAGACGTTTTCGAGTGCTTTTTCTAAAGACCTCTCCGAAGAATTGTTTCCATTTTCTGATGAATTAAGTGTTTCTTCACCAATACGTGATGTCTTTCAACAATACCCGACTAAATTTTGCATTAATAACCTTAATTAATTATTTAATTACTTCCTCCTTTTTTGTGTTGATGGGATCCGGGGAATCGAATTCAATATTCTCTCACGACTTAATTTTTTTCTTCCCGGCTAATAACTTTTCAAACCTGCTTGGGTCGGACCGAAGAGGCTGCACCTCTAGAAATGTCCGTTATACCGCTTGTCTGATCCTACCAGAATGCTGTAAAAAAACCTATATAAGCGAAGTCAAGATTTGCCGACCTGTCAATACCGTTCTATTTGTGCTTATAAGCTGACTGAGAAGGAAGACCTTGCTGTCATTTCTCAAACGTCGCTTCTCAAAATTTTTCAAAAATATAAGGGAACGGTTTCTCATTTAAGAAGTGAATAATTACGACATGCAATGTAAATTATCCCAATCTTTTTTCCGCTTTTATGACTTTCTTATCATAGGCATAACTCTTGCCTTGTTGCAAAATTTAGGAGCTTTAGTTTCAATTCTTATGTTTTTTCTAAAATACAGAAATCCTTAATGTTTTCATCAGAAGTCTGAGTTGAAATTTCTTTCATTAAATACTTTTATAAAAGGTTTTCTTTGAAATTATCTATAAAATTTTCCATTTTCTCCTGAAAATATATCATTCCTTAAAGTAATGATTGAATAAAAGTTCACTCCACATGAATGAAAACATGTAAAAGGCGGCCATTACAAAAGTTATCAGCCTTAAGGATGATTTCAGCATATTACTAATTATATAATTCAGTCAAAAAAGAAAATTTATGCATTTTTCATCTATTTCCTAATACCTGCATCTTGTGTGAGATCAAACATGCAAAAGGTCGGAGTGCTTAAAGTTGATATGATAATTTCACAATAATTTAAGGAATTCAATCATTACTTATCTTTAAATTGGTGACTTGCCTTGATCTGCTTGAGGTATCCTCTTTTATGAGCAGACCAAAGTAGTAAATAATTTTCATTATATTAATCTGCATTTTTTTCTTTTTTAAAGAAGACTTTAACAATTTTATACTCACATAAAAATATAAATAGTAATTTTATGAAAAAAAGTTAAATTACCTATTTAATCTCTGCAGTTGTACTTTTACAGTTATTAATAGGATTAACAAAGGATTTCAGATTTTTCCCCCTTTCCTCATCAGCAATCAGTTGCTTTTCAAAAACTTAATTCTCTCTCAATTTTGTTAACTAAAAATTTTCAAATGCCAAAATAACATTTACTAAATAACAGCTATTGCCAAATCAGCTAATTTCACTTGCTTATTAGAGTTTTTACCAAATGCTTATTAAAACTCAGTTGAATCCATCTCTTTTCACCAATCACTCTCCAATACAGTAATTATTTTCTATCTTTGAACTTAAACCCTTCTTACAATTCTTCATTAAATTGTAATCTTGAAGCTGATAAAGTCAATAATAACAAAACCTCTTTTGCTGGTTTTATCACATGAGTAATGCATAAAAAAGATTTAAACAATGACTGCCTAATTTTATTTTGATTAAAATTACACAATCTAATTTAAAGAATCTTAAACTTACACTTTAAAAAGTTATTCTAAAACTTTGTTGTAAATCCAAAATCAAAATTTACACTTAAACATTTCTAAGGAGAAAATCATAAAAAAATATACGTCTGAAATCTTATTCCCAACGGAAAACGTATAAATCATTCAATCAAATCACCAATTAGAAAATTTGATAATTAAATTATTTAAACACAAGAGTAACTCTTCACTAGCTCAACTGGTGACCAACTAAAGGACGCAATTTCAGCCTTGAAGAAGAAGAATCTAAACCGCCCGAAGAGATGCAATACTATAAGTACGGAAAGTCACGGCGAAATTACTGCAAAGTATGGGTCAACTCTCATGCATAACAGGTGGTTTCGACCGCCATTACATTCGTTGACATTACTCATCATGTCGTAACATGTAAATGTCAATTGTCATGGTCAAGTATGCATCTAAGAAATAATGCCCCTTAACGAAACGATTAAAGCAAAAAAAATCCGAAAATTCCATTAAAAAGTGAGTCGTCCGGGGAAAACAAACCGGTTCACATGATTACCATTTACAGTAGAATCTACTGTCGACAAAGTATCATTTAAGTTAAAGCGGTTTTTTTAACAAAAAATGGCAATGTCTAAAACTTACATTTGATTCAAACTTTTACTGAGAATACTGTGATTCTATCACATGAAACTTAATATAAAAAGAACTCACAAAATTTTGTAATAGAAGTCAAATCGCGGAAAAACGACAACACGACAATATTTAAAATGGCCGACCAACAAAGGGTGGGGTGAGCATGCGTAAGTTAATGGGGCCCTGAAGAATGACTCGGTAATTGGCGGGGTTTTCAAAACAAATGATATGGATCTGAAACTGATTCAATTATCAGTTCTTAACACTCTTTTTATGGTTGAAAGTACTGTTAATATCAACTCTTTTAAAAATATACAGCCTCTTTACCTAAACAAGCTTAATCAGTTTAATTACATTACCTTTAATGTATGTAAAAAGTGAAAATCTTAAGATAATCTTGAAATTTAAGTGATGTTGCACTAGTTCTAAATTTAATAAAAACTGAAATTCAACTCCTCTTGGCACAACTCTGATAAAGAAAAATTTTCCTCTTTAAAAAGGAATGGAAGGAAATTGGATCTATTCCAGGTGCAAGAACTGAAAGCAACTTAAAGCTGCGCCTTATTTTAACATTAAAAACCCAGTGTAAAACCATTCACAAAAACTTTCCGTCATTAATTTGCATTTGTAGAATAAGCCTTAAAAATGCGTGATAATTGAAAGAAAATAATTCTATAGGAAAGAAAAATGAAAGAAAAAACAACAGATAATTGATTTTATTTATTTAATCTTCCTATAAAAAATATTATTTGTTATAATAGTAAATCTTTCTAATATCAATAATTTAAATGTTGGATTGCTTTTTAAAATGCATTTATTACTTAACATTGAAGGAAACAGTGGTTTCTGTTCATTGGTAACAACTTCGCAAATAGTATTTCCTAAACGACTAGTTTTTGTAATTAGCTAAGCACCCGCCATTAAATTTATGTCAAAAATACTTCCATCCAGTCTGTGCTTTGGACACTGATAATAGGAAACAGCGCTTGCATGGCCCGATCGACCGGAAGTCAAGGGAACTGACTCCTGCCATGAGTCTGTATTAGGATCATATATTTCGACTATCGATAAAAAAGACACTCCATCATATCCTCCTGAAAAAAATGTTGTAATGAATCTAAATATAATTAAAATGTCAATAAATATTATTTAAAATAAAACATAAATAATAAAATTAAGTGTATAACGGTCTTCATATTACAGTTACTCGCAATTCATTAGTAATATATTCCGAAATCAGCTTACCTAATGCATAGAGCTTGTTATCTAAAACACTGACACTTAATGCGCTTCTAGCAGCCTTCACAGGTGCGACAAATTCCCACACATCTCTTTCGGTATCATATCTTTCCACCGATCTTAGTTGATTCACCCCGTCGTATCCACCCACCACGTATATAAACTGGTTTAACGCAGCAACCCCTAAAGCCATCAACAACCATTTTATTTCCTAATTAACTCATTTTTTTATAAACAACACAATGATAATTACCTGCACCACTTCTGACAATATTCATTGGTTTCACATAATTCCATTCATCGTTTTCGGGGTGATAACATTCACAAGAATTGAGTCGTTTTTCCCCATCATAACCGCCAACCGCAAACAATATTCTGTTTACGACAGCAAGACCAACTCCAAGTCGCTTGTTTTTCATAGATTTTATAGTGACCCACGAATCTTCGTCGGGATCATATCTTAAAAGAGAAAAATCAAACTTAAATTTCAAATATTAGACTGCTCTCAGAAGGCGGAGCTTTTCACACAGTGATTACCTTTCCACAGTGTTGTGATATTCAGAGCCAGCAGAACCGCCAACAGCATAGAGAAAGTCGTCCATGACCGCAACTCCAACCCTGCTTCTGGCAACGCTCATAGAAGCACAAGGTCTCCAGGTGTCTGTTAAAGGATTATATCTGTCCACCCAGTCAGAATCGAAACTTCCTCTCGGTGAAATATTTCTCCCCCCGACAGCATAAAACATACCCTAAAAAATTACAAAGAATAAATCATATTTTTACAATTTTTAGCTTTTAAGACAAATTGCAGAAAACTGTTCTTTAGTCCTAAAAAAAATATAAAAAGCTACCTTTAAAAATGCTCCACCTAGACCCGATCTTGGTAATCTTAAATTAGCTAATTGCACCCATGTTTTGTCATCAATATTATAACCCTCTAACAAGTCTAAGGAATGGTTAAAATAGCCGCCAGCAATGTAAATTATTCTCGTTGTATTTGGTGTCCTCTTTTTTACGCATGGCTTCTTATGCAACGTTAAATCCTACAAAGTGACCACTTGATTATAGATTGAATGACTTTCGGCAAAATAAAACGCTTTAGGCGATGTACAAAACCTGAAATATTTTTGCTAAATATTCCCTACAGGCTGGAAGTTTCTTCAGTACATCACAGTTTTTCATTTGATCTTTCAGGAAATTCGGCGTCAGGTACTGACATCGGACTGCTGATAAAATATGCTCCATTTTAGGATTTCTATTTTCTTCGTCGTACTTCACCTACGGTGAGAAATACAATGATTTAATTGTACAATCATTCCGCTTCTTCCAAGTGACAGTTATTGAGGGTGAAGAATCACTTGGTTGAATAACAATCCTGTCTTGTATCCAATTTTTCTGTTCTTACCCATTTTAAGACTGCATTATAAACATCTTTCTCTTCCTGAACATTCAGTTCATCTTTTCTAATTAATGTGACCAACTGCAGAGCAGAGAGTTGAAGAAATTCCTCTTCCTTACATATCTGAAAATAAAAACTCACCATTAATTTTGTTAATTATCAAAATGAATGAATTGAAAAGCCTAATTTTTTGAAAGTCCTTACTTGAACGAAATGTCTCTCTATAAATTGATTTGCTTTTGTATATAACTCCTTACATCCATGTTGTTCTGCAAAATTTGCAATACCTATAGCATTTGAAGGATCTAACTGTCTTTCTAAAAATTCACAGCAGGCATCTATGACATGACAAACCTGTCAATCAATAAAAAGAAGCAAAATGAAAACTTTTTCCCTTTCATGTATATGACTGTTACAAAAAAAATATTTACATGATACCTGAAACATGGTTGCAGCAGGCAGTATCTGACAAACTGTCACCTCAGTCACTCTGATTTCACCAGTATACATGAAATGTAATAATCTGGCCATGGCAGTCTGACAAATGCCTTGAAGTTTAATCCTTGACATTTCACATTCTTTCAATCCCCCTGTAAACATTGCTTTAAAATATGGACTGGCAGCAGCTAAAACTACTTTGTGAGCATGGAATAATTCAGCACCTACTTCTAATATCACATCAGTTAACATATGATGATTTCTCATCAATGCCATCATCTGAAAAAAAGATAAACGCAAAGGACATTTTAATATTTAAAACTAAAATATTTAAATTCAGGTTAAATTCATCAGTTTAACTGATACCTTAATGGCATCTTTAATGTAGCTGGAAATGCAGAATGTGATGTCTCCAGAATTTGTCTGAACTGTTGTAAACTCATCTTCCTTTTTTTCTGATGATTTATTGTGGTTATTAAAACGTACATCATCACCTTCAAAATCCATTACACAGCACTGTAAATTTCAGAATGGTTTTACATAAAACATCATACACTAATTCAATACAATTTAAAAAAGAACTGTATTACCTACTTAAAAAGAACCTTGAATAGTGACAAATTGCAAAATTTAACTGAAAACAATGACTGAAAAACAAATCTTAAAATGCACCAAAGCTATATCATTCAGTTTAATTGAACTTAGGCAGAAGCATTACAGTGCTGTTTTTAGAAATCAGGAATGTGGAGTGTTTTCTTGATAAACATCTTGTTAAAGACCTAACAAAAGCTGGATTTTCATTAGACCTAAAAACAATAAAAACAAACATTAGTTACTAATGTCTTCGAATATCTTCCTAAGTAAAAAAACCCACAACAAATGAGACATTTTTAAAATTCACGTGCAATACTTTTTTTGTAATCTTAGCTGTCAGTCCTTAAAATTCATTTAATATCATCATATTGACAATATGTTTTTTTATATTTTAATTGTCAATGGCGTAATATTAATATTCAATGAGCAATTATAAGCAATTTATGTTTAAAACTAACAGTTAGCTAGAGTATTTAATTAGTAAAAACGTACTTTTATAAAAACGAAAAACTCATAAAAATCTCAAAAAACCAGAAAACTGATTTCATATATTGTTTAAAGTAACACAACACCGCCAGCCGCAATGACCATTCGTTATTAATATAGTAATCTTAGCAAACAATTCTTCCCTAATAAAAAGCACAGAATGGAACTTCAAGTTACGATATGAAATATTTTTAATTTAAATAGTTTCAAAAACTCCTTTAATTCATGATTGAATTTCTACCTTCTTAAAATTTAAATTTTATGAAAAGATTCTCAAACCTAAAAAGGCCTATTTGGTATTTAAAAAATCATACGAATTAACATTAACTCTGGATAAACATTGTTTACATAAAAATTTAAGAAGAAGGAAAGTTCCCATAATAGAAAGCATGAACATTAAATTATTTTTTAAAATTTCTTTGAATTTAATGAATATCCGTCATCTTACTATAATTTTTCCATTAAAACCGAGTAATGTGTATGAAGGAAAGCTGAATCACTGAGATCATGCACGTACTTAACAAAATTTAGAGTACTTTATATGCAAGAATTATCTATTTGTAATTAGAAGATGAAGTGCTGTTTTTGATAATTCGATAATTCCTTAAAAATTTCGCAATGGTTAAAGAATTCTTAATGTTTAGATGAATTTATTTTACCGTAGAACCTTTCCGGCTCATTATGAAATCTAAATTTTATATTTAGAGTTTAGATCTTATAATAATTCATAAATTAAGGACCGAAGAACTGCGTGGATTAAACTTACGATGACTTAATGAGGGAAATTAAGAAAAATTGAAAGTTATTTCGGAAATAGGTTTTTAATATTACTCTGTTACATTTTTCAGGCTTATTTAAACGTTACATTTTTTCAATATTTACGCGGATTCATATATTAATGAATGAATATTCTTGTTGAAAGCTTACCGAAAAACATTGCATCTGTGGTCAACGGTTTTTTAGAATTTAAAATCTTAGCAGCAATTGAGCCTGAAGTCACCGGCCAATTGATTATAATTTATTGTATAAAAATTTACAGGACTAAAAGTTATAAAATTATTTATTTTGGATTTCGCTTGATAATTTATAAGTTTAAAGCATTTTAATAGTGAAAAAATGCACACATTTGTAAGAGGCGGCAAATTTTCTTCCCATGGCCGGCGAATTCCCTGGACCTGTATATACTGTATAACCTATTAAATTTTCAAGTAAGATCTGAAAAAACTCTTTTTTGGTTTTAATTTTTTATAGATGTTAAAAAATTATCATGGCTTTTTTAGTCTTAATTAAAAAAAATATGACTTAACCCTTTTTGAGAAATTAAAACCTTATCATAAATTCAATCAATATTTATATTTAATTATACATTCGTCATATATTTTGAATTTAATGAGGGGTGACACTCCCCTTATCAGAAATTTGAAACTGTACCGTACAATTTCCCCTATGCTAACCTTACGAAAGGTCTTTTTTTTAATTTTTCCGTTATTTATTTTTTATGCCTGGCGAGATATTATTCTAAAAAATACTCAGTCGGCTAGTATATATTTATGTTTTAAACCGTTTTCATCAACTTTTTTTCTTTGAGTTTCTTAACTTTTGTAAATTCCTGAGAGCACATAAAAAATTAATCAGAAAGTGGTCAAATAGAATTTACAGCAACGGATCATAGAGAACGCCAATATACATTAGAGAAGTTTGTTAGGAATTTGTCGCTTAAAGTTGGTTTCCTCTATGAGTGTTCCTAATCCATTAAAGAGGAAAGTTCCTTTTGAAGATAATTCTAACCCAAAAGTTAGGAAAGAAGAAGACAATGAAGCGGAAAATGGTAAATTTTAGTATTTATGGGCTTATATAGTAGTTGTTGTTAACAAGTTGAGGTTATGTACAAAGGCGTTTTTTAGAAATAAGTTTGTCTTAATATATTTCTCTTGTATTTTTTTATCTTAAAAAGATGAAAATTGTTATGTCTTATTGGGATTATTCTCCTTTCACAAAATTAATCATTTATGTTTTTTTAATTTTTATAGGCATTGATGTCAGTTTCTGTAATTCAGTTAATTTTTTTCAGAATCAAAACCATCCCAAAAAAGAACTCCGAGACTCTGTCCCTATTTGGACACAATTAACCGACAGGTGCTTGACTTTGACTTTGAGAAGCTTTGTTCAATATCCCTCTCCCGAATAAATGTTTACGCCTGTTTAGTTTGTGGCAAATACTTTCAAGGGAGAGGAACAAATACTCTGGCATATACTCATTCAGTGAGTGACGCTCATCATGTTTTTCTCAATCTTCACACTTTAAAATTTTATTGTCTGCCAGATAATTATGAAATTATTGGTGAGTAAATTTGCCCCTAATTGGGTAGTTCTTTTAAATTGTTTGTTTTAATATGTACTTTTTTCCTTTTCTAGACTCATCATTAGATGATATAAAATATGTATTGAATCCCACATTTACAACAAAACATATAAACAGTTTAGATAAAACTGAAAAATTATCAAGAGCTATTGATGGCACTCTCTATCTTCCTGGGATTGTTGGGCTGAATAATATTAAGGCTAATGATTACTGTAATGTAGTCTTGCAGGTAAACCATTATCAGCATATGTATTATTATTATTTAAATTTGATTATTAATTGAGCTCTGAATTTAATTTCAGGCACTCTCTCATGTATCACCACTTAGAAATTATTTTTTAAGGGAAGCTAATTATTCAAAAGTGAAAAGACCCCCTGGTGATTCACTTTTTCTTTTGGTTCAAAGATTTGGTGAACTTTTAAGGAAGCTTTGGAATCCTAGAAACTTTAAAGCTCATGTTTCACCACATGAAATGCTTCAAGCAGTAGTATTATGGAGTAGGAAGAAATTTCAGTTTACTGAGCAAGGTGAAAATTTTATTAATTTTCTTAAGCAGATTTTTAAAATAATATGAGCATATAAATCCAGCCTTAAACTGGCAGTATTCTTCACCATCAGTTGGAATTATTAAAAATATTTAAAGAGATTTACTTATAAAAAGCATTTATGGAGCTTTTTGTTCAGTTATATTGAATGCAGAATACTGTATTATTGTAAAATGTTAATTATTAAAAAAAAATCACCATTTCTTATTTATTTTTTCAGGAGACCCAATTGATTTTCTCTCCTGGTTTCTAAACTCACTGCATATTGCCTTGAATGGGACAAAGAAGCCTGGCTCATCAATAATATATAATTCATTTCTTGGATCCATGAAAATTTACACAAGGAAGATTCCTCCAACAGAACTGGATGACAAACAAAAAGCAGCTCTTCTGCGCACTGATGAGTATCATGAGAAAGTCACAGATAGCCCTTTCCTGTACTTGACTTGTGATTTGCCCCCTCCACCACTGTTTAAGGATGAATTCATGGAAAACATCATTCCTCAAGTTAACTTATTTACTCTTTTGACGAAATTCAACGGGGTGCAAGAGAAAGAATATAAAACTTATAAAGACAACTTTCTAAAAAGGTTTGAAATAACGGTGCTGCCTCCGTATTTGATACTATACATAAAAAGGTTTACAAAGAACACCTTTTTCGTGGAGAAGAACCCGACAATAGTGAATTTTCCAGTAAAAAATGTAGACTTTGGGGACATCATGACTAATGAGGCCAAATCCAAGCATAAACACACGACGTATGATCTGATGGCGAACATAGTACATGACGGGGAGCCCAATAAGGGAACCTACAGAGTGCACGTTCTTCATAAAGGAAACGGGAAATGGTATGAAATGCAGGATCTCCACGTCACTGACATACTTCCTCAGATGATAACACTGACTGAAGCTTACATTCAGATTTACGAATTGAATACTAATATTGTAAATGAGTTTTGGAAAAATGAAAATAAATAGAGTGGATGGTTTTTTAATTGTTTAATTATTATTCCCTCTTATGCTCTCTTTTTGGAACATGAACGGAAAATTGGAGCCGTTTGGAAGTGAAAATTTAATTCCTTTGAGATAAGTAAGCTCTAACAGAAAGAAATCCAATTATTTTTAATATTGATTTATCAGAGTTCGGTAAACTCGCGTACATTCATAATTACAACGCATTTATTCAATGAATAATGTCGCCATGACAACGCCAAAACATTTCTGATTATTCTCAGTGTTTTGATGAACACAATGAATAGAGTTGCGAAATTAACAGATGAAAATGACGACTTGTACTCAGGGTACAATGAGTACCCGAGTAATTTTGACGTTAGAAATTTAGATACGGACGAATTATTTCAAGCAGCGCTGCAGAAATCAAGTCATGGAAGAAGTACATTGGTGAATATTAACGGAGTTGAGATAAACTGCTTTCGTCCGGGCTATTTAAAGTGAAATGTATTGTTTTGTTGCAGTTTGTACCGGGAACGGCCTACCGTGCGGGACTTAAAAGCGGGGTGAGTTCTTTATTTGCATTTAATTCGTTCAGCTGTTTTTATGTTAAAATATTTTTTCTTGCGGCAGTATCATGGGATCTCGAGCAGCCTCGGGTTTCGTGGGGTCTCCAGAAAAGGGCTGATGACCGGAGAAAGTCGAATGGGCACAGTCCTCCATACTGGAGCGCCTCCCCGAACGGGTTTCGCAGAAGATGAATTGGTGAGGCCCATGACTGCTGTGAGGGGTGTGGGGTACACCAGCCATGGAAGGCCTGGCACGGGGGTGTTCGACCCAATGAATCAAAGACTTCACGGACCGATGGCAGGGATTGAAAAACATGAAGAAACGTGAGTAATGTCTTCGTCCAGAGTTTGCAATCCACTAAAGGAACCGTCTGATTCCAGACCGGAAGAGAAAATAAAAAAGCTGGAAAGACAGATTATGGATTTAATAGAAGAATCATCTGCCCTTAACGTGAAAGGTCAGAAAAATCAGGCGTTGAGTAAAGCCAAGGAAGCTTCAAGTAAGGAAAGAAGTTTAATTCGAATTCAAGAACATTCCGGTTTAAGTGACATTCATAATTTGGATTTGACATTTTTGGTGAGACTTTTCGTGAACTTTATAAAATTTTAAAAATATTTCACGCACGATTTTAACAAAATTGCGTCAATTATTGCAGGTTTTATTCAATCTGGCAAATCATTACAGCGACAACGACATGCACACGGAAGCGCTAAACACCTACCAGGTGATAACTAAAAATAAAATGTTCAGTAATGCGAGCAAGTTGAAGGTGAATATGGGAAATATATACTTCAAACTGGGACAATACAGCAAAGCCATAAAAATGTATAGAATGGCGATGGATCAGGTCCCAAACACACTCAAAGATTTACGGTAAGAAGAAAACATTCGGATATTTTTATCTTAAATAACCCAAAATTAATCCAGACTTTGATTATGTGTGCAGGATAAAAATTATGCATAACATAGGAAATGTTTTCCTCAAAACGGGAGAAATAGTTGAGGCGTGCAACAGTTTCGAGTACATAATGCAGGAAAAGCCTGATTTTAGAGCCGGACTCAACTTGATATACTGCTATCATACTCTCAACGATCCTGAAAAAATGAAAAAAGCCTTTCAATCAATGCTTGCCATCCCCCTCAACATAGAGAACGATAAATACAATCAAGCCTCAGCTGTGAGTAATCATAAATAATTGCAGACGAGCCAATATTTGCATTAAATTAAATCATATTTTAGGAAGACCACCAGTCCGAGCTTTTATTGGAAGTAATCAAAAACGACAAACTGCGTCTATGGGAAAAGGAGAGGCAGGAAGAGGCAGAGAAAAGCATCCTCACTGCAGCAAAGCTCATCTCCCCCGTCATAGAAGAAAACTACACTTTAGGTTCGTCAGCTCGGAGAGTTTTGCCACAGAGAATAAAATACCAGAAAGTATTGTTTTGGTTGTAGGCTACAGTTGGTGCTTAGAAGCAGTTAAGTCCTCTAAATATGCTGCCCTGGCGAGCGATCTGGATTTAGACAAAGTGGTTATGCTGCTGAAGCAGAGCGATGTTAACGGAGCCGTGGAAATCCTAAATGTTTTTCAAGATAAGGAACCGAGGATTGCCGGAATGGCTGCCAATAATTTGTCTTTTATTAGTTACTTGGTGAGAATAACCGTCATTCTTCTCAGTTGACAAAACTCTAACCAAAGTGTTTTTCCAGCAAGGAGATCTAACTCAAGCGGAGAAATGGGGAGAAAACGCCAAAGAACTGGACTCTTATAACGCCTCTGCTTACGTGAACTTGGGCAATGTAGAATTTTCAAGACGTAATTTCGAACATGCCAAGGAATATTACGAAATCGCATATGAAAACGATTCCACATGCATAGAAGCGCTCTATAACTTGGGTTTGGTGACTAAGCAGTTGGGAAGCTACGTCGAGAGTCTGGAATACTTTATGAAGCTGGAAACAATCCTCAGGCACGATCCTTCCACGTTGTATCATTTGGCAACCCTTAACGAACTGATTGGGGACGTCGATCAAGCAACCGAATGGTATCTCCAGTTTCTCGGGATAGTGCCATCTGACCCTGGGGTTTTACAGGAAATGGGGCAGTTATTCGAGAGGGAAGGTGACAAGCAACAAGCTTTCCAATACCATTTTGAATCCTACAGATACTATCCGACAAATTTTCAAGTGTTGGATTGGTTGAGTACTCATTATATGTCTCTTGGAGTTCCTGAAAAAGCTTTGACGTTTTTGAAGAGAGCCGTATTGGCAGTTCCCAATGAGCCGAAATGGCAGCTTCTGATGGCTGCTTGCTACAAAAAAATTGGAAACTATCAAAAAGCCGTTGAGGTTTATAAAAACTTGCACAGAGAAAACCCCGACAATATTGAATGTGAGTGACGCCTCAAAGGAAGAAAAAAATAAAGTATTTCTGTTCGAACTCAAAATTTAATTTCAGGTCTGCAACTTCTCGTTCGATTAACAAACGAATTCGGTTTGAAAGAAGCAGCGGAATATGCTTTGGAGCTGAAAAGGGCGGAAAAGGCGAAGGAAGTCAGAGAAAGAATTGGTAGCAGTAGACCTGGATCTAGAAGGTCCAGTGGAAGGTAGAGATGAGTTCGCCCAACATTTTACTTTATAATTTGCTTAATATATTCCTGAAATATAATCGTTGTCAAGGTCAATGGGATTCCACTCATCCAGCCCTACCGCCTTCAAGGTGTCTCCTCCTCAAATGAAAAGTAACCCGGTATCGGCTCTAGGAGGAAAGCAAAATCACTTCAGTCTCACCCAGTCAATATCTGAGTCGGAGGAAATGTATTTTTCTTTAGAAAGATCCAGAGAAATGGGTAAGCCGTGGGAGTGCAACGCCCGTTTCGAAAGAACATTAATTATGCCTGTATTTCGGCAGATGTTCGTTACGATGATCCGTTGGGACCTGCACCGGAAAGACCGAGAACTTCAGTGGATCGAAAAGTGGTCGACGACGACTTTGGTGACGAAGAATTGGGGGAAGATTTGCTCCCTGAGTGAAAACCACCCATCAACCACCCAAGATTTATCATTTGCCTTTTGCTTCCCCCGGACGCAACCCTTTTTCTATGAAAACATTAAGCAAATAGTGATTTTACAAGACTGGATTTTTCTTCAAGTTTTTAACTGCAGAATCCGGAATCAATACGAGCATACTTTACAAAATAAATAGTCATATCATCCATTTGATGGCGATGTTTCGCTGTTTCCGGCTGCCAAAGGAAGAACTGTTTCTACAAAATAAGACGTAGTGCTTAGGTGCGGTTTAATCATTTCAGCTGACAAAAGCATTCGCGACCTTTGACCGTATCTGCCGACACAGAGCTAAACAATTAGTTATAATAAAGTCGCAAAACAAAGCAGAAGTTAGGCCTCTCCGTATTAAAAGTCTGATCCTCTCTTATGCGAGGGGAAGTATTTTAAAGCATATTTAAAAATATGATTCGATTCTCTCTGCTTTCGTTCAGTGAAAAGCTTTTCCCCAAATACTGAACCTAAATTCATTGTTGAAGTCTTATCTAATCCACATTAAATTCAAAGAAAGAGAATTAATATGACGCAAACGGCTGTGGTTATCCACTGAAGAAAGCGGGACCTGATCCAATGAAGAATCGAAGGGATTACGCAGGTAGAAGATATCAAACTGAAAAAGTCATTAATATTCCACCAATAGAACACAGAATTGATGCTTTTTTCTTCGTATTTATTTCAGTTAAAGGTGGTTGTTCTACTTGGAACACGACTTGTTCAGACAAGTGTCCTCTAAATTGCCTGCAGCCAAATTCCTATAATCTCCATTTTGTCTTTAGTATTTGAGTCCTATGAATCGATTAAAACTTTTTTCCTGCTTTTCCTCCCTTTGAAAAACATAATGGGGATTAACAACTAAATAAAACGGCGCGAGTGTTTGTATTAATAAAATCGTTCACAAAGCAGATATAATTAATATTTTCAAGGAATTACCAATAGCAATTGCTTAATTATGAATTATCAGTAAGTACAAGAGTAATTTCATTCATGATTTTTTAGTAACGCTCACTTTTCTCCCTCTTTGAATTTTTAGGATTGCTCACGTTCGGGAAAACTTTCTTACCTCAGGTTTACATGGAAAATAAAAGCGAAATGGTAATTTTGTGCTAAAATGAAACGAAGAAAACGGGGAAAAGGAAGAAGAAAATATCGTTGAGAGCAAAAATATTCATGCCGAACGGATGATTTCTATTTGGATGACATTCCCGTTTTCACTGAGGAATGTTTACGGAGGCTATATATGTGTACAACTCAAACACTTTTTAGTTCATTTTCGTTCATTCAATCATCGCCTTCTGGAGTATTTCTTCTGACATTATTATTACCATCGTCACTTAAATAGTTACATTCGGTCCCTTTAACGAGGTGAAAATCTTTAATTTTTTATCTATATATATATTTAATTTGTTACCGGCAGTAAAATATTTGATTTTGTGAATAATGTTTTCTTAAATAAGTGGAATATGTCGAGATTAGAAACCAGAAAAAAATGAATGAGCCGTCTTCCCTTATTTCGGTATTCATTCCCGAAAAGAGAGGGGAGAGGAGAAACAACGCACCACCTCAAAAAGGTTTATTTTAAACGTTTAAATTAATTTTCAAAAATTTAAAGCTTTGCGGTCTAAGAAAATCCTCAGATTGGAATTTCTGATGGGATTCTTTTATTCCCAGTAATGATTACTTGCGAAATTAAAGTTTATCCCTTTCTTCAGCGCGCCTGTGAAAATATCGATGCCCTGCAGGATAAGGAAGTGCTATTAAACTACAAAACCCAGGAATTAGAGTATAAAAGAGAAGTTCATGTATTTATAAGTCTTACTGTACTGTTTACTTATTAAAAACAAATTAAGGGTACCTTTTTCATTAGTGACGCAGGAATTTCTTTAGAAATGTTCATTAATTAATTCTTTTCCACTGTAATTTAGTATTAAAGTGAGTCCCAAAATGTGCATTTTCAGTTTTGCGACTACTTTCTCTGATACATTTGAATTTTTTCTGATGTTGTCAATCGATTTATTTTAGATCGGTGTTGTCATTTGTTCTCTTATATTCACCAGTTCTACATTTATTGGGGTTGTGTATGCATTTCGCTTTCGGGGCCAGGTATTAATAGTCAGAAATGAATTTTTAACTATTCGCCTGACCAATTCGTAACAGTTACTAGAATGTCAGAGTTCAAAAAAAGCTTACGAAAATAGGACAATGTCGAACCTCGTAACAAAGATAATGACCCAAATTAAATAATTAATATTCTTAAAAGAAAATGTAATTATTTTAATTTATTAAATGGGCCCAATGACGCCTCCAAGTGACAGATAACCTTTGACATCCCGAAAAAACCTACTGCCTTCACCGTTTATGAATATTTCGTTTCAGATGCTCTGCTGTTAAGAAGCAATACTCAGCCATAATGTCAGAAGAGACTGAGGTGGACCTGTACTCCAAACTGGCCCTACCTGAGGCCCTCATACAAGATCAAAAAAAATTAAGACAGGTAAACGTTTTTTATGAAACTCCCTCCGCACCCGTTTGTCCAACCCCGTCCGCAGTGCACAGATTCCACTGAAAGGAGCCTTGAACTGCTTTTTAATTGCTGTTGATCAAGAGAAACGCAGTAGTCAGGAGTCGAATGATTAATAACCTTCAAAATAAGATTTCAACTTCATATGGCGGCCTGACCTCAGGCTAACCTCCTTGGTTTGCTTCTTGGCCTGCTCCTTTTTTCGACTCCGGATGTCTCCGTCAGAGAAACTGTCCCTTCACGTCACGCAGAAATAACTGCCCCGCCATCATGCCAACGAACTCTCTATTTTAATAGTTCCAAAATTAAACAATTCATTCACCTGCGGAAAACCGTTATGGGTCACAAGAAGTTTAAATTTATCGAAAATTTTAATTTTAGGTAGAAAATGTGCTCAAAGATCTAGTACTGACAAGAAAGACGGTGGAGAGAATCAGAAGAATGTTTGAGAATGAACTCGAGAATGGGCTCAGGGAGGAGCCATCTTCATTGCAAATGGAGAACACATATGTCCCAGAGCTCCCCGATGGCACAGGTACCGCTCTTTTTTGAGAGGATCTCAGAGTGAAATTCGTCCATTAATTGCGATTTCTTTTGAATTTTGCAGAGGATGGAAAATTTCTAGCTTTAGATCTGGGAGGTACAAATTTTAGAATTTTATTCGTGGAATTCCAAAAAGGACAAATTGGCGAACCTGTGGTCGAACATTACGAGGTTTCAAAAGAACTCCGTCTCGGCTCCGGTTATGTTTTGTTTGATTACATTGCCGACTGTGTGTGTGATTTTCTTAAGGAAAAAGGGTTGTCAGAGGACAAAATTCCCCTGGGTAAGGCCGTTAATTTCAGTCTCTCTCTCTCTCTCTCTCTCACCTGGGTGTTCTCATTTGATTCTCCTTCGTAGGTTTCACCTTCTCCTTTCCAGTCGCTCAGCATTCGTTAAATTCCGGTGTGCTGGTGAACTGGACAAAGTCTTACAACTGCAAAGATGTCATCGGGAAGGATGTGGTGCAGTTGCTCAACAAATCCTTAATTAAAAAGGGTTGCTATAATGTATCGGTTGACGCGATTTTGAATGATACAACGGGTGAGTACAATTGTTTTTGGTTATGCACCTGAAATTCAGAAAAACTGTATAAGATTCAATGTTCAAATGGAATTTAATGATGATGAAAAATGCCAAAGTTTAGATTTGGAATTAAAAACACTATATTTCGCACTTATAGGAGCGATTCCAAAAGGTCATTTTAGCAATTCTCGAAATGACTGAAAAAAGTTGACATCAGAATTCTGCTAACTTCCAACAGCATAAGCAGTCGGACGTTACAGTTCCTCTGGTAACTCTATAACTGTTATTACAGGTACTTTAATGATGGGTGCTCTCCTCGATAAGAAAACTGCAATAGGTCTCATCATCGGAACTGGTTCAAATGCTTGCTACATGGAAAAGGCTGAGAAAGTGAAACACTGGGAACCTGTGCGACATGGAGAAAAAGAGGTAAAGTTACCACGTGTATTTTCTCTATTGTTGTAACGGGGTGGTGACGTGAAATTTAAGTTTATTTTAGGTGGTAATTGACATCGAATGGGGTGCCTTCGGGGATAACGGAGTATTGGACTTCATAAAAACTGAATTCGACGTTCAGGTGGACGAAAACTCTCTTCTAGTCAATTCTTTTACGTTTGAGAAGTACATAAGCGGAAAATACATAGGGGAATTGGTGAGGGTGGTGCTGGTGAAGCTGACCAGAGAAGGATTGCTCTTCGGAGGAGAGCTCTCTGAGACTTTGGCCACCCCTCACTCTTTTTTGTCTGAATATATTTCAAAAATTGAAGAGTGAGTTTAGACCGGTGACTGAAGTTGTATTTATAGATTTTTTGTATATTTATAGAATTGTACTGAATGAATTCTTCTCCGTTTCAGAGATAGCCTCGATAGTCTGACGCATAAAACAATCGAAATAATAAAAAAGTTGAGGATTAGAAACTACAGCGAAGACGACATAAAACTTCTTCGGCAAGTGTGCAATCTCGTCACGAGAAGATCGTCTCTGTTGGTATCCATTTGCCTGTCCGTGCTCATTGAGAGGATTGACAAGAAAGAAGTGACCATTGCTGTGACCGGATCCGTTTTCGAAAAGCATCCATCTTATCAGCACTTTATGGAGAATTATATGACTTCACTGACTAAGAAAAAGGTGACAAGAAAAGTTCTATCAACCCACTTTCTGGCATTATTCGATGCGCTTACTGGTTCCTAAGCCATATCTTCAGGGAAGATTTAAATATGTGAAGAATATGCATAAGTTTTTTCCTTTCAGTTTAAGCTGTTGAGGGTGTCGGACGGAAGCGGAAAAGGTGCCGCTGTGGTGGTCGCCATAGCCAAGAAATTAGAAGAACGTTTCAAGAACTTCTGACCCAGAAAGTGATTCAAATGTTTAGGCTTCGTGAAATATTTTAATTAAATGCTCAATAAAATTATTTTTATATTTTAATAAAAAGTTTTTCTTTTTTGGCGGAACAGTCGTTCACCGAAGAGAGAGAGAAATTTAAAATCTGTTCTTAGTTTTCGGTGACCTCCTACCAGAAAAGAGCATTGCATGCCAGCGTTGACTTAAAATTAATGAAAATTTCTGGGAAATTATAATCCGTAAAATCCCCGGAAGTGTCACATAATTGTACCCACAATTTAAGGTGTAATTTTGTCGCACTAAACCCCGCAATTATGTCAAAAAATACACTAAATACAAAAACAGATTCGCGGGTCCTTTTTTGGGAGAAGACCGATCATTTGATTTATGGCGGAGGAAAACGTCGGGAAATTTTATCTTAAGTTTTGCAAAAGTGCTTGGGAATTAATTAAAACTGATACGCGTTTTGATTGCCATCTTAAGGACGTGGGAAAAATATAATTAGTTTTGATAAAATAATTCGCAGTCAGCCAGTATTCAAAATGTCACTCTTAGGAGCAAATTTTCTTTGTAAGCTGTTGGTGGTCGGAGTTTTTTTGCAGAGTGGATCGTTTACATCTGTAAGTCGTTCTGTTTAAATTCGAAAGCTGAAAATACTGCTTTGTGTATTTTAACTTTTCAAAGAACTTAGTATATAAAAGCAGTTCATACTTTGCCGTCCGTTACAACTCAGATTTTTTTCTCTGGAGTGTTAAAATAATAAAAATGTGTGAAAGAATTAACTTTTATGTTTACTACTTCTCAGGCGGAGCTGAAAAAAGCAGAATGGTGGCGAACGGCAGCGATTTATCAGGTTTACCCCTTATCTTTGAAAGATAGTGACAATGATGGCCGAGGAGATTTGAAAGGTCAGATTTTTTGCCCGGAATGTTTTGCTTTTTTGTCCAATTTCCTTCCCCTCTTTTTTCCCGTACTTTTTTATAGGATAGTCTTCTGCTTTATTCCATCAATACTTTGCTTACTCGGACTTATACCCGTTGTATACAGCACCAGTTGAAACCACATACGCCTCATCCATTTCGTCCCTTCGCTGGACAATACAGAACAGAAAACAGTGTAACGTTTGCGAACCGTTTTCAGGGATAACGGAAAAGATTCCTTATCTGAAAGAAACCGGACTGGACGCAGTCTGGATTTCTCCAATTTATTCGTCTCCGATGGCTGACTTCGGTTACGACATATCCAACTACACGGAAATTCACGGATGGTATGGAACAATGAAAGATTTTGAGAGATTAGCAAAAACAATTCACGATTCAGGTTAGAGGACAGCAAAGGCTGTCGAAATACTCTCTTTTATCACCGCCTGCTTGACTTTGACAGGAATGAAATTGATTATGGACTTCGTGCCCAACCACAGCAGCAACAAGCACGAATGGTTTATAAAGAGCGAAAACAAAGTTTCCGGTTATGAGGATTACTACGTTTGGAGAAACCCAAAAGGATTCGATTCCAAAGGAAAACCCATTCCCCCCAATAATTGGGTGAGTTTTTTATTAAGAGTTTCGGAGGTAACTGTGAAGAAATAAAATTCCTGTTGATAACTTCAGGTGAGCATTTTCTACGGTTCAGCATGGACATACAGCCAAAAGAGAAAGCAGTTCTATCTTCACCATTTTTTGAAAGAGCAACCGGACCTTAATTTTCGAAATCCGAAAGTCGTCCAGGAAATGAACAAAGTCATTTTGTTTTGGTCAGGGAAAGGAGTGGACGGATTTCGAATTGATGCCATCCCTTTCGTGTTCGAAAACGAACATTTCTTAGACGAGCCCAGGTCGAGGCACCCCACAAAAGACCCAATGGATCCCGATTACTTGGATCACATTCACACTCAACATCAGCCGGAGACATATGCCCTGATACAACAGTGGAGAGTCCTCCTGGACAAAGAGTCAAAGAAGGACGGGAAGGACAGGTAGACATTTTTTACAAGAATTCGTGATAATGGGTTTGGCTGACTTTTTTATATTTCAGGGTGCTTATGGTGGAGGCCTACGGCGATATCCCTCAAGTTATGAAGTATTTCGGGGACGAACACCGTCCGGGTGCTCATTTCCCTTTCAATTTCCAACTCCTCGGACTTAACGGACATTCCACAGCTCAGTATGTGAAAAAGCAAATCAACTCTTGGCTTGACAATTTACCCAAAATTCGCCACTCCAACTGGGTGGTAAAGCAAGTTTTTATATAATCACTCAGTAGTATGATATTCCCCTAAACTGTTCCAATCATTTCTCAGATAGGAAATCACGATCAACACAGAATTGGATCGAAAATGGGAACGAAACTAATAGACGGGATGAACATGTTGGTAACACTGATGCCGGGCACTTCGGTCACTTATTACGGGGAAGAGATTGGAATGGTGAACAACGACGACATAAAATACGAAGAAGGGGTGGACCCTCAGGGACTGAGGTACCCGAAGGACCAATTCAAATTCAGGAGCAGAGATTTCGAGAGAACTCCATTTCAATGGGATTCCACCGTTAACGCGGGTGAGAAATTAAACGTTAAAAAGTAAATACATTAAATATAAATGAGTATTGTCTTAATTTTTACGAGTTTAAAGTATAAAATATCTTTTTGCCAACGGATTTGAGGGAATTCGGAGTTAATTATTACGAATACATTTAGGATTCAACAAAGGGAAAAAGCCGTGGCTTCCCATCAACAAGAACTACAAAGAGCTCAATTTGGCCGCTCAGAAGAAGAAGCCGCATAGTCATTACATGATTTTTAAGGATCTGATGAAACTGAGAAAAAGCGAAGTCATTCGTAGAGGAGAGACTTTGGTGCAGACTATTGGCAATGGCACTCTGGGAATCATTAGGTATGCTTAAAATTGTTTTGAGTACCTTCGATATTGAATAATAGTAATTTTGAAGGCTCATGAACCTTTAGATGCAGTTTCGTCAGTTATTTTCATTAAAGTGAGTTTTATAATTCACACGCGTGGTTATTCTCATTACAGTAGAAGTTAAAATATTACACTGATCATATTTTGCACGAAAATTGCAATCTTTGCACCAAACCCTTCATTATTTCTAAAATATTACTCAATAATGAGAAGTGTTTCTTCAACGCTCCATTTTTAAAAAAATCTCTAACGAGCATTTTGTATTTTTTGGTTGGCAACACCGCACCGTGTAAATGTCACGAAAATCAAATTTCGCTTAGTTTTGGGAATCTTTAGTCAACCCAATCAGTACAGCTCGGCTTTTTGAAGTGAACCCTTTACTTTTGAATAGTATAACATAATTATCTTACCCTGTGTGCGTTATAAACCAGATAAGTTTTTTTCCACTCAGGTCACTGGGCTCGAATAATTTTGTTGTCGTTCTCATAAATTTTTCCCAAAATGATGACAGAATTAACCTGGACACCCACTTTCTTATCGGCAGAAGAAAGCTCAAAGTATATACAACGCATTTGGAATCCGGCTTCGAAAAAGGGTAAAAACTTTCATTCAGTGTTCACTCCTGAAACCACAGAGCAAACAATTAAAATAAATTTTTCATTTCAGGAAACTTGTGGATTCGACGGATTTAAAATTACCGAAAAAATCTGCAGTGGTTTTGATTTCTTCGTCCACTTAATGTTCCTCCTTTCATCCTAAGAAGAATAATACATTTACTGTTTGAATTACTTTGAAAATTGCTTAAAAATCCCGGGAATCCATAAAACAAAACAGAATGAAGGAAATAAAAATTTAATGAAGGGAGAAGTCCTAAAGGTTAGATAAAAAAGATCGTGGAAATCAAAACAAACGATTAGATGCATTAAATTATTAATAGATGATGATTTGTTCATTCTCAAGTGCTCAATTCAGTTTCAGGGTTTCTAATCCAAAGATAATCCTTCCCTTGGGAAATAAGATAAATCAAAAATTTTTATTTCTCGTTCAACTACCCTTAAAGAAATCCATAATGAGTGAAATTATATTGAGAATATTCAATTCAAAAACATAGGTGCATGGATCAAAGGAAAGATTATAAAGAATTATTCCCTTACCTGTTTAAGTAAAAGGCGAGAACACACAGCAAGGCATAGAGTAAAAAAACTGGTAAATTCCCGCGCTGGACTCGACGGGAACGTTAAGAATATTTTTAATAAAAAAGGCGGTGCCCTAAAAATTGGGTAACCTTTGGTTTGCACAACTTTTGGATTTGAATTGAGTTACATTTAAATGCTTTTTATCAAAACGGAAATTTTATTCCATTCATTACCGTTATTTACTCACCTACTTAGGCCAATTACGAAATTATGATAACATCAATTGAAAAATATCCATTAATGAACGGCAAAATACCTTCATTTTATTCCTCCTTTTTGTTATTACTTTTATTCTGGATCCCAGATCTTTTTAAACGATTTTATTTAGATCCCATCAAACCCTAACTTCACCCCTTTTCCACTTTTCTCTTCATTTCCCTTTAAAAGTATGCATTCGTTGGAAGTTTACAAATAATTAACAATTTTTTAAGCTTTCCAATATTGTTTATTAACAAGTTAATAAACTTTTATAAAACCGATTTAATTATTATAATTTTTTTTTAATTAATTCATAACTCATAAATCTGTATAGTTATTAAAATAATAAAATACAAAATAAAAACAAGTCTGTGACTGCATCAACGGATCAAATTAAGTTTAGTCGAACGACTTATACAGTTATAATTATATATGTAGTTTGCTCTAGAAGGCATAATTATTATCTGTGAATGGTAAATGAAACCTGTATAATTATAATACAGTTCTTACGATTTTTATTTAAATATATATTAAAGCCTGACGCATCTGAATATACTGTACAAATTCTTAAGTATCTATATAAGTTACACAAAAATTAAAGCACTTTTATTAAGAAACATTTTCCCCTTTGGAAATAAATTAATAATTTTATAATTAAGCCGTATACCTAAAATACGATAAAAACAGGTTTCGGTGTGAATTTCACAATATTACTTCTAAGATTGGTTTCTCCGATTGAAGAGCTTTTAATAGATGTAAAAGATGTTCATTCGTATGTAGCAGACGTTTTCTACTGTCGCTGGATATTTTGACCTCTTAATGAGCAAAGCATAACAATTCAACTTTTTTATAAATAAGAAAGAACGAAAGTAATGTCCACACCCAAACCGTTCACCTGTTTTATCAAAAGACCTTAGGAACTTTTGCATAATGCAAGAATTGCAATAAAAAATTATAAATATTCTTATATAAAAGATAATACTGCAGTCGTATTATTAATATAAAATGAGTTATCCTTTACAGTCCCGTGGGGGTCATGAGTCGAGTATTACAGCTTTGGAGCTTCTCGGAATGGGCTCAGTGATGGGAATGATGATGAGGTCCTTCGGGGTGGCCCGGCGACAGCAGATGGGACACGTGCAGACTCTCCACGTGGTGCTGATGGGGTCCTCCGACTGCAAAGAGAAAAAGAAAATATGTGAGGCGATGGAACCACAGTAGGAGACGAGGCCGCGTCGGACATTTTTTGGTGTCCGTCCTTCTGTGAGTAGACCAGCTAAGGAGGACATGGATGTGACCGGTCCCCGGGTCAGTAGTCGATGTGTTTTCAAACATTTGGCTCCGTTTAGGAATTTAGAGTGGTGACTGTCTTTGGGTGGTTACTCCGATGGAAATGTTTTTTTTATTTTTAGAAAGTCTCACTGGAAAAATAACTGCTGTGGTTTTCTCGGAGGAACTTCAGCAGTTCCCGTCGCAGATTAAGCAACCCTTTATACACCCCAAATGAAGGGGAAGAAAGAAAGCAGGAATGTTTTCAATTCCTCGATTATGCGATTTCCCCATAGCTCAGAAAAATGCAACACCGAAGCATCGGTTCATTTATGATGACTATACGATACTCTAAATCCGGATTTGAATTAATGAAGACGTATTCGAATCTATTTAGGCAACAACGCGTTGAGGATGTTGTTGAATAGGGTTTCTGAAGTTCCAATTAAACATCGGTTTGCCGGTTTTCGTTCAACAAACACTTGAAAAGAGCCTCAAGTACGACTTCTGCTCAAACTCAGCGTTTTTTGCTTTGTCTCAACACAAACCCGAATGGAAAACGGTCATCGACTGTTCCTTCGAATATATCACTGCAGTAAGCCTCGTTTTCTTTTCTGACTTCTTTTAAAGGTGTTTTTACCGGTACCAATTTTGTTTATTTCCTTTAATCCTTCACACGAATTCAAAAGTGGAACACCGATTAAAAAAAAAGCGTCTATTTAAAAAATTTGTCAGTGAAAATTGCATTTCGGAAAATGGGATTCCGTTTGACTTTCACTGCCTTCTGAGAATAAAAAAACCCCTTACAGTGAAACCAATTCCAAGGAAACCTGCTGTCTCCGGATTGAATTTAAAATGTTTACACTGCCATCTCAACGAGATGACAAATTTCTTCTCGTTAACCAAATATCAGTACTTTCTGTACAAACAGAAAACCTCTCGAGATATAATGAGTCACCTCTCAAACGGAAGTTTTGGAAGTCCCCTGATAGAGCCATTATCCTCCACCCTCTTAAATTCTAAACATCCTCGTACGGTTAGGGAAAACTCCGATCAAATGGAGATCGATTCGGTGATAATAATAGTCTTGCATGATTAAGGAAACAATAAGTAGAAAAGTGAGTAAAAAAAGAAAGGGGGCGGTGGAAAGGGCATTTGTTGAGTAATTCACCAGGACAAGACTCTCGGGTGGGTGTACTTTCTCCAATAAACAATGGCAGACAGTTGGTTTACACAAGAGATAATTAAAATCATATTTAACCGTTGCAATCGTCCTTCAGCGATGGTCACTGAATGTGTTAATATATGGAGACTTTTGCGACAGAGAACGGAAACGCAAACCACCAACGAAGTGGTTTTTCATTAATTTCTGTTTCTTAATGTCTGGTTTAGCGAAAGTCAATTTCCAGTCGGATTTTCATGTTATTATGTGGTGAGATGTGGATTTAGAAATGGTTACTACAGCAACGGCTCCGATGTTTTTGCCACCGTTGAAATGACAGAAGACTGAAATTTCAGCGGCCGACCATAACTGGATTGACATCGACAAGGTTTTTCCCGTCGGTTGCATAACCTCGACAATCATGCGAACCTAATTGCCAACCTGCGGAACTGACCTAGCAGCCACTGCTTCCCCACATCACGACGACTTGCTTTCACTCCGCTTTTAACGGCAGTAACCCATCCGGATCAGCCGAGGAAGTGGGCAGAGGTCGCCGGGCGGTGACTCCCACCCGTCCTCTGCACAATGCACACGAGAAAGTTCCTCTGTCTTTGGCAAAACTTTGCCCGCTCTATGACTTATCGATATCCCGAGAGAAATCAACATAATCGAGGCACTAGATGAGACCACATCTGATTAACTTTCTCCGAATTATCTTGAATGGTTGACAACATTTGAATCGCTGCTGACGTGGACGTTCGGGTTCCGACCACCGGTTTTCACTCTTTCCTCATTGACGGATCGCTCAGTTACATAAGGCTTTCCCCGGGTGTGTCACCGCCTTTCAGCAGAATGTAAAACCGCGAGAACACATTTCATTCATTTGGCATTCATTCCATTTCAAAAGAAGACGAATCCAAACGATTTTCATGGTAATGATAACAACGTTCGTGCTTTAATTGAAAAACAAATCTAAATGCGTATTCGCAGTAGTTTTAAAACAATGTACAATAAAAAAAAAGAGTCGTTTCCTTTCGAAAACAATCAAAGGAAAACAAGTGAAAAAGTAAACCGACGTTTCCATCGAAAGGGAAAGTGAAGAGTCGTTACAGTAACCGCTTTGTGGTGGGCGCCCGACATTTTCTTTATCTCTTCTGAAAAGGTTAAGCTAACGCGGAAGTATGGAAATTAACTGTGGGAGTGACTTCCACTGAGAGTGGAAAATGGAGAAGAACTCATTCCTGACGGTTATGGAGGACAACAAAAGGTTTTCGATACTGTAACTAAAGTGATGATTAAATCAAACCTTAGGCGGAATTCATCAGAAAATACAGCGGGAGAGACCTGAAGGACTGCAAAAGTGACACTCAAGGCTGGTGATCGTCGAGGAATGAATCCACTCCCCATCTGCGAGCACTTGAATAATTAATGACAGCTACGACCTTAGGTACGAAGAAACAATCAAATGAATGCATGAGTTATTAGAAAGACCTGTAAATAAATCACCAGAGGTGGACTCTTCCTAACCCATAGGCAGAAAGGAAATCCGTCAGAGAGGAAAAAACAACTTTTCAGAAATGGCGGTGTTGATGCAGTACCCCCACACATTAGCTAGGATTTCAAACATTCAAATATTTTCTGAAAACCGACTACGGGAAAAGAAATCGATACAAAATCCAGAAAAATGTGGATTTCGAATGCAACGAATCAGAACTTCGGAGAGTTTAAGAAATTATTTTAAGAAATTAATATTAACTTAAAAATAATATTAAGAAATATACAGTATAAATTATTGTTAATAATTAGAAATATAAATAATAATATTAAGGATTAGAAACAGTGTTATTTTTTTCTCCGTCCAGTAAACGACTTCCAATTAAACCGGAAAAGGTTTCCGAATTGATCTTCGCCATCTTTGGTAAACCGTTTCCGGTCTCACATTGCCTTATCTGCTGTCTGTAGGAATTTTCACGTTTTTCAATAGTTCACGTTTTAGAACGTGACTCGAATCGGAAACTTCAGTCTCTGGTTTCGAGAGAAGAATAGATCCGACACAAAAAAAAGCAGAGCGCCGCGAAATCTGTTAGCAAATTTCGCATTAATTCGTGACGAGGACTGAGGCAATGCTCACGGATTGCACAGTGGTCAGTTTTTCTACCAAACAGCGCTGCTGTTATCGCCATAATGTCAGAAGCTACTCCAAAAATAATTGCAACGACCGAGAAAAGATTTACTAGACTTGGGAGTGCGGCAGTTCCAGAAAGTTATGTAAATATTAATTACATAAATTAATATTGTAATTTTTATTTTATAAGAGGACTTGAAGAATTGCGTAATTTGTAAGACTGCAGCGTGACCAGAAGGTAAATGACTCGTTTCGATTTTGGTTCTCAGAAGAATTGGGATAAATGTCGGGACAAAATCTTTTGAAGAGTGCGTTGAAGCGACAGTTTGCAGCACTTCCTTTCTGATTTGCACTTTGTATTTGATCCGCTTCGGGCGTTCCTATATGAGGTGTATCCAAGTGTTAATGAAGGGTTTCAAGGACCTTGCAGGATCGGAAGGGTCAGCCCCAATTTATTGCTTTCTGAGTTTCCACCGGTTTTTCCAGTCGTTATTTCCGAAAGTCCTCTTGAAATAGTGATGAGAATAGACAGTCGTGAAACCCATTGGAGATTTGCATAACCCTTTCTAAGACTATAACGACTACATAATTTGAAAAGCTTGCGCGGAAAGGATTTCTCTTTACGTCTTTATTGCCGTTTCGTGAAGAATTAACCGTGAAGGTGCAGAAGTTTCGGTTGATTGACCATATTGGTTATGAAAATAAATAAATCTAAATAAATCCGCGCGAACATCCATTATTCTCAAGAAGAGATCTTAGGCTGAATCAGCTAAGAGTTGTACGATCCGGAAGAAGAGGGCTTTCATCCCCAGTCAACCCCCGAAATGTTAAAATTAATCACGTGATTGGGACTTACCTACGAACTGCAGGGCGAACATGACCCCAAAACCAGCCATGATGGACATCAGCTGCAAAATTCCAGACTGCGAATTGGCCTTCTCTCGCTGCAGCACCTCCAAGAACACCACATAGAGCAAAGTGCCGGCGGCCATTCCCTGCAGGATGACAGTGGACAGATAAGCGCCCGTCGTCGTCGGGTCGTTGGACAGTGCGATCCCGATGCCGATCCCCAAAGGGGTGACAAAAGAGAATGTGCCCAGGTAGACTATAATCCGCAGGATTTTCGTCTTCGTGCTGAGGAGATCTATGCCGACGCAGAAGGAGATGACGAACTTGTGGGTAACGATCGCCAGGAACAGGTACCAGACTTTGGAAACGTCGTTTTCCAACCCCACGGCCAACCCCTCGAACACAGCGTGGAAACTCAAAGCCAAAATCGTGAACAGCCCCCGAAAAGTGTGAGACAGTTTGGCGGAGTCCGCCGAAGAAGAGGAATTGCTGTCGTCGTCCAGGAGGACGTGGGAGTGTCCTCCGGGAGAGGCCTTCCCGATGGGCTGGAAGTTCTTCTCGTAGACGGGCTTTTCCTCTCTCTTCGAGTACTGAGAGTAGATGCTGAATTGCTCGGTGGGGGCTTCTGGGTCCAGGGGGGAGAATTTCGAGGGGTAATTCTGCTCGAAGGAGTTCCCGCTGCTGTACTGGATGGTGGACAGACTGGAGGAATCCAGGAGGATCTGCGTCGACGTGGATTTGGGGCCCATTTCGGGGGAGTTTTCCTCCGGCTTTTGGTTGAGGCTCACCCTCGGGATGATTTTCTGGCCGACGTCCGAATCCTCGGTGTGATCCTTTGCCTTGCTGCAGCGTCTCAAGCTGACCGTCCTGTGGAGGAAGGCCTCGTCCTCGCTGTGGCTGTGTTTCCTGTCGAGGCACATGTGAACGGCCTCCTCGATGAGGTAAACGAAGAAGAACCCGATGCAGAAAACCAGATCGGCGAGCTGCTCGAATTTGGGGGCTTTGTTTTGCTTTATGAGTTCGGCCATTTCCTCCCTGACTTCGGGCTGGAGGTGGATGAAAGTGGTGAACATAAGTACTCCGCCGCCGAAGCACAGCAGCAGCGAAATGACTAGACTGTTGCCGGCTCCGCTCCTGTTGCTGAACTTCCAGCTGAACCATTTCGCCAGCTGAATTGGTAACAACCCTACGATGAAGGAACCTAAACCGAGCACCAAGATGGTGGCCACCTTTGCCAGAATGAGTTTTTTGTACTCGTCATTTTCAGGTACCTCGAAAGTGCTCAGGTTCTTCAGCAACCTTTCGGTGATTATCCCCTTCTGTTCAGGTATCACTGAATACTGGGCCGCCATTTTTCCCTTTTCCTTTCACTCTCTTCACTAAAACTCCAGGCACATTTTCACAAACCGGGGTTCACACCACTGCGAGTACCTCTGCCCACCGACTGCAATTGAGCAATACTGAACACAGTTTGGCCTCGATGCGAAACATTTGCACAAGAAGAGACTTCACTGACAAGTTATTTTTATTAGGAATTTTAAAATACGGCCTTACATAACTGCTGAGAACCCAAAGATAATTTTTATGAGAATGGTGGACGGCGATTACAAAACGATTGGAACGGTCTTCGGACGGGTCAGGCGGTCGGGACCTGCAACAAAAACCAAATATTAATTAACGTTAATTTTATTAAGTACTGAGTTCGCGTTACTTTTCCCGCCTGTTATTAACACTTGAACACGTTTATTTATATCTCATGTATAAGGCAGTTACTGTTACAGAGTGCGACGCCATTCTCTGGACGTGCCCTGCTTAGGCCGAGGCACCGCCCTCTCTGTCCCATTGATGATAAAAACAGACATATATTCAGCGAAAATTTACAATTTTCCGGTTTTTATTGCTCTTAAAATAGTGAAATGCCACCTTCGTGCTGATAAGGACAATCAGTTTTTATTTCGCGCTTCTCAACAGCCAAACGAAGCAAATTTGATAACTGTTCGTAGTTCGACTTGAGCACTAAGAGAACGGAAACACTGAGTGCCAAACTTCGAACAGTCGTGTAAACTTCAGCCCGACATGAAGTCAATCTGTTAAGTGCACCATCACCCTGAAAACCTGTACTTCCTGAAGGAAAGCGCTCGAAATTTCTAAAAATGGATTGATTTTTTGTTTGATTCGTGTTAACATCATATCGTGACGGGCGGAACAGAAAATGCGCATCTAAAAAAAAATTAATCGCCTCATCAGTATTCTTAAGAAACGACGTAAAGGCGGAAAACAAATAAACGCGATTGCTGCTGTTGTTCGTATTAGTCTGTGCGCAAAGGAGAGACTGAACAATAACAGTGCTAAAAAAGGGGGCAAATCCTCCCTCTGTGGCAGCAGCGTCAGCGCTTTAAGCGGTTAGTTGACGGACGTTGTGTAATTATTGCGCTGAAATCAGCTCCCGTAACACTGCCACCATGTCTCCCGTCATTAATGAAGAAGCAGAGACAAATGACTATATCATGTTTCCACGCGGTGTTCATTGGCTCTCTGAGGGGATGATAAAAAGAAAACTGTGGAAAAATTAGAAAAGGCGGTCGGACACTCCTGCGAATGGTAAACGTTTGACATCTCCAATGGCGCCGATATATTCCGTTAACAAATCATCGTAAAAAGTAGAGCAGAAAAATAAATAACAAATGGGATTGCCAAAGTGTGGATCAAAATTCGCACTGATAGGATTTCGGCAGATTGCCCACATATGCAAATAAAAACAATGGCGTGTTCTGCATTCCGAGTGAGATCCCAAAGTGTAGATTAAACGAAAGCAGATGAAAGCTTTACAATTAGCACTTATGAGTGAATTAACTCCGAAGCAGTTTGTCGGGAAAACTCATTCAGGAACGAAAGAACCTGGATATTTTCGGGGGGTTTTGGCCCCAATCCATTTTGGTCGATACCGTTTTGGGGCCCTCCTTCGTCCTTCGTTTGACGTTCAAGGTGACGCCATCCAAGTGCTAATGAACAATTAAAGGATAACAGATAAAATGCGAGCCACTAAAAGATAAGTCAGTCAATTACACTTTCGGAGTGACGGCCACTGTACCAAATCCCACTGTCCTTCTCCTAATCGCAGCCGATCTGGCAGAACACACAACAAAACTATCGTCTCATCTGCAGTCTTTCCGAGGGTGGAAGTCCTTCAAGACCGAATGAGTGGCAGAGAGAGAGCCATTCTCTTAAATCCACTGCAGAAAAGCCGACAAATGATTTGCTGCATCACAATGATGAGTTTCTACGGATACCTCACTTGTGCAACATTAATGTCGCCTTAAATCGTTGTTCGTGACCTTAGAAATTCTTCTTTGAAACTTTTCTCCGCACTTTCCCCGGTTCAGTGTTTGGTGTGTCATTCTCTGGGTTCCTCCTTTCTTTTTCTTTGTGCGGGCAATGTTTTCCGTTCCCCGACATCGGGTGGAAGCACTCGCCCCAATTCCTACCTCTTTCAACAATGGAGGGGTTCTCATCTCTTCTCAGACTCGTTCAAGTACCTTTTATTAACTTCGACCCCTTGCTGTCGACCCGCGATCAGAAAATTTTGAAAGGGACAACAGAAATTCCAAGGACCCACGAGGCCTCATGTCACTTTTCCTCACAAGAAACGCGGAGGTGTCCTGCGTGAGCCCTACATAAACATAACTGGACACTGTGCAAACGGCAAGGTCAGGTACGGAGCATTTCAGGTGTTCATCTCAAATATTAAGCCACTACGTTGGGTCAGGAGTGCAAAATCGGATCCTCAAGGCTACCACGGTCGGATTTTATTGCTCTCCCTGTCCCTCCGGCATTTCCATTACAAACCGTAATTTCACTCTTCACGGGGTCAAATTTCCCTCTGTGGGACTCAAAAAGCGTCTCCGGATTACAACCCCTCGGTTATGTCAATACCTGCCTAATATACAGACAGTTCACTCTTTTCCTGTCCCACCAACAAAAAAGCACTTACACACCAAAAAAAAAAATTTTCCAGCATTTTTTGTAAATTTCAGTTAAAATAAAAAAGGGGCCGTTACTTACGGTTTCTGTTTATAAATTAAAAAAACACTTTCCAGCAACCGCTATCGACGCTCGTCGTGAAAACAACGACAAATGTTTATCAGGTCTTAACAATGAGTTGTCGGAGCCGTTAAACAGCGAGAGTCTTCGCTTAGTACTGACCTGCTCACCAGGTAACTCACCAATGAGTACCCCGATCGCCCACTCCCGTGCAGACTAACTCATCTAACCGCCAAAAACCAACTGACAGCGACGACCGCCGAAGATGCCCGAACCGAACTCGCGACCGTTGGTTGTCAGCGCGGGGAAATTCCCCCCGCGGAACCCGCGACGAAATTCCCCGCGGGTGACGACAAACCGGAAACGTTTCATTTCAGAGAAAGGCTTACTCGGTTGAAAACCACCTCTGAATTTTTACTTCCACGTCTCCCCGCCATTTTAAAAATCGTTATTGGAGAGAAACACCTCCACTTTGCGACCGGTTAAGCAGCGAGGGAATGTGCAATTAAGAAGTAAAGTTAATTAATGAACTGGTAGACTGGACACAAACTCACGCACCTCCTTCTCCAGAATGCTAATCAAATCCTTATCGTTCCAGCACCTTTCCTGGAACTGTACCCCTTTTGGTCTAAAACAGCTCAATTTCTTCCTGTTGAGAATTAGACAATCCCACCTTCTTTTATCTTTCAGAATGAGAAGGATTGTTTGAGTGTCCCAGAGGAGTGTAATCGAAAAAGAGGAAATTAGAGGAAGGAATTAGGAAATCCAGGTAAGTATGACCGAAATATATGTCACGTTAAACGGTCTGAAGTCGCTGAATTGGTTCTTCGAATGAACGATCAGAGTGAAACGTAAACAACGAAGAAACGTATCGGTTAAATTGTCTGCGACGTTCAGTTATCTGTTGGATAAGCGTTTAAGAAGAATAATTTCACGGGCGGTTGAGTGGGATGGTTTTCCGCGTTGAAAAGACGTTGACAGCGACCCAACGACAGCCCTCACTAACCTGCAGCCGCTTTCGAAGCTTTCGAGTCTTCGTCGACGGGTATGGCGGAACTGTAGGGAGATTCGGTCGCTGACTGTCGTTTTATAGGAATGAGAGGACTCTCGGAGTGACAATGCACGGATTAGTGTCTTCCCGCTGGCGAATGGCGGCCGAGGGCTTATCTTTAGGCCGTGAAACGTCGCCGTGCAGTTTTCAACCTCGTTTTCTTCTGCTTTTCTGGCGGTGGGTCTCATAACTCACATCTCCAGTCGGCGGCCTCCACCGACGGAGGCAGGTAGAAAGTTGGGTGGACGGATTGTTTTTAGACTTTTATTCCGTTTTGCTTTCGGCTATCGAATGCGGATTGAGCACTTTTACTTCTTAAACGGATATTGTAAATTAAGCGACCTTGCCCTCATCTGGAGACCCACAGGGACGCATTCTTTTTCTAGCCGGCCCCAACTCAGCCTGTTGCTTTCTCACATTACGAAATCGAATCCTCGGACCTGTCGTCATTCTGCCGAATCAGTCTGTTTTCTCAGGAACCGAACCAACGGAATGCCAACTGCATTGCTTTCGTTTCCTCACCAGTCTGCAATTGCAACACTCTGTGGGGGCCCACGTGAGAGGCAGATGGTGAACGCGAACGAAAGCAACGGAAACAGTATAATCGAATGAGAGCACAACGCGCCCAGAAGAGGTGATCTGACAGAAAGCTTTCACCGCAGTCTTTCTTCCGCCAGAAAAGTAAATTGCGACAAAATTTCCAAAGCCTCCGGCCCGATTAACCCGGATTCGTGAGCCAAAATATTTTGCCCGGGGTTCATTCAACTGATGCCGGTCTAACGGTTACGTAACCGTCGCGCGTATAATAGGCTTTGCGGTGCCCGCGTCGGATTTTGCTCACCGATCAACCGAATCCATCGGGGAAGCCTTTGCCAGAAGTGAGGCCCCCTGGCGTCTCCCCCGAGTGATTATTCCAATTAATCTCTCATTTGGTGGAAAAGTATATTTTCTAAAATGCAAAATCGGTTGTGAGTCATTCGGAAGGCGGAAGAGTGTCTTCTTCATACTCAAAATGCGTAAAGTGCAAACTCCGGAGCGGATTAAGCGTTCCCTCTGGGCGGGTGCACAACCAGAATATGTTTATCTAAACCATCCGGAAATGCAAATCCATAAAAAAAGAAGGTTGAGCGCCTGAAGTACCTTTCACAAATTCTTAGAGTAGGCAGGGCGCTCTTTTTCGATTTACATCATTAGCCAGATTGGCCTAACTTACTTATTTCTCGTCGCCATTAACCGGAGCACAGCCTCTTCACTGCAAATTTTAACAACATTTTAACCGTTTTCAATTAGTTACATTTAAATGAATCTGCACGACTTAATAAACTATTAATAGTTGGAAACTAATGGCTACAATAGAGGTTCACTCATTGTGAACCCTAAACCCATTTACGAAGGTTATTAAATTCATGATCCATTGCTACGCTTTCTCCTCCCTTAATTTTCCTTCTTTTTCGGTTTAAACGCTCGCCCTCAGTGACAATCACATGTTGATATCTGATTTAGATCAACCTGGAAAACGCGCACGCGATCTCCCAGAAAGCTAAATTTATGTCAAGGCGAATTTAGTCCAATTATGGGCCGAAAGCTAAGCACTGATTGATTTCTTTTGTCCGCGAATGTTCTTGACCAGTGCCAATCCCCGAGAACATGTCGAGGAACAATTCCGAAGACGTCAACAAATTTAGATTCCCTGCCGGATGATCTAAAAAGATGACGTCGCATAAAATTCGCTTTGGAGAGTTTTCTCAGAACTTGGGTGAAATCCACTACCGCGTAAAGAATTTCTTGTCAAAATGGCTGCCAAGATGGCGAGGGCGTGGCCGCAGCGCCACTTGCCAAGAGAGCACCTGCGCCCCTTGAGGGGGCGGTCACCCGAGGGGTTCTAATCAGTCACCCCAAGGCCGAAATCAGTCACTCATCTCACCTCTTCAAAGCGCCGACCACTGTTGCGCACTTCCGCCGGGAACTAATTGAATGTAAATAAGGTTGACTGTACTCATTAAGAGTCGCTGGAGGAAAAGAATAAATGTCTTTTGTTAATTTTTTAAAAGTTGTCGCCCATGTGTCGCTCCCCGAAGGACTCATGACTGGTTTGCGTTCACCCCCGGTTTCCCCTCACATCTTGCTGACTCGATTTGGCAGAACGAGCCATTAAGACAGTTGTCAATTGCTGGTGGACCATAAAGATAAACAATTCGTGTTCTTCCGGTATTTCTGCACTCCTTACACTCACAGGTTGTCGCCTGCTTCCTCTTCCTCCACATCGCCCTTCTTTTGTCTCTCTCTCTCCGCCATATCGCAGACTTCTCGAAAGGAATTGCCCGGTTAATCGACAGAATCCAAATTGATTTGGAACTTGATTGTTGATACTGTTATCAGAGATTGAATTCGGCGTAGTTGGCACTGATCGACATGTGACCGAACCCTCCTCTGTTTTTCTGAGAAACACCTCCTATCGGGAGCCGAAAAGAGCGGCAGCCATTTGCATGAGAAATTAACGAAAGGATTGAATCCAAAGTGAGGGATTAAACTCTCTCTCAAATTACCGTCAATGCTTGCGTAAGTGTGGAATCAAACAGAGATACGGTTTGATAGGCGACTAAATATTGCTTTTCGGCGAGGGGTGAGGGAGGGATGAGAGATAGGATTGCACAGGTTTTAATTCTTTGTTTGTTCAACACTGTCGACAAGCCCGCGTTCGTCCTTGGCAGAATATAAACGGCCGAATGTTTCCAAGGCTTCGTCTTTGTCACTAAGAACAAAGGCTGCTGTGATATAAAGTAATCCATATTAATTTGTCTTATTCGAGATTAGATTGATCGAATCACATAATCCAAGTTTGTGGGGACTTACTTTAGCGAGGGGATTAATTTTATGCTTCTGAGAAAAGTGCTCCGTTTGAAAAAACGATTTTTTCAACTGCCGTTGGTTTTCCTTTGGGCTCAAATAAAAACGCTTCTTCTCCTAAAAGGAAAAAAGAAAATAAAAAATGGCGAAATACTATCACACACAAAAGAGACAAATTTTGTCCGAAATACTTTAAGTTTCCAAATCGTAATGGCGTCGTTACTTATTTCCAGTGAAAGCATAAGTTCTTAAGGTTCGTTCGAGGAAACTTCGGTCAGTTAAGCTTCTCCAAAAAAAAAAAGGAGAGAAAGAACAACTTCTGCTCTGATTCACCTGCAAATTCCAAACGGGCAATTGGCTGCGCATTAAAGCATAACTTAATGCTCGTGATAAGAGTTGGAATTATTTTACGTAAAAAACACAACGGATTATTTATAGGTTTTATTCGCGTATTAGACATTCTCACAAACTTAACTAAAATCTCACAATGAAATAAACTATTTGAACAAAGTAAAAACCAAAAGATGGAGGACAGTAGTATTATATTTATCTGCTTTCACGGATTGAAGAGAAACATCGGTGGAAATAATCAATGGATTCAATTGGTACGCCTACTTTTTCCTTTTTTCCTTTTTCAAAAATCCCACCATTTGGAAACCCTGAAATCGGCCGTTGCACTTAAAATACAAAGTGTCATTATTTTGAGGTCTTTTGATTGTTCGTTTTCCTCCGAAGTTCTCCTCCACATTTAATGACAGGTAATCAAAACTTTCGAAACCGTTTTCTCAATTAATAATTATATCCCCCCCCACTCATCCGTACGACAACCGTACGTATCAGTGCGTATCGATTTGCACGACTGGCGGAAATCAAATGAATGTGCCAAACTCCCGTAACTCAGTTATCAGCCACATCGGACTGTCGAAGACATTTCCCACAAATTTTCAACGAAACGTTCGTGACAAACTCAACGGGTATAAAGTGAAGGTATTTCAATTATTGTAAAGATTCTGTACAGTGAACACAATAATTCTGAGAAATTACATTAAAACCCAAACAAAATGAGGACGGACACGCAGAAATGGCATTGATGAATGCAGGACAATATCTGCGCCCTTCCCTCCTTTCCGAGAGATTTGTGCGAACGGAAATCACCCTTTGTGCGACCGAGATTTCCATTTTTGCCATCTTTCGAATGCTGAAAGAACAAAGAGAAATCCCGGCGACGGACTCCCAAAGTTACGCACATTCCGATACCAACCGGTCGAAGTGTCATCGCAGTTTAGTAATCGGTGTAATAGACGTTTGATGACAGTTTGTAAGAAGGGGTGAAGGTGACCGGTCTGTAATAGTCGGAATTCTGTTTCCATCCCCTCGGGGCCGTGTTGTAGTTGTTCCACGAACTGAAATCCCACAACCTGCGAAGGGAAGAGGGGTGAGTGGTGTGCTTTCTCGAGAGAGCAGTCATTGGGGTACTTACTTGGAGTAATGCTGAGGCTGTGTAGAGAAATTCGGGGCTGGATCCGCTGTCGGTGGAGGTGGGAGCACAGACACCCGAGGCAACTGCGGGAAAGACTTTTCTGGAACATTAGAATTGACAGCACTCAGTGTGAAGTCGCGCACAGGTTCGGATTAAGCACAAACGAGCTGTGATGAAATATATAATGAGAATTTTTGACAAGTTGGGCACCCACAAAGGAGTTTATTAGTCAGTTAAAAATAAATTCAAAAACATAGAAGCTACTTTTAGTGCAAATGCTGTTAGAAAGCCAATTTGTTATGGCGACAGTGTCAAGCATATATTAGGACACCAATTGTACCTTTTCCATCTGCGAAAGTTGTAAGAAGTATCCACGAGCCGATGTATTTTCACGTTCTTTTGAATACTTCCCGATTTTGGGTGAGAGCTTTTGGAGAGGAGCATATCGAAATATAATACATTGGGACAATAACTTGTGCTTTTAAAAGCTTCTGAATGTGCTTTCTTCGAAAGAGGAAATTCGGGGGCAGAAAGTTATTTTGCTTATTAACCCTTTGTGGTCGTTTGTCTGTATACGATCTTATACTGTACGAATATACGAATCGTATACTGTGTGCATTCCTGTATCAGTTTAAACTTTTCCTTAATTTCTATTAAACCTTTTCATCAAATAATACAATTGGAGATAACAAAATTTAATCTAAACAAAGGAATATTTTATAAATTGTAATTAGCAGTAATTAGAGATTCTCTCTTGTTAAAATTTTACAAGATATTACTGAATATTATGTATATGTATCCCTGCTCTTTCCAAACAAATTAATTCCGACCAATACAAACCCATCCCCAAATTTTATACTACCGCAAAGGGTTAAAAGCCCATCCGGAAGCTGTTGACAGGTTTTGAATCAGAGACGAGCATCGTAGATAATCTGAGAAGACAATGACCCGATACTTCCAACCAAAGGCATATTTCGATATGCCAAACAGTGGGCAGTCCCACCGGAAAGGCAACAGTTCGGGACATTCGAGATGAAGCACTCTTAGAATGAAAGCGGTATTTGCGGACATTATGGGTTTTTTTAAGGAAGAGTAGCAAAGTCGGCAATCGATGTCCCAGTCGATGCTCATCCCTCGGCCGGAAGTGCGCAAAACAAACTTTTGCAGTTCTTGCCTTTTGTCTGACGTCGATCCGAGGACGGCCCCACATTCCTCCTCTCCGCACATGCTCCCTCGGGCCTCTGCTGTGGGAAGTATGTGTCCGTGTGTTCGCCCTCGCCAACCCCTTTCCCCTGGCTCCTGACCTTCTTCCCGGGCAGTTTGCTCTGCAGTTCTTTGTGCAGCAAAAGATTCGTTTTCGTGGCGACGTCTTCTGCGCCCTTGAAAAGCGGAACCGCCCCAATGACGAGGGATGCCGGTTTGGCTTTTCCCACCCCTTTTTCGTCTAAAGCTTCCTTTGTCACTCCCACTTCGTCTTCCATTCGTTTTATTTGCTCCCGAACGGCCCCAGTTTCTTTTTCGACAACCGATGTATTTTCCTCTGACGCGGACGGACATGTTTTTACTTTCTTAGTAGAAGCGTCTGAAGTTTTAGATTCTTCCAAGAACACCACCTTCTGCTCTTTTGATTCGGTCATATTCCCCATTTCCCTCTTCTTCCCGGCCATAACCGGTTTCTGAACGCTAAATGTTGTGTCTCCCCCATATGGGAGAGGCTTTTTGAGCGCCGATTTCGGTTTAATGTCTAGTCTAGTGTTAGTGTTAGTGTTTAGGGCATTGCCTGAGGCTGAAGAGGAACCCGGTTTCTCTGTTTTGGACCACCCTGCAAAATTAGTGTTCACTTTCTAACAAATAACTAACAGTCACTCTATCAGCCGATTAAGAGCTTTCATTTTAAGCAGGCCCTGCTCAGCGCCTTTACCTCCAGACAGGACTTCTTGCACAGAACCCCGCCAATGTTAGCTTTTCGGTGGCTCTCATGCAACGGCTCCGACAAAAGCATTTATTTAGAGTGAAAGTGTCTGCCGCCGATCGAGCAGCAGCCCAATCTCGAAGCGAAAGTTCCATGAAGACGATTAGGTTTCAGGTTCGGAAACGAAATCTGAGAGCGCCCACTTAAAGTTATTAATTGCGCAAGCGAACACACTCACCGTACAATGAACTTCCAAATTGGTTCGAAGTCCAACCTTTTGGGATATTCGGCAAATACAGGTCGCTGCGAGATCCTCCATACTTTCGAACATCGCCCCTCTTCGGCTCCAGCACCCTCGTCGGCCCCTCGCTGATCTTTGCCGTCCACGAAATCGGAGGTTCCGGCAGCGGTGGCATCATTTCCTGGAAGGCGGCGTCCACCGAACCCGTCTCTAGGGCGGCTTCCCACGGGGATTTCACCAGCTTCAGCTTGGGTTGGCCGAGCCTCCCCTGGAAAGAGTTTCATAAGCAGACTGCTCACTCTTCCATCGTCAGCACTCACCTTTACTTCGTGCATCTTCTGCATCTGGTGCTCGCGCTGTTGGCTCCCGACAATCGGCCCTTTCTCTCCGCCCGTTTGAGAAGTCTGTCTTTGCAGTGAAGACGTCATGGAAGTTTGCTTCACGGTGTTTTCGTCTACCACCCATTTCTCCGACTTTTTCCGTCGTTTGGCGAAAAGTTCGGCTCCTGCACAGGAGGTCATCGTTAAGAGTGAGCCGCATGAGCAGTTTGTCTACAAACTCGTACCTTTTCCTTTGGTAGTGTTGAGGTCTTTTACCAGATCGAAGCAGAGTTCGGGAGAAAGGGGAACCTCTATGGTGAGTCCTTGCTGGGTGAGGCTGTTCAGGTCCTGAACTTTCCCGTGCGGGTTCATCACCAGTTTAAGGGGAGTCTTTGCCTGATTCGCATTGTGATTAGGAATATTGTAATTTACAACAGAGGATTCTTCGTTCGTTATTGTGTATGCGTTTTCTCGACTTTCGTTCTCGTCGCCTGGAATAAATACCCAAATATTTTAGCAGGAATACAAAAGCACTTGTTTACATCTGGAGTGTCCCTGTCAGCACACCGGGAACCTTCTTTCGAGTAAATAAACAACCGTTCCAAAAGCTTTTTTGTTTGCATTAAAGCTGAGAGCTGAGTTTGGCAGAACACTCAACGTCGCATGTTCGAAAGCTCCAAAGCTCTTTTTTGGGGGCCTTCGAACTGAAGATAACATTAATCCTCCCTCGATTATTCAGAGAATTTAAAGATTTACAGAGAGAAGTCTCTGTTTTGTGAGTTCGAAACAACGATTAATCTTTTGGGATTAAACGGATTTTTCTGAAATTACCATAACCGAAAACCGAAAATAACGTTCCTAAAAATAATTCGTCAGTAGAAAATAAATCGTTCGACACGTAAATATACACTTCATACGGACAAAGTTTATTTTATTTAAATGTCGCACTTTTTGTCAGTGCGAACACTCACTTTCGGGGAAATTTTCTAAGAAATGTTTACTTAGAAGTGAGCCGTGTAAAAATCAAAGTTTTCGGATCAGTTTTCGGACAAATCTCAACACAGAATGGTTTTCTCAGTGACGAAACACCTCATTTTCAATGCATAAACATTTCATTCGAGCAAACGTTTACAACGATTCATAAATATTCGCTCGAGGAATCAGCTGTCGGCCGAAGATAGATTAGAAAAAGAAAATCTCGAGGGAACGAAATTAAACTTTATGAAACTGAAGGTTTTTCACCGAATTATCTCTTGTAATTAATAAATTAACAATGTGGCCGTTGTCCCAAACAACCGGGCGAGACTCTCATGCGAAATCTTAGTTAATTAACTCATTAATGGCGACATTGGGAGGGATACTAACCTCCGTGCACCCATTTCACCGATCGCTTCATTCTGTTCACGTACATGGACTGTCCCTTTGACTGTTTGTTGGATATGTCGCACAGAGAGCTGGAAATCCTTCTGGCGAGCTCCACCTGGTCCTCGACGGTGGGGTGGAAGGGCGAGTAGAAGCTCGAGGACGCGTACATTTTCCCTGAAAGAGAGCGAGAGCTTTGGAAACTCGGCCAATTTTTTTATTCGGTAATTACATCGGACGGATTTAGTGTACAATATTTTGAGTCGGCCGATTTCTAGCCAAGTTCCGTTTGAGATTTTATTTTAATTTTACGATGTCCAGAGAGCTTAATATTTTTTTAATACATTCAGAACTCTGCGCTAAGGTTTACTGCGTACTCTGACTTATTCAAAAAATTTTTATTAATAAAATTGTCGCTGCCATTTTCGTTTGAGTTTGAGATCAACGGGAAATAAATTCCTTACACTTATTTTCGAAAGCACAAATTTTAATTAAATCACTGTCATTACTCTCCCAAAAAAATCTCACTAAGACATACTTTACAAAAAGCCCCACATTATTTATTATAATTCACTATGTATTGTAATATTTTGTCCACTATTGTACTTTTTATTACACTGTATATTTTAACGTATTGTATATTGCATTACAATTCACCATTATAATTCACTATAACTCCAAGACACTATGAATTGAAGCAATTATTTATTTTGTAGCATATTTATATATTTATAGGAATTTTTAACTATGTATTATTTATTATTTATTATACATGTATTGTAACATTATTTATATATTAACCCTTTGCGGTGGTATAAAATTTGTGTATGGGTATGTATTGGTTGGAATTAATTTCTTTGGAAAGAGCAGGGATACATATATATAATGTACAGTAATATTTAGTCATATTTTAACAAGAGAGAATCTCTAATTACTGATAAATACAATTTAGAAAATATTCTTTTGTTTAGATTAAATTTTTTATCTCCAATTGTATTATTTGATGAAAAGGTTTAATAGAAATTGAGGAAAAGTTTAAACTCGTATAGGAATGCATACAGTATAAGATTCGTATATATTCGTATAGTTCCTTGCTGTAGTGGCTGAGAGCAGACATACGACCGCAAAGGTTTAACTATGTATTGACGCAAATATTATCATTATTTGAATGAAAACACCCTAAAAAACCTCAGTATCAATAGTTGACAAAAGAAATGAGCTTTTCATTAATTTTTAGCTGAGGAAGCAACAACCCCTTTACGAAAGAGTATTTCCAATTCATTTTTTTCCACTGTCAGGCACCCATTTTGAATGTCCCTCTTAAAGAATCTTTATACTCATAGAAAATACTCGAAAATCTGAGGACTTACTATTTCTCGATGGGGTGACTTCACCGGAATCGGTTGCGGGGGTGAAGAGCTTCTCCAAATCGAGAGGTTTGTTATCTCTGCCGGCATTGTCGTCCTGAAACAAAGAGGGGAGATGAGAAAAAGAAAAAAGGTGTAGTTGTGGTGAGGCAAGAGGGGGGCGTGTTTGGGGAAAAAGGCGTACCTGTCTGTAGTAGAAATACTTAACGGGTTCGGAACATCTTTCCAAGAACACATTTTCTTGGAATGGCGTCCGGAGAAAATTAAAAATGCAGTTTTCTCTCATTTTCTAATGTGAACTATTTTTTTTTCAATAATTGTAATTTAAGTTTAATTCTCGCGGCATTTATTCCAGTCAAGAGTGTAAAATTTAAATGCAGATAAAATGGCACCTTTTTAAACACTTATCGGAGTGATAATTCCAATTAATTATCGGTTCCACCTAATTATGACAAAAGGAACATCATTAAAACACGTCTGATTTTCCCGATTGAGTTTTCACTTGATATAAACAAATGAAAAAAGGCGAAACCTAACAGACGTAAACTCCTCTCATCCGAAAGTGCAGCCGCGAGTCGTTCGAAATGCAGCATCCGTCGAACGCCGACACAAAACTGAACCGAAATGCCACCGAACCGATCAGTCTTTGACTTTCCATACTGTTCATAGTCTGTGTGTTTACAGAACACAGAAACGAACGCCGAAACTTTCGGAAAAGTGAACGCATCTGCTGAACGCATGTGCAGAGGACCGTGACACAATCCTCGTAATGAGTCTTCGCTCCCGTCACCCTTAATCACATTTACAATTGCGGATGAAGCTTTTGGGTGTTGCCCAATGTCCCGCCAGCGCGGAAATGAACGACAAGGAATCCTAAAAAAGAATCGGGAAGGAGGAAGATCCAAAGACTGAGAAAAATAGAAAGACAGAGGAAGAAGCGGAAAATGCAAAAGGAAACCAATAAAAATTGATTTAAAAAAAACATACGGTATTTGTCTTAATGAAGTGTACAGTGAGAAAGATAAAAAGCCTTTCACATTGAAATTTGACATCAAACTTTCACCAAAAAGAAAATAAAGCATTTTTATCAACATATCCGAATTTAATAATGCATTTACTTTATATACAGACTGAGCAAAAGGGGAACCGCAAAGTATACCGTAAAAATTAAATTTGGCTCCGCTTAAAATTTAAATTCGCAGATTGGCTTATCGAATTTCCCAAATTTCGATCATTGATTTCAAGGCCATTGAAAAATTTAACGATGCAAATGAGATGTCTTTCAAGTAAGAAAATGAATCGTAGCAGAAGAAAGCTTTTAATTATCCGCTTCGGACTTTTGGCAACGTGTCAGAAGAAACGGTCGAGATGTAAAGAAGAAATAAGAAAGCAACAGTCAAAACTTTGATTTGCAAAACGACTAATACTATTTTTTTTTCTTAATTGCTGCAGTCAGTTTGTCGGTTTCCCCTTCCACTCTTTTGAGTGACAAAAGTACACAACAATCATTACACTCTTTTGTAATTCGTCAATCGTCAGCAATTTTGTTTCTGTCGAATTCTTCCACAGTGATACGTCTTCATCTATTTTGTCGAACAAATAACAAACTAATGGCGCCTAAACTTCGATCAACTGTTGGATTTAAAGGTTAAACAGTGCCGTAAAAGATAAAAAAAATTTAATTAATAGCAAAAAGGGTTCTTGCTATTAATTAAATTTTTTTATTAATTAAATAATTCTGTATTTCATCGAAATAATTTACAGCCGTTCTCTGTCAAAAAGCGAATGAAATCTGAATCAAATACATCCGATATCCACTTTAAATCTGATCCAAACCAATAACTAAAATAAAAATCAGTATTATGAAATCAAAATTGGTATCGCTTCCGGTGTTCTGACTAAAATCAATTTTTTCTCGCTGTCGAAAAGTGAAGGTTACGCTTTAACTTAAATATAATTTTAAAATTGGGTATAAACGTCATTTTCATAGTCATTACAGCGCCGAAATTTTATGTCACCGAAATCAAAATAATTCAAATTCGAGCTTTAAAAGATTTTTTTGTAAATAGTCTCCTATTAAATGTCAGCAATTTTTAATGGTTATTATCGTAAACGTTAGACGTTATCAAGGAGAAAAAATTTTGAGGGAATTGTTTCGCTCGGTTGGAGTACTTCCAATCCCAAATTTATAATGAAAACTTGGACTAACGTCAAAGCTCCCTTTAATTGATCTCTATGTCTGCACTAACAGTTTCCATCGAATGCTGTTCAGGTTCCATTCATCGTGACTACATTCACTATCTTCAATTAGATAACACTCAAAATTGGCCAATCCAATAACCCCAAGGGTACTGATTCAAATAAATCCACATGACGACAAACAAAAGCTGGTAAATGAAAAACCATTCCGAGGTGCGATAACCGAAAGCAAACAGAAACCTCCGGCCAATGACTCTGTCGAACAAACGAACGGAAAAACAATTTACTTCCATCAGATGAATAATTTCGGGAATGGAGGAATTGGCATAAACTCAACCCGATAATCACTCGTCGCAGCTTTTAAGATAATCAATCTCCTTTTGCATTAATGGGTGTTTTTGAACCCTATGGGTCAACATCTTCCCGTTCGTCTGCTTCCACGCGAGAAATAAAAAAACCACAAACGCCAGTTAAGGTTTAGTTGAATGGTGGAATTTCGTTTTCTGTTTCCGGATTCCGCAGAATCGGTTCAACTGTCGAGAAAATTTCTGCAAGTTTTCCAAATCGGTTTTTGCACTCAATCGATAAATTTTTGAAAATCGTAAAACTGAAATTTCGCAAAACGATCCATTAGTTCAGTCAAGGTTAACATAAATTCCTAAGAAGCTGAAATTTGGTCAAACTGTTCAAACTATAATTATACATAAAATGTCAAAAGTACTTAAAAGATCGATGTCGAGGGTCAAAGGTCAAAAAACCTAATTTTTTCCATTTTCAGTAAAATTAGCTCAGACAGAAATTGTAGAGAATAAAATTATCTATAAAAAATGTATGACTACTTTTTTTCTAAGAGCAACCGTTTCTGAGATAAAAAATTTAAACTACTTTTTGACCTTTGAACAGCTGAGAAAAATTTCCGGCCGTCATTCGAAAACGAATTAAATTTAAAAATACGGGAATCGATAGCGATGAAAACTTAGCAGACGATTAAATTATGTGTGAAATGATAAGCGAGAGACTAACGGCAGCAAAAGTGGAGTTTCCAGGAGGCCTCACTCTTGGAAAGCTTCGAAAGCACCCGGGGACTACTCAAAATAACTTACCAAGGTCACGTGCCACAGCTTTTGCGACAGCGTCGTCAGAAACTGTTTCTTTCGGGGGTCCCCAATGTCCGAAGGTTTAAACCCCCTGTTGCTGACCACTATGCCGCTCGAGCTCGAGCTTTTTTGAACCGGCGTGGGCCCCCCGCGGGCCCCTCCGCGGTCGAATTTTTTCGCTATTAAATTTACGTAACCGGTGCTTCTGCTCGTTGAAAGATTCATTTTGCACAGTCTTCGGTATTTCACTGAATCTTTTGGCTTCGCGATTAAATGGGCCAGAATTTGAGCAGTGGGTCACCGCATTTCGCTTTCGCAACTTGAAAAAAATAATGAATTATTATTTGGTGTGGAATTTTGGTCGCACGCATTTTATTTATTTATCTATTTATGTCATTGTTTACTTATTTATTCTTTATTTATGTATTTATTTATTCTCTATATTTATTTCCTTTGAATATAGAGGAGAGGTTGCATTTCCATGAGAATGTTATACAAAGACCCAACTGGTACCCATGCTGGGTGCAGGTTGGACCTAAAGCTAAAACCCCTAAAAGCTCCACCCCCAGTTTAACTAAAGCAACAGTTTAACACCCCAAGAAGGAAAAATGCGCCCTTACACTCGATGAGAAATAAGGGAACACGAGATGCATTGAACGAATATGAAAGTGTACTTTATCGCCCAAAACATTAGTGCAATTTTAAGGCGAAACACTCCTCACGTGGTTCTCAAATTTGCTCTGACCTCGGACAAGGCCTTAAATATTTCCTGAGGTCACCTTAATTTTTGTGAATAATTAATCGGGTGCATTTTTAATGCAAACGACATGAAACACTTCTCCACCCTCTTCACAATTTATTTATAAAGAAAAAAAAACATGACTTCGGTCGTCTTTTTTCTTTCTGAAACGACACCGCAGATGTAAAACCGGTTCTCGAGCACAAATTCATCTCAATAAATACATAAATACAAATAGTAAAGTTTAAATCAAACTTCAATTTTAGTGATAAATACCAATGCCAAATATGTCAGTTAAACGAAAGCAACAACTTTTTTTAGCGAAAAAACGGTAACTTGTTAGTCTACTATTCGGTTGTAAAATCTTCGGTGAAAAGTGTGAAAAAAAATGATTTTGACGTAATTTGAAAAAGTCACCCGTGTTGAGAATATGGGATGAGAGACCAGCAAAAGGTTGGCAAACGAATTTGGCTTTTGTTCAAGCGAGAGAGCGCAAGAATAACTTTTACATGGGCGAGGACTTTATTTATGAAATACTTTTTAACCTCGGCAATTTGGCTCCTATGTCAACCTGACTTTCCTCAAGGTCAAAAGACAGCAGGAATCCTGATGCTGAAACGATCGACGGATGGCTGTTACAGAAGAAAACACTTTCGGTTTGGCTTTATGATGACCGTTACATTCTCGCCTTCCTCAACTGAACAGTACAAATCACTCCCTTCAGTGGTGCCAACCCTTAAATTTTAGCAATTTTTTTCCTTCTCTATGGCGACTTCAACAATCATCAGTAATTATCCTAACATTAATTGTCCCTAATAATCGCTACTTTCAAAGGCTTTGGGTCAGTCCCTCCACTTAAGGCTCATTTTATTAATTTTATTATAATCCCTCCGAAATTTAAAATCGGTTCTCTTAAAAAATATTTCTGATTGTTAAATTTTACCTCTCAAAATATTTTGCGTTTTTTCAAATCAAAACCTTCACCTCAAAATGCATTATAACTTTGTTCAGTTACGGTCAATTGTATGAATTAATCATAAGCGCCCAACAATAAATTTTTGAGAAACTTTTCTTGGAAATACCAAACACCGGAAACAGACCGTTATTTTGGCGGCAAATTTTTAAAATCTTTTTGGCAACAAGTCGTCACGGGCAGCTCAGATACAGTGTGGTTCTTCTGGAGCTCTGAGACCGCCAAAAAAATCTTATTATGCTGTTCTGAAGAAGAAAGAATTGTAAATACATACAGATGGTTACTTCTAGTTAATAATTTCAATGTTTAGCAATTCATAATTAATACTCTCGTTCGATGATGTATTCTTTTAAGAGCGAGAGAAAGAAAATCAACTGATCATTTTTCATTTGAAAAGGAGTGTACTCAAAACATATTTTCAGCTTTACCTGCAAGCCTTCATTGTCAGAACCCGAACTCTTATCCATTTTGGATTGTTTCAAAACGCTGTTCAATTCTTGAGCTATCTGCAATAAAAGGCAAAAAGGTGGTGATTTTCATTTCCAAAAAGGGAACAGAGGACGCACTGCCACTAACCTGAACACTGTGCAAAAGATGAAGTAGATTTCCAGGAGGGAGAGATTCAGGTCTTTCGATTTTGAACAGCGGTGGTAAAGAATCAGCCAACACTTCCTTAACGCTCTAAACAAAAATTACAAAAATTGGTAAAATGGCAGTGATAAGTTCAAAGCTTCCCGAAAGCTCACCTTATAACGACGCTCTTCCAGCCTTCTCACAAATGCCTCTTCCAGGCTCGACGTGGACGTCTGCCTGGTGACAAATGATTTTTCGCAGCGTTCCTCCTCCTTCTGCAGCTCTTCTATTTCCTTAGAAAGCTCACTCATTTCTTTGTCGATGGGGTCCACGTGGTCGGGTGCTTCTGCCAGCCTTTCGACATCTTCCGATTTGGTTATCACGGGTTCTTCAACGGGTTCGGGGACGTCTATAAATTTGTTTATTAATTCTAAGGCTTTCGAACTGGAACAGTGCGTTTCTTTTCCCGCGATTTCTACTTCCGTTTTAACAACGTTCTCCGCATTTGCCACTTTGTTCTCTTCAAACGATTTGATGAGATCGTTCACTTTGGGTTCACTTAATGCCACTTCTTCAATCACTCGGGTCGGGTCATCGTCAACTGGTTTGGCCTCTTCCTAAATTAATAAGGATTACTCTTTAACATGCGTTGGTGATTTACAGGCAAAAAGGCTTTTCCGGAAAGACCATCAAATATTCGTGTCAACAACGCAATTTCATTTTTGGCCAAAATGTTATAAAATTAATAATATTCTGATACTGTTACAGAGTTTTGGTGTTTACTTATTACAGTATAAATAACAACTGTTATTTTACATTATTTTTACATTTATTTTTTACAACATTTATTTTACATTCTTTTAAGTATCGATATTTCTCAAACAGACTTATAAATAAAACCGACAAATAAATAAAATTATGTAAGTAAAAATGAAAAAGTTTCATAAGAAATTGCGGAGGAGTTTATTATCTCCACAATGTCAGATATTTCTTTTGTGATCCAAAGTTTAAATCATCCTAAACCACGAATTTTTTATATTACACCAAATTTATGAGAGACTTCAGCATAAATCTTACTTACAGAAAGCGGTGTAAGACAAATGCAGCTGTCAAGGAAACAGGAATTGTGCGCGGTTAGCTTCAAAATATTTAGTAGACTACCGAGATAAGACCATTCAAAAAAAAAAGTAAAAAAATCGTTAGGAATTAGTCACCACCTAAATTAGTTGGGGCGTTAACTCACTGCTTACTTACAAACCGGCCATGCAATGATTTCTGAGACTAATTTGGTTTATAGTATAAGCGGAACGAAATCAGTGCAATGGCAACTTATTCAATATTCTCACAAAAGGAAAATTTTATTGAAAATACAATTTTCATTTGAGATTTTACGTCTTCTTCATTAGGACAACACAATTAGCCCTTAGTGTTCTTTCCCTAAGTTAATTATACAGCTAATTTTTTAGCAAATCCTAACGAATTTCTGAGTTTCAATCATTTTCATGACTTTATAAGGATCAAAATTAAGCAAAAAATGCCAAAAATCCGATTAAAAGCACGAATGAGGTAAGAGAAACAAACTTGTTTCATTATTTTTTTTTCAAATTCAAAAAAAATATTTCTAATAAATTCAAATAAAAAAATTTGAGCAAATTTTTAAAATAAAAAAGACGCGAATTTACCATATAAAAAATGCTCAACTTTTAAAATTTTGCGTTCCTATAAAAACATTTCTAAACATTTTGAAGCTTAAAAAATAAAAATTTGGTTGCTTTCAATCAAAATTTTATTCTTCGAATGTCATAAATAGGCGATCCACTGATTTGTTCACAATTACGACTGAATATTATATTAAGAGATTTTAGTTACAAATAAAATTAAGAAAGTTATATGAGGTTTGTGCGAATAATCAACTGTCCAATAAATTTCTACAAAGTGTACAATATAAACACGTGCTTTTGAGGAATGAACATCGAAGTAAACAATCTTAAAAAAACCTCTGGAAAAGCAATAAATCGTTTATAGAGACTTACTGATAAGGAATAATTCACTGATCCTAAAATAATTAAATAATTTAGGGGATTATGGCGTTAATCAAAACCAAAGCTTTTTTCCGATTTAATGGCGGCTTTAGAAAAAAGCTCGACATCAACGGCTTCAGAAAGGTAATACTTTTGTAATACAAATGATTCTATACAAAACAAAGAAGATTAAATGTCTGTATTTTAAGTTGAGTTTAATATTAGAAAGTTATGGGTTCGCTTTCGATATCCATTCCTAATTTTTGGAAAATCAACAAGCTCGTTATTTGAAAATCCATATTTTTCTCGCTGTTATTTTTTTAATTATTAATATTACTTTTTAAATTGATAAATCATAATAATCCTAAAGGTCATGCGAAACGTTTGTGAGAAACTAATCATCAAATAGAAAAATCGTGAGCAATCCAAAGCAGAGTATTATCATTAATTACATCTCGCGACATGCTTTCGAATTAAAACTATGCGAAGAGTAATTTTTCTAAAGATTTCTGGCCGAATCGTAGAAGGGAAGAACTACGCAGGAGGGCAGGAAGGGGAGCAGAGGGAGGGAAAACAGACGTCTGCGGGCAGACTTCAAAACTTGATAGATTTGGTAATGTCTTCCTCGAATTTGCGTACGGAAGAAGAAGAAGAAGAGACGGTAGCTGACGATGATACTACCTTTGTTGACGAGAAAGAGCTTTGCATCACTTTCGAAACCGTCCCGGATCCTGTTTTCTCGACCACTTGTGCTGCTTCCTTGCTCTCATAGTTCGACGACTTTTCGCTGATCTTGGCGTTTCCCACCTGTCTGGTGGACTGACGGATAAAATAATTCCTATTAAAAATCTTCTCAAAGAGAAAGGAAGGCTAAGAGTTTAATTATTTATTAATGAAATAAAGGTAAACCTCAGATTTAGATGATTCCTCGCTGAATGATTCCTGATGGGAGACGACATTCTTTCCCCGATTGTCGCTGATGGCCACCTCAAAGCCCGATCCACTAAAAGAAAAAAAGAAAAATTAGACAAGGGTCGGTTATTGTTCGAGGTCGTTCTCCTCTGGGAAAATGGCAAACGGCTGCCGACAAGCAATTTCAATTCAGAAATGGCGTAACCTATTATTTGAAGTCGACCGAAGTTGCAGACAATAAGCAAAAACGAGTTCCTCATTTTATAATACAGAAAACAATTTCAACTTTTGGCACATTGTCCAATGCATTAAACTGTAGGAAATTAAAATTATTTATTCTCTGCGGCATTACCAAATTGGCGAACAAATAACTATAACCCGAAACAACTTTCTAGAATTTCTTTTTGAAGCATTTTTGGCCCACAAATATTTTTCACTAAAAATTAAAAAGTTGACCATCGTTTAAAAGAAGTTTTTGTCCTGTAAAGGTAAGTGCCGAAATATGAAAGATTTAGAATCTCGAAAGTCTAGAAGGGTTGAGAAGAATACTCAGTAGATTTCAATTACGTTGGAATGCTGTAAATCAGTGATGCCCAACCTACGGCCCCGTGAAGGGTGTTGCATGTGGCCCGCTCTTTTATTCCTTTATTCACATACGTATTTGGTAATCTTAGTCCATTTTAATTTATTATAAGTAACTAATAAAATAAACATCGGATAGTGAGTCCGTCAATTATTCTTAAATTCTTTCTTACCTTTCGAAAATAGACTAATTTTTTAAAAATCCATATTTAACCCTTTGCGGTCGTATGTCCACTCTCAGCCAACACAGCAAGGAACTATAAGAATATATACGAATCTTATACTGTATACATTCCTATATCAGTTTAAACTTTTCATCAATTTCTATTAAACCTTTTCATCAACTAATACAATTGGAAATAACAAAATTTAATATAAACAAAAGTTGTGAACATTGTAGAATTCCAAAGAATATTTTCTAAATTGTATTTAGGAGTAATTGGAGATTCTCTCTTGTTAAAATATGACTAAATATTATTGAATATTACGTTTATGTATCCCTGCTCTTTCCAAAGAAATTAATTCCGACCAATAGATACCCATGTCTAAATTTATACCACCGCAAAGGGTTAATTTTCGCATAAGTTGTGAGCCGCGAAATTACACCAAACTCAAGTTTGGCCCCTATATTATCAAAGGTTGGACATCACCTTTGTAAATCAGTAAATTAAACATCATACTCGGAAAAGTACCGAAGAAGAAAAAAGTTGATCTAAAGCTCAGAGCTTTGAAAAGCATAAATTGGGTCACAACATATATACACCCACAGAACTCATGCGGCCACATCTTTTATTTATTTCTCAGCCAAACGAATTTCTGCTCTCTTTCAGTGTTTTGACCCCTGAAATCCTCCAAATGTCAGCGAATGATTTTAAAATAAAGGCAGCTTTCGACTTTTTCGGTTTGAGTCTTCGGGGAAGGAGGAGGGGAAGAGGCAAAGGATTCTAATAAATGTTGGCGGGCATTTAATTAAAATACACAAATGCTCGAGTTAAAAAAATTCAGCAGATGGAAAATTATTTGGGCCACGTGTCGGCTTTTCTTTCTCATTTCTAAACCATTAAAAAATCTTTTGTCATTAAGATGCATTAATTAAATAATGCGAATCCGTTGATTGAATTTTAAATTTTCGAAAAAAATGTTTTTAATCCCTTTTGGGTGATATAAGCGTTAATACTTATTCGGCAGAATTTTAAAAATTAAGTTAAATTTTTTTCAGGATCGTGTTTTCTTTTAAGCAGAAGAAACGTGGCGTTCGAACGAAATTTCTAAAACTTTTCAGAATCAACGGAATGAGAACGAAAGCCCTGTTGTCTTTGAATAAACATTCCAAACGGCTCTGCGATGCAAACATAGGTTTGGTTATAAAGCAAAACTCTCTTTTGAACAAATGAACGGCAGCTCTAAAACTAAAACCGCTTACCTGCTGCCCTCCATCTCAAGATAAATAAAAACTAAAAACTACACAAAATAAAAGAAAACGAAAATCTCTGATATAATAAATAAAAAAAAGTAAAAATAGTTTGTGACCGGTTCGCGAAACCACCGACAGCGCATGCCCTCAAAATTAAATAAAAGTATTTGTTTCCTTTTACTCTTCAGCGCTGAGAGTTAAGCTTTCCGCTCCGTTTAATTTTAGCGTAAAACGGAAAGATTCGGTCTAAACCGAGTTTTGGCCATTTTGCCGGGCATTCGGATGACTCAGCCAACCCTTCCTCTCTCAAAAGGATAAAGTCTTTCCCAGGCCAGACCTCTAATTTCTCCCCTTTATAACATTTTAAAATAAAACTAACTTCCGGAAACTTTTTCCAAGCTTTTTTCGATACCATAAAATGTACCAAAAATCGAATTAACACCAAATGCGCACAGATCTCTTCTAAATAAAGTATTATCTCCTTTTATCGTTTCTTTCGCGCCATTTAGTTCTGTAAGCTTTTAGCATTGGACGATAAGACGAAAGTAAAACCTTTGGCCTTGACTGTTCCAAAAACATTAGAAATTCACGATTGTTTGGCTGTGATTGAGACTAAAACGCATTTTCGCGCATGCTCACATTCAGGAAACAGCTTATTCCGCTTTCCACAGAAAGGAGACTGTAACTGTAAACCCATACAGAACTATCATGTTGCGAAGAAAAGTTATATTTATAAAATGAAAGTTGTTGGCCACAACTCGACCGGATTTATTATACACTGCTCTGCAATCGTTATGAAATATACAATAAAAGCAATCGTCAGGTGATTCTTTTCCAACCGAATTTAAATTTTAAATTTTTCTCTCAAAGATTCTTCTGCCCCACTGTGTGTTAATGACGCGCAGACAAAAGACTTCTCTCAAAGCAAATTTGCTGTGGGAGTCTTGTAAATCTTGCGAAAATTACCCCCAGTTCATTTCCCCTTTATCTTATCTCCCTTATAAGGACAAATATTTGCCCAGATCGTAGGCTATAAGGCATTAATCAAGTGAAACAAACATACGAAGGTTTGTGATTTGCATATATTTTCAGGAGAATCCCGCGACTAAAAGAAAAAACAGTGGATTTTGAGCTCTACAGATAGTTTGTCTCCCCAAAAAAGAACTTTGGAATTTGAAAAGCACAGTTAAGCATTTAGTGAAAAGGGGAAAACTCAAAAAGAGGGGACTAAAATGGATCCAATTAACAGTGTTCAACTATTAAATGGGCTCCTCATTTCAATGAACGCAGCAGTTTTCATCATAACGGTCACTTTGATCTGCAATAGAGAATCAGTCGATAATCCGACCAGAGAGAAAAATAATAAAAATAAAGCTTTTAAAACAAACCGATAGCATATGTGCAAAGCTGTCCGCCGACAGACACACTCGGAAACCGCAAACTCAAACGCTTTTTCATCTTCGCCAGGAACCATAAAGATACAAAGTCACTCAGAATGGCGTCACGGGTTTTATCAAACGCTGTCGCATTGTTCCCCATGCAAACGGCCCTTAGTTAGAGTTTAGCATATTAGCGAACGATAATTAACGCAGAACCGCATTACCTTTGCCCGTCGACAAAATGAGAATGATAATTTTGCGCAATTCGCGTCCTTCCGCGGTTCTTGATCGTGCGAACTCTTTCCTGTACCAAATGGGGACGAATTTTCGGGAGGAGAGCAAGAGAGGAGAATCACGGCCTGTCACAGGGAGAAAGGTTAGTGTGAGTGCAACGGTTTTGTGTTTTGATTCTGAAGACAATTTCGACGAGTTTTCGTCATTAAATTAGGGCCAACTTCATCTTCAAATTGGCCATGTTGGATATTTCAACTCCGGATCAAAAATTAAGAAGCGGGATAGTGACACAAAAATGTGGTGTGACTGTCGTATTAAATGCTGATTGATATATCATCAAACAAAAATTTTCCTTTCAAACTTATCGGTGTTTTAGTATTTTCTCATCGTTAAAAGTTCGCGGAAGGAGTTGAAAAACAAAGAGAGGGGTTCAATTTACCTCTGTTTGCAGAGACACCATATCGGGTGAAGAGAGCGGGCGCCATTTTTATTCGGTCGTTTATGTTGGCACCATCCGCGACGGTTCACCTGTCAGATTTGGGCCTTTCGTGCATGTCGACGATTTTCTTTGCAGAAACACTAAAATATTAATAGATTGTCACAAAACAAATCAAAAATTTAACGGGTCAAAAAAAATCAAAATGGAACTTTTCCGTATTTTTTCTCGTCTGTGGATATCGCCAATCGCTTAAAAGAAAACAGGAAAACACTGTCACTTAACACCCTAATTGACGCAAATAATTTTTATTAACTTTTCCGGATTCAAAAATAATTTCTCCGGTAAATAAGAGATAAAAATGAACGTCATATTAGTTCCAGAAATCGTCGCGATGGTGAGCGAAATTATTTCTTTTCGGTTATGATACAATTTTGTTTAAATTTTTGAGTATTCGTAAATTTTTTCAAGTTTATTTTCATTATTATTTATAAAAAACATTTGAACAAAGTACACAACAGTAGATTTTGTTGTTTTCCTCATCGTAGGGTCTCCGGAGTTCGTAAACAAGACCAAAGCCAAACAAGTTTCATTGTTTAACAGAACACAAGATTTAGGCGCTTTAGCGGAGAACGACAGCCAAAACTCAAGGTCTTTGGAAAAGAATTTTAGGGATCTTCTAACAATCTTAATATGAAGTAAATTTCATACCGAAGAAAACAATGTGGTTCGAAGAACAGAAACATTTCATGATAAAAAAAACTACCGGATTTTTGTCAAATTTTTTTTTCCTAGAAAAAATTTAAATGAGTATTATTTTCAAGCAACTTCATCGAGCCTACGTATCCCCTTCTCCCCTCAAAAACTCCTCTCATAATAATAAAAGGAACGCTTATAATTTTTCAATTCAAAAGCTCGCGAGCTTTTATTTGGTAAAGTTTTTTTAACGTACGTTCTCAACAAACGTTTGCGAAAGTGTAGTTAAAGAATAAAAAGAAAAATGACACACGATGGAATTGTCTAAGTTCGACAGTGAGAGGAAGAAAGAAGAATATCCGGAAAGTGTGCTCAAAGTGTCCGAGTTACTGAGAAAAGCCCGGGAAAGTCCGCCCCAAGAGATGTTATACTGCAAGTCCACTCTGAGGGAAAAACTTCCCTCCACTTCGGTTATCGTGGAGTCGCCATCCCCGTCTTCCGGCTCCGGAATGTCCACCCCCACAGGATCACCCTGTTCTTCTGTATCCTGCAGGAATCACTCCTGCGGAAGTTTGTTCGCCAAGTGCGCGGAACATGGCAGATGGCCTCTCCTGCAGACTTTCACCAATCGAGAGAGCCCTTTGTCGCAGCAGACGTTTTTCACAAGTTACCAACGGAGTAGGAGTGTTATTGAAACGAGACTCGAAGGCAACAGCAGCCTACAGTTATACGAAGACCTCGTCAAGAGTCAGCAAAAACCCTCGAGAAGGGAAAAAAAGCATAAGAATAAAGTGAAATTCAAAGATGATTTGGAATTAGCTGGCATGGCAGTAAGAGAGCCGGAAGGGATACGAGGGAGACGCACTGCTCTTCCAGATGGGGAAGTAGATTCAGAAGATACAATGTCTCATTCTTTGCATGATTCAAACAGCGATCGCAAAGGAGAAAACAATGAAGTTGACGAACTCAGAAGTGATTGTAGCGAAGATGCAATGGTGAAATCAAGAGAGCACACCACATGCCAGAGATGTTTGAATGGAGATTCGGAGAAGGAAAAGCAGTCATATAAAATAGAGGTTGGTCGCTTATATTTGGTCTTTTTCAGAACAATGTTACTTTTAGCTGCACTCTTTTTAGAAATACGAAACTAATCATATGATGAACTGCTTGTACAAGAGTTACTGCCGCTACGAATCGGACTGCCTCCGTTCGGTGGTGACGAAGCTACAGCACGAAGCCAAGCAGTGGGAGCATAAAATCGATTTCTTGGAAACGGAAATCCTCCTCCTTCACAGGGAACTCAAAAAAAGAGACCAAGAAAACGATAAACTGCAGCAGGAAGTCCACAAGCTCAGGGTGACAAAAACTTCGGACGTTTTCCCATTACTCACTGCAGACGTGTATAACGTGTGCACTGTTTCCTCAGAGCGTTCTCAAAGAAACGAGCATTTTCAAGCAGGAAGGAGATCTTCTATCGAGCCTGCAGGATTCACACGGAATGCCTGGACAAGTCCGGCATGTCATCAACATTCCCAACCCGAATAAAAAGCAGGGGATCTCCGGGGAGTCATCCGACTATGGGAGAAATCACGACCAGATTGAAATTCAGCGGTTCGACAAAGACTTCAGGTAACCCCCATTGGTGATTTTTGAAAAATTACAGAACCACGGCGAGTTCGTAATGATGACAAAATTCGTTCATTTGTAAGAATTAATTGTTCAATAAAGTAACATCAGAGTTATCATTACGAACAAGCTTAGGCTTTGTGTTTCAGATAACACTACTGTTTCACTCCAACATTTCCAAAAAATGGTTTCTATAAGAGCTAACCTTTTATAATGGGCACGAAAATTTCCCAATTGGTTTTCGATCTCGAAGGAACCTGATTTCATAAAGTATGAGTAACTATCAATTATTTGACTGAGTGAGGTTTTTCCCTTATTTTCATTCGCTGCAGGTAAGTGTAAAGCGTATCTCTCAGTACAAAAAAATTGTTTTTGTTATTAGCAGGGGCAGAAATATGGGCTGCGGAGTTCCAGAGGGAAATTTAAGGTATCATTCATGAGGAGGTGGAAAGGGTTCAGTTTTGCTGAAATTTTTAGAGTCCGAAATCTTTTTTACTTTCGATTTAAATCGATTTTGAATTTGACTTGCCTTCTATCGATGTATCTTCTGCCTAAATTTATCTTTCGGCGCGAAAGCTTAGTAGTGGCGATAAGGAATATGAATTAAGGTCGGCTGCTGAAAAACAGGAGAGAAGTGATTCGTTAAAAAACTGAAAGAGATAAATCTTCTGTAATTTCAGTTGAGCTTTCACTAATAAGTCCTCCGGTGTCTTAAACTGAACTTACTCTTCACATCCTGAGATTGTCTTCAAACTACCCCTTTAATGTCTTATCATCTCTATTTTCGAACATTTCCCGCTTCTTCCTCATTTCGCTCTCTTAATCAGTTCGCTTAAGGTCAGCCACATTTGCCTTTCCCATAATTGTCGTAAACTATGTGACTTTCATTTTCTGTCGTGGAGTTAAAGCTGTCTCAGGTACGTATAAACATACTCACGGTCAGGCCAATAGGTTAACCAGTCGTGCCAAATAGATGTAAGTTTTAAGAAGTTTTTCCTTTTTCTAAAGCATTCGACTTACCTGAAAAAATAAACGCAATAAATCATTCTTTCTTTTTCCGGACAATAAATGGCCAAATCTTCTCAAAATTAAGATTGTGGTGATTCAATCTTCAAATTTTTGACATTATACCTTTACAGTTTCATCACTAAGTGACCTTAAATAAAAACTAACCATTGCAGATAATATCTAATAAAGCCACTAATTCCAAAGTTCTGCTTTACAGGACTGCATCGATAAACTTTTTGAAATTTCCGAAAAACATTTAAATTTGAAAATTAATGTTTTCTAGATCAAAGCAACTCATCAAAGACGCCATAATGGAAAATGATTTTCTTAAGAACTTAGATACGAGTCAGGTGAGAGAAATCGTGGAGTCAGTGTATCCGAAAGAATTCTCCAAAGGCGACTACGTCGTGAGGGAGGGAGAGGCAGGTAGGTCGTCGAAGGGTTGATCGACGGGGTTGAGCTCGAGGGGAAAGCAAGCAGGGGTTTTCTGTTCAAGGGTCTCATCTGTATGTGTCGGCGGAAGGAGAACTGGAAGTGATTAAAGATGAAAAAGTCCTCGGCAGAATGGGACCTGGGAAAGCTTTTGGAGAGTTGGCCATTTTGTATAATTGCAAAAGAACGGCTTCAATCAAAGGTGGGAGTCTGCGGATTCAGTTGAAATTATTTTTTTTTTAATTCATATGGTGCTTTTCTGTATTTTAGTCGTGAGCGACGCTAAAGTTTGGGTTTTAGACAGAACGGTTTTTCAGAAAATTATGATGAAAACCGGATTGCAAAGGCTGCAGGAAAACCTCAACTTTTTAAGATCCGTGCCCCTTCTACAATCTTTGAGCAATGAGGTGTTGGCTAAGATAGCGGATGTCTTGGAAGTCGTACGTGTTACCGTAACTATAAGGCTTGTTAGGCACGCTGCTAACACAGACTGCATTCTTTCAGGATTTCTATCCATCCGGAGAGCATATAATTCGTCAGGGAGCGAGTGGAGATACGTTTTTCATAATAAGCAGCGGAAGCGTAAAGGTGACTCAGCAAAAGCCGGGAAGGCAAGAGGAAGAAGATATCAGAATATTGAGCAAAGGAGACTATTTTGGAGAGCAGGCCCTTTTGAAGGAAGACTGGAGAACGGCAAATGTCATCGCTTTGAGTCCTGGAGTGGAATGCCTGACCCTGGACAGAGAGTGAGTCCCCACTCAAGTCTCTCTCATCAGAGATTAGCATCAGGGTCTAGCATTTGTTAACATTTTCCAGTTCTTTCATACAGTTGATAGGAGACCTCTCAGAATTGCAAGAAAAAGACTATGGCGACCAAATCAGAGGTTTCTCAAGGCCTTCCAGTTCTTCTAATATCTGTGACAAACAAGGTACAACCAATGCAGAAGATTAAAATTCGGCAGGAGAGTGAATTCAGAAAGTGTGATTTCAGAATATGATTACATTCGATTGGAAGATTTGGATATAGTCAGCACCCTCGGGATAGGAGGCTTTGGTAGAGTAGAACTGGTTCAGTACTCAAAAAACAAAGATATGACGTTCGCTCTGAAATGTTTGAAAAAGCAGCACATCGTTGAAACAAAGCAGCAGGAACACGTGTACAGCGAGAGGAACATAATGATGGCCTGCAATAGTTATTTTATATGTCGGTTAGTTTCTCATATTAGAAACCCAAAATAACTAACGATGTCCTCCGGTTTAGAGATACGGAAAAACCGTACTTGATTTTCCTTTTAGCCTTTACAAGACCTTCAGAGACTCTAAGTACGTTTACATGCTACAGGAAGCTCTTTTGGGCGGAGAAGTGTGGACCATTTTGAGAGAGAAAGGCTATTTCGACGATTACACCACTAAGTTTGTAACGGGTTGTGTGGTCGAAGCTTTCGAATACCTCCATGCTAGGGGCATTATTTACAGGGATCTCAAACCAGAAAATTTGCTACTGGATTACAAAGGATACGCGAAACTAGTGAGTTATAGACCTTTTATTCATTTTAAAAATAATCTCTCCGCCAAAACTTTGACTCTTTTTAGGTTGACTTTGGATTTTCGAAAAGACTTGGATTCAGCTCTAAAACATGGACATTTTGTGGGACGCCTGAGTATTTGGCTCCTGAAATAATTCTCAATAAGGGGCACGACAGAGCAATAGATTATTGGTCTCTGGGCATTCTTATGCACGAGCTACTCACAGGAATGTTAGTTATTATTTTATTTGCTTTTTATTTTAAAAATTTATTGCATCCGACTCTCACGCGGCGACTCTCATTCTCAGGCCTCCATTTACAGCGTCAGATCCCATGAAGACATACAACATAATTTTGAAAGGAATTGACATGATAGATTTCCCAAGACACATAACGAGAACTGCTCAAAATCTTATCAAAAAACTCTGCAGGGATGCTCCCAGTGAGAGACTGGGATACCAAAGGGGTGGCATTCAGGATATTAAAAAACATAAGTACGTGCAATCGGACAAAAATACTAAAAGTAAATACTGCGAATTATTTGTTGGGAGGTCATCGAAACATGGTTTTCTTCAAGATGAAATACCTCTCCAAATCAGCAGAATTATTGAAAAATTTGAGAGATTTTTTGTTTCAGATGGTTTCAGGGCTTCGACTGGACAGGACTGAAGCAAAGAGCCCTCACCCCTCCAATTACTCCTTTAATAAGAAGCCCTACGGATACATCAAACTTCGATTATTATTCGAAGGAAACAGTTGTTCCACCAGATGAATTTTCCAACTGGGATGCTGAGTTCTAATTCTTGTAGGTTATGCAGACAAGAAATATTCTCCAACTAATAAAATTGATTAATTATTGTGGAACTTAAAGTCATTCTGCTTGGAATCTCTTCGACTTCAGTGGAATATTAAAATTTAATACGAAACTTATTTCGAAAATAACTAAACCTACTCTTACAACAATTCACAATATATTTCATTTCTCGGTAACTTCTCATGCATAAAGAAAATAATAAAAAGAAGAATATCTTTGGGTTTCAATAATTTCCGTTATTCTCTGTTTCAAATAAATCCAGAAGGGTTTTTTAACAGTGAGGAAAATATAAAATTATCCCAATATTGCTTACCTTTTGCAACCGATAATACCTCCGGTTCATGATTACATCTGACGATCTTTAAGATCATTTCCACTTTCATTATTAACATCGAAATAGAACTTCCTCTTTTTTAATTGTTCGGGTTTAACCGTCATCTTCAGCTTCATGCCTGGAGGATTTGAAATAAATTAAAAGGTAAAATTAACTTTGCTAACTCTATAAATTCTTAAGCACGATGGAATTAAAATTCGAGGAGCTCAAAGCCTTGTGAGGATGTGAATTAATGTAGAAAATAAAGGAACTTACAATATCATTTCGAAAATGTATTTGTTCTCAGTGAAGTTTCACTTCGTTTATTTACTCTATGCTTGCAGACCATTCAGTTAAAAATAAGGTTATGTCGCGTTACTCATAAGTTCGCAACTTGTGTAATTCTGAAATGCCATCAGAAAATTCACAGTTATTGCTTTGCTACAACAAAGGATGTGGAGCGAAGTTCGATCCGAACGATAATAAAGAAGGTAGAAAAATTTCTGATATACGGTTCATTTCGTGTTTATTTAATTTTAATTTCTCACCATTTTGTAATGGAAATTTCTAGATTCCTGTACATTTCATCCTGGAAACCCGGTGTTCCATGATGCATATAAAGGCTGGTCCTGTTGTAACAAAAAATGTACCGACTTCACCGAATTTTTAAATATACAGGTGAGAGAATTATTTCGGTCACATAAAAAAACAAATAAAAATGACGCAGAAATAAATTTGTGTGTTTGGTTTTTTTTAGGGTTGCAAGAAGTCTTTCCATTCAAATGTTAAACCTCAGCAACCAGAAAAGCCAGTGATTGATAAGTCTAAAGCCGATGAAGTTATCGAATATAAAGCACCTGTTCCAAAATTGTCAGAAATTCAAAGACCTCCTTTTGACACTCCTTTAATAAAAATGAAAGCAGAAATTTCAAATCTTTTAAAAACCCAAATGGAAAATTTGGTGATTCAACAAAAAGAAGATGAAAGTCCTGGTAAGAAATCATGAGAATTTACTTGGTGTATCTGCAATAAACAGTTTTAAAAATAATTTGCTTCTCTTTAGGAGAGATTTCTATTGGTACTACTTGTAAAAATGGTGGATGTAAGGCTTCTTATAAAGGTCCACAATCAGTTGAAGATGACTGCATTCATCATCCAGGAATTCCTGTCTTTCATGAGGGTCTGAAATTCTGGTAATTTATTTAATTGTGTTCTCATTATGTGTAATTAAATGTGGATATTTTATTGTTAATCCAATGAGTTATAGTCTTCTTAGTAGGTTATCGTAGTGATTTTGTTTTTAATTAATCATAATAACTGCCATCTCAAAATTTTCCCTCTTTAGGTCTTGCTGCAATAGAAAAACAACTGATTTTGCTGTATTTTTGGATCAAGCTGGCTGTGAAACAGGAACTCATGTCTGGAAAGCAGAAAAGGTTGGCAGACTAAGTTTAAGGTGCTTTGGCTTTGAATCACCTAAACTTGAAAATAATTTTTTTTATAGAGCAGTAACACACAAGCTGTATGTAGATATGATTGGCATCAAACTGGGAGCCATGTTGTTATCTCTGTATATGCAAAGAAATATTGTCCTACTCAGTCTACTGTGGAATTAAACCCAATAAGAGCAAAAATTCATTTGTATTTTCCTGAAGATAATTCCTTTTTTGATAAAGACCTGGAACTCTTTGGGGTAAGAAAAATCAATGAGAAAATATGAAAGGAAATAAATTGTAAAAATTTATATTTATGAATAAATTTTTTTTTAGGTGATTGATGTTGAGAAAAGTCAAGTGGGAATGCTGCAAACTAAAGTTGAAATAAAAATGAAGAAAGCTGAACCTGGAAGCTGGTCTAAATTGGATATACCAAAAATACAAACTGAAACTGTAAAAAAACCCATTCAAACTAAAAAACCCCCAGCAGAATCTATTCCTGATGTAGATTTAAGTGATGTTTCTTAAAAACCACCAAAAAAATTTTAACAATTTTTATGGCACAAATGGTATTTTCCCAGTTAAGATGTAGATAAAATAATTTTTACCTTCATTAATATTCCTTCTTAATCTTGAGAATCATTGAAGGGTTGGCTTGAAAACTTGCTTATCAGGTTTAGGTCAGAAATTTATTTTATTAAAAGTGCTGCATGGGAATCTTTGCATTGTAATGCAGTCTTAATCATAACAAATATATGAAAAATTTTTAAATTTCTGGTTTATTATTTTGTTTTATTTAGTCTCTTATTTAATTCGTTCTGGTATTTAAAGCTAAACTGCATACACTTTTGAAAAAAGATAATAATAGTAAAATTTATTTACGTCTTTATTTTATCAGTTAAGGCATTTTTTTGGGTTCAAATTTTAGTTTGAATTTAATAAATTTTTATATTGCACTTGTAACTGAAAATAAAAGGAAATTTAGTAATGAGTTTAATTTAGTGATGGGTTTTTAGAAGTGACTAACAAGAAATACGATGTTTTTAATGGTTTTTATTTTTATGTTAAGGGAAGAGGTCATTGGTTCAAAGTTAACAATTTAATAGGATCTGAATTAATTTCTAATGCCACGATTTTAAATGGAGTCAGTAGTCAGCTTCCGTTTTTAACCAATGTCTACAAATCATTCTACTACTTTGAAAAAAGTTTTAAGTTTAATATTAATTTTTTCCTCTTTGATAGTTCTTCTTATAATATTTTATCTGGACAATAGCATAAATGAGGGAAATGTGGACGATGAAATTCAGTTTCTTAACGAGGCAAAAATTCACGAAGAAAAAAAACTGCTTAATTTGACTGATTTTAAATACGTTATAAAAAACAACGTTTGTGAACCAAATCGTAAAAATGTATTGGCGATTTTGGTGGTCACTTCTTATGCTGGAGATGTCGAGACAAGAAGTGCCGTCAGAAGAGCATTTCCAGCTAAAGTTCTCTTAAAGTTTGGAATTCGGAGAGTGTTTTTGTTAGCTCTAATTGATGAGAGTAAAAATTATAATCAAGTCTCACAAGCAGCCATCGAAGATGAAAACAGAAAATTCGGCGACATAATTCAAGGAAACTTCTTGGAGGCCTATAGAAACCTAACATATAAACATATAATGGGCTTGCAATGGGCTTCAAATTACTGTCCACAAGCCAAATTCATCATTAAAATGGATCATGACATTATTTTCGATTTTTACCGTCTTAATTTTTTATTAAAGAAATTACCTCATGAAAAGTTTTTATTAGCTGGATATGTAATGAGTCATATGAAACCAATTAGAGAGCCTAAGAACAAATGGTTTGTTACTCAAAAGGAGTATTCAAGAGCAAGTTATCCTGATTTTTTATCTGGATGGTTTTACATAACAAACCCAAAAACTGCACAACTCCTGTGCAAAATTTCAGACAGTGTTAATTATTTCTGGATAGATGATTTATATGTGACTGGTTTGTTAGCTGAAAAAAGTAATGTCAATTTGTTCAGATTGAATAAGTTTTACACCACACATCCGGAATATTTGCAATGTTGCATTGACAAACCCAATTATATTTGTGATTATTTAATAGGCCCAACTGGGAATGATAATAAGTTGATGTTAAAATTTCAGAAATATGCAGAAGGTTGTTTTTATAAAAGTTGTAAAAGAAGAAAGGAAGAAAATTCCTTGAAAAGCACTTGCATTGCTACCTGGAAAGAAGAGCCATTTGGTAAAGGTAGAGCTGTTATTGATATAGTAAAATTAAGGTAGCAATATGTCATGCATGAATTATACAGTAGAACAAAAATTGTACTGTTAAAATCAATAGTCCTTTTTTTAGTACAATTGCTGCTTCAGCTTTATTATAGTTTTTGTGAGAGAGTTGAGGTGTGTGCTTTTGTATTTTTAAATAAGCATACCCTTTGACATGAATTTTTAGTAGTATTTTATGGTTGTTAAAATATTAGTAGTATTTACATAAAGCCATTGCTGGTGCAGGAAAAAATAACAAACTATTCATTTGGTATTATTTAGTCACTGAACTCTGCAGTAAGTAAATAAACATAATTAAAACAGAATGAAATGAGAATAGTTGAAATTTTTTAATGACTTAAAACTTAAAAAAAGTTTGGCTTTTCAAGTGCTTTTTAACACTTATTAAAAGTAAAAATTAGGTTTTTCAAACTGAAAATATAAAATGACTGGTTATAAAAATATACAGAGGAGCTAATCAACCAAGGAAGAAAATAGTGTTCAATTCAAATGAGAATTTAAAGTAAAAATACAGAGAAGAAATTATTTTTACTGCCGTATTTTCAAGAATTGAAAAATTGTATGTATCATTCCTTACAGAAGTCTGTATCTATTCAACCAAATATTTCTATTTTGTATTATTAATTAGAAAGATATCTTTTTTAATGAGGTAATTATTGAAATTTAGAATCTAAATGCTGAAAATTTACAGCTCTAAACCATCTTTGATGATCAGCTTGTTGTGGTATTATCACTACTGTGCTAGATGTATTATACTCATTGCCTGACTTTCAGGGAGACTGCCCACAAATAAGTTTCCAGTCTTTTTAGAAGAGTGACAAAAATTAATGATGCATTTTTATAGTTACATCTAGTCATACGTACTAAACTATAAAAAAAATACTAAAGTATAAAAATTTACTAGCCTTGAAATACATTTCTTTATAACTGAACAAAGTATTTAATATTTTGTATTTTTGTATAAACTTTGTTAATGATATTTACAGTAAAATATACTTTTTCAAAACTTTATGAATTCCACTTTTCCTATTTTTTTCTCTGATAAGGTTTAAATAAGTGCAATTTAATCAATTAATACTTTATATAATACATAAGAGAAGTTTCCAGGCATTAATTGAAATAAAAATTTCCCTTAGTGGATAAACAATTTCCTTCTGCTGAAAACAGTCATAGTATAATTTGAATAAAGCTTCAAAAAATACTGCATACAAAGCAAAATAAAAAAAACATTTGTAAAATAAGCAGCATAATGTTCATACGGAAATATTTCAAATATGAAATTTTACTGAAAGTTATTTAAACATTTACTACAACATAAGGGTCTGGAGAGTATGGCTTTTTCTTGAGAGGTTTCCTCTCTGGATAAGCTCCATGTGAATCCTTGATAAGCCAAAACTCATCAATTACCAAGCCATCTTTATCATCTGACACCTGTTCAAAATGCAGGTGAGTTTTGTTATGAACCTTTAAACGAGTGTATCCATAATCTGAGCTTCTAAAAGCAGACCATTCATTAACAAAAGGTCTGAATTGATCAACATACTCATCACAGCCCTGCAAAGAAAATAAAGTATAAGATTTGTGGGGTAATGAAATCTGTTGAGGAAAAGTTTACTTACAGCAGATCCTGTGACAACATGAACAGGGGCTCCAGGATTAACATAGGGTCCTGCAGTCCCATTATAAACTTTGTAATTGTACAGAGGCCATGTTCTTTCATAGCTGTGCTCATGAGCCCAAATTTCAACATCAACTCCATTTTTATAGAATAATTCTTCCAGTCCAAACTGACCGAATGGAAAGGCACCTATCCGAACAAAATCTTCTCTGAAAGTGCAGTCATCATGATCGTCATTAGAACAGTACATAGGTCTGTGACCCATAGTTATTATCCAGGGTCTTATGGTTCTGTTTTCAGAAGCAGTTGCTTCCTGAAACAATAAAACAACTTAATAAATTGCAATTATTTGTGAGCAATGACTACCAGGCTTTCCTGAAACTGAGAAAAATTGAAATTATTACCTTCAAATCCTGTTTCAACCACTTATATTGGTTAATTAAAGGCATCACACCATAGTTTAAATAATAATAAACCTCAGTAGATAATACAATAAAATGTACAGGACCCACATTAAAACTGTAATAAAGGCCCTGAGTAGACCCTGGCATTGAAAACCTTTGACGATAATGGGAAAAATTGCTGTAAATTATTTTTATATTAATCAATAATAATTTAACAAATAAATAAGTGAATTAAGGAAATTAAAACTGAATTTACTATTTCTGTTCATGATTTCCAACAGCAGTCATGTAAGGCACATAGGCTGCGATCGGCTGAATCTGTTTCATGAATTCATCGCCAACGCGCCCGTTATCAGAATCCATATCGTAAGCCATGTCGCCAACATGAAGAATGGCATCGTATATCATTGCCTGGGCTTCTTCCTGCAATCTCGGAAGGGAAATAGCATTTACAGCCCCCATATCTCCGAAAATAGCAAAATGAGGTGACCAGTCCTGCCCTGAAGGTGGGGTGTGAAATACAAACAAATCTGACCAGCCTAAGTTGCTGCCGCAGTGATAGCCTAAAAATGAGTCGTATTGATTAGACAAATAGATGACATAATCTGCATGAAAAGAATTTAAGTTACTAACTGTAAGTCCTATTTTCTTCGAGATTTGGTAGAAGCACCCTGTGGATATAAAATTTTCTTTTTTCTGATCCGCCGTCCCGAAAAACGGTTTGATTTCCTTCGGCTCGTTCACTAAGGCCATTAATTCCATATTCAACTAATGATTCTCTTGTCTTGGAAAAGGAAACCCAAGTGACAACTATATCCCTTACACTATTTCCGAAAGAAATGTGAACTTGAGAGGGTTGATAATCTTCAACGCCTCTACTGACATCAAAAATTGCGGAAAATAAACTAAAAATTATAGTTATGTAGAGTTCGGAATAAAACTGCATTATGCCCAACTGTTTGCAATATTAGAAAACTGTGATAATACTGCGCTGAGCTAAAATAATAAGAAAATAAAACAAAACCGTTTTTGAAAGTTTAAAAAAAACTTTCAGAAAATTTTAACAATACACCGCATTTAAAAGACTCAACTTCCCGCAGTAGTACAAACCGTTTGATAAACGTGGCAGCAGATATCGTCTGCTATGTTTTAAAAATACTGGTGTAGGAGTTTTAGAATTTATAGGTTTTTATTTCAAAGGTAATTTTGACCGCTTTTTTCAATAAATCTTGTTTTAAATATATCATGTCCATTTTAAATTATGGGTAAAAATAATTTAAGTGGTAATAAAAATAAAATGTAATTTCGAAGAGTCACTTCAAAATGTGAGAATTTTATTAAACGTAAACTTTTATCAAATTTTTACGCTTTAAACTAAGGCGAACTACCAATTTATGTGCGTTATTGAGGCAAATTGCTTATATTGTTTAAGTTCAGTTTTTATCTTAAAAATATTTTTTATTAGCAAGTATGTATTTATACAAGCGCAGGTAGGGGATAGACTTTTAATTCCTTCTATGTGGAAAGAAAGCCCAGCTTGTTAGTTTATTAAATTATATTTTTTTTTATCTTGCTGTTATCAATTCTATTATGAATTTTATGTGAAATGAAAATGTAGATGGGAAGTAGGAACCATAGGTATGTTACTTGGTTTTATGGCTTTAATGACTTATTGTTTCAGTATTTATAATGCCCACGCAGTTTAAAGATTCTAGAGAAAAATGCTGGGGAGCAAGAGACGTTTACTGGCAATGCCTGGATTCAAACAATGAAGAGAAAGAAAAATGTATGAAATTTAGGAAAGAATATGAGAAACTGTGCACACAACAATGGGTAAGTGACCATAAAAATCATGCCAAACAATTAGCCATTATTCCTGACCAATATCCTAAATTGTTGCAGGTAAAACATTTTGACCGGAAACGAAAATATGAGAGATTTAAAGCAACTGCAGATCTTAATAACTGGGAGCCACTTAATAAAGGGAAATAATCACAGTTAAGTAATTTTGCAAGAAGATGTATGATTTTACAGCCCTTACAATTCCTCTGGAAGTATAAGTAGCATAATTTAAAAACCTAAGAGTAGTAATACTTGTATTGTTTAATGAAGACAAGAAAATTGTTATCAGAGTTGATATAAAAAAAATTGTACAATAATAATTTATTCATTAATACATTTAAAATTATTATCCACTTTCCTTTCATAATTCATTATTTGAAAAATTAAGATAAGTACAGATATTACAAAAGTCTTTATAAAAAAAATTAAAGGAATAACTTTTCACTAAATATATATTTTTCATATTTATTTTAATTTTGTATGATATGAATTGTAACCTTCTTTAATTTATTTCAATGCTTAAACCTCAAAAATCTGAGAAAAAGTTGCTTCTAATTTGGTGCTGAGTTTTTGCAGGCAGCCTTTGCATTCTTTTAATAGTTTATGATCAGATATGGAGAGGAAGTTTTAGGAAAAATTTATAACAATGAAGTGCACCTCTGAATAGCCTCATTCCAGGCAAGTTAACCTTTTTTTATTGTAAATCACATTCTTTTATTTTCAATGATATCCATTTAATGCAGTTCTTAATAGAGTTGGCTGTTTATGGCAATTAGAATTCTTAAAATGGAAAATCTGCTTAAAAATTAATATATTTAATCACTATTTGCATGCAAAATGAGACATCACAATTACAATGTTTATATTTCTTATCTAAAAAGGGAGTGAATCAAAACAATAAAATAATATCTCGTACATTAATGTAATACTAATAAAATGTTTTGCTTGAAATAATTGAGGCTAAATAGATACTCCTTATATGTATCCAAAAAGGAAATTACTGCATTAATCAGTGGAGAAAAATGACAAACTGTTTTATAATGATGAATGAGATCAAGTCTAACTTAGCACCATAAAATTATAGTACTTAACTTAATACTTTAATTTTATAATTCCTTAACGTAATTCAAACTAAACGTTACTTGAAAATAATGAAAAGGACCTGTCTAAAATACAATGCATACGGGAAAAGAAAACTTGTTCAAAAAGTAAAAAATTTTTTCAGGCTTCTAAGTTTTCTTTTGTGCGATTCTGCTGCGTTATTAATCAGTGATTCAGGAAGTTTATATGGTAAAATCGGTGCAGTCAAATTTTCACGATAATTACAATTACAGAAAAAATTTACGACGCTTTTATATATTACCATAGACATACTTAAGGTAGTATTATTTTCTTCATGAATTTATACTCTATGACTAAGATTTTGGAGGCTTATTTTTAAGTTTTAAAAATAAAAATTTTTGTACCTTTATCAGTTCTCTTTAGAGAATTTTTGAGATTTACAAACATGATTTAAGTTTGAAATATAGTACTGTTTTATACATAATGTTGCAACATAATACTACATTTAACATCACAGTACTGTTCATTCCGAAACAAGCAGTATTTTTTACAATTTATTAAGGAGTTATGGAAAAATAGTATGAAAATTAATGTGATTTATTTTAAAATTTGAATCTCAACTAATTCTTTACTAATAAAATTTTGAAATTAAATTATTTTCAATAAATTTTTTGATTAAATGAAACGGAAAGGAAAACGACATCAGTCGTAAAATTTCTGCGTAACCTGAATTCAATTTATTGACAACAGTTGAAAATATTTAATGGTTAAATTCCAAGCTAATAAAATAAAATAAGCTGTAAATTTAGTGCATTAGAAAAAAGACAAGTACGAAAATTCAAAAAATTGAGTTTGATATACAACAGCGCCGCGGTGGAAGAAACTCAAACTAAAAAGTCGACCGACGAATAGCGACCACGCCAGTACAGACTCCATGTTCTCCGACGGTTATGACGAAAAATATTGGGGTGTGTTGTTGCAAAATATCAATATTTAGAACGTTATATTCGCGTTGTGTTGAGTGCAGAACTGATAATTTAAAACAGAACTGTTTGCATTTTATTAGTTTTTGTGGGTAATTGTGTATTTAAGTTCAAATTCGGGAGGAAAACGGTAACCTGTGGTATTCACGCCTTGACAAGGTTTTTCAACATCAGCCATTTTTTAATGTTTATTATTTATAAAAAAAATAATATCGTGTTTTGGAAATTGCTTTTGGATATTTATCTAGAGGAAGAATTTAGGCGTTGTTTTATGAATGGATTTAAACGGGGGAAATCTCGGTTTAACGACTGTTTCATGAGATGCATGTGAAAAAACTCGGAACCTTGCCGCTGTGTTTTTATTTTGTTGAATGTATATGACCTGAGTTTGGACGAGTCCATGTTTATATCAGGGTGTGCGGGTAGACCAGGTGGACTATTTCGGTTTTTTCTGTGGCTTTTCATTCGAATTTCTTAATATTTATGACAGAATATTAGATTATTTCATCAGGCACGGTTTTTATAACGAAGGGGGAAACGTTTTGAACAGTTTTTGTTTTAAATCTTGGCGGAAATTAAGTTTAAAAAGGAAAAATTCAAAACATTCTCAGTGCGACCTTGATAGGTTCAATGATCTAAAAAAAAATTGGTTAAAAAAATAAAGCGGAAAATAAAATCGCAATTCCGAAAGCAAAATGATGAATTAACCGATAATCAAAAATGTTTTTAAATGCATTTTTAACGGGGAGCATCGTCGAAAAACACATTTCTTGCGGAATAAGTCAAATTTTGTGTTGGTGACTCATAAAAATTACCCTCTGGCAATTTTTCGGTTGTGACCACAGTGTTTGAGTGTGTGCTTTTTTTTCTCCGGAATGAAAATTAAATTAAAAATAAAAATAACCTTGTGATTGAGGTAATTTTTGGTTCTGCCCACTGTAATGTTTGCCCTTGTGTAATTTCAGTGAGTTTCTTGTTGTGGTTTTAAATACTTTGAAAAGAGGAGGAACAGGAGATCCAAAATGGAGGGTATTTTATTATGGCCATTTTGAACACAAAGGAAAGTAATCAAAGCTTCTTCCTCAATGTTTTGGTGTACTCAAAACCATTGAATATGGACACAGTACACACTAAACATCAGCATCGTATAGCAACTGCACCTGTTTTGCCCATGGATAGACACAGGCAAAGAAGTAAGTTATGATTCTTTTATGAAATAATTTAAATTTTTTCTAAAGAAAAATTATTTCTGCTTTTGTAATTCCTTAATTGTATTTGTTTTATTTATAAATTTTTAATGTTTGCACTTTTTTATAGTCTTTAATATTTTTTATTCATATTGTAAAACTCTCATAGTCTTATAATTAGTAAAATGAGTTATGAAATTCCAATAAATGTCTTGATTCTTCAGTCTTTTGCTTCTTAAAA